>OZ012738.1:117941083-118541083 GCA_963859935.3 Lathyrus sativus | reverse complement strand
TATTTTGTCGAATGCCTTCTGGCAATCCTCGTTCCAAGTAATCGCCTGATCTTTCTTCAAAAGCTTGAACATCGGTTCACAAGTGGCCGTGAGCTGAGAGATAAACCTTGCAATGTAGTTTATTCGGTCCAGGAAACCACGAACTTCTTTTTCTGTTTTCGGCGCTGGCATTTCTTGGATAGCTTTTATTTTCGCAGGATCAACTTCAATACCTCGTTCACTAACGATAAACCCCAGTAACTTTCCAGACCGCACTCCAAAAGTGCATTTGTTAGGATTCAGCCTCAACCTGAACTTCCTAAGCCTTTCAAACAGCTTCAACAGATTGACCAGATGCTCTTCCTCCGTTTGGGACTTTGCAATCATGTCATCAACATAGACCTCGATCTCATGATGAATCATATCATGAAACAAAGTTACCATTGCTCGCTGGTAAGTGGCCCCTGCGTTCTTCAGACCGAAGGGCATTACCTTATAGCAAAATGTTCCCCAGGGGGTAATGAACGTCGTTTTCTCCATGTCCTCCGGTGCCATCTTAATCTGATTGTAACCGGAGAAGCCATCCATGAACGAAAACACGGAAAACTGGGCTGTATTGTCGACCAACACATCGATATGAGGCAACGGGAAGTCATCCTTAGGGCTCGCCCTGTTCAAATCCCGATAATCGACGCACATGCGTACCTTACCGTCCTTCTACGGTATAGGCACTATGTTGGCGACCCACGGAGGGTAAGTGGTAACGGCTAGAAATCCTGCGTCCAACTGCTTCTGGACCTCTTCTTTGATTTTTACAGCCATGTCTGGTCTCGTCCTCCTGAGCTTCTGCTTGACTGGAGGGCAATCTTCTCGCAACGGCAAGCGATGAACCACGATATCAGTGTCGAGTCCGGGCATATCCTCATACGACCAAGCAAAGACGTCACTATACTCTCGAAGCATCTCGACCAGCCTATGCTTGACATCATTCTGCAGCGCTGCCCCAACTCTGACATTTCTGATGAGCTCCTCAGAACCCAGATTTACAATCTCAATATCCTCCTCGTGAGGCAGAATAACCTTCTCCTCTTGTCTCAACAAGCGGGCCAATTCTTCCGGAAGGTCTTCGTCTTCATCAATCTCATCCTCGGCTTGATAGATCGGGCAATCAAAGTCGTAGTGAACCGTAGAGGGTCCAGAGTCGATGTCGTCTGTTACGTGGATCCTGCAATAACAAGGGTTAAGTTTAAAGCAGGAATATGCAGGTTAGCACGCACCTCGTTGCCATTTTGCTGTTTTTTCGAAATAAACATAAAATAGGAATAACAGAGAACACAATATTTGATTACGAAGAACACGCCTTTTATTTATTAACAAAATGCATACACATAATCCAACAAGGCCCTGACAGTAAAACCACTATGCCCCGGGCAGGGCATAGGGTTGTACAAAGATTGTAAAAAGCAAATCATTACTCTTCACTTGTCGGCTTGATAATCTCCTTGATGGTCCAATTGTGGAGGCGCTCGCCTGGCTTGCTCGGTTGAATCCAGGCGTCAAGATCGCAATCACTGTCCCCGCTGTCCTCCGACGCAGCGTTGATACTCTCGAAAATTACTCCCCCCTTGGTGAATAGGATCGGCCCTTTCCCGCGAGACGAGCTGCCAGAAGAAGATGAAGCCTCAGCTTCAGGAGAATATCCCAATCCAAACTTATCCTTTTTGATTGGTATATCCAAGACATGCCCCCAGCCTGGGGTGGAACCGGCTTCGACAACGGCCCTAGCTTCCTTAAACGAGGAGAGGTTCAACTCTTGCCTCTCTGCGACGACAGGAGCCACCTCCTTCACTCTGACGGTTTCAAAAGCCTGGCAAAGAGTCTCATGGATCTCACCATCCATTTCAACGTATTTAAAGGACGACAGGTGGCTTACCATGATGTCCTCCTCTCCACAGACTGTCACTATGCTGCCCCCAACAGCATATTTAAGCTTCTGATGCAGCGTGGACGTCACGGCACCAGCAGAATGGATCCATGGCCGACCTAAAAGGCAACTATAGGCGGGCATGATATCCATGATATAGAAAACTGTGTTGAACGTCTCTGGACCAACTTGAATTGGCAGGGTCAATTCTCCGAAGACGTGGCGCTTGGTTCCGTCAAAGGCTTTCACGACCAGATCACTGGGCGTGCACAGCAGTCCACGGGTATCCAACTTCATCAGTGCCTTCTTCGGAAGCACGTTAAGCGAGGAACCCGTATCCACTAGGACATGTGACATAATCGTACCTCTGCACTCTATTGAGACGTGCAAGGCGCTGTTGTGATCTCTTCCCTTAGGAGTCAGCTCCAGATTTGTAAATCCCAGCCCATTACCAGCATTGACATGGGCTACTACTTCCTCGAGTTGATTTACTGATATCTCCTGCGGCACGTATGCAGCATTCAATACCTTCAGCAATGCATTGCGGTGCGCTTCAGAGCACAGCAACAAGTTAAGAATCGAGATCTTTGACGGAGTCTGATGAAGATGATCTACAATTTTGTAGTCACTTTTCTTGATCAGTCGCATGAACTCTTCGGCATCTTTAACCAGCAAGTCCTTCTCTGCCCCTGCAGGGACCTCTTCAACAGCTTTACCTTTACCCTTATCCACAGCGTCAGCCCGGACCACTTTCTCTGCTGCAACCTCTGCTGGTGCGAACACTCTACCGCTTCTGGTGATTCCACTGACTTCAGTAAGATTCTGCATAGTTGACCCGAACGGCTCAAGCTCTATCTTCTGACCATTACAATAAACTTCGGCGCCATAATGCCATGGAACGGCATTGGTGCTCTCGAATGGGATTGGTCCGGCCCTGGTGATGGTAATAGTAGGCGGACGAGGCGCATAAATAGTAATAGGGTGGCGAGGAATGGTAATGTTAGCAACTTCGTCTGCCTGCTTCAGCACAACTTCCCCTGATGCACTCTCAACGCTCCGGCTGAATTGCAAAATACCCTCGGACATCAGACTTTGGATACCTTCGATCAGCTGCTCACATCCGTCAGGAAGTGTAGCACAAGCCATACATAACTCTCCACATCCAGGAAAGAAGCCCCTCTTCAGCAACTTAGCCATGACAAAACTCAACGGCGTCTTCAAATCTTTGACATCAGTCAGCAAGTCCGCACTCTCCTCGGTGATGACAGCATTCACCCCGCCCCCCTTATGATGAGGCATTGGATTCTTGGTGACGTTGGGCACGTTGTCAGAAAAGTTGATAACCTTGGCGTCCACCAAGTCCTGGACTTTATGCTTAAAAGCTTTACAATTCTCAATCGTATGGCCAGGTGCCCCAGTATGGAATTCACAAGTAGCACTGGCATCATACCCCGGTGGTGGCGCCCCTGTTAAGGGAGCCAACGTCCTCTTTTGAACTAGCTGAAGCTGCAGCAAAGTTTGCAGAAGCTGCGCATATGACATAGGTGGAGTATCAAACTGACGGCTTGCCATAGGAGCCCGATTCTGATATCTTTTATACCCCTGATTATTCTGCTGCTGAGGTTGCTGCGGCTGCGGCTGCGGCTGCGGCGGAGCAGCTGGGATGTTTATGCTAGCAATCTGAGGTTGAGGGCCCTTGCCCTTTCTCCTAGCGTTAGTGACAACACTGGCATCTCCCTCTCGACGCTTGTCAGTATAGGGTTTCTTGCTACCTCCTCCAGCTGAGGATGATTCGCCCTGAATTTTTCCGATTTTTATACCGTTCTCAACATGCTCGCCCAAAGTGATAAGAGCCGAGAATGTTCCCGACATGCCACTGACCAACTTTTCATAGTAGGTTCCGGGAAGGGTAGCCACGAACATTTGTACCAACTCACGCTCAACCATCGGTGGTTGAACCCGGGCAGCCAATTCACGCCACCGCTGGGCGTACTCTTTGAAGCTTTCATTGTTCCGTTGTGAGAGATTCTGAAGCTGAACTCGGTTGGGAGCCAAGTCGCTATTATATTGATAGTGGAGAACAAACGCTTCTGCAAGCTCTTTCCAAGTGCGCACAGCAGCGGGCTCCAAGCCCATATACCATTCGAGCGATGGCCCAGAAAGACTATCCTGAAAGAAGTGCATCAGCAGCTTCTCATCGTCAGAATAAGCGGACATCTTTCTATAATAAGATCGGAGGTGGACCCGGGGGCAAGTGGTGCCCTTATACTTCTCGAAAGTAGGCACTTTGAACTTGTGGGGTACTTTAAAGTCAGCAATCAACCCGAGGTTGGACATGTCAACGCCCAATGTGTTCTGATTTTCTATGCTTCTCATCTTGTCTTCCAGCGCCTTAAACCTGAGTCGAGCTTCAGCATTCAACTCTGCCTCTACACCTCTCTGAGAGAATATATCATCCTGATGGTCCTCCAGCCACGGTTGAGGCACCACCAGATTTCCTGCACCAACATTGCCGTTGACCGGCCCCATGTTAACATTGGCTCCCAAACTACCATTGACGGCGCCAGCCGCGTTGAGTCCGAGATTAGTCATCAGATTGCCGTTAGCACTGCCGTTGCCCCCGGCAGCAGGAACAACGTTCTGTGGAGTATCCCCTTGAGGAGGAGTAGGCACGGCCCCTCCGTGAAGTATGCCATTACTGTCAACCCTGGAGATTAGAGGTTGAACCAGAGTACGAAGCTGATCTTGACCATTCGCGACCACCTGCATCAGCTCCATAAAACGATCCATCCGCTCACGGAGCTCTTGAACATCTGACTGTACCTGGTCCATAATTCTCGTCTGATTAGCGCGAGTTGAGTAGCGGTGGATGGGTCTTTGATCAATCCTGGAGATCGAAAGCAGCGCGGAACCTGAAAAACCTGTCAACAATAAAGGTTAGGAAAAGCAATAAGATATACACCATGCAAATATGCTTCATGCAGATGCATGCGTGTGTCTGTGTGCGTGGGAGATTTTTCCCCGATCCTAGGGCCTTAGTGACGGTGCTGATAATGACAAGAGGAAGAAGAAATCCGAGCCCAATCATGGAAACATCAATCTCATATATATATATATGGAAAGGCCTGTCAAGGCAATACACAGTATCAGCGAGTACAAATCAACAGCATGACCTCAGCCAACAAGTCTGGTGATGGTCAGCATACATCAAAGATCAAAAACGACAGGGATATAACTAGTCAAGTACGGCCACGGGCGCGATACTCTGCTAATAACTCCTTTGTCTCTGAGTGATCTGGCGAAGTGAGCAACCCCTCGACGAGTAGTTCCCTCTGCCTGATAGTATGCTGAAGCCCCTGAACTGAACTCTCCCAAGCGCCTTCGCCAAAGCAATCTTCCAGCTTCCGCTTCTTAGACTCAAACATCAGCTTATGCTCCTTCAGGCTAGCAATGGCTTTGTTGAGACGTGCTTCAGCGGAGTACCTGCGGGCGGTCTCTTCATCAAACCTCCGTTCACTGTCCTTCACTTCAGTCTCTAGCTTAGAAATCTGCAGCATCAGCTTGTCTTCTCGCTCCTTCCTGGTGGCCATGGAAGTATTCCAATGCTGGTCGAACTTAGATATTCTCTGGTATGCTTCCTCCAGATGCGTCTTCTTCGTAGCCAGCACATCATTAGCAGCTCTGAAGTCTTGACCTAAGCGTTCCCGATCAGCAATCTGCTTTGCCAAGTCTGCACTCAGCTGGCTCACCGACTCTGTTTGCTTTTTGAGAGCATGCACGACTTCGTTCCTCTCACTTCGAAGCTGAGCTAACTCCTTCTCTAATTCTGCATTTGCCCTCTTCAATTCATCACGCTCGGCTAATACCTGGTTGTGCTGACGAATGGACACAGTGGTAGGCTCTTCGACTGGTGGAGGACTCTCTGGTCTGACATGAGGGAATGGCATCCCTATAGCGCTGGCTCTGGCTCTGATCCAATCTGAATAAGGAGGATAAGCTTGGTTGTCGCTCTTCCCCAGCAAAGACTTTCCTCTCGTGCTGATATTGTTCCATGCATACTGAAGCTTGGACAACAAATCCCCCTCTAGAATACCCGTGAGGTACAGAGATTCCCGTACCTCTTCTTCCTTCGGTGGATTCCTCAAAGCATATGCAAACTGACGAACTAACAATGATGGGTTGTAGTTGATGCAACCCTTCCTACCTATCAGAGGTACGTTAGGAAACCCACCACAACTGAAGATCATCTCGGTGCCTAACCTGCTCCTGTCGACGAACCAAACAACGTCTTCTGCCGACAAGCTCATCAGACGCTCAGGCCACTCAACCGTGGCTGCAGACAAGACAGAAGAACCCCTCTTGGGCAAATGACTATCAAACCACTTGTACAACAACGGTACGCAGCATGAAACATTCTTCCCTCTCCGGTTCTCATTCTTGTAATGCACTGAATGGTAAACGTCTCCGATCAGAGTAGGGACTGGATTCCCTGAGGCAAATATATGGAATGCATCAAAGTCTACGAAATCAGGCATGCTGGGAAATAGGATGATGCCATATATGCATAAAGCAAGGATGGCGCTGAAGGCGTCCCAACATTTGTCCTTGGCACACTGCTGAGCCTTAGCTATCAGAAACTGCAGAGAGAACCCTGGGACCTTGTTCCAACTCGTCACCACTAACTCAGAAGCGCTCAAATGGAGTGAGGAAGCCAAGCTAACCAGATCAGGCTCAGCATCCATGTGGACAAAAGGCATCTGCCTTTTGATAGGCACACCCAACATATCAGCATACTCTTCCAATGTCGGCGCGAGAACGAAGTCATGAAAAGTGAAACACCTCAAGGGAGGATCATAAAACTGCAGAAGAGCATGTAACCCATTCAACTCAGACGCAGAGGGTTTGTAGACCAGACTAAGCAACTTGCCATAAGACTTCCTGAACCTATCCTTCACAGAATTCCCTGCCAGGGCTATCAAACCAGTCAGCTTCGACACGTCGGGGGTCGGGAATTTGTACGCAACAGTCTTCCTGAGAGAAGCCATAACAACAGTAGGAGACGGGAAATCCTGGATCGGGGAAACGGTACCTGCAACACAGACACACGTTAATGGAATGCAGATGAATGCGTAAACTAATGCAAGATGCAGGTATGCAATAATATATACAGGTGGCTGCTGTGGAGATTCGGTATCAACAGTCACTGATGAGGACGAAACCCCGGTGTAAAACCCCTGATCTGATTTGCTGAGAATAACCATCTGATAGGACCATAATTCTGTTCTGACAAGAGTAAGTGCATGATAATAAGGACCCCGGGTGCAAGATCAAGGAACATCTGTTGAAGTCTTCAGACCCCAAATCAAAATCTGCCCTATCAAGAACAAACACACAGCTGCTGATGAGATCTTCAGACCTCACTCAAAATCTGCCCTATCAAGAACAAATAACATCTGCCGATGAG
Source organism: Lathyrus sativus (assembly GCA_963859935.3). Lineage (NCBI taxonomy): Eukaryota > Viridiplantae > Streptophyta > Magnoliopsida > Fabales > Fabaceae > Lathyrus > Lathyrus sativus. Next base: position 118,533,716 of record OZ012738.1, on the reverse strand, counting down.
GTCTTCAGACCTCACTCAAAATCTGCTCCGTCCAGAACAAACCACTGACGATAATACACTGATCAAAGCCTGCTCTATCAAGAACAGACGAACACCCGATGATAAGATCCTCCGATCAAAAACCTCTTGCTCTATCAAGAACACGTCTGCAACTGAGAACCCAACATAACTGATTCACTGCCAAGAAAACCAGGTGGTCTGAAGGTCTAAGTTTCCTGCAATAAACCCAGTCCCACTCACGGGTATGAACCTAGACTGACTCAAGGTACGGCATCCTATGCGTTCATCAGCGTCACAGACTTTCAAAACTGATGATACGATTCCCAGAAGGAGTGGCATCATCAAGTCCTGAAGAGGCCTCACTTAGCTGAATCACAAATGATCGGTCCCCAGAGTCGACAATCCACCAAACCAGCAACCGTCTCAACCCAAAGGGTTGAAAGTGAAGCCAACCGGATGAACCTCGTCTGAGCGTGGATTTCATGAGACACTAGTGCCTGCAAAGCAAGCACGCGCCCACTAATTTCCACTCTAAGTCTATGGTGCACTCAAGCCTGGGTCTGGCTTCTCACTCAATCAGAACTCCCATCCCACAACAGCACAAATAATCATATTTTACTGAATATAAAAATGCGGGAAATAAAGTGCGAGAAGTAAAAATGCGATAAATAAATGCAACCCAACAAGCAAACACACAAACGGTAGGATTGACTCTCTTAAGGGACGTTGGATCCCAAAACTGACTCGCTTTCGGGACGTTGGATCCCTAGGAAACTATCAGTGTCCCCAGCAGAGTCGCCAGCTGTCGCTTGCGCAAAAATAAGGTGCCGACATGACAGAAGAGTCGCCACCTTTCGTTATTTATCCCTCAGAGCGGGAAAGGAAACGATCGGAAAAACCTGATGAATAAGGGTAAGACAAGGTCGTCGCAACCATTGTCTGGGTTCGGGAGTCGGTTACGCAAGGGGAAGGTATTAGCACCCCTCACGTCCGTCGTACTCGACGGGATCCTCACTTGTTTGTTTACTTGGACGGGTTGGTTATAATCTATCTACCTATCAAGGCTGGCTGAAAAAGAAAAGAAAAATGACTCGGCAAAGCGTCGCACTTTATGCCTACGTATTCTCATCAGAGAATGAGAAATCAGAGTCAACGTAGTTCGGCTAACTACGGGGGAAGATGGGGAAGGTTGCTCGCTAGGATATCGCATCCTATGCCTACGTACTTTCATCTGGTATGAAAGATCAGAGCAAACGTAGTTCGGGAAACTACGACTTATCTCCTAAAAGAAGTGTTTTTTATTGTGTTTGCGATCTCAACCGCACTAGAGACTATGACCTGAGAGTGAATGCGTCGCATGTCACCCAAAGGGTACCATACTAAACATCCAGACTGTGGAAAAGAAACTCTCCCACAATCCTTTCTCAGACAGCTTAAGGCTCGTAACGTACGAAAGAAATCATTCATGATTACTGTATCTTAAACTGCTTTGAGATGAGAAGAGAACAGGCCCAACTAGGAGGGAGACTATCAAGTCCTACTGTTATCATGCCATGGATTCATCCTATGGTTGAGGTTTGAACAGGGAACTCCTAGATGTTGTCATGCATAGGTTTCAACCTAAAAGTCTATCATCAAATCCTCATCAGAGGAAATGAGAGTCCTAAGGGATCATGTCAATGATACACCAAAACAGACAAAAGCATCAGCTTTAACAGTAAAATGCATGCAATGCAAGTGAGGGAGGAAATGTGTGTGGGGCTTCAGCCTCCACAAGCTCGTCTCGACCTCAAGCCAGTCATGAAATAACAGTAATCATACTGAAATAAACAACATGCTATCAAGCACAAACAGTAAACTGTAATCATACAGACAGGAGAAATGAAATGCTATCAAGCAAAATAAACACATGGGCAAGGGAGCTGGGCTCCACCGAATACCCGCAAGCAAAGCCAAGCAATAACAATACAATCAGATGCACTCATGCTCTTAGACTGAACTTATTCTAAATGGGCTTAGTCTAATGCAGCAGACAAATCAGACAAAACACACAATACATCAAAGAAAACAGAAGAAAGCCTCAGCTCCTTCAGCAGCAACCCAGTCTTCAGACTTCAGAGATCACTTGCTTTCCAGGTATCAATCCTACAACATGAGTATCAACTCATCTTCTCCCTTTGAGCTTCAGCTCCTTTGATCAGCTCTACCTTCAGGCTTCACTATCTCCAGGGATCTTCAGGCATCCATTTGGTCTTCACAGAGTCTTCAGACTTCAATAATCTTCAAGGAATCATCCTCTTCAAGGCCTCAGCTTCTATCTTCAATGACTCCGATGCTCCAGCAAACAAGATTCAGTCAACAAGATGAGTGGGGGATGTTACAGTACTCACTGACTTCCAAAGGATGCCATTAAGGACTTAACATCAAAAGAAAGGCTCTCTCAAAGTTCTACCTCAGAGGGCAAGGTCACTAATCCCTCCAAAGGAGAGAGGTGAATACCCTTAAGGGACTCTATGTCACAGAGAAGAAAGGAGGTGAACAAGACACTCCTTGTTTATTGAACAAAATATTCTATCTAGGGCTCTGCCTATGCACCTATAAACCTATAAACAAAACAACAAAAGCTATGCTAAACTCCTCTGCAAGGTCTTTAAAGCTTCAAGGATGATCCACAAGGTCCTCACATGATGCCCAAGCTCCTCAAGCCAACAACAACTCCAAAGCAAGGCAAAACAAAACTAAACTAGCCCTAAAGGCCACACAAACAACATTCAATCCAAAAATCAATAAAAAATACTAAAATACCACACAAATTCCTGATATAAATTCTAGAGGATCCTACTTAACTACCCTTAGGTCCCATATATTCCCCATACACTAATTTGTCCTAAAAACCCCAAAAATAAAATGTTGAAGTTCAAGTACACAACCTAAAACCCTAATTAGAGCACCTAAATGTCTAACTATCAAACTACATCAAATTTAATTTCTAAAATCAAGAGATAAATCCTATATGAAACTAGGGTTCAATATCTAATCACACAAAAAAGAATGAATTAAAAAACCTAAGGGAAGGTCCTAAAACAATTCTTGCAAGATAAGGTACAAACCAAAAGAAATAAAATACCCTATTTAAAAGAAAATACCACCATTAATTCCACATTAAAAAATAAAATTTCATTTTTATTTTTATATTTTTCTACACAAAATTATCTAAACCTAGAAAAAAGAATGAGTAAAAAATCATCATTTATCAATTTTTAATGAATTTTATAAGATGGCTAAAATATTAAAAGAAATAAAAATAATATAAAAGGGGAGGGGGGTGACAATAGAAGGAAAGGATAGTTGATTTCAATTGGGCTGAATCAAGGGGGGGGTGCGCGTAGCACATTGGGCCCAGGATCAGTCACTAAACCAAACGACTGCGTTTGGCTAAGTGATACGCTGCGTTTCGCTAGTTCAGAATTCCCTCCTCTTTGAATTCAAACCATGGCCGTTGGATTATGAGAATAAGTCAAGAATCTGGACCCATCTGACGGCTGGAGTTCATCTTCTCCAAACAAACCCTAGGGTTTTCAGAAAACCCTAATTTCGAACCAGAACTTCCACTCGATCGTTCTCACTGATGGCTGGGTGAAATCAAGAGATTCCAAAAGCAATCTTGCTCTACCAATTACCCTGAACACAATGATATCAATATTTGGCCATGAAACCTCCTGAATCGCTCTAACAGAAAGCACGAAGGTTGGGGTTCCACCATGATTCTCTGCTATCAACCTTAACCAAACTTCAATCTAATGATATAAATCTGTTCCACATGTTACCCTAGCCATTCTAAACCACCTCATATCCATTAATACACATTAACCCGCATGCTATCAATCTTGCAAAAAATGGTACCCTGCCACGAAACCTCATGGATCCTTCCCTAATTCTCAGAAAACATTCCTCTAACCTAGCATGTTGATCTTACACCTAAGATTCTAACAGAATGCTCATAATTAAGGACTTCTAGATCAAGATACCAACCTGCTAAGCTTCAATGGTGAGGGGTGTTAGGACTTGATTCAGCACTTGAAACCTTCTCTAAATCTTCCTCCAATAATGGACACCTTTCTGTTTGCAAGAGTTGAGGTGGATGGAGCTTGTGGAAGAAGGAATTGCACCTTACTTGATCTTGAAGAAATCCAACAATGGCACTTTCTCTCTCACTTTCTCCACTAAACTCAGCAACTTTTCACCAACCCTTTCCTCTTTGTGATTCACCTTTTTTATAATGATGGATGGAAACAACTAGATCATTCTAGAATCATCTAGAAAAGTCTTGGAATCTCATGTGATGATAACTTGAAAATCTCATGCACTATCCCTTAAGTCTTGCAAAATGACCTCAAAATCTCCTCATATGACATATTGTAGTGTTATAAGCCATTACAAGCTTTTTCCTTGCCTTGTGTTAGGATTTCCAGGGGTAACTTCAAATGCAAGTAACAAAATAACAAAGCATCACCCATTTTAAAGCCTCAAATCAAAATTCTATCTAAACCAATGTTCTCAAAATGATGTTTCCAATCAAAATGATATATTGGATGACCTATTTTGGATTCCTAGATCCTCCAAAACAATTTTCAAATTCAACTTTTCAAACTTATATGCCATTTTTAGTTCATTTTTGACCAATCATGTAACTTCATGCCATGAGCTTTTCCAACAATTTTTGGCCTTCTTTATAGACTTAAAATCACATTTTGAGCAACTTTCATGTTTTGAGTTTTTCCATTTGAGGCTTGGAAATAGGAGTTTTAGGCATTGGCTAAAATGACCTATAATTGACAAATGACCAAAATACCCCTGTCTTGTTCAAACCATAAGTTGAGTTCCATAAATCCTATCAAGGACTTCTACCACTCAAATTAAAGCTAAGAAGATGCCCTCCAACATTCATGTTGACCAAGAAACCATAGGAATCATCCTACTAGGGCAAAAGTTGTCTGCAAGTTGGGTGACTTTCAAGGACCCAGATTCACACACCTCAGTTGACCTGTAATTTGTCAAAACCATAACTTGAGCTCTGCAACTCCTATCAAGGACTTCCACCACTCAAATTAAATCTAAGAACAAGCTATACAACATTCATGTTGTGGGGAAGATGAGATATCAATCACATCTAGAGCTAAAACTGCCTGGAAGATAGGGATCAAATTAGGGTTTTTTCACTGATAATCCTTGGAAACCCTGACTTGAAACTTCTCAAACTCTTCAATCATGATGAGTTGGTCTAGGAATCATCCTTATAACATCTCTATACATAATTCCATGATCTCATGGCCCTTGGATTGGGTCTCAACCTTCTCCAAATCTTCAGCTTATCTAGGGTTGACTCAGTCAAAACCCTAATTCTATCATTCATGGTTGAATCCTCTGAATTCTTGCACAATGACTTCTCTGGGCTTCATGATAGCTATCAAGACATCTCATAGGCTTTCTCAAAACATCAAGTTCATTCTCAAAGTCTCAGAATCATCTGAGGGGTACCCACAACTCTCAAGCTATGAAGCACACAAACCTGGTTTCAACCAATTCCTCTGAGGATCTCTTGAACTTTCTGATGAAGGTATCAACTTTCAAATACTCAATGAATAAATAATTGTTGGTCAAATTTTGGGGTGCAACACAGCCAACCCGATATTTTGGTCTTCTCTTCAGAGCGAACGTACTCCGTCAGCAGCGCAGCAGTATTCAGAGATTTGTGGGGGTTGTGATCCCGTGTTCGCTGCATATTGCATCGCATTTGCATGAACATTGTTTGCATCATACTGCATACCATTCTCCAGCTAGCCAGAGTCTGATCCAGCCGTTGTTTTGATTCTGAAGGTGATTATCCGGTGTTTGGCCTAGGCAACGGTTGATTGTTAGAAGACGACTCAGGGGTTGAAGCAGATTTGAGCAGAACCGAGCAGCGAAGTCAGTTGAAGGTTATTGGTAGCTATGTCTGAGAGCCACTTCCAGTCTCTTAACACCTTGACAGGTTTTACCATGACAACTAATCCTCTGTTTGGCTCTACGTTCGAGGAAGACTTTCCGCAAGTGAACAACGTTACTGCAGACCAGTTTGTGCAGCCTCCTGCTAGGAACCAGGATCGACGTGAGCAGTTTGTTGTCCGAAATGAATGCCCTCCTCTTATCAACAATCAAGGTGTTGTTTTCCCTATGGCGAATATCCGAAGAGAGATCCCGGTAGCTAGGGCTGAAGACCCAAGAGCTCTTGAGTATGATAGAAGGCTCCGGGTGTTGGAAGAAGGAGTCAAAGCCTTGAAAGTTAAAGATGCTGTCAACCTCAATGCTGCAGACATGTGTTTGGTTCCTGGCCTGGTATTTCCTCCTAAGTTCAGAGCGCCGAAATTTGAGAAGTACAGAGGAGATAGCTGTCTGAAGCAACATTTGGTGATGTTCTGCCGAAGAATGACTTCGTTTGTGCAAAACGACAAGTTGATGATTCACTGCTTTCAAGATAGTCTGACTGGGACATCTCTGAGTTGGTACATGCAGTTAGAGAGTAATTAGATCCGATCATGGGTGGATTTAGCCAGAGCTTTTCTGAAGCAGTATGATTATAACCTGGACATGGCTCCGCATCGCATGCAGTTGCAAGAATTGTCTCAAGAGAACAATGAACCCTTCAGGAAGTATGTTCAGAGGTGGAGAGAATTTGCTGCCAGAGTGCATCTACCGCTTCTAGACTGAGAGTTAATGAGCATGTTTGTAAACTCCCTGGAGAGCCCGTACTTCGAAAGAATGCTCGTAAATGCACCAAATTTCTCTACATTGGTAGGATTGGGTGAACGCATTGAGCATGCCGTAAAAATTGGGAAAATTCCGATTACTTCGGGTGGTCAGGCTAGTGAAACTGAGTCTCTTGGTAGCTACCAAACTAAAGAAGGAGTTGTGATCAATGCTATCATTCCAGATGTTGAGTATCCTCGAGGTGAATCGGTGAAATCTGTTGGCTCTTCATCTTCTGTGTCTTGTTATGCAGGACAGACAATTGCGCCTAGGGCACCATATCAGGAACTTTATATCGCTTCTTTTGCGAATCAACGAACTTGTGGCCGAAGTTATCAGAATCAGCACCCAAATCAGAACAGGCCTCGTAACAACTTGGAATGAAGGAATGCTCCTTCTCAAATAGTGCATGTGCCGTATAGCCATATTCTGCCACATTTTATTCAGAATTCTTTGGTGGAACCTAAAGCTCTTAAGCCTGGGCCAGAACCTTACCCTCCCGGGTACAATCCCCACGCTCAGTGTGGTTACCATGGTGGATCTCCAAGGCATTCAACTGAAGATTGTAAAGCTTTTCAGGAAAAAGTACAGCAGTTGATCGACCAAGATTGCATTTCCTTTCGAGAAGGAATTCTGATGGTTCATGACAATTTCTCGGCTGCCTAAGCTCGTAGATGCAGAGGTTTATTTGCAAGAAGCCAGTGGTCCAGACAGGCAGGTGTCCTCAGCATTGGCAGTCCTCAGACTTTTTATCATTTGCATTTGTAGTTTCTCTTCTGTTAGTTGCTACTTGCTGTTAAACATTGTTTGTATCGAATGGTAATATTGATAAACTGACTATGCATTTTTCTGAATTAATCATGTCGTTGTCACTCATTTATTGCATTGCACTAACACTTGCATTTTATTCACTCCACTTTATCACCATGATTAGTGAAGATTGGAGGGAGGATGACGAAACTGAATACTCATAACCGATGATCGTATGCTTTCAGATAAAACCTCGCCGATGACGTACAAGGCATTGTTTCAAATCCCCCAAACACTGGAGATATAAGGAGTTAGTCCCTTGTTAACCACTTCGAGCTAAGAAGTAGAAGTTTTTTCGGAATTTTAAACCCTCACATCTTGACCTGGGGCAGGGTAGTTGTCAGTTAGCTTGATCGAGCGTTCAAGTCTTATAGAGGAGTGTTGCCTTTCGAGGACCAGTCACATCTTATTTTTCCCCAGAGGTCGTACCTCATCAACCACAATGGTTAAACCTTACCAATCAGGAGCGAGACAGTTGCAATCCTTTCGGAGCAATCAAGACAACCAGTGTCACACGACTTGTTCAAAAAAAAAAAGAAAAAAGAAAAGCCCGCTAAGTAAAAGAAATGAAAAAAGATGGAAAGCTAATACTTAGGCAAAAAATCAGGGCATCCCGCTGGACTTCAAAAGAAAAATCGAAAAGAACTCAAAAGGGGTCAGTCCAGGCAAGAATTAGGGAATCAAAAGAATGAAAAAGAAAGGATATAAAAAGAAAAAATCCTCGAACAAGGACAAAGTCGTGTAGATACAGACACCGAAAATGAAAAATGAGTAACTGTCGTTCCGAAAACCTTGTGGGTTCCTACTATTCAACATACCTCTCAAAGAGGCGAGCGCTCGGGCCAGGTTAACTGAACTTTAGGATCATAGATCATCACGTAGAAAGGGCAGGTACAAATCATAATTTGAGCCGAATATCCTTTGTTTCACGAACCGTGAACCCGACCACGACACAACCCTTAAAAGACCTAATTGAGGTAGGGTTTATTCTGAAAGCGCATTACGATAAGGTTGAGTAACCTGATTCCTTCTTGATTTGCTAGTCATATCCTTGTTGTGTTTTTTCACTGATCATATCAGCACTACGTTTGAACTCTGGTTCATTCGTCACTCACCAGCATGACACGTAAATGAGTGACAGCACAATTTTTTCAAAATCTGCATGAACACTGCATTAAAATTACCATTCAGGAATAAATAATTTTATTTGCAGGTCAGTAGTTGACAGGAAGGAAATTCTAACAGGGAATAATCGAACAGGACTGAATAATTCAGCAGTCTGGATCAGAATGGTGTATGTTGTGAAACCCTGTGAATCTAGGGCATTCACTTCCAGTGAGTTCAGAATCAGTTGGTCTGAGGACAAGTCTCGAAGCATCGGTTGATTATGGGAAGCAGTTGATCAGAAATGAATCTCCTCGAGAGCCAATCAGGGGAAATTATCCAGAAGGTTGTGAGTTGAGGATAGATCCTTCCAGTGTGTGATCAGGGCAACTTAAGTCGCTCAACGCTTGTTCAGGGGCAAGTCACTTCAGAGATAGTGAAACCAACTATGTTGATAGTTATTTAATTGAGGTTGAATCCTTTTGTCGTACAGATACCGGGGCAAGCCATCTCGAGGTTGTATTGTAGCAAGCTGCTTTCTATTCAGAGTGAGTTTCCCAAGAGTCAGATTAGGGCAAGTTAAGTTGCACTGGGGCAAGTTGCTCAAACAAGTTTGTTCACCCTAACGAGAGCTGAGTATCGGGGAATCGTGTCATTACCCTCGTCAAAAAAAAACCTGAGCATTCGAAAAAGACCTTGTTATCATTGGATCATTATCCTACAGTTTAAACCTGTTACTTGGCAGAACCTTGTAACCTTGTCATTTCCAAAGCCCAGTTCTCGCCTGGCAAACCAGTAACCAGTTCTCGTCTGGTCCACCTTTCCGTAAATACTAGTTCTCGTCTGGTACCTGTTATTTTTCAACCAGTTATTGTCTGGCCAACCTTTCCGTAAACATCAGTTCTCGTCTGGTGTAGGTTAGCTTTCAACCAGCCCCGTCTGGTCACCATCTCTTTAACTTATTTGTTGCAGCGGTTCTCGTCTGGTGCATGTCAGCTTCTAAACCAGCCCCGTCTGGTTGTCCTTTCCTTAACCTATCATCCGGTCAGCCTCGTCTGATGATCCAACCGTAAATCCATTCTCGTCTGATAACCTAACCTATTTTTGCTATCAGTTCTCGCCTGGTAGTCCATCTTTGAATACTAGCCCCGTCTAGTATTTTCCCTTTAAAACCATTTCGTTAATAAACTAGAAAAAGCCTAAAAATACCCGACACGATAATTCTTAGCGACTCGCATGGTGTCGCGTTCCTTGATACATAGCTCGATTGATACCGGTTTCCTGATTAATGTTAAATCAGGATTACTTTTCTCAGCAAACAGAAGTCGCGTATTGTCCCCCAAAATAGTTGAGATCGCGGTTATTCCTCCTCAGAATAGGATCAGGAGTATCCTCAGCAGGTCAGAATGGATATCCCCGACAGCAGGGGCATTCTCAGCAGTGACCTGTGCACAATTAACCCTAGTTTGGGTAAGCCTCACAGAGTACAATCAGGTTGTCAAGGGTTTAGAAAGAGTATCCCCGTGCAGGTTCGTCTTTCTCTCCTCCAACAGGTTTTCATTCCTCTGTCAGGTTGATCATCCTCTACTGAGTTCGTAACGATGAATTTGTGAGCCGTCCCTCAACAAGATTGTTTCTTCCCCACGGAAGTTGGTCTCATGTTTCTAGCATTTATTTTGCTGAGATGATTCTATGATGCCTGGTATCCCTCAGTGGAGTTGACGTTGCCCCCGACATTTATTTTGCCAAGCGGTTTTATACCCGGTGTTCTCTGGCAGCTCGAGCTTGCATTTGCACTTGCATGTATCGTCATATTTGCATCTATAAACACATAGCATCCCCATTTCGTATGGAGCATTGCATTTTCATACAATCACATAGCATCTCCATGTCGTATGGGGCATTGCATCATTTTCAAACATATGCATTTCGAAACATAGATCAGATTGGTTCACCTTTTGCTTTCAGGCGTGTTTTCTCAGCAGGAGTATGGAGTTCTGGCTCAGATCTATTACCAGGTATTCGAGGTCTCACTGTGAGACATGTAACGATGCAGTTCACCTTATTATCCCCACAGAGTTACTGGTTGAAGTTCCTCTTATCCGACCAGCGGAGTGTTTTTCTTCAGGTTTGCTGTCGCGGCAGCATTACAGGGTTTCATGAATCAAGATTTCAGGAGTGATCACTTGTTGCCGAGACGAGTGTTTGGCGGTTATTTTCAGAATATCCCCAGTGGAGTTAGCTAATACCGCGAGCAGGCTAGGAAGCTATATCCAAGGTTATTTTTTCCCGTAAGAATCAGACGGATGAACTTTCCTGTAAGAATCAGGCAGATGTGTTTTCCCGTATGAAGCAGGCGGATGAACTTTCCTGTAAGAATCAGGCAGATGTGTTTTCCCGTATGAAATAGGCGGATGAACTTTCCTGTACGAATCAGGCAATTAGGGTTTAGTTGTGATTTGGTGAATTTGGTTCTCTTATGGTGTTGACAAGGTTAGTCCAATGGTGGACGAAGGTGTTTTTGCGAAAATAGCTCAGTGCCCGTGGCGTGACACAGGTGGTTGAGGTTGAAATCAAAATTGTATCAGATAATTGACCAGTTGTTGCCGTAAAAACCAAATCCAGTTCTTGGGACGTTGCTTCTCAAGCAGTTTTGCAGTTTATTTCTGCGGTTGGCAAATTTCAGGGTTCTTTTGTATTCAACCGTCTTCTACCTTTGAATGTTTGAAAGTTGTTCGCTCTTCAACCCTTCAGGTCCAAGCCGTTTGAATAGGGGCAGCTGTTGCACCCCAAAATTTGACCAACCGGTTCCCACATCTGGTTTATGTTTCGACGCATTTTGCATTCGCATTCGCATACCGCATACATTGCATTTTTTGTTTTCAGCCATTTTGGACTTTATCGGGATTACAGCCTCCCCTGGCGTTTTAGGCATTTCAGGCCAATACGAGGATTTATTTTAAGAATTGGTGCTCGTTCCCTGTGTTTTCAGGCCATCTCGGTGCCCGGTTTTTACCACTTATTTCGCTATAATTGCGTAGTTGTTCTCTAATCGTTTTAATCAGCTTTATTGCCTTTTTTAGATCTTTCCTTTATTTTCTAGAATTTTAATTGATTTTAATCATTTTTTTCTAGGATTTTAATTCTTTTAATAGTATTTTAGGATTTAATAGTACTTTCTAGATTTTTTAATAGATTTTAATAGCCTTTTCTAGATTTTTAAATAGACTTTATAGTCTTTTTCTAGGATAAATAGGAGTTATTTTGTTTTAGAATTAAACAATTTTTTTAGAATGTTAGAATATAGTTCTTTTAATAAATAGATTTTGTAGATTTTTAATAGAATTAATAGAATTTTATTATTGGTTTAGATTTTATTTTAGTTTAATTGAATAGTTTTTATTAACGTAGATTTTATTATAGATTTTAGTTTAGATAAGTTTTTGTTTGGATATTAGTTTAGTGGTGATTTTCATATTAATTAGGGTAGTTAATCTTTAGTTTTATTAATTAGTTTTATTAATTAATGTCCTTTTTTCGTATTAAATAAGTTTAGTTTCTATTAGTTCATTAATTTTTGTGGTTAAATCATTTTTGTGCTAATCCATCGTTAATTGAAGCTGATTCATTCATTAATCTCCATTAATTGCATTAGTATATTCATTAATCCAGTTTTTCATTTCATCATTTAGTTAATGGGCCAGATGTCCAAAATTCGCAGGGCCCAATTCAAGTCCAAATATCAGCGCCACATGTCACTATATAAGCCTGCCACACGCCCTCTTCTCTCTCTCCCACCTCATTCTTTCCCCTCACCACACGCTGCCACTTGGCTCTCTCAGCACTTTTCCACCTCACATTTTCGGCCAGCGCATTTTCCACTCACTGCATGCACACACACGTGTCCTCATCTCTCTCCCCTCTGCTTGCATGAGTGACACCTGCATCCCTCACTGGAGACCCCGCCGCCGGCCATGCAACCACCACCGGCCACCGCAACCGTCGCCGAAGGCTCACCGGAAACTGCAAATCTCCGGAAACTTCATCAGATCATCAATAATCTTCCAGATCCATCAAGATCTTCCTCGCGATCATCATCATCTTCACAGATTTTCCAGGATCGTCAAACAACATCAAGAACCGTCATCTTCATTATCAAATTTCCAGATCCTTTAGATGCATCAAGGAACTTCATCGTTCTTCATTAAGATTCTTCACCGTTCATCCATATTTTTCCAGATCTACGAATGTTCATGCAAGTCTTCATCATTTTGGTACAATCTTCATTTAGATTTCTCCAGAAGTTCTTCGTGTTCAATAGTTTTTCCGGAAACTCGTACGACCTTCAACCGCGTTCTTCACATTCATGCGCCTCATTCAAAGTTCTTCCAGAAACCTCCCACAAACATCAACGTCCTCAAGCTTCATCTTCTTCGATCTCCAGGTCCTCCGATCTCCAACCCAAACCGTTACATCTACCAAACTTCGAACATCCAAAATCATAGAACTTCTTCAATCTTCATCGATCATCAATATTTTCCAGATCCATAAGTTTCGTCATCATCTTCATCTGTTAAAGATTTGGATCCACCTATTCGTAATTTCACCCAGTTCACCGAGCGTCTTCAGATCCTTCAGATTCATCAAACAACGTCATGCATGTTCATCTCTCCAGTAGATCCTTCAAGGTCCGTTCACGAACATTCATCGTTCATCGAAGTGTTTCCAGAATGGTCATCTTCAGCGAGCGATCTTCATCGAATCTTCAGGATGGTTCTATTGTTGTGTTAACGAGAACGTGGTGAATGAGTTGAAGACGGAGAGAGGTAGAAAGAGTTTCAGGCGGCGCCGTTGAGAAGGAAAAAGGTTGGGATTTAGGGTTTCAGAAGGAAGGATGACCAATGATGGTGAAACGGAAGGGCTAGGGTTTCCAGATGAGGAGGAATTGAAGAAGTCTCTTGGACTCGGGTTTGATTATGGGCTTCAAAGCCCATTTGCGTCCTTCCAGTTAACACCCCTCGTTTTCCATACCCCACCCCCTGCTTCTTTATCATTTTTGCTGTTGTAATTGTGTTGGGCCAGGCCCACCGTGTACTCTGCTGCAAACAACACCTCCAGTTTTTTTTACTCACCCCCTCCCCTGTTTTTGTGTATGCTGGGCCCAACCTTTTTGTTTTTTTTTGTTGCTGTATTCCCCTAATGAACTAATACCCCCCTGCAGTTTTATTCCCTTCTTGCGTTGTTTTTATTCCAATTTTAGTTGTAATATTTTAGGGATAGTTTTATAATTCAAAGAATATAATTTTTAGTTTTAATTTCTTTTAGGAAATTTAGATAATATTTTCATTCAGGAAATTAGTTTAATTTTCTTATAAGAGAATTTAGGATTTAGTTAATTTCTGGTTAAGGAGATTTATAGATTTAATTCTTTTTAGGATATAGTTTTCATTAGGAGATTATTTTTGCCGTATCTTAGGAGTAGACTATTATTTCAATTTTGTGTTGGACTTCTCTCCTATTTTCGTTTCTATATGATTTTATCCCGATTTTATTTCTGGCTGGCCGTGTGACACGATTCAATTGGAGAATGATTTTCGATATCAATTCTCTATCTTGTCTTTGACACGGATATCAATACGCTACCTCTTAGAGTTCGATTTCTCGTATAAATCGAACCATGATGGTCTAAGCGTTACATTGGTTCTGATTCAAGCGTCATCATCAAGGATCCAGAGAGGAGAAGATTGGAATGGAGCTTGCGCGCATGTCAGGAGCCAACGGAGCTGCTTCGTTCATCATCATCATCTTATTCAAGTCTTCAGGCAACCGTCGAGTGTTGTGGGCTGCATCGTTAGATACGAAGGAAATGACAGTTGAGGAGTTACTTCTCAATCGTCTTGGATGTCTAGTATGGTACCCTTAGGATGCCATGCGACGCATTCACTCCTACGTCTTAGGTTCTTGCGTGTGTGTCCCGAGTTCCTTCCCGTTTAGGCGTAGGCCTGCTTCCTCTTTATTCTCGCCCCCGTGCGAGCGAAACCCCCTTTTCTCTTGCGTTCAGGCGATCGAGACCCCATCTCTTGCCCCCGTGTAATCGAGATTCGTTTTCTCGTCGAACTACGTTTGCTCTGATCTCTCGTGCCAGACGAGAGTACGTAGGCATAGGATGCGATATCCTAGCAAGCTACCTCCCTTTTCCCTTTTTCCCGGTTTTGTTGTAGTTAGGCTGAACTACAGCTGCTCTGATTTCTCATATCGAATGAGAATATGTAGGCATAGGATGAGATATCCTAGCGAGCACACTAACAACTAACTTCTCTATTCTCTCGCTGCTGTGCGATCGAGACTTTCCCGCTGACGACTGATTGTTTCCCTTTCTCTTGCCCTTGCGCATTTGAGACCAGACCGTAGTTCTAGTTCCCGTAGGTTCCCGTACCTTTCAAACCAACTTGATCTCTCACCCCTGTGTGATCGAGAACACCCTGTCTAGCCGTAGTTAGCCTGAACTACGTAAGCTCTGATCTTTCACGCGGTGTGGAAGTACGTAGGCACAAGACGCGAAGTCTTGGCGAGCCAATCCCCCTGTAGTTTCCCGAACTACGATAACTCTGACTTTCCCTCTTGAGAATACGTAGGCATAGAGTGCGACGCTCTATCGAGTCAGTTTCTTCTCGTTTAGCCTTAGCAGCCGTAGATAGATTGTTTTGCATCCTTTAGACGAACCAGCAAGCGTGGATCCCGTCGAGTACGACGGACGTGAGGGGTGCTAATACCTTCCCCTTGCGTAACCGACTCCCGAATCCAGGATTTGGTTGCGATGGCCATTCCTTTCCCGTCTTTGCGGTAGGTTAACTTCGAGCGTTTCCTTTCCCTCCTTTGGGATAAATAATGCACGGTGGCGACTCTTCTGTTTAGCCGGCTCCGTTTTTCGCAGTAGCGACAGTAGGCGACTCTGCTGGGGATAGGAATATCCCCTATGCGAGTCAATCCTAGCGCTTGTTTGCTTGTCTTTGGATGTTTACTTCTGTGCGTTGTATGTTGTATTTTGCTGTATTTACAATTTCTGCATTTCGTTATTATTTGTTGCCGTTGTGCTGTTGGGTGGTTGTTCCTTTGAGAGAGAATCCAAAACCCAGGCTTGAGTACACACATAGACTTAAAAGTAGAGAGTAGTGGTTAGCCTGCTTGCTTAGCTCGCACCAGCTAGCCGCGAAATTTACGCTCGGACGAGATTCTCTTTGATGCTTCTTGCGTGGCCCTTAGGGCTCGACAAGTTGTTTGACCTGAGGATTGTCGACTCTGGGGACCTATCAATTGGGAATTCGACTAAGTGAGGCCGCTTCAAGGGATGATGATGCCACACCTTCTGGATATCGTTTCATTGCTCTTGAAAGTCTGTGACGTTGATACTCGCATAGGATTCCGTACCTTGTCAGATTAGGTTCATACCCGTGAGTGGGAGGGTTTTTGCAGGGAACTTAACTTCCAGCCAACCAGAGATTTTGGTCTTCTCGTCAGAGCGAACGTACTCCGTCAGCAGTGCAGCAGTATTCAAAGATTTGTGGGGGTTGTGATCTCGTGTTCGCTGCATATTGCATCGCATTTGCATGAACATTGTTTGCATCATACTGCATACCATTCTCCAGCTAGCCAGAGTCTGATCCAGCCGTTGTTTTGATTCTGAAGGTGATTATCCGGTGTTTAGCCTATGCAACGGTTGATTGTTAGAAGATGACCCAGGGGTTGAAGCAGATTTGAGCAGAACCGAGTAGCGAAGTCAGTTGAAGGTTATTGGTAGCTATGTCTGAGAGCCACTTCCAGTCTCTTAACACCTTGACAGGTTTCACCATGACAACTAATCCTCTGTTTGGCTCTACGTCCGAGGAAGACTTTCCGCAAGTGAACAACGTTACTGCAGACCAGTTTGTGCAGCCTCCTGCTAGGAACCAGGATCGACGTGAGCAGTTTGTTGTCCGATATGAATGCCCTCCTCTTATCAACAATCAAGGTGTTGTTTTCCCTATGGCGAATATCCGAAGAGAGATCCCGGTAGCTAGGGTTGAAGACCCAAGAGCTCTTGAGTATGATAGAAGGCTCCGGGTGTTGGAAGAAGGAGTCAAAGTCTTGAAAGTTAAAGATGATGTCAACCTCAATGCTACAAACATGTGTTTGGTTCCTGGCCTGGTATTGCCTCCTAAGTTCAAAGCGCCGAAATTTGAGAAGTACAGAGGAGATAGCTGTCCGAAGCAACATTTGGTGATGTTCTGCCGAAGAATGACTTCGTTTGTGCAAAACGACAAGTTGATGATTCACTGCTTTCAAGATAGTGTGACTGGGGCATCTCTGAGTTGGTACATGCAGTTAGAGAGTAATCATATCCGATCATGGGTGGATTTAGCCAGAGCTTTTCTGAAGCAGTATGATTATAACCTGGACATGGATCCTCATCGCATGCAGTTGCAAGAATTGTCTCAAGAGAACAATGAACCCTTCAGGAAGTATGTTTAGAGGTGGAGAGAATTTGCTGCCAGAGTGCATCCACCGCTTCTAGACAGAGAGTTAATGAGCATTTTTGTAAACTCCCTGGAGAGCCCGTACTTCGAAGGAATGCTCGTAAATGCACCAAATTTCTCTGCATTGGTAGGATTGGGTGAACGCATTGAGCATGCCGTAAAAATTGGGAAAATTCAGATTACTTCGGGTGGTCAGGCTAGTGAAACTGAGTCTCTTGGTAGCTACCAAACTGAAGAAGGAGTTGTGATCAATGCCATCATGCCAGATGTTGAGTATCCTCGAGGTGAATCGGTGAAATATGTTGGTTGTTCATCTTCTGTGTCTTGTTATGCAGGACAGACAATTGTGTCCTGATCCTATTCTTTGTATCGCTTCTTTTGCGAATCAGCGAACTCGTGGCCGAAGTTATCAGAATCAGCGCCCAAATCAGAACAGGCCTCGTAACAACTTGGAACGAAGGAATGCTCCTTCTCATATAGTGCCTGTGCCGTATAGCCAGATTCTGCCACATTTGATTCAGAATTCTTTGGTGGAACCTAAAGCTCTTAAGCCTGTGCCAGAACCTTACCCTCCCGGGTACAATCCCCACGCTCAGTGTGGTTACCATGGTGGATCTCCAGGGCATTCAACAGAATATTGTAAAGCTTTTCAGGCAAAAGTACAGCAGTTGATCGACCAAGATTGCATTTCCTTTCGAGAAGGAATTCTGGTGGTTCATGACAATTTCTCGGTTGCCTAAGCTCGTAGATGCAGAGGTTTATTTGCAAGAAGCCAGTGGTCCAGACAGGCAGGCGTCCTCAGCATTGGTAGTCCTCAGACTTTTTATCATTTGCATTTGTAGTTTCTCTTCTGTTAGTTGCTACTTGCTGTTAAACATTGTTTGTATCGAATGGTAATATTGATAAACTGACTATGCATTTTTTTAAATTAATCATGTCGTTGTCACTCATTTATTGCATTGCACTAACACTTGCATTTTATTCACTCCACTTTATCACCATGATTAGTGAAGATTGGAGGGAGGATGACGAAACTGAATACTCATAACCGATGATCGTATGCTTTCAGATAAAACCTCGCTGATGAAGTACAAGGCATTATTTCAAATCCCCCAAACACTGGAGATATAAGGAGTTAGTCCCTTGTTAACCACTTCGAGCCAGGAAGTAGAAGTTTTTTCGGACTTTTAAACCCTCACATATTGACCTGGGGCAGGGTAGTTGTCAGTTAGCTTGATCGAGCGTTCAAGTCTTATAGAGGAGTGTTGCCTTTCGGGGACCAGTCACATCTTATTTTTCCCCAGAGGTCGTACCTCATCAACCACAATGGTTAAACCTTACCAATCAGGAGCGAGACAGTTGTAATCCTTTCGGAGCACTCAAGACAACCAGTGTCACACGACTTGTTCGAAAAAAAAGAAAAAAGAAAAGCCCGCTAAGTAAAAGAAATGAAAAAAGATGGAAAGCTAATACTTAGGCAAAAAATTAGGGCATCCCGCTGGACTTCAAAAGAAAAATCGAAAAGTCTCGAATCTAGGGCATTGACTTCTAGTGAGTTCAGAATCAGTTAGTCTGAGGACAAGTCTCGAAGCATCGGTTGATTATGGGAAGCAGTTGATCAGAAGTGAATCTCCTCGAGAGCCAATCAGGGGCAATTATCCAGAAGGTTGTGAGTTGAGGATATATCCTTCCAGTGTGTGATCAGGGCAAGTTAAGTCGCTCAACGCTCGTTCAGGGGCAAGTCACTTCAGAGATAGTGAAACCAACTATGTTGATAGTTGTTTAATTGAGGTTGAATCCTTTTGTCGTACGGATACCGGGGCCAGCCATCTCGAGGTTGTATTGTAGCAAGCTGCTTTCTGTTCAGAGTGAGTTTCCCAAGAGTCAGATTGGGGCAAGTTAAGTTGCAATGGGGCGGTAGAACGGAAAAGTAACATACTCTTTTCTGAAAATGAAGTTGAAGAACAATCCCGAAGGATAAAAAAGGTTTGAATTTGGTTTTTTGGTTTTAGTGAAGTGGATTGAGTTAGTTTGAGACTCATGTTGCACTAAAGACTATGACACAAGAGCGAATGCGTCGCATATTGCCCGAAGGGCATGCACTAAACACTCTAGACAAGTGAAGAGAAACCCCCACTTATAATTTCTCATGAACTTAAGGCTCGTAGTGTACAACATTTGTAATTCTTTATTAAGTGTCTTAGAGAAGTTTGAGATGAGAAGAGAAGACACAAGAACACTAAAGGGAGCTGAAAACCCTAATGTTATCATACAAAATGGTCCTAAGGTTAGGATGAAAG
This sequence comes from Lathyrus sativus, assembly GCA_963859935.3. Lineage (NCBI taxonomy): Eukaryota > Viridiplantae > Streptophyta > Magnoliopsida > Fabales > Fabaceae > Lathyrus > Lathyrus sativus. The sequence goes on along the minus strand of OZ012738.1, from coordinate 118,514,203 downwards.
AGAAGTCTACCTAATGTTATCATACAAAATGGTCCTATGGTTAGGATGAAAGGTACTATCCTACTTGTTATCATACAAAAGATTGAAAGCCTAATTCCTCTCCTACTCCCATCTTAAACAGAGGGACTAGGAATCCTAATGGATCATGCGAGCAAGCACAAGTAAACAATAACCAGTTCAATCACAGATGAAAACAAAACTAAAAGAAGTCTCAAAAGAGAGAATAGATGAAGAAGATGAAAGGTGCACAAGGGATAAGATGCATATGCAAACAAGAGATCAAACAATCAAGACCAAGGTCTCAATCACAATCACATCAAACTCATGCAATGTAGACAATACACCTCAAGTCATATCATAGGTGCATTATATGTCCAAGCCACACTCAAGGTGTGCAAACAAAACACAAAGGTAAGGAAAGGCAAACAATGAGAGCAAATGACCTAGGAAGCAAGATAGGGCAGCCACAAAATGATCAACAAATGGATATTCAATCATGGATACATAAAGGAGATCACTTAAGTTTGAACAAAGTCAAACTTCAAAGTGAATCCACCATCATATACATCCACAAATGAAATACCAAACCAAGTGAATATCAAAGATCCAAATGACTTGAGGCAAAGTCAAAACATCATCCCAACATAGATCAAAAATCATTTATTCACTTATTGGTAATTAAAATCAAAATTAAATCAAAATAAAAAGGAAGCAAAAATCCTAAAAAAGGAAAAGAGGAGATCAAGGCATGAGTGAAGACTCAAAGGCATCACCATAGGTCTAGGACCATCATAGGGTCATGTGAAAATTTCATCAACATTTTTTAATGCTCAAAAGTAATTTTAAACTAATTAAAATCAAGCAAATAAATCAAAAATACATGCAAAATATCAAAACAGAAGATAAAAAACCAAGAAAGTCACCATAGGTTCAAAACCATCATAGGATCATATGAAAATAATTTCATAATTTTAAATGGCTCAAAAGTATTTTGAAACCAATTAAAATCATGCAAGACAAATAAAAATCATGAAAAATACCAAAATGCAAAATAAAAATGCATAAAAATAAAAATCAGAAAGAGAAAAATATAATTCAATTTTAGAAAAAAGTTTGGTATTTTTTCTGATATAAAATAAATTTAATATGAATTTCTGAAAATAAAATGAATTTAAAAACAATTTAGAAAAAGAAAATAAAACAGAAAAAACAAGATGTGTTGGATCTCATTTTATTAAATGACGTGGCTGATCCAAGGATCAAAATGCATGCATCCACGATGGGCACTAGTAAACGCATTCACACAGATCATAACAAAGTCAAACACAACAAGACTAAAACGCGTGGCAAAGTGGACGGTTGAATCATCATCTTCAACCTCTGTTGCACCTCAAAATTTGCCCAACATTTCTTCACCTAGCTTATGTTTCATTTCATGCACATTAGCATTATCATTTGCATTTCATTGACATGTATGCAGGAGATCAAGAGGTATGATTATCAATCAAGGGCTGTATAAGACTTTGAAGCTAGCTGGGAGGCTTATTCAGGTGTTCAAGGGTTGATATCCTTGTCAGAGAAGTTAAAAGATCCTCAAAGAGAGTGATTGAAGCCAAGAGGGTGTGTCTCCTAACTTGAGAGTTGTGGGAAGTCATCAGATGATTCTGAAGCCATGAAGTTAGACTTGAGGTATTGAGAGAGCTCATGAGAAGTGTTGAAGATCACTTTGAGGCCTATCCAGGTCATTGTGCAAGATTAAGAAGGCTCAGCCATGAGTGGTGCAGCTAGGGTTTGACTGGGTCAACCCTAAGTCAACTGATGATTTGAAGAAGGTTGAGACTTAATTCAAGAGCCATGTGATCATGGATTGATACATTGATATGTTCTAACGATGATTCCAAGGTTAAATCATCATGATTGAAGAGTTTGAGAAGTTTCAGGCTAGGGTTTCTAAGACTTGACAGTGTAAAATCCCCTAGTTTGACCCCTGACTTCAAGACTATTTAACTCAAGATATGATTATCATCTCATCTTGCCCCAAACATGATTGTTGTAGGGCATGATCTTAGCTTTAATTTGAGTACTAGAAGTCCTTGATAGGGTTTATAGAACTCAAGTTATGAGCCAGACAAGTTACAAGTCATCTGAGGCATGGGAATATGGAGCTTGAAAGTTACCCAACTTGCATGACACTTTTGCCCTAGAAGGATGATTCCTATGAAATTTTGGTCAACATGAATGTTGTTCCTTATTCTCTTAGGTTTCCATAGAGTACTAGAAGTCCTTGATAGTATTTGTAGAACTCAAGTTATGGCTTTGACAAGTCAAGGGTATTTTGGGTATTTGGACATTACATGTCATTTTGAATCATAAGTCAATATCACCATCTTGCAAGCCTCAAATGGATTTTTTTTCAACTTGAAAGTTGCTCAAAATGATGTTTTAACTTCAACCATGCATAAAGGAGACATTGAAATGGCTCAAGGAAGGATGTGGTTTGAGAAAATTTTGAAAAGGAAAGATTAAAAAGGCATAAAAGGCAAAAAATTCAAATAAATTGATTTGTGTCCAAACAAGGCAAAATTATAGGTCAATTTGATTGGAAAATACATTTTTGAAACAATGGAAATATTACATTTTCGGTTTGAGGTCAAATTCATGCACTTCCATTTTGTTACTTCATGATGAAGTAACATATCAAACTTGGATCATTGGATTGCAAACAAGGGAATAATCACCACCAACCAATTCAATATCTCATGAGATGATGATCGTAAGCAAATTCGGGCCAGAACAGAGCAAATACACGACTGTTGCACATGGTATTTTGAAGGAGAGTTTGAAAATGAAAATCTCATATGGAAGGTTACAGAAGGTTCTGAATGATTCCTTTAGCTTCTATATAACCATTAGAGTGTGTTCAGCAAGCTTTTTGGAGAAGATTGATGCTGGTTGCAGAGAGAGCAAGTGAAAAATCAGAGGTGAAAACAGAAATCGTATTTGGAGTTTGAAGGAAAATCAAGCCAAATCAAGGTGTGCATTAGCTTCAGAGGAAGATTTGGAGTGAGTCTGGATCATATTGAAGGCTGAATCGAGCAAGGAGTGTGACTGTTCTTCATCTGAAACCAGGTTGGTACAAATCAACTTCTTGCATAATTTATAGGGAGATATGTAGAAACCTTCATGTGGTTAGGATCATAGTATGATATAGATGGTTCTAGGTCAAGAAACTGATGGATAGAGACAATGCTATGTGTTGTGCAATTTCTATTGAGATGGATTTCTCACGATTCTTGGAGTGTTATTCATGTTTGGATAATGGAATGTGATCTCTGATGAGTGTAGTTTCCATTAGTGCCATTAGTTTTAAGAATGATGAGAATCAAGATTTGAGGGATTTCTGAAACTTTGATCGGATTTTAAGCCAGAGGATGATTGAGAGAATTTGGAGATTGGATTTGGATTCAGTGAGAAAAATTGAGTGAGTTAGAGTGTTTGATTGCAAGAATTGATGATCTGTGGTATATACCCCACCGGAGAAGACGGTGGCGCTGCAGCTCAGGCCACCGTCTGAGTTCTCCCTCCATATAATTTGAATTTTGGGGACGAAGCATGTGAGACGTTGGATAGCATCTTGACTTTGACTCAAACCACATTTGCACGGCCACGATTTGGTGAAAAGTCTGAAGACTTGCTTGAGATGAAACGCAACGTTTCATTAATTGAAACATTTTGGGCTTAAGGATTCAGATGCTAATCACACCCTACTTTTGGCCCAGCTCGTGAAATACACATTGTTGGATTGCAATTTGATACGCAGGATTTATTAATTTCTTGTATTTTCTTTATTTTTTGTTATTTCATATAGTTTAAGAATAATTCATAATAAATAGAAAAATTAGTCAATTTGATCCAGGTTTTTTTCCCCTGACTCATGAGTGAGTCTAGAAATTTAAGCAATTAAAAGATTAGGAATTCATGCATTTTTTATTTTAATTGCATTTTTTGTGCTTTTATTTGATAATAATTCATAATGGTTGATACCTTGACTTGTGGATTTTTGTGTGATCATTTGATGATGATTTTTAGACTGATTTTTGTGTGTAGCTAGTTTAGATGTGCATGATCCTCTAGTAATTTTCTCACATTTTTGTGAAGAAGTTTAGGGCTGTTTTTTTGTATTGGACTTTAGGTGCTCTAGTTTTAGGGTTTAACCTTAGTACCCCATAGTTTATGATTTATTTCTAGGTCTTATTTGATGATTTGATCTCTGGAATTAACATGGTAGAGTCATGATTGACTTAGGTTCACATAGTTATTTTTGTAGGATTTTACAATTGGTTTTAGTATTTTAGTTAGGATTAACTTTAATACTAGGTTTTAGGTGATCCTAACTTGCTAACTCAACTAGAATGATTTCTTTAGTTCCCTTAGATTAGGGTTTTGGCTTCTCTTGCTCTTGGATGATGATGAAGACATGTGTGAGATGCTGTGGAATGCATGATGGAGCTTGGACTTGAAGACTTCTCTCCCTTTGGTGTAGTTTGTTTAGGGTTAAGGATTAGGGTTTTAGGGAGATCTCTTAGAATAGATTTTCTGCCTTCATGAAACATGGAAGATGTTGATCACTTCCATTCCTCCCTATGATGTAAGGTCCCATTGTGAAGGACACATCCCTCCTTTGGTAGGATGAGTGGCTCCTCACAAATTGGTAGAACCTTTGAGAGTTCCTTTCCTTGATGGTGGAGTGCTTAGAGGTGACCTTTGGTCTTCACTTTGCTTCTCCCTATCCCCACCTTGCTCTTGTTAGATGAATCTTTCTCCCTTGCTAGAGGATGGAGTTCCTTGCTAGAAGATTGAAGATACTAGAAGTTTCACTTCTCCTGTGTTTAAATACTGCCTCTGGAGCTGAAGCTTGAAGATCAAGAAGAACAAGTTGACACCTGTGTGAAGGAGATCAAATAGAGAGCTGAAGCTTGAAGAAGATGAAGAACAAGTTGATGCTTGTGATTGATGCATTGAAAGCTTGAATAAGCAAGTTGACACTTGCTATTAAGGATGAGAGACTTGAAGAACAGTTACAGACTGAGGACTGAGCTGCTGTCAGAGGATTGCTTTGCTGTGGAAGCTGTTGATCTGCTTTCTTTTCTGTCTGTTTGCTTTCTGTGCAACTGTATTGATGTGAACTGTTTGATTTGCTTGATGAATTAGAATAAGTTCATGTTTAGATTGTGTTAAGCTAGGAGCATGATTGCACTAGAGGTTGAGTTGCTCCCTCTGCTTGTATTTTTACTGTATGGCTTTGCTTGCGGGTATTCGGTAGAGCCTTGCTCCCTTGCCTATGTGGTTATGATTTGCTTGATGGCATTTTATTTTATTCTTCTGTATGATTGTAGTTCTTCATGTCAAGCTTGAGGTCGAGACGAGCTTGTGGAGGCTGATGCCCCACATACATTCCCTCCCTCACTTGCATTGCATGCATTTTACAGTCGTTTACTGTTTACTGTTTAAGCTGATGCTTTATCCGTTTCTGTTTATCATTGACATGATCCCTTAGGAATCTCACTTCCTTTGATAAGGAAGTGATGATTAGACCTTTAGGTTGAAACCTATGCATGATAACTTCTAGGAGTTCCCTGTTTCAAACCTCAACCATAGGATGAATCCTTGGCATGACAACATTAGGACTTGATAGTCTCCCTGTAGTTGTCCCTCTCTCTTCTCATCTTGAAACAATAGTAAAAAACGTAATAAAGGCAAGTTAGTATAAGCGCGTTACGAGCCTTAAGCTAGTCGCGTAATGATAATTGAGCGGCCTCTTCTCAATCTTCTAGAATGTTTAGTATACGTCCTTTGGACGATATGCGACACATTCGTTCCCAGGTCATAGTCTCCAGTGCCGTACGAACTACAGACAACTAAAAAACAGTTCTTCCGTAAAAGACAGAAAACAAACTTCAAACCTTTTTGCCCCGTGGGCCCGTAACTCAAAGGAAAGCTTTTCTGAAGAAAAGAGTGTCGTTAACTCCCAGTTCTACCGCAAACGGTAACGCCTAAGTCTCCAAGGGTCGAGTTACGTATATCCAACTGCTGGAACTGTTTATTAACCCTACTCGATAAAATAGATGAATCTAAACCTCCCGTAATCCGTATCATCCCGAACTACGTAAGCTCTGATCTCTCATACCTGTTTAGAGTACGTTGGCACAATACTGACGTATTGGCGAACCACCTTCCCCGTAACCCGTAGTTAGTCGAACTACGTTGACTCTGATTTCTCATTCTCTGATAAGAATACGTAGGCATAAAGTGCGATGCTTTGCCGAGTCATTTTCTTTTCTTTTCAGACCAGCCTTGATAGGTAGATAGTAAACCAACCCGTCAGATAAACACAACAAGCGTGGATCCCGTTGAGTACAACGGACGTGAGGGGTGCTAATACCTTCCCCTTGCGTAACCGACTCCCGAACCCAGACAATGGTTGCGATGACCTTGTCTTATACCCTTTCGTCAGGTTTTTCCGATTGTTTCCTTTCCCGCTCTGAGGGATAAATAACGAAAGGTGGCGACTCTTCTGTTTTGCCGGCACCTTATTTTCACGGAAGCGACAACCTCCAGCTCTCTGAAATTTGCAAAGGAAGGTCAAATTTTATGGATCCCTCAAACCATATCCATTGGAGCTTATAGTGGTATCATTTGATTCGTCTTTCTCAGATGATCTCAACCATATCATCGCGCCAAATTTCTTTAAACCACAGCTCAAGTAATTTGGAAAAAACCAGAACAAGATTCAAATATGATTTAAAAATTCAGCAACAAAACTCTACTACAGATGAAATTAAACTATTCAGACAACATCAGCACATCAAGGACTACAACTTAGCAACAAATTTGAGTCAAAATGGTTGAGAATTATACCTGTTGAAGCTCAACCTTAAAGCTCTGAAAATGGAGTACCCTGGCTTGAATTAGGCCACAATTCTTCAAACTCTGATTAGCTTCACTGAATGTTGGTGACGCTAACTGAGTGAAGAATTTGAGTGTTTAAGGTATGGAAATGGAAATTCGAAGTTCAAGCTCAAGAGTTCAAATGAGATCTTGGAAGAGTGGTTTTAGCTACCAAAAGCTTGTCAAAATGAATGGAAATACTCCCTATTTATAAGGGAAGCTATCTGAATCAAAATGAGGAGTGAATTAGGTGAAATGGGTGGAAATCATGCACTCCCGCAACATGCTCAAAGCGTGACTTGAAATCTGTCAAAACACACTCAAACCTTGTGTTTCAAGGCTCTAATCAACCCAGGCAAGTTGGTTAAACATGTTTAGTTTGAATTTGTGCCTTAATTTGGTGATTAAAGGCCACTTCAATTAAATTCAAATCTGATCCCAAGTGAAAATCCAACTTCAAAATTCAAAATTTGCAGCCATGATTTTCACAACGTATGAGGCTTTTTGAGATGATTCTTCTTGCATTGGATAGAGGGAGATGCAATCCTTGCAATATGAAAAGAAAGTATTGATTTGGAAGCTTGAGTTGAGAGATATGGTCCTTCAAAGTAGCCTCCATGAGAGAAGTGAAAGTCACAAAACACTTAGAAAAATTTCAAGTCTTTTAGGGGCCAAAACCAAGAGTTTGCAATATAATGTTTTGATGAAAACCAAGACTTTCCATGGGTTTTTAACTCTTCCACATTGAATCAAATTTATAGAGGACATCTTCAAGTTCATATTAGAAAAAGAATGGGTTCCAAATGATAAAAATTGACTAAGTTATGCTCTTTTGAAGTTGACTAAGAAAACCTTCCAAAACCCAAAATGACCTATAATGTCTTGAAACTTTTGATGACCTTCCAAGCATAATTTGATCTTTCCATGAAAAGAGGATTTCTTAGGGATGATGAGAATAGTTCATTAGAAAAAGAACCACCTCAAGATGTTGAAAATTGAAGGAGATATGATCATTTGATCATAGCATCCACAAATTTCTATATTAGGTAAAACACCTTGCACCAAACTTGAATCCCTTGATGATTTCTTGCACAATAAGCCATGATGAAACACATATAATGTTGAATTATGTTACCTTGAACCACACTTGATGATGAGGGACTTCTAGGGTTGGGAACACCACAAAGCTTTAGAGAACCCCTTGCTTGAACTTGAAGAAACATAACCTACTTGCTTGAGAAACAAACCATGATACCTTGATCCCCTGCCAAGAACAAATGCTACGCAAACATGAATGTGAAAATGCAAAGAAACATAAGCCAATAACACAAGAGAAGATGAGAAAATTTTGGGGTGCTACAGGGGGGTTTGAATTGGGTTTTCAAAAATGAAATCTTTTTGTGAAACTAAAACAAAGATCACAAAGATACTAACAAGAGAGAAATACACATAATATATTATGGTTCACTTGAAAGCTGCTAAGATAATCCAGTCCATCCACCAAGGTGATTTTTCCTTATACACAAAGACTTAATCCACTATAATCAACTGATTACAGTTTGCACTAGCAACAGCTGGTGCCTAACAACAAAAACTAATTGTCTCTTCTTAAGGATTCTGATCTAACTGGTCCCTTAAGGAATTACAAAGACTATTTGAAAAATAAATGTTTACAAATAATTACTTCTACATAAGCAGATATAAACACTATGAATATCGAAATACTTAAAGAAAATTTGCACAGTATGAATATTTCGATGTTATGTTTCAATATTTGCTTGCTTGCTTTGTTTTCGTTGCTTGAAATTTTCTTCAAGTGGTCAAGTCCTTATATAGCCACTAAAAGATCCATTAGAGGGAACATCAGGAATATCTTGGTGACTTGAAAGAATGTCGTTAAATAGGGATGAAAATCATACACAAAAGATGTCCTTTGTATCACCAAATTAGGGTAGTGGAATGGAACATTTTGATACGTACTATGTACTATTTTCCCTTTTAAACTTTTGATCTTATGTTCTGTACATCAGAGGCTTCTGAATAGAGAAGATTGAAGCATGTGTACAAGAATTAACCACTAGGTCTTTAGAGTCTTGAGTCTTCAAAGTCTTCATAATTCGTTCACTAGAACCTTGTCTTCGGAACTTTTAGCATCAGTCTTTGTAACCATTGGTCTTCAGAAACTTAAGTCTTCAGAGTCTTCAGAAATTTGTTTAGCAGAACCTTTCTTGATATGGTATGATCAGAACGGATCGTGGTGGCCTTCAACATAGGGTAGCAACAATGGTTGTAGGAGAGGAGGGGGATGTACATGCAAGGCACTCCGATTTTAAAGTAAGTAACAAGGAGAGAAAGAATGTACAAAGTCTTTAGGTTTTTGTTAGAATGAATTGGATATCTGACCCTCTTAAGTGAGAGGGTATTTATAAGAAACCCCCAGCCCGGGGCCAAGGTCCTCATTGTGGGCCAGGATATCTGGCCCACCAATGAGAGACTGCTAGGTTTGCAAGGAGCAAGGAAGATTTTAGCGTGTGATATTTGACCTGGTCCAACTGTCCTCGTGAACTTCGGAGGGGCAGTTGTGTTGTACCCCAAAATTTGCCCAACCTTTTCTTTACTTGGTTTATGTTTCATTTCATTGTTCTAGCATATTGCATTGCATAGCATTTTGCATTTTTACAGTGGATCAAGAGGTGTGTGTGCAACAAGAGGAATGTGCCAAGGGTTCTAAGCCTAATCAAGAGGTTGTATTCAAGTCAACAGGGGGGTTACCATCATCAGATACAAGTCAAAGCCCTTTGGATAGGCAGATAAGTGTATGTGGTTCACCTCCTATCTTGGAGGCTATTTAAAGACCATCTGAGGATCACAATCCCATGGTTTTGAAGAGAGATGATCATTTAATCTCATTAGAGGCCTTTAGGGTCATTGTGGAGTTCATTCAAGTATTTATACCAAGTGTGAAGAGCTACAGTTGAAGATGGTGCAATTAGGGTTTTCATCTAGTCAACCCTGAGTCAACTGTGAAATTGAAGGAGATTAAGACTCAATTCCAAGTCTTTAAGGTCATGGAATATTGTCTTAAGATACATGGGATATCATTTCAAGATCAATTCATCAAGAAGCAAGAGTGTGAGGAGTGACTGAATTAGGGTTCTTAGTGTAAAATCCCCTGTTCAGTGCCTAACTTCAAGACCACCTATCTCAAGATACAAATTTCATTTCAACTTTTTACCAACATGAAACTTGTAGAGCATGTTCTTAGCTTTCTTTTGAGTACTAGAAGTCCTTGATTGGATTTATAGAACTTAAGTTATGATAGAGACAAGTTATAGGTCCTCAGATGAATGTGATTTTGGTCAACAAAAGTCAACCAACTTCCAAGCCATTTTTAACCTAGAAGGATGTTTCTCCTGAACTTTTGATGAACATGAAAGTTGTTCCTCATGATCTTAGATTTCAAAAGAGTACTAGAAGTCCTTCATCTGATTTGTAGAACTCAAGTTATGAGGCTTGCAAGGCAGGGGTATTTTGGGAAATCAGGATTACAGGTCATTTTCATTATAGGTCATTTTCACCACTTTGCACACTTCAAATGGAAATCTTTCCAACATCAAACTTGCTCCAAATGGGGTCATTTGCTCAACCAAACATCAAGGCATCAAAGGTTTGGCCTAGATTGAAGAATCCCTAATTGAATTTTCATGAAAAAGGGCTTAAAAGGGAAAAATCAAATTTAATTCATTTGAAAACATTTTGTACCAACCTTGGGCATATTTTGAGTGCCAAACACATTTGAAACACAATGCCATCTTTGGATTTGGGATTTGAGTGCATTTTGGTGGTCATTTTCATGGTTTCTTCAAGATTAAGTTACATATCAAAAACATGCCATAAGACCAAACCAAGGAGTCATTCTCAGCCCTTTGATCCACCAACTTCAGATGCAAGCCAAAAAGAGCCATTTTTACAGCTAATCAAGGGGAAATTCATGCACTATTCAAATGACCACAAGTGAAAAAGTGAAATCCAATTGGGCTTAAAGGAGACAGAATTGGGCTTTATTTCAATCTGAATCCAACATATTTAATCCCATGATTCTTCACAAGCCTTCAGAACTCGTTTTTGTGAGATTTTAAGCAAGAACAGATTGAGAAAAGAGAGGAAAAAAGTCAAAAATCGTTTTCCAGTTTTACTAAGTTTCGATCAAAACAAAACATCCTAAAACATTCCCCAAGCTTCACTAAACGTTTCTGGATAACTTATTGCAAGCTTTGATAACACATTGAGCTCCGAGGAAGCTTATTTTCTAGGTTTATTTCTTTCAAAATATCTCTCTGTTCAAGTTGTTTTATCACGCCATTTTTGTGTCTTTTTAATCCTTGCTTATCATAGATGGATTATGGGTTGATTTGGTGACCGTTTGTGAACTTTTTCATTTGAGCACATTTTCTATTTCTTTTCGTTTTGTTTTATTTATGCGCTTTCTTTGAAAAAAACCATGTATTCATGATCCTCTTGAAGAGTAGATGAGTTTTCAATATTTATTTGTTGATTTTGGTTGAGTTTCGCGTCATCTGCGTTTTGGACGGTGGCCATATGGCCGGAGAAGATGACCGGAGGTGGCTCCGGCCACCACCTGGTTCATCCCTCAATTTCCCTTTTTTTGAAAGGTTGAAGATGATGACGTGTTTCATTGTTGGCCATGTGATGTGCTTACTTTTTGTTTTAACGTCCCAAATTAAGACCTATGGTGGTCTTGCATTGACCAAACACACTGAATCAAGCTGGAAATTCATTAATTGAGTTGGCACGTTGTGAAGCCTTGGATGCGCTTACTTTTTCAGCCAACGTTACAATATGCCTTGGTTGACCACAACACACTGAATCACACGTTTTGTTTTATTTTGTTTTTTCTGATGGGCTGGGCGTGCTATTGGCACCCCCCCTTTTGTGGGCCTTTTGAATCCCAACGCTTCTGGGTTGCTACTAGCACCCCCAGCCCCTTTGTTTTATTTATTTCTTTTTCTTTTGTTTTTATTTTATGCTGTTTAGATTTAATTTATTTTAAAATACTTCCAAGTGTGGTAAAATTCCAAAAAAATATGTTTTAGAATCTTTGAGATGTCCTTTTCTTTTTAGAAATTTTTATTTTATTTTATGATTTATTTTTCAATTAAAAATGGGATTTAACTTTGGAAGTGTTTTATGTAACTTAAATCTTGACATGCTTTGTTCTTTATTTTATTTCTCTCATTTCATTTTGATCCAATGAATGAAATTCAATTCTCATATCAATGATGAGTTGAAGAATTTTTGAGGACCATTTTACCCCTAATTGGTTGACTTTTGAGTTGACTTTTAATGCCTTTCAGTTGACCCTAAACAATCCTCCTTCACAATGGAGCACCTGTTAGAACACAGATTGGTTCTTAGTTATATCTCTATGTTTTGATGATAACACTAATGAAATTTTGTATTAAGAAATTATACACTCTAAATTTGTTCAAGTACTTTTGTTGCAGATATTAAATTTAATATTCTTCTGAAAGCAAAAATGAATCTGAACTTTAAACTACGCAAGGCTCTGAGTGTCAGAAGCATCTAATTAGAAGACTATGAGCGCTGCCTACAGAAGACTCTGAAGCAGAAGTTACAGAAGCATCTGAAGTGTAGACTTAAGACTTTGTATGAAGAGTGTCAAGCACTGTTTTTCAGAAGACTCTGATAGTACTGTTCGCTGCAAGTACTGAGGATCTGATTCCCAAACTCTGCTCTGACTGATTTCACGCTGAAGCACACTTGCTACAACACTCTGATACAGCAAACTCTGATGACATCAAGACTCTGATCACTCAAGACTCTGATGTTGATTGCTGTGAAATAGAAACTTGTTGAAGAAGATTTGAAAGTTATATCTGTTGGTTATTCCAAACATCTCTTTCCTCTTCTATGCTAGACACAAGAACTCAGGCAAAAAGGATTTTTATGAACGTTCTACTTCTAGGAAAGGTCAAGTCATGTGAAGAGAAAACGCTACAACTACTTTGCAGTACACGGTCTTCAAGCTTGCAACATCTTGGACTTCTTTGTCTATAAAAGCAAGTCTTCAACAACTTTCTATAGTTGACGTATTTTGACAAATTCATTGAAAACTCTCTCAAAGCTCTCATACAAATTATATTTCTTTGATTGAATAGTTTCATATGTTCTTAAGCTTAAGTGTAAATCACAATTGTGATATAGCTTTCTTAGAAGCATTTTAAACACTTGTTTAGTTTACATTTGATTGTAAAATTTCCTTAAGAAGACCAAGTTGTGGTCAGTAGTTCTTGAGAAGACTAAGACAATTGTTCTTAGTGGTTGATATTGTAATCATTTTGATTATAGTGGATTAAGTCCTTTTGGAGAAAGGTAAATCACTCTTGATAGGGTGGACTGAATTAGTTGAGTTCAACGAACCAGGATAAAAATCTTTGTAATTTTATTGCCATAATATTTTCTAAATCCTTATTCAACCCCCCCCCCCCCCCCTTCTAAGTATTTTCTCACCTTCGGTTGGCATCAAGGCTCCGGTTCTGTGTGTTCTATCACTTCACCGTGAACAAAAATGATCCATTTGAGAAAACTCTTGATATTTTTCTTTGGTTGATATTATGGCTGAAGCTTCATCATCCAACAACAACAACAGATATGAAGAAAGGGATAAAATCAGCACAAAATCCCCTATGTTTGATGGCGAGAAGTTTGACTATTGGAAGGACAGAATAGAGAGTTTCTTCCTTGGTTATGATGCTAATCTTTGGGACTTAGTCATTGATGGTTATGTTCACCCCACTGAGGGGGATGGCAAGAAAATTGATAGAAAATCTATGACTGAAGCTCAGAAGAAGGAGTTCAGACATCATCACAAAGCAAGAACAATCTTATTAAATGCTATATCTCATAATGAGTATGAGAAGATTACCAACAGAGAAACAACATTTGATTTGTTTGAGTCTTTGAAGATGACTCATGAAGGGAACTCACAAGTTAAAGAGACCAAGGCTCTGGCGCTGATCCAGAAATATGAAGCCTTTAAAATGGAAGAATCTGAATCTATAGAAGCTATGTTCTCTAGATTCCAGATCCTCACAGCTGGATTAAAAGTGTGTTATTCAACTGCTGATCATGTGAAGAAGATCATCAGAAGTTTGCCCATCAGATGGAGACCAATGGTCACTGCTCTGAAGCTAGCTAAGGATCTGAACAAGATCACATTGGAGGAACTAATCAGCTCGCTGAGGAGCCATGAGATTGAACTTGAAGAAGACGAGCCTCAAAAGAAAGGTAAGTCAATTACTTTAAATTCTAACAAATCTATTAAAGCATTGCAGGTGTTAGAAGAAAGTTCTGAAGAGTCTTCTTCTAAAGAAGAAGATGAATTGTCCCTGCTGTCCAGAAGGATCAACAAACTCTGGAAGCATAAACAGAGGAAGTTCAAAAACTTCAAGAATCCAGATCAACGCAAAGAGTCCTCTGGACACAAAAGATCTGGAAAGAAAGAGGTTGTTTGCTATGAATGCAAGGAACCTGGCCACTACAAGAATGATTGCCCAAAGCTTCAGAAGGAGAAGCCAAGAAGGAAGCCTAAGCATAAAAAGAAAGTTCTGATGGCTACATGGGATGATTCAGATGCATCTGAATCTTCATCAGAGTCAGAAGAAGAATGTGCCAACATGGCACTGATGGCTGGCATGGAAGATCAGGATGAAGGAACATCTGGATCTGAATCTGATTCTGAATTGACTCAGAAGAGGTACTTTCTGATCTCTCTAGGGAAGAACTTATTAAGGTTTTATCAGAAATCCTGAATAACTACAACCAGATTAAGCTCAAATGCAAGAAGCTTAAATGCAATCTTGAATTTGAGAATAGTCTGTTAAAGTCAGAAGTTGCTGAGCTCAAAGAAAACAATTTGAAAATGAAAAACAATTTTGAAAAAGCTCAACAAGACTCTGAATTTGAAACTAAGTCAAAATGTAAAATTATTTTAGAAGAATATGACTATAGTTTTCAGAAGTTTCTGGCTAAAAGCATAGATAGAAGCAAGATGACTTCAATGATCTATGGAGTTAGCAGAAATAACAGGAAAGGAATTGGATATGAATCTTCCTCTGGAAAGGATTTAAATCCAATACCTGTTGATAAAGTTATCATTAAGAAGACTCCATTATATTCTCATTTTAAGTTTGGTCATCTGAATGATATTAAACACACACGTTCTGATCATAACGTTTCTATGTTTAAACCAAAAGTTAGTCAGAATAAACCTGTTGTAAAAAGACACAAGTTCAGACAAACTTTTAAGGCAACTAACCCAAAAGGACCCAAAAAGATCTGGGTACCTAAGGATAACATAATACCTGTTGCAGATGTATTTAGCAGCAAAGTCAAGACGCCAATCATGGTACCTGGACTCTGGCTGCTCACGTCACATGATGGGAGAAAGGTTTATGTTCCAAAGCCTGGAGCTTAAATCTGGAGGAGACGTCAAGTTTGGAGGGAATTAAAAGGGCAAGATAATTGGCTCTGGTACTATTGGCAATGGTAACCTTCCCTCTATATCTAATGTTTTACTTGTAGAAGGATTAAAACATAATCTATTGTCCATAAGTTAATTAAGTGACAATGGTTATGACATAATCTTTAATCAAAAGTGTTGCAAAGCTGTTAGTCAGAAGGATGGCTCAATCCTATTTAATGGAAAGAGGAAGAACAACATTTATAAAATCAATCTTTCAGAACTTAAGGTTCAAAAATGTAAAATGCCTTATGTCTGTTAATGATGAGCAATGGGTCTAGCACAGAAGATTGGGGCATATTAATATGAGACGTATATCTCAGATTAATAAACTCAATCTGGTCAGAGGACTTCCTAAGTTGAAGTTCAACTCAGATGCTCTTTGTGAAGCATGTCAAAAAGGAAAATTTTCAAAATCTTCTTTTAAAACTAAAAATGTTGTTTCAACTTCAAGACCATTAGAGTTACTTCACATTGATCTGTTTGGACCAGTGAAAACTGCATCCATCAGAGGCAAGAAGTATGGATTAGTCATTGTTGATGACTACAACAGATGGACATGGGCGAAATTCCTAAAACATAAGGATGAGTCACATTCTGTGTTCTTTGACTTCTGCAAACAAGTCTAGAATGAAAAAGATTTTAAAATTGTTAAAGTCAGAAGTGATCATGGTGGCGAATTTGAAAACAAATATTTTGAAAAATATTTTAATGAAAATGGCATTGCTCATGATTTCTCCCGCCCTAGAACTCCACAACAGAATGGAGTTGTAAAGAGGAAAAATAGAACTTTGCAAGAAATGACCAGAACCATGATCAACGAGACTAATCTGGCAAAGCATTTTTGGGCAGAAGTAATAAACACAACTTGTTATATTCAGAACAGAGTGTCTGTAAGACCTCTTCTGGAAAAGACTCCCTATGAATTGTGGAGGAACAGAAAGCCCAACATTTCTTATTTTCATCCTTTTGGATGTATATGTTATATGTTGAACACTAAAGAGAATCTGAACAAGTTTGATTCTAAAGCACGTAAGTGTTTCATGCTTGGGTATTTTGAACTCTCTAAAGGCTACAGAGTATACAATACTGAAACACAGATTATGGAGGAATCTATACATGTTAGATTTGATGATAAGCTTGCCATTCAAAAGCCAAAGTAGTTTGAAAGTTCTGCAGATAGAGAAGTAATTCTCACAGACTCTAAAGGCTCAGAGGCAGAAAAAGTTCAAGTGAAAGAGCCAGAAGCAACGCCAGATGCAACTCCTTTGGCTATTCAAATGAACAAATTGAATATTTCTGAAGAATCTAATGTTAAAGGATCATCTTCCAAAATCAAGGCCTCTAACCCAGAGGATGTGACCATTGGAAAGAAGGATGACCCTATAAGAACAAGATCCTACCTCAGATCATCTGAAGCGTCATAATTTGGTTTGATTTCAGTTATTGAACCAACTTCTGTGGATGAAGCTCTGCAAGACAATGACTGGATAATTGTCATGCAAGAAGAGCTCAATCAATTCACAAGAATGACGTTTGGGATTTGGTTCCAAGACCAAAAGGATTCAACATTATTGGAACTAAATGGGTTTTCAGAAACAAGTTGAATGAAAAAGGAGAAGTTGAAAGAAACAAAGCAAGGCCTGTTGCTCAAGGTTATAGCCAACAAGAAGGAATTGATTACATAGAGACTTATGCTCATGTGGCCAGGTTAGAGTCTATTCGTTTACTCATTTCTTTTGCTGCACAAAATAACATCACTCTATATCAAATGGATGTTAAGAGTGCCTTTTTAAATGGGGTTATAGAAGAGGAAGTTTATGTTCACCAACCTCCTGGTTTTGAAAGTGATAAATTTCCTGAACATGTTTTTAAACTTAAGAAATCTCTTTATGGTTTAAAGCAAGCTCCCAGAGTTTGGTATGAGAGATTAAGTAATTTTATTCTGGAGAAAAATTTCATCAGAGGCAAAGTGGACACAACTCTCTTTTGTAAAACATTTAAGAAAGATCTATTAATTTGTCAAATATATGTAGATGATATTATATTTGGATCTACCAATGTTACGCTGGGAAAGGAGTTTGCTCAATGTATACAGGCTGAATTTGAGATGAGCATGATGGGAGAATTGAGATTCTTTCCGAGAATTCAAGTCAACCAGACTCTAGATTGCACTTACATTCATCAGACTAAATATGTAAAAGAGCTTCTGAAGAATTTCAACATGACTGATAGTATGTCAACAAAGACTCCAATGCATCTAACAAGCACTCTTGGTAAGGAAGAGGTAAGTAAGAAAGTAGATCAGAAACTCTACAGAGTTATGATTGGATCTCTTCTCTACGTAACTGCTTCAAGACCTGACATTTTATTCAGTGTATGCTTGTGTGCTAGATCCCAATCAGATCCTAGAGAATCACACTTAACAGCTGTTAAGAGGATTCTAAGGTATCTGAAAGGTACTACTAATGTGGGTTTGTGTTACAGAAAATCTGATGAATTTAAACTAGTTGGATTCTGTGATGCTGATTACGCTGGAGACAGAGTTGAAAGAAAAAGTACTTCTGGAAGTTGCCAATTTCTAGGAAGTAATTTAACCTCCTAGTACAGCAAGAAACAACCTACAATTGCTCTATCAACTACAGAAGCAGAATATATTGCTGCTGCTGGATGTAGCACACAGATGCTCTGGATGAAAAGTCAGCTAGAAGACTATCAGATCTTTGAAAGTAATATTTCTATATTCTGTGATAATACTTCTGCTATATGCTTATCTAAAAATCCAATTTTACACTCTAAAGCTAAGCATATAGAAATTAAACATCACTTCATTAGAGACTATGTTCAGAAGGGTATTATAAACTTAGACTTTGTTGATACAGATCATCAATGGGCTGATATTTTCACAAAACCCCTTGCTGAAGATAGGTTTAAGTTTATTCTGTCCAGAATAATATTTATCACAAGCAACTTCTCAGATGCAAAATGTTTAAAACTCTGAAGTATTACATCTGTCATTTATTTAACTTCTTGAATTATTATTTCTGTGTGTATCTGAACTAAAAAATCTCAGAGGATCTGAACGTTGGCTAACGTTTCATTTCTCAAAGAGTTTTCAGAAGCACATGCAAGCAAACACGTGTAACTTAGAATCTGAAAAGATGGAGTGCACAATACTGAAGAGATGTTTGAGGTACTGTTTGAATAGTTGGTTTCTCGTTCCCCCCCCCCCCCCCCAAATTGTCAGAATCATTAATGCTTGAAATGATTAATTTCTTTTTATTAAATGTCATTAAATGCTAAATGTGTACGTGCTGAACGTGTGACCTTTTGTGTGACCTAAATCTTCTCTATAAATTCCACAACTCTCAATATTTCACACTTTTCACTCTCACAAACACTTATATGCATTTTTGCTTGTTCTACTGCTTTCATCTAAACCCAAAACCCAAATCTATTTGTAACCCTAAACCTTCAACAATGGCTACTTCATCTTCAACCTCAGCTCAGTTCCAATAAACAATGGCAGCTGTATCATCTTCCAATCTGGGTGTTGTTCCTTTCAAGGAACCTGTTAGAACGAATCTCACACCCGTTGAGAAACTGGAAGTGTTGTGTGAATCTTTGGTGGATTTTGCTTCTCTTGCTGAAAATGGATTTAATCTGCGTTCCATCATTGATGCTCAAGGATGGACAAAGTACTTTGATAGACTGTTTGGGCCAGCTTATCCAGTTTTAGTAAAAGAATTATGGATTCATGCTCATGCTTATCCCAAGTTCATTGTGTCATCTGTTCTGGGAAAAGAAATTGTGATTACAGAAGATCTTATAAGGAAACTCATTGGATATGAGGAAATTGATGGAGTTTCTCATCTGATTGGACGTGTCAACATGAATGTTGTTTATGAAGAGGTGATTGCTTCTGGAGAACCCTCTAACAAGTTCAAAGATTTGAAACCTAATTACAAGATCTGGGCCAAAATCTTCATGGGTTGCATTCACCACAGAAAGTCTACCAACTCTCCTGACTATGTTAATAATGATCAACTCTACTTCATGTTCTGTCTTAGTCAGAGTACAAAGGTAGATCTG
Source organism: Lathyrus sativus (assembly GCA_963859935.3). NCBI lineage: Eukaryota > Viridiplantae > Streptophyta > Magnoliopsida > Fabales > Fabaceae > Lathyrus > Lathyrus sativus. The sequence goes on along the minus strand of OZ012738.1, from coordinate 118,494,600 downwards.
CCTCATCTGCTCTTCTCTCATCTTTGGAATCATGTTAAGGCATCCAGAGAAGGCATGAAGACAAAACAAACAAAGGGAAGAAATTGGATCCCTTGTGGAAGCTTGATTTCAGACATTTTGACAGAGAATGGTCTGGTGGAGCATCTGCATGTGGCTGGACTGAAAGAAGAACTTACACCCATTCTTGGAAAAGTTCTGAATGCTAAAAGTTTACAGAGGCTAAAAGTTATACATGAACTTACTTCTGTACCTGACAAACTCAATACAGAAGAAGTAAGCAAACGAAGAATTCTGATAGATAATTTTCCATCATTTTATGCAGAAGAACCAAAGGAAGTTCTCATCAAATTTGTTGGCTATTGTATGGAACAAGGACTCCCAGTTCTAGAAGGATTTATATATCGTGAACCAATGCCAGATCTCTATGAAGAACATTAGAGGCAGAGAAAACAAGAATTAGAAGAAGAAGAAGTTGCAGGCTCAGAGCAGAAAAAGCAAAAAACTTCTGAAGAACCTCAGAAGAAGAAGAAAAGAAAAGCTTCTGGAGAAGCTGCTTCTGCTCCTCTCAAACGCATCAAGAAAAGAGGTACTAAATCATCCTTACCTATTATTTCTGAAATTGCAATAGAATCATCAATATTTAGTTCTGTTACTGAACCCCCTTCTTCTCAAACTCAAACCATTCCTGTACCATCTCAATCATCTGAACAACCACCTCCATCTTCTAAACAAACTGCATCTGACACCACACAATTACAATCATCTGAACCACTATCTTCTGAAAAATCTGAACAACAAAAAACTTCTGAGCCAAAACAATCTGAACCTCAAGTTCAAACACCACCAGAAGAACCAACTCCACAACAACCAGAACCTCAACCAAAAATTCCCCAATCTGAAATTCCTGAACTAGAAACTATCCAACCCTCTGAACCTTTCATACCTGACTCAGAAATTCTGGATATCTAACCCCTCAAAACTCTCTTTAACGTTTCTTCCACATCATGTCATTCAATTGAATCATCTGATTCTTCTGAATATGATGTTCACCCTGATGTAAGCTCACCCCCATCTCTTCGTGGCTATGAACCAAGATCATCTGATTTTGTTTCATTTGCATCCTTGAAACCTTTACCATCTAATCCCCTTCCCTCTGGATTAAAAATCAAACACTTTGTGATCAAACCAAGGAACTCTGCTTTCATTCCATATTCTCTTAATCCCAGAACTATCATACCATCCATACGCAGAATAAAACCTTTCTTTCATCTCATGCCTGCTCAATCAAAACCACCATATCCTCGTCCTCTGTTCATTATTCCAACATTTACCATACCACCCCCACCAGTTCAATCCAAGCCATCCACTCTGGAAGCCTTTCTTAAACCTAAACCTAGGCTAAATGTTGATATTTTATTTGCTACTTTCAAGAAAGAAATAAGGATGAATTTAGACTCTGTGAAGAAGAAATGCCTCTCAACCATGAATTCAGATGAATCTGATGCTATCTGGAATAACTTCATCTCCAGATTCAACACTGTTGCTTCAAATCTGAAGAGTGTCTGCTCTGATGATGCGAAGATCAGATTTACTGAGACTTCAAGAACCATGCTATGGAATATGAAAACATCTCTAACTTTGCTTCTTGAGGATGTACCTTCAACTTCTGGAGTGTCTGCTACTTCTGAGACTATTGAAGGATCTGCTTCTGAAGTCATTCTGGAAGAAAATCCTTTAGCTCTGACGATTGTGGACAAACCTTCTGAATTTGTGGCTCCAGAATCTGCAACTCCAATTGATATTGACTCTGCTCCTACTCCTGCATCAGAATCTGCTCTGTCTACTTCTTCTGAGATTAAGAAGGAGAACCCAGACTTAGAAGATAAGATTGTTGTGCTGGAAGCTGGTCAATCTGAGATAAAGTCCTGGATGGCAAGGCAAGATCAGAAGACTGAAAATATTGAGAAATGGATGTCAAAGCAAGAAGAATCTTCTTCTGAGATCACACACCTTTTGAAGATGCTTCTCTCCAAACAATCTTAGATTTATGTTTTCTTTATATGATGTTTGAGCACTTGTTTTGCATTTCTCATCTGTTTTTTTCCTATCTGAATATTTGAATGAATGAATCTGAATGTTTTCTCTATATGATTGTATCTTTTCTCTCTGTTTCCTTTTAATTGTATTTAAATAGTTTCTTTTTGATTATGACAAAAGGGGGAGAAAATGAAATTCTGAGTATTCAAATAAACTTTACTTGAATGGAATTCAGACATATCAAATCATAACTAACATAAATTTTTAGTCTTTCAGAACTATAATGATAAATCTAACAAAATTCATTAAAGTAACTCTGAGATCCCCAGGTCAAGTTTTAACCAATCAGGCTCTGGTTCTGAAACGTTCATCCAAATCAAGCTCTGATTATGAATAGAATACTCATGCAAAAAGGGAAGTTTCTATTCTTTCTTAGTATTCAATTCAGGGGGAGATTCATAATCTCAGGGGGAGTTATATTTATCTCTTTACTTAACAAAATTTCCTATGTTTTTGTCATCATCAAAAAGGGGGAGATTGTTAGAACACATATTGGTTCTTAGTTATATCTCGATGTTTTGATGATAACACTAATGAAATTTTGTATTAAGAAATTATATACTCTAAATTTGTTCAAGTACTTTTGTTGCAGATATTAAATTTAATATTCTTTTAAAAGCAAAAATGAATCTGAACATTAAACTACGCAAGGCTATGAGCGTCAGAAGCATCTAACTAGAAGACTCTGAAGTAGAAGCTACAGAAGCATCTGAAGTGTAGACTGAAGACTTTGTATGAATAGTGTCAAGCACTGTTTTTCAGAAGACTCTGATAGTACTGTTCGCTGCAAGTACTGAGGATCTGATTCCTAAACTCTGCTCTGACTGATTTCACGCTGAAGCACACTTGCTGCAACACTCTGATACAACAAACTCTGATGACATCAAGACTTTGATCACTCAAGGATCTGATATTGATTGCTGTGAAATAGAAACTTGTTGAAGAAGATTATTCAAAGTTATATCTGTTGGTTATTCCAAACGTCTCTTTCCTCTTCTATGCTAGACCTAAGAACTCAGGAAAAAAGGATTTCTCTGAATGTTCTACTTCTAGGAAAGGTCAAGTCATGTGACGACAAAAGGCTACAGCTACTTTGCAGTACACGGTCTTCAAGCTTGCAACGTCTTGGACTTCTTTGTCTATAAAAGCAAGTCTTCAACAACTTTCTATAGTTGACGTATTTTGACAAATTCATTGAAAACTCTCTCAAAGCTCTCATACAAATTATATTTCTTTGATTGAATAGTTTCATATGTTCTTAAACTTAAGTGTAAATCACAATTGTGATATAGCTTTCTTAGAATCATTTTAAACACTTGTTTAGTTTACATTTGCTTGTAAAAGTTCCTTAAGAAGACCAAGTTGTGGTCAGTAGTTCTTGAGAAGACTAAGACAATTGTTCTTATTGGTTGATATTGTAATCAGTTTGATTATAGTTGATTAAGTCCTTGTGGAGAAAGGTAAATCACTCTTGATAGTGTGGACTGGATTAGTTGAGTTCAACGAAGCAGGATAAAAATCTTTGTGTTTTTATTGCCATAATATTTTCTAAATCCTTATTCAACCCCCCCCCCCCCCCCCCCCTTCTAAGTCTTTTCTCACCTTCAGCACCCTTGTGAATCAATTTCTATGGTGATGTTGTGAAGTGATTTTGATTGCAATCTTTTGGCCCCCAGTTGCCAACACATTTATGAGCTTCTTGTATTTTATTTGATAATTTTTGAATCATTTTCCTATTTTTAGAGTAACTTGCAAGTCAAGTTACCCAAAGGGAAGTTCATTCATACCTCTTGACCTAGTGTGACTTGGATATGACATTTTTGGATCCTATGAGCTCTCAATGCCTATTGTTTCATGTTGTTAGCATGTTAAGGATGATGCTTGCTCATTTTTAGGTCATTACATTGTATTTTGCTTGTTCATTTGGTTGTTGACTTTTGAGTTGCCAATTAGGGTTTCATTGTGAAACAAGCTTGCTTTCCTTTTGGAATTTGCTTGCATTTCCTTGTGGTTTACTTTAATTTTCTTTTGAGAACCTTTTATTTCATTCCCCTTGTTGTCCAAGGACTTTAGAGCACCATTTAGGTTTGTCTAAGTTCCCTCCTTTGGAGGTATTTGAAACATGGATTGAATGGTGAACCATGAGGACACTTTTGTTGTATCTTTTGCACAAATCATGATGATGCCTTGGTTGAATGATATTTGGGGAATGCCTTGTTGTTTTCTTCTCTTGTTCTAACCCCTCTTTGAGTTAGGGTTCTTTTCCTTTCTCTTTTCATGTTGTTCTGCTTTGTGGCATTGTGGTTGATGTTGTTTGGTTTAAGCCATTTCATCCCACTTTTGGTGCTCTTATGTGTTTCGATTGATGCATTTCTTGTTCCTTTTATCTCTTGCATTTGTCATATGAGCGCTTAAGGTTGAGATGAGCTTGTGGTGTTCTTTACCCCACACAATTTCCTCCCTCATTTGCATTCTATGTTTGTATCCTTGCATGTTTATGTTGTTTCCTATTGTTTCTTTATTTCCTTTCCCTTAGGACCTCTAATCTCTCAAGGGAGATTATGTTAGACATTAGGATCTTAACCATATATGATAACATTAGGTAGCACTTCCTTTATCCCAATCTTAGGATCACCATTTCATGACAACTATAGGCTTGGATTTAGTCCCCCTTTTAGTGTCCTTTCTCTTCTCATCTCAAAACAATCTTAACACACTTAATAAAGATAATGGATGTTGTGCCATGAGCCTTATACTTGGGAAATGGTAATTGAGGGGCCACCTCTAAATTGCCTAGAGTGTTTAGTATACATCCTTAGGGTGATATGCGACGCATTTGATCCTAGGTTTTAGACTTTGGTACAACATGCATTATGAACACTCCAATCCAAAACACTTCTTCTCTAAAAAAACACAAAAATACTTCAAATTTTTTTCATCCTTCGGGATCTTAATCAGGAAAATCTTTTCAGATAAAAGAGTGTTGTTAACTTTTAGTTCTACCGCAAACGATAACGCCTAAATCTCCAATGGTCGAGCTGCATACACCAAATGCTAGAACTACTTATTAACCCAACTCAGGCCTAAAAAGCAGTTGAACAAACATGTGTTCCCTCGTTAGCCCGAACTACGTTTGCTCTTTATGTTTTATACCAGATGAAAGTACGTAGGCACAAGACGCGATGTCTTGCCGAGCGACCTTCCCCCCTTTTTCACCCGTGGTTAGCCGAACTACGTTGACTCTGACTTCTCACTTCAGATGAGATACGTAGGCACAAAGCGTCGTTGCTTTGCCGACTAGATAAAAAGCATGAATCTCGTCAAGTACGAAGGACGTGAGGGGTGCTAATACCTTCCCCTTGCGTAACCGACTCCCGAACCCGAGATTCGGTTACGATGACCAATCTTATCCCTCTTTTCGTTAGGTTTTCTCTGAGCATTTCCTTTCCCTCTCTTGGGATAAATAACGCACGGTGGCGACTCTTCTGACATTGCCGGCCTCGATTTTCGCAGTAGCGACAAGTTGGTTGCGTGAATAAGCGTGTGAGGAGGATGTACCCAACGAATATATTCCCATCAACGACTATATTGTGCCCTACGGTCATATTGTACCCAACGACTAGATTGTGCTAATCTCCTTGTTGGGCCTTGCCTAAAGCTGGACTGGATTGGGCCTTGCCCAACTGTGGGCTACCTCGCTAGTCGACTGATGTGCAGGAGTTGCATCGCGGGAATGCCTTTGAGACCGTTGCTTTTGAACAAAAATCCTAGGGAGTGTACCCTTCGAATGCCTGTGACTAGTGTTGTCGACAATTGGTTATCTATAACTTCAAAGGTTCTTTGGGACACGAGGACATGCTTATGGAAGGGACGTTTTATGCTAATCAGCCTTGCGCTTAAGGAAAGGAAATTTCTTGTCGATGAGGTTGTGCTTGAATAATATCCTGCGTGTCTTGTAGATGAGGAATGATGACACTTCATGATTGACTGCTGGGAAGAAGGAGCATCGTGGGGACACTTTCGTATTTATTCCCTAAGTTTCGTCGAAGACGCACTTGTGGAAGTTCCTTGCTTCCTGTTATCGCTGAGGTTGTCTTCCATGGTACCAAATATGTTTTGGGTTGCGAGGACCTGGCCGTGGTGAATCTAAAGGGCGCTTAGAGTCGAGCAGGTGCCCATTGAGATTTTGAAAAACTTGCTTAGAAATATGCAGAGTTTGGCTTTGGGACGATAAAACGTTTGATTCCCTTCTGACACGTGACAACACAATTAATGTTTGTTAAGGCCTATGGAACCTAGGCTAGATAGGAAATGATAGCTCATTCCCTTTGCGCTTCTTCATGCGAGCAAATGTTTATAAAGGGATAACAGACTTATTCATTTTGTACTTCAGACGAATTTCTCTCCCCAACAATCTTTTGCTCTACAACTCGTGGTCTCTTGTCTCTCGCTGGAGCTCTTCCTGCTGCCGTGCATCTTTATCTCTACCCTCTAGATATAGGTAATTCTTCATCTTTAACCTTTGTATGTTGGTCAGAATCTAGGGTAGTTTGTATATTTCTAGAAATTAGGATGATCTGACATGGATGTTCTAACGATGCATGAACTCTCCGGTTGAAGTTCATGTGTTCTTCGATGAACACATGAGTTTCTAGAAAATTGATGAAGATCCTGAAGAACATATGAGTCTGATGATGAATAGTACAAATTAGCGTAGGAGAAGTCCTTGGATCTTCCTAGGTTTTTGATAGGAATTACTTATGTTTGCAGTCGGGCATTAGGCCTTTCATCATCGAGAATTTACTCTCGAGTTCTTGATAAGTGTTAGTTGCCAAGGAGAATTGTCCCCGTAGGAATCTTTCTTAGAGTCGTGGAGACTCGTCCCTGTTCTTCAAGGAGAATCTTATGCTACGTTCTTGTTGTGTCGACAAGGGCTCGAGTCGAGGACACATCCTCGTACTTATTCCTTGGCCTTTTACTTGATTTGTGGTAGAAGGGTGGACTTGATCTTTGTCATCAAATTAACTTTGGCTTCCTCTGCTTTTCAGGTAAAATGGCCGACGGGAACGAGGATATTGTCCCTGACATAGGAGTTACTAATGACGAAAATTTTAGGGGAGATCCTAACACTGAGAATGCTAAGGCCGCAAAAACTGCTAAGGCCGAAGAGACTGCGCCACCTGCCGAGTTTGCCTATGTGAAAGTCGCTCATGGGGACCTTAGCTGGATCTCTCGAGAGCCTTTGGAGACGGAATCCACTTTCACCAAGGACGAGATTAGGTCCTTTAATCTTCTTGAGAACTGGGCAGAAGGTGAGCCCGCGAACTGGAAAGCAATTCGTCCAGAGGTGAACGACAGGATATGCTCAGTATATCCGGGAACAAGATTTCCAATGTATGAGTTCGCATTCAGGGAGGTGGGGTACCGCTTGCCTTTCAATGATTTTCAAGAGGGAATCTTCTACTACCACGCGTTGTCCCCCACTCAACTTCATCCTAATGCTCTGGCCTTCATACGAGCCTTTGAACTGGTGTGCCGATATTTGGAGATCGGAGCCACCGTGGAGCTCTTCTTTAGTATATTTCGGCTTCAAAGGAGTACAAATGGTCAGAAGAAAAGTTTGGTGTCCTTCAAACAGTAAATCAGGTTGTTCTGGCCATATTCGGAGTCTGTCCGAAATTTGATTGTGAAACCTCTTTTGGAGGCGGCCAAAGAATCTCTGATCACCATGGAGGATGTGGAAAAGGATGGTCGGGAGGTGATGAAAATGGTGTCAAAGTTTCTATTAGAGTGGGTGTTCTTCCATTTCAGATACAAAACCAACCAGTTCCTCATAAAGCACGACCAGTTAAGTGTCGAGGATAAGAAATCATTTCGAGTGTTGACAATGTTCGTGGAGAGCTTTTTCCCAGCTGAAGTTATGGACAAGGATAATAATCTAGTCTATGACAAGGATGGGCAGCCTGTTATGTCGGTCGTTACATAAACACGAAGGCTCTCCTTAATTATAATACCGAGGAGGCTGCAATGGAACTCTTAGGTATAAATTATCTTTTCTTGCTTGCATTTATTGATGTTTTTTCAAAACGTGTTAACATTTTCCCCTCTATTTCAGGAAATATGTCGACCATGCGTGAACGCCTCGTTAAGTCTGCAACCACTAAGAGTGTCAATAAAGCACCAATGTCAAGAGTTGACAAAGTTAAGCATCAAGTGACATTAGAAAAGTTGTCAGTTGGTCCTCCCCTTCTCCTGGAAGCACCTTGATTACTCCTTCCCCATATCCCCAAAAGAAAAGGAAACGTGATGACCTCAGTTCATCCCCGGTCGATGGCCTGGGTGGCTTTGTCGAGGGCAAGTTTATTTTGCCGCCATGCTATTTGCAGAATAAAATCTTCAACAAGGAAGAATCAGTTGTCGTTCCCGACCTTGAAGCATCAGATATCTTGTCCTCTAATCCTAAAGTGAGGAGGAAACTTTTGTGCCAGGATGCAGTGACAGTGATGAGGGTCTTGGAGGCTGCGCTGGCCCTCGATGATGCGAAGACAGTTCCGCTGAAGGATTTCAAAGCTGTGAAGGATAGGTTAGCTGAGGTCGAGTCGGAGAACGTTGAACTGGACAACAAGCTGAAGAAGCTCCAAGGCCAGTATGAGGCCAAGGTTCAACTTCTAAAGGATTTGAATGAGATGAGGACTAAGGTCGTCGAGATAACTACGGAAAATGAAAAACTCAAGGAAAAGATAGCTGAGCTGGAGAGCTCTACGGTGGTTGGGGAGGATGAGACCGAGGATGAAAATTCTTTGAGGACTCGGGGAGACCTAATTGAAAAATCCGCATCCTTGAACAGGATAACCTGGGGGCGGCCGAATTCGGGTTTAATTCTGCCGTAGAGCAGATAAAGGTTCTAAATGTCCAGCTGGTCACCAATGGGATAGGTGTTTTGTATCAAGTTGTTGATGGCCAGGTGGTCTCTCCTGAGATTCCTGTCGAGGATGCATAGTTTATTTTTGTGACTTAGTATTTTATTGGCTTGCGTGCCATTTTGTTGTAATCTTTTGATTGTTAGGCTAGGCCCAAGTCATGTAATATTTAAACAATTGTCGGCCTGATGGTCGGACTAATATTTAATTTCGATTTTGTATGTAGTTTGTGTATTTTATCCTCTTAGTATATGTATGCTTTGTATGTTGATTTTCGTGAGTTATGTTTGATGGGCGATTCGCAAGTGCACGAATAACGTCAAAGTAATATAAAATATTATCGATCCCACGGAGACCAAACGTCAATCAATCGTTCGCTAGTGTTATAGTGTTTATCTAAGGCAAGTCAAATAAAAGGTTGAGTTGTGCGAAATAAAAGTAAAGTGCGGAAATAAATGCGGTAAATAAATTCAGTAATAAAACAACATGCATAGATGCAATATCACATAGCTACGTAGTATTCCAAATGTGTACATATAGGATGCCTTATTGGGTAATGTTTTCTACTCATGAAAAGAACTAATTTAACGGGAACTGTCGCTTTCGTGTAATCAGAGTCGAGTTTATCCCTAATCGATCCCTCTTATTGTCACTTATAAAAAGGAGTGTATTGCGTTAGGATTAATAAACCTATTTTTAAGAAATATAGTTTCTTGACTTAGTTGAAAAGTATTTTGACTTGGAATTTTTAACAAAAAGAGGTTCTTGCGAAGAAGACTTTAAATCCATAAACGCGTTTGAAAACAATTTTAAAATTGGTTTTCTTAAACAATAAAGACTCCTAATTAACTGAGCCAAGCGCTTTCGCTTCCTTGGGACAGTTAAAACTAACCAAATTTATCTAAAGGTTGGACGACTTTCGATCTTACCCAACAGATTTTAAGTACAGAAAATAAGTGTTAAAAGTTAAAATAACCCCTAAGTAATTCTATCAACAGCTGTATGGAATACTATTATAACTACAATCTTTGCATCCTAGCCTTTAAGATTTAGCCGAACATGGTAAAGTAAATAAACATGGTAAATAAATGCGAGTAAATAAAGTGCGGTTAAATAAATAAAGTGCGGTAAAAGGTGCGATAAATAAATGGTGCAAGAAATAAAAGCGGTGCAGGAAATAACAACGGATAAATAAAAGGCGATAAATAAACAGAAACCTACTCTAAACGAGAGGCTTTAAAATCTTGTACAACTGGAAGTTAATGACAGAAATAAAATGGCAGCATGATTAACTTCTACCCAAGTGCTCCAAACCCGATTACAGACTCGATTAGACAGTGTGATAACTCCTCGATGTTAGAAGTTTATCACTTTACAATAGGTGAAATTTATGGCTTGAGTTCTGTAACTAAGCTTGGATGATTAGAAAGGAAACATAACTCCTCTATTTATAGTGGTAGGAAAGTATAGGTAAGGACAAGAATGCCCCCCAACTCCTTTTGGGAGGGAAACGAGTTTGTGAAGGTGGCGCCCGCCACCTCCTTGTGGTGCCCACCACATGAACTAGGGTGGAAAGGAGTGGGAGACGTGGCAATTGTATTCTATCCAATGTGTGGCATCCCCTATGGCGCCCGCCATGGTGGAAGCCATGTGTACAATTCCTCAGAATGTAGGTCTTTTAGCTCATTTTTCTTCATTTCTTCTCGAGTAGCTTTGAAAATACAAAAACCTGAAAAAGAAACAAAAGAAAGGCATTATACAAGAAAACAGAAATAAAATCCTAAATAACGTGCGCAAGTCGAGTCAAATAAACAATATATTTTAGGTTTATCAAATTCTCCCACACTAAAACCTTTGCTTGTCCTCAAGCAAAATATCATGACAGAAAACAGGGTGATATCCATAAATGATCTGGGAAAAAAGGTCTTATAAGTTCAAGCTGGGATGAAGCGATAGGTGATGACTCAGTGAACCACGAGTATCGAAATGGCACTTCTCTGTAAACACGGGCATAAGTTTCGTTCTTACACAAATCAATCCATACTATCCTACTGTACCTAGGCCTACTTTCAAATCTCCTTTTGAGTCCTTTTCATTCTGGTGCAATCACATTAAGCCCGTTAACCATACGAAATGATGGTGAAGTGACCGGTTAGTGTTTCTGATCTTAAGCATGGGGTTCTGGTACACAAAGTGGTGTAACCCCTTTTATTGGCCCACTTGCAGCTGTGGGGGATCGAGTGGGGGATCGAATTGTAATCCGCCCTACCGAGTTTAGTACCAGATACCTCTGAACCAATTGACAATGGGAAGATATTTTTGTTTTGTTTTGTCTTTATCATATTTTTATTTTTTCGAAATTATACCTTTTTGGGGTAAATGACCTTGTGAGGGTTACCTATACCCGAGTTATAATTATTTTATTTTAGCACACCAATCATTCACTTATTTTTATCGATCCTTCACTTAGGTAACGCTTTGGCCGGAGCTGACTGCTAGGATAAACTACTAAGGACTTACTATGGACATTCTATTAAGGCCATGGTACGCAGAGTATCAGGGTTGATTTCTGCATTTGCGAAGTCTAAGGTGTTATAGTGATACCGATGTTTCAAAGAGAATTTTCCAAATCATCTGCATCCTAACTCGAACTTGCCTCAAAGCCCAAAATTTTTTAAGGATGGTACACTATTTGTCAATAAATTTTTTGGTGGGGCAGAGTAATGAGAGAATAAGGGTATATTGTGGTATGACTCGTTAAGCACAAGCATGTTCTAAAAACAAGAAGAAAAATATGAAGGGAAATAAACTAAAAAGCGATAAATGAAATAAAAAAGCGGGAAAATAAATAAAGTCTCCTCCCACACTTAAATTGAACATTGTCCCCAATGTTTCAAAATAAGCAAGGGATGAGGTACCTGAAGTGGCCTAAGGCATGCTGCCAGTGCTATCACCAGCGTGCAGCGAGTACCTAGGGCGGCGAGATCGGCTGCAAAGACGATCGGTTTGAGAAGCAACGAACGCATCGAATCGGGTGGTCAGAGCAGCTTGAGATTGCATAATGCTTTGCATGGACTGGCTCATCTGCTGTTGAGACTCTTGCATGAATCTCATATTCTCAGTTAATTGTTGCTGAATGCTGGTGAGCAAGTTGTCGCGTATCTCCTGTCTGGCTAATTGTTCTCACCACATCTGCTCAATATATAAAAACCAGGAGTGGTACTTGTAGTATGGTAACAGGAAGACGGTGCAGTGTGTGTCTGTGGTACATGGTGAGGCGACATAGGATGATTGGGAGATTGCTCTCACCGGTCATACTCGTCATCAGTATCATCGCTGTCCCCAACAAGAATATTTGGGGGGTACTGGACCTATAATGGATGGTGCATCTAAATCATAGGTCCAGTTCCTCTCGATAGTCACATATATGCGTCTAGTGCAGGGCTAAAAGATAGATGGGATATCCCTCCCATGGATCATAAGCTCAAAAACCTCTTCCTTCCTGACCTTGCACAGTTTCATATCTTTTAAAAATTTCAAATTAATTGTGCGAGGAGGAAAGGGTTCTAAAGTGGCTATCTCAACATCTAGGTGCAGAGCCTTTGCAATAGACGTAATAAGTCCTCCGAAGGCAATAGTCCCAGTGCCCTTGATTGAGGCATTCATATGGGAAATCATGAACGAAACTACATTAAATCTCCTATTTGTAAGGCACCCCTGCAAAAATAGTAACTCTTTTACATTTACCTTGTTAGGATTCTCCCGACCAAAGACAGTACATGCTAGCATGTAACGAAACACGCAGATGGTCGGGTTATGGATCCTGGAAGCAAGTATTCCTTCGAAAGATGTAATAGTAAAATTTGACAACCTGTGCCAAAAGGAAAATGCTTCCACAGACCATTCAGAATCCAGAGGTGCTTCACAAATAGCACCTGCACCAAAAGAAAGTCCTAGCCTCTCTACGAGTTCATCGGTACTAAAGGTGTACTCCACATTAAACATTCGGAACTGTACGGTACCGAAGGGAACTCAATAATTCCCTGGTCAGCCTCTCAAAAGTAGGACCACGCCTGACAAATATTTCATGCAGTCCTAGAGTGTCTAACAAGTGATAAACACTATGGTAAATACCCAAAGAATAGAGACAGTTATCATCCACGTACCATGTCGAAGTGATGTCCCGACGTTGCTGTTTGTCGAGTCCGTTGTCTTTCTTCGGTCTTCCCTTGGGGTAAGTTGTAACCTTCGTACTCCATGGATGAACTCTTGTGATGGAAGATGATGGAAAATGGGTATTTTTTGGAGTTTTGTAAAAATGGGTTTTTGATGGATTTTGGTGAGGGAAAGTGAAAATGGAAGTTGGAATGGTTAATGGGTTGGTGAGTGGAAGATGAAGTTGGGAACTTTTAGTGCTTTGAGGGAGATTTTCGTGTAGCCAAAAATGGAGTTTTGGAGGTTTTGGATGCAAAAATGGTGGTTTTGTAACTTCTGCCCCGCATATAGTCCAGACCCCATGGTGGGCACCATGGACTATATGGCAGGCGCCATCCTTGTAAAAGGTGGTTGGGCCGAATTTGTATGCTTTGTTTGGGCCTTGGTGCTCCTTCTTGATTTTTAGGGGTGTGCTGGCAGTAGAAATCATCTGTCCTAGCACATTAATTTTATCTGTAAATATATTTTTTTTCTTTTTCCATATTTCGACATAAAAAAACAAAAAACATAAAAATTAAAATTAAAATAAATTGTGTGAAATACTAATTGTCACACACACACACACACACACACACACACACACACATATATATATATATATATATATATATATATATATATATATATATATATATATATATATATATATATATATATATATATATATATATATATATATATATATATATATATATATATATATATATATATATATATATATATATATATATATATATATATATATATATATATATATATATATATATATATATATATATATATATATATATATATATATATATATATATATATATATATATATATATATATATACATATATATATACATATATATATATATATATATATATATATATATATATATATATATATATATATATATATATATATATATATATATATATATATATATATATATATATATATATATATATATATATATATATATATACATATATATATATATATATATATATATATATATATATATATATATATATATATATATATATATATATATATATATATATATATATATATATATATATATATATATATATATATATATATATATATATATATATATATATATATATATATATATATATATATATATATATATATATATATATATATATATATATATATATATATATATATATATATATATATATATATATATATATATATATATATATATATATATATATATATATATATATATATATATATATATATATATATATATATATATATATATATATATATATACATATATATATACATATATATATATATATATATATATATATATATATATATATATATATATATATATATATATATATATATATATATATATATATATATATATATATATATATATATATATATATATATATATATATATATATATATATATATATATATATATATATATATATATATATATATATATATATATATATATATATATATATATATATATATATATATATATATATATATATATATATATATATATATATATATATATATATATATATATATATATATATATATATATATATATATATATATATATATATATATATATATATATATATATATATATATATATATATATATATATGGTAAAATGTCATGAAATAAAAACGTAAGCGAATGCAATAAGTCTGTAAATGAAAATGAAAGTGAAGCAGGTAATGAAAAACAATAAAATAGTGTCATCAAGGAACTGGCTGCTCGTCTGACTGATCGGGATGACAGAGTGAGTGGAGCTCTCTGTGCAGATCCCATATCTCCTGATACAAAACATATGTTTTAGTTGCATGGATCATGTCTGATATCTGAACCTGTAACGTGAGATCGGCTACTGTCTGCTGGAGTCGAACTATCTCTAGATGAAGCTCTTCTATCTTGGTGTGCAAGTCAGTTCTTCATAATGCATGATTATTCGAATACACTGTCGTCCTTTTAGATGGTGGTGAAGGATGGTATTCCGTTGAGGGCGATGTATGTGGCGCATCAATCGTCTCTCCATAGCCTTCCAATGCGTAACTCCAATTTGAAGGATCGTGTACACTGGTCACAATTGGGGCAAGTAATATAAAATAGTGGATAGTCTGGTAGTCAATCAGAAGTCTGAAAGCATCAGGCTGATAAGATGATCTCCTCACCAACCATCTGTCCAAACAGAAATCAATGTCCAACTGGGTGTTTCCACAATACGGAGTCAGATGCAGTAACTGGCTGGTGAGTCCCAATGCAGTGGTTATACGAGTGACGGTGCCTCCCACATGAATAACCCCTTCAGAGGATCTAGTTGTACGCTCAAGATTATGCAGCAAGAAGTTTCCACATGCCACTGGGCGTAACCTGTTTGCGCAGAATAGGAAGAATATCTCTTCCTTACTAACATTCATGTCAGAGTCCTCCTTTCTAAGAAAGGCGTGAGCCAGGGTCATCTAAAAATACCTCATATCCGGGTTGTGGATGACCGGAGACAGCTGAGGCGATGGGTCTAGGCTTCCTCCTCCTGTAATCTCTCTCCAGAACTGATCGATGTCACTGCTCATAAAATAGCCCATCGGGAGGTTAGGAATAGAATTCGGAGTGGTCGAAAATCCGAGTAGGTCGCTGAATCCCTTGTGGGTGAATACATACTCTTTCCCAAAAAGTTTGAATATGGCTAGTCCGTCCTGATCGGCGTATGGCTCATGGTGGAATGAGATGAGAAATTCCAATGTAAGCTTCCTGTAGGTCTGGTTCACCTGGTCAGCATATTCGCCACATTGGAGCTGACGACTGAGGAATCGTACACTAGGTTCGATCCCTAGAGCCTCCATGCAGGCCTGATCCGGATACTAGGTTGGCACCATAGGACGTTGTCGAAGAACTGAGTACCTCTATCTCTGCCTGTCGCTTCTAAAGACGACGTGCATGTCATCATGCTGCTGCATCCTGAAAAATAAAACTCAGAGAACAAAACTTGAAAGCACAATCATCATAAACCGTTAGTTGACACATAAAATAAAACAAAATAAAATGAACTAAAAATAAAATAAAATAAAAGATAAAGGAAAATAAAGAAAACCGTAGGTTTCCTCCCAAGCAGCGCTTGTTTAACATCATTAGCTTGACGAATAGAACCTATATGTCTGAAGTAGGCAATGTTGGATCAATCAAGGTATGGCTGGAGTAATCATCGGGAATGTCCCCTCCTTCGTAGAATTTTAATCTCTGACCGTTTACAAGAAATGGGCTACATGACTGGCTCTGGATCTCGACTGCTCCTGATTGTAGAACTTTAGTAACAGTAAAGGGACCTGTCCACCTTGAACGAAGCTTGCCAGGAAAGAGTCGTAATCTAGAGTTGAACCGGAGAACAGAGTCTCCTATATGAAAATATTTCTTTACGATCTTCTTATCGTGCCAGGCCTTAGTTCTTTCTTTATATATAATGGCGTTTTCATAGGAGGATTGGCGGAGTTATTCTAGTTTATGTATATCAAGGACGCGGTTTTGTCCAACAGTCAAATAGTCAAAGTTAAGGGTTTTTATGGCCCAATAGGCCCTGTGTTCTAATTCAAAGGGTAGATGACATGATTTTCCATAGACTAGTTGGTAAGGAGTAGTTCCAATAGGGGTTTTGAAGGCGGTCCTATAGGCCCATAGCACATCTTGCAGCTTTTGAGACCAATCCTTTCTTGATATAGAGACCATCTTTTCTAAGATTTGTTTAATTTCTCTATTGGAAACTTCTACTTGGCCACTAGTCTGTGGGTGATAAGGTGTCGCTATCCTATGCTTAACTCCATATTTTTTTAAAAGTTTTTCGAAGATTCTTGATGTGAAATGCGATTCACCGTCGCTGATAACAAGACGGGGGGTTCCGAATCTAGGGAATATGTAATTCTTAAACAGCTTAATGACTACATGTGTGTCATCGGTGGGATTGGCTATTGCCTCAATCCATTTAGACACGTAATCAACTACAACTAAGATGTATTTGTTTCCTAAGGAAGATGGAAATGGTCCCATAAAGTCTATGCCCCAAACATCAAAGAAATCCACCTCTTGAATGTTTCTTAAAGGAATTTCGTCACGTCTTGAGATGTTTCTAGTGCGCTGGCACCGGTCGCATTTGAATATATAGGTGTGTATATCATGCCACATTGTTGGCCAAAACAGGCATGCTCTATGAATCTTCGCGTGAGTTTTAGATGTGCTAGAGTGTCCTCCATAAGGTGCAGAGTGGCAGTGTTCTATTATCTTTCTTACTTATTCTTCTGAGACGCAACAGCGAAAAATACCGTCCGTTCCTCTTTTAAAAAGGAGCGGTTCATCCCAATAGAAGTGTCTTACATCGTTAAAGAACTTATTTCTCTGCTGGTAGTTAAGATTAGGGGGTATAATATCGGCAACTAGGTAATTTACAAAATCTGCGTAGCAAGGTACGTTGCTTACTGCCAGAAATCTCTCAAGGTTCTTAGAAGGTTCTAGGTTGCTTTCTTCTATGGCTTCTATCCTAGCGATTAACCTGTCATAGGTAAAATCATTGTTAATAGGGAGTGGGTCTGGTTTTAGATACTCAAGCCTAGAAAGGTGGTCGGCAACTACATTTTCCGTGCCTTTCTTGTCTCTAATATCCAGAACAAACTCTTGCAATAGGAGGATCCATCGAAGTAACCTAGGTTTGGCATCCTTCTTGATCAATAAGTAACGGATGGCAGCATGATCTGTATAAAGTATGATTTTGGCTCCTACCAGATATGATCGAAATTTATCCATAGTGAAAACTACGACAAGAAGCTCTTTCTCTGTGGTAGCATAGTTAAGCTGAGCAGTGTCTAGGGTTCTACTGGCATAGTATATAACATGTAATTTCTTATCCTTTCTTTGCCCTGGAACAGCTCCGACATCATAGTCGCTAGCGTCACACTTGATTTTGAACGGTTGGTCCCAATCTGGAGGTTGAATAATGGGTGCCGAGACCAATGCTAGTTTTATAAAGTTGAATGCTTTAAGGCATTTTCCGTCAAATTAAAACGCCGATAGAAACCAGCATGTCCAAGAAAACTTTTGACTTCTCTGATAGTGTTAGGGGGTTTAAGGTTTTCAATCACTTCTATTTTGTCTCTATCTACTTCGATACCTCTCTCAGAAACTATATGTCCTAAAACTCTGCCTTCGGTGACCATAAAGTGACATTTCTCCCAATTCAACACCAGGTTGACGTCAACGCATCTTTTCAGGATTTTCTCAAGGTTTGTGAAATAGTTGTTAAAATCAAATCCGCACACCGAGAAGTCATCCATGAATACTTCCATAATTCTATCAAGGTAATCGACAAAGACTGCCATCATGCAACATTGGAAGGTTGCTGGTGCATTACAGAGACCGAAAGGCATTCGTCTGTAGGTGAAAGTTCCATAAGGGCATGTGAAGGTAGTCTTTTCTTGATCTTCTGGATGTATTGGGATTTGGAAGAATCCTGAGTATCCATCCAGATAGCAAAAATATGAGTGTCTGGCCAAACGTTCCAGCATTTGGTCTATAAATGGTAAGGGAAAATGGTCTTTTTTAGTAGCTTTGTTTAATTTCCTATAATCTATACACATGCACCATCCTCCGTCTATCTGTTTTGCTACATGTTCTCCTTTTTCGTTCTGCACGACTGTGATGCCTCCGTTTTTAGGTACTACATTCACAGGGCTTACCCACTTACTATCTGAGATTTGATAAATTATACCTGCTTCTAGTAACTTGAGAACTTCCTTTTTTACAACATCACTCATTATAGGGTTTATCCTTCTCTGATGTTCTCTAGAGGGTTTTGAGTCTTCCTCAAGCGAGATCCGGTGCATGCACACGGATGGACGTATACCTTTTAGATCAGAGATGTTATATCCTAAGACAAAGGGATATTTGCATAAGATAAATAAGAGTTGGTCTGTTCCTTGTCCAAGAACTTGTATCTTAGATTCTTAGGTAGTTCCTTAAGTTCTAAAGCTGGTTTTTTTAGGCATGGTATAGGATCTGGGGTAAGGGATAAACATTCATACAGGTTATCATCAATGTAGGGTTCTATAAATCCATCATCTTGCTTTTTGAAGGTTGAAGGCAATTTGATGGTTTCTTCTAATTCTAGCTCCCTAACGCATTCATCGATGATGTCTATGGCATAACATGTATCTCGTAATACTGGTGCCATAAGAAACTTCGATAAAATGAATTCTATCTTTTCTTCACCTACCTCAAAAGTCAACTTCCCTCTCTTGACATCTATTATGGCTCCAACGGTTGATAAGAATGGTATGCCTAGAAGGATTGGAATGTCATCATCTTCTTTAATGTCCATGATGACAAAATCGGTCGGGATGAATAGCTGACCGATCCTAATGGGGACGTCTTCCAATATGCCAACCGGATACTTGACGAATCTGTCGGCTAATTTAAGTGACATATTCATAGGTTGTAATTCTCCTAGTTTTAACCTGTCAAAAACTGCCAGAGGCATGAGGCTTACGGTAGCTCCTAAATCTAGGAAAGCTTTATTGATGACATGACTTCCCAAAATACAAGGTATGAAGAAATTTCCAAGATCTTTCTCCTTCTTGGCAAGTTTAGTTTTGGAAATGGAATTGCACTCTAAAGGTTTTGGATCGTCAAGTCTACGTTTATTGGTAAGGATGTCTTTGAGGAACTTTGCATATGATGGTATTTAGGTGATGGCTTATGTGAAAGGGATTTCCACATGAAGTTTCTCTATGACTTTAATAAATTTCTGGTATTGGTTATTGATCTTGGTTTGTTTTAGTCTTTGCGGATAAGGTATGGGAGGTTTATAAGGTGGTTCATTGGTTTTGTCCTTATCCTTCTGCTTTTTAGATCCTACTGGTTCCTCTACTTCGCTCGTGGGTACCTCCTTAGGAGCCTTAGGGTCGCTCAATGTCAGGTTAACCAGTTCATCATAAGCGGTCTCACTCCGTAAGGTAACTGCGTTGGCTTGCCCTCGGGGGGGGGGGGGGGGGGGTTGTTGAGGTTGACCAGGGAATTGTCCTCCGGGTGTAGTCTCAGGAGCTTGTTTTAAAGCTATTTGAGAGATCTGGGTTTCAAGCATCTTATTGTGGGTGACTATCTGGTCTACTTTGGTTCCTAACTGGGTAATCAATTCATTTACATGAATGTTCTAGTTTAGGAATTCTTTGTTTTGCTGGATCTGAGCTGTAATGAAGTTTTCCATGATTTTCTCAAGGTTCGACTTAGGTTGCACAACTTGCATAGGCGGGTTTTGTCTTTGAGCTTGAAAACCGGATGGTCTCGAGAGTGCAGGGTTTTGGATAGGGTTATTATTTTTGTAGGAAACGTTAGGGTGATTCTTCCATCCAGGGTTATAAGTGTTTGAAAATAGGTTTCCTTGGGTATAGTTGACCTCTCCTGAATGAGTTGCGTTCAGCAGATTACATTCTGCCGATTGGTGTCCTTTGGCTCCACATAATTCTCACTCAGTTGAGACCTCTGCTGCAGCCACTGGGTTTGCGTGCATATGCTCGACCTTAAGGGCCAAGGCGTCCATTTTGGCTTGCATCATGTCTATAGAACTTATCTCATGTATTCCTCCTTGGGCTTCTTTTTTCTCCATGGTTGCTCCCTCTATCCCCCATTGACATGGTTTTGAGCCATATCCTTGATGAGATTGCAAGCTTCAGGGTAAGGTTTATTCATCAGAGAGCCACCTGCGGCGGCGTCGATGGTCATCTTTGTGTTATAATGAAGTCCATTATAGAAGGTATGAAAGATCAGCCATGATTCCAGGCCATGGTGTGGACATGCTCTCAACAGGTCTTTATATCTTTCCTAAGCCTCGAAGAGTGATTCACCTTAGTTTTGGGTAAATCTGGTTATTTGGTTTCTAAGAACAACTGTTTTTCTCGGGGGAAAATATCTAGCGAGAAAAACACTCCTAAGGTCTTCCCACGTTGTTATAGAATTGGCTGGAAGGGAATCTAACCAGGTAAGGGCTTCGTCTCTGAGGGAAAAGGGAAATAATCTTAACCGAATCACCTTAGGGGTAGCACAATTGGTTTTAAAAGTGTTAGCTAATTGAATAAAGGTTTTTAAATGTTGGTTCGGGTTCTCGGTAGCGAGTCCCGCGAACTGGTTTTGTTGCACTAATTGTAATAGGGAAGGTTTTAGCTCGAAATTGTGAGCAGGAATATCGGGGTTTACAATACTAGAACTAGGTTCGTCATTAGATGGTTGGGAAAAATCCTTAAGGGGTCTTTGGTTATGGTCTTCCTCCATAGCTCTCTTAATTCTACGAAATAAGATATGCGCTCGAGTGTAACATTCAGGTTCTTCTAAAGGATCTATAAGGGTACCGGTGTTGCGAGTTCTTCGCATTGACCGGTGGGTATAGCCTTAGTCTAGACGGTGTAACAATAGGGTACGAAAATTTGACGTAATTGATCCCTGGCAACGGCGCCAAAAACTCGATGGGCGATTCGCAAGTGCACGAATAGCGTCAAAGTAATATAAAAGATTATCGATCCCACAGAGACCAAACGTCAATCTATCGTTTGCTAGTGTTACGGTGTTTATCTAAGGAAAGTCAAATAAAAGGTTGAGTTGTACGAAATAAAAGTAAAGTGCGGAAATAAATCCGGTAAATAAATTGAGTAATAAAACAACAGGCATAGATGCAATTCACATAGCTACATAGTATTCCAAATGTGTACAGATAGGATGCCTTATGGGGTAATGTTTTCTACTCATGAAAATAACTAATTTAATGGGAACTATCGCTTTCGCATAATCAGAACCGAGTTTATCTCTAATCGATCCCTCTTATTATCACTTATAAAAAACCGCGTATTGCGTTAGGATTAATAAACCTAATTTTAAGAAATATAGTTTCTTGACATAGTTGAAAAGTATTTTGACCTGGAATTTCTAACAAAAAGAGGATCTTGCGAAGCAAACTTTAAATCCATAAACGCGTCCGAAAACAGTTTTAAAATCGGTTTTCTTAAACATTAAGGATTCCTAATTAACTGAGCCAAGCGCTTTCGCTTCCTTGGAACAGTTAAAACTAACCAAATTTATCTAAAGGTTGGACGACTTTCGATCTAACCCAACAGATTTTAAGTTCAGAAAATAAGTGTTAAAAGTTAAAATAACCCCTAAGTAATTCTATCGACAGCCGTATGGAGTACTATTATAACTACAATCCTTGCATCCTAGCCTTTAAGATTTAGCCGGACATGGTAAAGTAAATAAACATGGTAAATAAATGCGAGTAAGTAAAGTGTGGATAAATAAATAAAGTGCGGTAAAAGGTGTGATAAATAAACGATGCAAGAAATAAAAGCAGTGCGGGAAATAACAGCGGATAAATAAAAGGCGATAAATAAATAGAAACCTACTATAAACAAGAGGCTTTAAAATCTTGTACAACTGGAAGTAAATGACATAAATAAAATGGTGGTAGGATTAACTTCTACCCAAGTGCTCCAAACCCGATTACAGACTCGATTAGGCAATGTGATAACCCCTCGATGTGAGAAGTTTATCACTTTACAATAGGTGAAATTTATGGCTTGAGTTCTGTAACTAAGCTTGGATGATTAGAAATGAAACATAACTCCTCTATTTATATTGGTAGGAAAGTACAGGCAAGGACAAGAATGCCCCCCAACTCCTTTTGGGAGGGAAACGAGTTTGTGAAAGTGGCGCCCGCCACCTCCTTGTGGCACCCGCCACATGAACTAGGGTGGAAAGGAGTGGGAGACGTGGCAGTTTTTAGCAGTTGTCTTCTATCCAATGTGTGGCATCCTCTATGGCGCTCGCCATGGTGGAAGCCATGTGTACAATTCCTCAGAATGTAGGTCTTTTAGCTCGTTTTTCTTTATTTCTTCTCGAGTAGCTTTGAAAATACAAAAACCTGAAAAAGAAACAAAACAAAGGCATAATACAAGAAAATGGAAATAAAATCCTAAATAAAGTGCGCAAATTGAGTCAAATAAACAATATATTTTAAGTCTATCAGTGTTCGCTAAATATATGAGTTTGCTCGACTTGTTATGATGCTTGACAATTTTGGGAACATGTTGAGTAAGCGAAGTAGTTTCGCCCGTCGTGGGACTAGGATCTCGGTTGAGGTCCTGATCACACATGGCTTGGACTTTTCCCATTGCGAGCTGGATGTCCTGCCACGCTGGTATGGAAACGACGGAGCTCGATTGATGTAACCCTGTTGGATACAGAGTTTGTTCGTTCCCTGAGTAGAAACTTGCCTTCGTTGTAAATTTAAGGATTGTGCTTGCACCAGGGCCCGCTCCCTTGGCCGTGAAATCTCCCTGTTATGAGGTGAGTTCGTTAGTAGTTAGTCCTTACTGAGTGTTGGTACTAACTGTAATATTGTTTGAGCTTTTCAGCATTCCATGATCGAGAAAATGATTTTCCGTTTAGATGTTCGAGGTAGTAGGCCTCGGTCCCCATCTTTCATTTTACCCGGTAAGGGCCCTCCCAATTTACGACCTGTTTTCCCTCGCGTGAATCTTTTTGATTTCTACGTAGGACGAGGCTGCCCACTTGGAATTCGCGCTTTATGACTCTAGCATCATGGCACAATGTTATTTTTGTTTTAGTGAAGCTTCACGGAAGGCTGCCCCTGATCAAATTTCTTCGACCAGGTCGGGTTCTTCTCTTAATGCTTCGTCATTCAATTCCTCGTCTAGAGGAGCCTCTATTCATCTAGAGGGTTTTCTGATTTCCACCGGGATTACTGCCTCGGTTCTGTATCCTAGTCGAAAGGGAGTCTCTCTGGTGGTTAAGTGTGGACTTGTTCTATAGGCCCAAAGCATGCTATGTAGCTCCTTGACCCATCTTTTTGTGGCCTCGGCTAATCTTCGTTTTAGACCTCGAACGATCACCCTCTTTACGACCTCTGCTTTCCCAGTGGTCTAGGGATGTTCCACAGACGTGAAGTGTTTCTTGGTGCCTAGTTTAGCGACAAAGTCTTGAAACTTCCTATTCGTGAACTGGGTCCCATTGTCGGTCACAAGGGTCTACGGCACACTGAATCTCGCGAGGGCATTTCTTTTGTAGAAACAAAGTATGTTGAATGATGTGATTTTAGCGAGGGCTTAGCCCTCAATCCATTTTGTGAAGTAATCGACGACCACTATCAGAAATTTGTTCTGATAGGACCCCACCGTGAAGGGGCTGAGGATGTCCATCCCTTACCAAGCGAAGGGCCATGGGAATGACAAAGCCTTTAGTTTGTTGGGGGGTTCTAAGTGCATGTCCCCGTGGCGTTGGCATCTGTCACATTTTTTGACATTGTCCTTTGCATCATGATGCATAGTCGGCCAATAGTACCCTGCTCGCAAGGCTTTTCCTGCCAAGGATATTCCTCCTAAGTGTTGTGCACTGATCCTGTCATGAATTTCTTGGAGAATGTCGGGGACCTTGTCCTCTTCAACATATTTTAGGGGGGGATAGAGAATCCTCGTCGATAGAGCTTATCTTCGACTAGGACGTAGGAATAGGCCCTTCGTTTAGTTGCGCTAGCTTCTTTTCTATCTTCAGGAAGCTCCCATGAGGTGAGGTAGTTGTATACCGGGGTTATCTAGCAGTTGTTGTCGCCAATGGCATAGACGTCGAGCAGTACTGTTGGATTTTCGATACTTGGACGAGGAAGTATCTCTTGTATGATAGACTTATTGCGACCTTTACTCCTAGTGCTGGCCAATTTTGACAAGACTCCTAGTGCTGGCCACCTTGAACTTCCCATATGTCGAACTTAGCTATCTTTTTCTTTACTAATGTCAAGTATTCAATGAGGTGATCATTCTTGGCCTGATATTCTTCACGTACCTGGGAGGCCACGAGCTGGGATTCGGTGAAGATCTTTATTTCCTTCACGCTCAAGTCCTTAGCCAAATGTAAACCTGTGAGGAATGCTTCATATTCGGCTTGACATTTCGAGGTTAGGAAGGACAGAACCAACGATAGTTCGATTAGAATCTCTTTTTCATTTTCGAAGATGATGCCTGATCCACTGCCCGTGGAGCCGGATGCTCCGCCGACGAAGATGGTCCACTTGTGTGCTCTACTTGTTTGGGATGTTAGAGGTGTCATTTCTGCCACGAAGTCGGTCAGGACTTGTGCCTTAAGGGCTTTCCTACTTTCATAATGAATGTCAAATTCTGATAGTTCTAGAGACCATTTAAGCATCCTGCTGGTCATATCTAGTCGGCCAAGAAGTTTTCTTATGGGTTGGTATGTTCACACAACTATCATGTGGGCTAGGAAGTAATGCCTTAATCTTCATGCGACGTTAATAAGGGAAAGGGCGACTTTTTTGATCTGCTGGTATCTGGTTTTCTGGCCCTTGGAAGGCCTTGCTTATTAAAGATATCGGTCTCTGCCCTTCGAGGGTCTCCCAGATGAGGGCAACACTGATGGCCTCGTTAGTGATAGAGAGATTAAGGTAAAGTGTCTCTCCACTGTCTGGTCGTGACATAACTGGTGGTTCTGACAAGGCTCGCTTGAGGTAGAGCAGAGTCTACTCGTATTCCTCTGTCCATTCGAATGTTGCCTCTTTTCGTAGAAGCTTGAAGAAGGGCATAGCGTGTTGGGTAGACTTAGCCATGAAGCGAGATA
The DNA here is from genome assembly GCA_963859935.3 of Lathyrus sativus. Taxonomy (NCBI): domain Eukaryota; kingdom Viridiplantae; phylum Streptophyta; class Magnoliopsida; order Fabales; family Fabaceae; genus Lathyrus; species Lathyrus sativus. The sequence continues at coordinate 118,468,673 of OZ012738.1, read as the reverse complement.
ACGAAGTAAGCATCCCATTGAGGGATTGTATGGACTTCTTCGAACTTGGTGTGGGGAACTCAGAAAATTCTCGACATTTGTCAGGGTTGGCCATGATCCCACTCTCAGTGAGGTATAAGATAAGGAACTTCCCTGCTCACGCATCGAAGGTGCACTTCTCCGGGTTAAGTCGCATTTTATATTTTCTTGCTTGGTCGAAGACTTTTTGCAAGTGGATTGTATGATCAGATTCCTCTTGGGATTTCACAATCATGTCATCCATGGATACTTCGAGCATGTCCCCGATTTTTGATCGGAAGGCCTTTTTCATCATTCGCTAGTACGTGGCCCCAACATTTTTCAGAACGAATGGCATTACTTTGTAGTAACAGTTGCGCGACGAGGTCATGAACGCGGTGTATCTCTTATCCTTTTCTACCAAGTGAATTTGGTTATATCCCGAGTATGCATCCATGAAGGATAAGAGTTTTAAACTGGCCGAATTATCTACTAACTTATCAACGTTGGGCAGGGGGTACGCATCCTTCGGACACACCCTGTTAAGATCAGTATAATCAACACACATTCTCCACTTTCCATTATGCTTTTTCACAAGTACAATGTTAGAAACCCAGGTCGTGTACCTGGCCTCCTAAATAAATCATGCCTCTAGGAGGTCTTTTACAAGTTTTTCTACAGCTTAGGCCTTCTCGTCGGATTGTTTTCTTCTGCATTGCGCCACTGCTCGAGCAGAGGGATCAATTGTGAGATGATGGCATGTTGTTTCAGGGTCGAGTCCGGGCATCTCCGCGGTGCTCCAGGAAAATAAATATGCGTTGTCTTTCAAGCAGGCTTTTAGCTGTTCCTTCACCTCATCGGGCAGTCCGTCACCTATTTTCACTCTTCTGTTAGGATCATCCCCGAACGTGATAACCTCAAAGTCACCGTCGGGGATGGGGTGTAAAGGAAGAGGCGTGCTGGAAGTCGGTGAACTTCTAATCGTTGCCTCGCATAATTCCTCAAATTCTTCAGATAGACGAAAATCGAGGTTGATGGAGTTAATCTGTACAACAGGTTTCTTTTTGGGTTGGCCTTTGCTGGGAAGTTCTTCATCCCTTGCTCGCTTGCGAAAGAGTTTTGATGTTGCATCTATTGATTTATGCCTCTTAATGGCTGCTTCAAAGCATCTCCTCGCGACTTCGATATCTCAATGTAGGGTGGCGACATGGCCCTTCTTTGTATAGTACTTCATATTTATATGAACCATGGACAGCACAGCGATCAAGTCAGCAAGGGTCGGTCTCCCCATAATGCACTAGTACAGGGAAAAACAGTCGATGACAAGAAACTGCATTTTAATTGTCTTCGAGGCCTCTCCCTCCCCAAAAGTAAGAGCTTGACATACCCCCATGGTCTTTTTTTAGTCCAGTTGAACACTTGGACGTCGCAACCTACATATGGTGATAGATTCTTTTCGTCGAGGTTTAGGGTGCGAAATAAACTATTGTACATAATATCCACATAGCTTTCTTGTTTGATAAGGATACACCGGAAATAAGTATGTGCAAACTTTGCCTTAATGAGCAGAGGGACAGGCGAGTTAGGAGATCCTTTGGGGAGCTATTCATGATAAAATGCGATAGGTTACAAATGTCCCCGGAATTTCTCAAGCATAGACAGTTGGTCAAGACTGACATCTATCAGCTGCTCAAATTTCGTTTTCACCTAACCTACCATGAGCTAGTTGTATCCCCCGCCAAAGATGACCATGGCAGAGGGGAAGGACTCCTAGGTGCTGTGAGTGGCATAAATAGGGGGTCTTCAAGGTAGTCGGTGTTGTGGTCAGAATCGTGATACCAAGCTATTGACTAACTTGAATCTTAATTCATTAAATTCACAACCGGACTTTGATTTATCTAAAGTAAAGGTTAAAGAAAGAAAGACCTTTTGGGCGATGTAACAACAACGCTAAGAGATTGGGGATCGGGGGTTGGTTATGCCTAGGGTAGGTATTTCACATACTAAACATATGTAGTACTCTACATGAACCTTTTGTATGTTTGTATGTTAAACTTGCTAAATGTTTGCTATGGTTTGGGATTTGGGTAAAGTTGTATGAGTTTGGGTAAAGACCTAAGGATAGTTTCTAAATTTGCTCGCAAAGATATCGCATCCTATGCCTACGTATCCTAACTAGGATAGAATCAGAGCAACTGTACTTCACCTCACTGAGGATAGATGAATAGTTGAGTATGATAAAGGATTAAAGGGGAACAAACATAAAAATGCTTGTATAAAGTTTAACAAAACTCTCTAGTCTAAGTTGTACACTCAAAGGAATTGACTTCCACAAAAGCCAAGGGGGAAGGTAAGAAATCATCACCATGATTCTTACATAGAATTAACAAACTCTATCTGAAAGTTCTAGTTGAAAGATATTCCTAACAAGGGGTAGGTCTTTTAGACTTAAAGCAAAGTATAAATGGATATGGGTTCTAGCTTAACTAAGTTAAGGTTCAAAAATGACTTAACAAAGTCAAGGGGAGGGCATGAGCTATCTATGACCCAAGGGTCAATAGAGAGACTTTTCTTTGGACACAAGGGATACAGACAACTTGATTTGAACTAACAAGTTCCATCATTAGAGAATAACTTAACAAAGTTTAAAGAAACAAAGAAAAAAGTATTCATTCAAACATGATGAACACATAAAGAGTATGGTGACAACCAACAACATCAAGCAAAGATTAGAATTAAATCAAATGGTTACCACCAATAATAAAACACAAAGATATTACAATATCTAGAAGGGGAACATGGTAGAGGTTCTTACAAGACCAAACATATGAGGTAAAATCAACTTGAAGCATCTTAACTAAGATGAAGGAAAACATGGTAACAACCATCAAAGCAAGCAACATCAATGTAATTCAAATAATTTTAATGCAAGGTTTCATGTAGAACCCCATATAAGTTCATGGTTACAACCAAAATGAAGCAAATCCTAACATACATGAGTTCTAACAAGACATCTAGATAGGTGGAGGATACATGAAGGATATACTCAAGAGGTTACAACATCTAGAGGTAGTATGATTCTCAAGCATAGTTCACAATGACAATTACTTAGATGCATCAAAAGCAAGGATCAAATATGATAAGACTTTGAGTTTAAACAAAACTCAAACACTTAAACAGGTTAACAAACATGTGCATGCCAAGTGCAAATCAAATTCACAAGATTAAATCAAGAAGAGGTTTGAAAATGACTAAAAATGATGAGGTAAAAACCCTAAAAGTGCATGTTTTTCAAATGATATAAAGTATTTATAGGATGAATATCCTTGAATTCTTTAATCACTACATGAAAGTAGGCAAGATTAAGAACAAATTGAAAAAAGAGTGATTCAAAAATGATGAAAAATGACAAAGTTATGACATTTTGAAGTTTTGAAGAAAATATAAAAAATGAGTGCTAAAAAAAGAAGGAAATGCTTCACTCATGGATTGAACCCATGACCTGTGGTTCATAGGCTTAAAACCTCACCACTTTAGCCAACACGCGCAGGTGATAATAAATGGAAAAGGGAGATAAAATATTAAAACATTACAAAAACCAAAATGTTAGCAAAAGAGTTGTCCTCCTCAGGGATCGAACTCAAAAAAGCATAGGTGATAGGTACATGAGCGTGTAAGTTGCAACCACTGGGGTGGCGATACATCCAATGTATCAAGCCACCCCAAAAATACATAAGCCTTGGGTATGATTTCTGGGCCAAAACCAAAGGCAAGCCAATCAAGCAAGCTACCAAAACATATTGATTTCAAACTCACTCAAAACAAAGTCAAACTCAACAAAATTTGGGTTTATCTTATGTGAAACTCAACAAGGAACTTCATGGTGCTACCAGTTTTAAAAAATAATGCACATATGGTGAAATTTGAAGGCAACGGGAAGATGAGAGCTTGAAATTCATTTTCACATTTGGAGTTCAAATTAATCATGTTTAAAACTAATCTAAAGCTTGTGCACAATGTTAGAATAGGGATATAGTATCGGGATTTGTTATCGTCCTCAGGGATTATGTGATATTACCGCTGTTCAACAGTTGCTAAGTTCTTAACTTATAGTAACAAGGCGGTTTTGGTTTTTGGTTACGGTAGCTTGCATAAAAAGTAAGAAATTGTGGTAAAAGTTTTGGTTTTACGATTTGAGAAAGATTGTCAAAGTTAGGGTTCGACGATCACTTTGCATGCATATGTTCGATCAAACAAAACTCATAAACTCCATTAGATGATAAACACATTCACAATATCCTCCCAATGTGATTATTTCTAACACACATTGTGGTTTTTCCCATTTTGATCCATTGTTGATTTATCACACAATCTATCAAAATGACAACTTTTAGGTTTGACATTTTAGTGAACAAACACATTCAAAACTATCTCTAGATCAAGAACATAGATGGATGAAAACCTAGGTAAAGAGTTGGAAAACACCTTTCAATAATAAACCAACACAAAGAGTTTTCAATAAAACAAGGTTTTCACCATACATTCATCATCAAAGAGTTTACAAATGAAGATCAACCCATATACACACAAAGCTTATGACCATCTACATCTAACCTTGACAAAATGAAAGACTTAGCTACTCATTTTCATGGTAGCTTGAACAAGGAGAAAAGGGAGAAGATGAAAGTACATCCGTGTCGAAGAATCAAAGAAGGATGTGATTCAACTTCTCTTAATTTCACACTGAGCAAAAGCAAGAAAAACTACTGTTTTTTTAGGAGTTCTAGAACTAGGTTGAAATGTTACAAGATGATATTATTAAAGATAGTAAGTTATGATCCCTATAAAGCACTAAGTAAAGTATAAAAGATGTTTCTGTTTTCCCCCATTCGCCAGGAAAACAGGGGCCTTCGCCAGGCGAACCAAATGAAACAAGGCACTTCAAAGTGCCTCCAGCAAGCAAACCGCCCTTTTGAGTTATCGCGCCTTCGCCAGGCGAAGGAATTATTCGCCAGGCGAGCCTTCGCTGGCCTCACTTGCCAGGCGAAGTTTATGTTGGTTTGCTATTGGAATATCCAAGGATCCTTCGCCATCTCCTTCGCCAGGCGAATGGTAGCGAAGCTTTGCTGGAACCATTTTCCAGGCGAACTAAATGCCCTTTTGGTCTGGGAGTTTAATTTGAATTAATCGCCCTGGCTCACCAGCACTCGCCAGGAGAACATTCGCTGGCACTCGCTGAGCTTCGCCAGGCGAATGTTCTGATATCCAGCTTCTTCCAACAGCTTTGTCGCATCTTTTCCAAGGTGCTCCAACACTCCAACTAGTGTCAATCCTGCACACTAACAACAACATTACAAGCACCATTCACTTGGACCATAACAAAATGAAACTAAGCAAATCAATCTACTAATTCACACACTAATAGATAAAAGCAAGTAAAAATACTACTAATACAGATCAAATATATACTATAATTGGGATCTAAAAACTCTCCCCAACTAACTTATTTGCATGTCCTCAAGCAAAGTATGCCTCTCAAAACAAAAAGGAAGATTTGCTCAAGAACCAACTCAATCCAAGTGAAAATATCCAGCTCAAATACACAACAAGTGCAACAAGGCAAAAAGTTACATAATCCTACAATAGACAATGTACAAGAATTTGATTCTGAACACAAATTAAAACAATGCTTCAAGAAACAACTAAATTTCATGACATGTCATTCTAACACTCCACTTAGAAAAAGGATTGAAGTAAAACACGCATGCAAGCACGGGACAAAAATTCACTCAAATGACAAACAATGCAATACTAAACAATTCATACAATATCTAAATGATCACAACAAAATTATGGAAGTTAAAGATCACATAGGACTTAAAGGGTTGCAGCTTGGTCGGGTTAACAACAAAGGTTCATTTATAAGGCCATTGAAACGAAATCGCCGATGCTCAAGAACACTCACTATACAAGTATTTACAACATTACCACTTCATTCACCAAATTCTTTCAAATGCAAAACCCACACAAGCTCCCTTGCACAATTATTTTCTTTTTCTTTCATTCAAGCGAGCATACTTCTTCTTTTTTTTTTCTCTTTTAAGAAATTTTCTATTTTCATCAAATCATTATTCACACCTCTTATACACATACTTACTTGAAAGATTTTCATAATTTTTTTCATTTTTTTCGATATTTTCCGTTCTCCCCAACTTGATTCCAACTCAACACAAAGTGAATGTTCCAAGCTTTTTACGGCAAGAAAATCAATTAAGCATAACTCAAGGTTCAAGAAGAAAACAAACATTAGAAGCTCACAAAAGGAGCTTTAAACAAGAAGGCTCAAAGGGGCTAACAAAAGTCACACTCCTCACGGGACGTGTATAGGAATGGTTGTTCTCAATACAAACAAGTGCCTTGATCCTCTCTAAAACTTCCACAAAATTATAAAGAACAAAAGATAACACATGAATTATAAGTATACACAAAATTCATCATCAATCCATAACACATGTACAAGTAAAAGGAGGATTCTCACATTTGTGATATAGGACCTAAACGACATATCAATCCACAAAGTTGCAACAAGAAACAAAGTTAAAAAAATGTACAAAGAATAACAAGTTCTAAAACATTCTAAATTCTAGAACAAGGTAACTAAGCACCTTGTCAACAAATTTGTGAGAACGATAATATCATCGTCATCCCACTTGAAATAAATTCTTGCATATCTATAAAAGAAACACTTATTCCAAGCTTAAAACAAAAAGAGGGTATTAACATATATACAACCACCCTTAAATAAAACTTAAAATAAAACTTACTAGGATGAAAACTAAACAATAAATAAATAGCTCAAAATAATAATAATAATACTGAATAAAAATGGTGTATAATACCAACAATGTCACAAGGTACCTAAAAAGGTACAAGTACAAATACCAAATACAATAATCAAAGTACAAAATAAAGTACATAAATGGAAATACAAAATATAAAAGGAAAACTTCACTTTGTAGAAACAAAGGAAGCAACATAACACAACAAGAAATCAATCCTCTTCCTCTGACATCTCGTCGTCATCCTCATCATCCTTATCACTGCTACCATCATCCTCACCATCGTCCTCAGCTGCCTCTACACCATCCCCAATAGGGTCATCATCGTCTACATCCTCCTCCCCACCAAAAATGGGCCTGTCCACAGGCCATCTAGCATGCGCAAGGAACTGCTCCCTTGTCATCATCATATGGTTACCGGCGGGTTCACGCATTTGCAGTTGTAAAACCTGAATGGAGTCGTGCATATCACATATGGCCCGCTGTTGAGCGGCCATCCAATCCAACTTATAGTTGCAAATCTCCTATTGGTATGGGTAGAAAGCAGGTTGATCTAGACCAGAGCCAGAAGGACCGCTCTCATGTCCGCCGACATCAGTACCGGTACCAGAGGTCTCACCTGCCGGAGGCCTAGCCCTACAGAACTTGTCCACATACTGATCATCTATCGCTTCAGCATGTTGCCTTTGAGCAATATATACACCACTGTGAGCACAGAGCGACATGATGAGGCATGGGAAAGCCAGCGGGACATTTTTGCGAGCCGCCAACCCTCCACGTCCACTAAGGACGACTGCACGCATCTCATCAGCAATGATGCGGGGCGATGTTAATCTGGACATTCAGTAGTATAGAGTGCATCAAGTGAGTAATCAACAATGGCACCGAACTATGGTGGGACCTGGGCACAACATTAGTTAGAACAAACAAAAGTACAAGTTGCGCCAGAGGCTTCATATCGGTACGTAGGTACCGAATAGCCACTCCCGTAGAGTTACGCACCATAGTTCATCCATCTAGGCATAAATCTCTGGTCATCTTATCCACGTCTTGATGGAGGTGCAGGTCTCGATGGTAATCATCAATCTGGCTACCTGAAAGAGAAAGAGGATTACCCAAGACGTTATTAATAGCTCTTCGATCAAATCTGACCACAACGCCACGGACCATCGAGGTCCAGCTGAAAATTTCTCCATCGTCCAAAAGGGCATTTGCATAGAATTCTCGCACTATCTCCGTATTATATCCATCCAGTGGGGTCATCAAACAATCCCACTTCTTCATCATAAAGAGTGCGTCGATAGTGCGGTACGGTCCCCTTTCGCTCAACTGGAACCTTTTTTCGGCTAAGATATTTCGTCTTTCGAGGTTCTCGTAGCGAGCAGCATGTGTCACCCCGCAAAACCTTTCCTGGTCAAATCTGATCGGCACATTGCGAGAACTTGATGCCTTTCTCTTATTTGTGATAATCATTTTGGGTGCCATTCTGCAAACAATGACACAAACAAACGTAAACAGAACAAACATGTTAAAATAAGTAGTAAAACTTATACAGAACAAACAGCATAAAACAGAAGAGAAACAAAATTTTTGCTGCGATCACTGCCTTTGGCCAGGCGAAGGCTAGTGAATGCGCAAAAAACCAGAAAATAGAGGCTCTGCAATTGTGCATCAGTTCAACAGAATATGTACAACCCCCCTTTCACCAAACCAGAGACAATTTGAACATGCAAACACGAATTTTACAGAGACAGTGAAAGGGGAATTCCAAACCTAGCACAATTCAGAGGTATTTACAAGGAAACAGTAGATAAGAATGTACAAAGTAGAAAATTCACAAGAGATAACAAAAGATAGAATGTACAAAGTGAAAGGGAAAAACATAAATCATACCTTGAGATGGAGCTAGTGCAGAAAAACAGAGAGAAAGGAAGATAGGTTAAGGAGCACAAGTGAGAAAGCAAGAGCAAGTGAGAAAATTTGAAAGTGTAGGAAACGTGAAGTTGGAGGCAAGGGAAGACAAGAAGTAGGATTTTCTGAGCATAAAGTGCAGAAACGGGTCATGGGCCCAAGTGGCCCACCCCAAAACCCTCAAAAATTAACTGATGTGGCAACCCAGGATTCTCTGATTCGCCACTTTCGCCAGGCGAACACCAGCGAAGCTTCGCTAGGCTCGCCAGGCGAATGTTCGCCTTTATTCCCCAGGCGAATGTTAGCGAACAGGACAACAGAAATAGGGTCTGCTACATGTTCCTATCACACAATCATACTTCCAAATATACACAAAATGCAGTAAATGAACAGAAAACAGGTAAATACTTACAATGTTGGGGTGCCTCCCAATAAGCGCTTCTTTAATGTCGGATAAGCTCGACGGTTCGAGATGCTCACAAAGGAGCATCCAAACGGATTGCACAACTCTCGCGATCCACTAGATCGCCAAAATAAATCTTCAAACGTTGGTCATTCACCGTCCAACTATCCTTTTTCTCCAAGTCCTCAATGACAATAGCCCCATACGTTTTGACTTCTTTGACACGAAATGGCCAGGACCATTTAGACTTCAATTTTCCGGGGAATAAACTCAACCTAGAATTGAACAAAAGCACCAACTGTCCGGGCACAAATTCCTTCTTTCTTAGCTTTTTGTCATGATACTCCTTCACATTTTTCTTGTACAACCAACTCGAGTGATATGCGGCATTGCACATTTCTTCCAACTCAAGCAATTGCACTTTTATTTTCTCACCGGCCAAATTCTTATCAAAGTTCAATAATTTCAAGGCCCACAAGGCTTTGTGCTCCAATTCGACCGGCAAATGGCAAGTCTTACCAAATACCAATTGAAAAGGAGTTAGCCCAATTGGAGCTTTATAAGCGGTACGGTATGCCCACAAATCTTCATCCAACTTTTGCGACCACTCTTTTTTCGAATTTGGCACGGTTTTTTCGAGAATTCTCTTAATCTCACGATTAGAGACTTCGGCTTGACCGTTAGCTTGTAGGTGATACAGAGTTGCCACTCTTGTGATACACCGTAATGTTTCAAAACATTTTCTAACAGTGCATTACAAAAGTACGACCCTCCGTCACTAATCAACACACGGGGGGTTCCAAAACGGGAAAAGATGTTTTTCTTCAAAAAATTTATTACCGTCTTAGCATCCGCCCGAGGTGAGGCAATCGCCTCAACCCACTTAGAAACATAGTCAACCGCTACAAGAAAATATTCATTACCATATGAGGGTGGGAATGGTCCAACAAAGTCGATACCCCAACAATCGAATACTTCGACCTCTTGGATGTTTTGGAGAGGCATCTCGTCTCTCTTACCAATCCCACCACTTCTTTGGCAACTATAAAACCTTTGCGCATGGGCATTTGCGTCTTTGAAAATAGTAGGCCAATAAAATCCTGACTGAAGGACTTTAGTGGCCGTTCTTGCCCCATTGTAGTGTCCGCCGTAAGGCGAGTTGTGACAATGCCAAAGAATTCTTTGCGATTCATCGCTAGTAACACACCTCCTCAAAAGCTTGTCACCACCTAATTTAAACAAGTATGGGTCATCCCACACGTAATATTTAGCATCCGAGAGAAATTTCCTCTTTTGGTTCGAAGTTAGGTCGGGAGGCACCAAACCACTAGCCTTATGGTTCGCAAAGTCTGCAAACCACGGCCTAACTTGAACTTTGAAAAGTTTTTCATCGGGAAACTCTTCCCGGATTTCCTTCTCAGAAGCGGTAACCTCCATATTAACTAAGCGAGATAAATGATCCGCCACCAAATTTTCCGATCCTTTCTTGTTTTTGATTTCAACATCAAATTCTTGTAACAAGAGGATCCAACGGATGAGCCTTTGCTTCGAATCCGGTTTGGTGAGAAAATATTTAATCGCCGAGTGGTCGGTATACACTATGACCTTGGAACCAATAAGATAGGACCTAAAATTTTCAAGCGTATACACTATCGCAAGTAATTCCTTTTCAGTGGTGGCATAGTTAACTTGAGCCTCATTAAGAACTTTACTCGCATAGTCTATCGAATGAAATTTTTTCTCTTTTCTTTGGCCTAATACTGCTCCGATTGCATAGTCGCTCGCATCACACATGAGCTCAAAATTTAAATTCCAATTTGGAGCGACTATAATTGGAGCGGGAACCAATTTTTCCTTCAAAATTTCAAAAGCTTGTAAACAATCATCGGTTAAAAGAAATACCTGATCCTTAGCTAGAAAGTTACTCAAAGGCCTAGCTACCTTTGAGAAGTCTTTGATAAAGCGCCGATAGAAACCGGCGTGCCCTAGAAAGCTTCGGATTCCCTTCAAATTCACTGGAGGAGGCAACTTTTCAACCACTTCAACTTTATCACGATCAACTTCAAGCCCTCTTGAAGAGACTTTATGGCCAAGCACTATCCCCTCGGTCACCATGAAGTGGCACTTCTCCCAATTAAGAACAATATTTGTCTTCACGCATCTTTCAAGAACCGTTTCCAAGTTGTCCAAGCATAGACCAAAGGAACCACCAAATACGGAGAAATCGTCCAGAAAGACTTCCATTGTTTTCTCGATAAGGTCGGCAAAAATAGCTTGCACACATCATTGGAAAGTCGCCGGTGCATTGCACAACCCAAAGGGCATTTTTCGGTAGGCGAAAATTCCAAAAGGACATATGAAAGCAGTCTTTTCATGATCGATCGGGTCAACCGCAATTTGGTTATACCCGGAAAGCCATCTAAGAAACAATAGTATTGTTTCCTGGAAAGTCTTTCTCGCATTTGATCCATGAACGGGAGTGGAAAGTGATCTTTTAGAGTTGCGGTATTCAACCGCCTATAATCAATGCACATACGCCACCCCGTTGCCACTTTTGTCGGGATTAACTCATTTTTTTCATTTCGAATCATGGTAATGCCACCTTTCTTCGGAACCACATGTATAGGACTAACCCATGGGCTATCCGAAATTGGGTAAATCATTCCCACATCCAACAACTTAACAACCTCCTTTCTAACAACTTCCTTCATAGTAGGATTTAAGCGGCGTTGAGGTTGAACTACCGGCTTAAAGTCCTCTTCCATTAAGATCTTGTGCATGCAATAGGAAGGACTAATTCCTTTGAGATCGGAAAGAGTCCAACCCATGGCTTCTTGATTCTTTTTCAAAACATCGATCAAACGAGATTCTTCATTCTTTGACAAAAGATTGCTTATGATAGCCGGCTTTGCTTCGGTCTCGTCGAGGAATGCATACTTCAAATTAGAAGGTAGCATTTTCAATTCAATCGGCAATTTTTCTTCATTAACCTCCTTCTTCAATACTTCCTCCTCAACTTCCCACAGATGTAACTCTTTTAGATTATCAAGTTCCTTCGGCATTCATCAAGAGCTTGCTCTTCTTCAATTGTGAAAACTTCAAAGGAGTCATCAAGAGCTAACTCCATAGAGGATATTTCACGAATATGTTTAGAAACTTCAAAAGTTGCCTCTTCGATCACATCAATTCGAAAGCTATCACGACTATCCTTTGAATGCTTCATGGCTTCGAATAGGTCAAAAGTAACTTCTTCATTTTGGACCCTTACCTTCATCAAACCGTCGTCAACGTCAATCATCATGCGTGCGATTTTCATGAACGGACGACCAAGAATAAGAGGAGCATCATCATCCTCTTCCATATCAATCACAACGAAATCAACCGAGAAGAAGAATTTGTCAACTTTGACCAATACGTCTTGGGCTAACCCATGAGGATGGGTAGTCGACTTATAGGCCAATTGCAAAGTCTTCCGGATGGCCTTCATTTCAATGTTGCCAAGCCTCTTCACAATAGACAATGGTATTAGATTAATGCTTAACCCCAAATCAATTAGCCCTTTTCCGACATAGACATCACCCATTGTAACCAGCAAAGTAACTTGTCCCGGGTCAACCTCTTTTCTCAGAAGCGTCCATTGAATGATTTCACTACAACTAGCATCTAGGACAATTGTCTCCGGTTCCATGTACCTCCGCTTTTTAGTAAGTATGTATATCATGAATTTCGCATACTTAGGAATTTTCTCTAATGCTTCGGCAAACATAATGTTCACTTGAAGTTGTTTAAATATATCCATGAACCGGGCGTAATGCCGTTCATTCTCCCTCTTAGATGGAGCATACAGATACAAAAGGTTTTGGATTGGAGTAACGCCCACTACCTCCTTTCCTTTAGAAACTTTAGAATTTCTCTCTCTTTTCTTTTTTACTCCCTCCACCTTCACTTCATCACTCTTATTTTTTCAACTTCCACACTTTCTTTATTTTCTACTTCACCATTCTTTTCATCCTTTTCAACTTCAACCATTTTTTCATTCTTTTCAACTTCTTCCTCACTTTTCTCATCCTCTCTTTTTTTACTCTCATCTCTTTTTTCACTCTCACTAATTAACTCCCTTCCACTTCTCGTCGTTATCGCTTTACAATGCTCTTTTGGATTCGTTTGCGTGTTGGCCGAAAAAAGATGGTTCGGGTTGTTGTTTCGCTAGTTGTTTAGCAAGTTGACCGACTTGAGTTTCGAGATTTTTGATTGCCGCATTGTTGCTCTTTTGATTACCCATCGACAATTGCATAAATTGTGTCAATGTCTCTTCTAACTTTGAAGTCATGACTGGCGGTTGTTGAGGGTGGTAAGGATTTTGATGGCTAGTAGTACCACCCCCATAACCTTGGTTATGGTGATAGTTATCCCTTGGTTGGAACCCTTTATTCCCTTGAAAGTGTTGTTGTTGTTGTTGATTTTGAGGATGTTGTTGATACGGTCGTTGTTGTTGTTGCCTCGGTTGGTAGTCTCGTTGGTTCGCCATGTAATTCACCTCTTCAAACCCGGGAGGTGGACAAAACCCCGGTATCATGATCACCCTTGCAAAGCTCACAACAAGCTATTTGTTTAGCTTTTGAAGGCCCTTTCAACTCTTTTATTTGTTGAGTTAAGAGTTCAACTTGTTGTGAAATGAGTTTATTTTGGGCAAGAATAGCATCGTTTGTCCCGAGTTCAAGCACTCCCGATTTCTTCAAAGTGTTGCCTCTAATTTGACTTGGAGGTCATTTAGAGCCATATGATTAATGATATCCGTAGCTTCGGCGGCGCTTTTAGACAACAAAGAACCACCCGAGGTAGCATCCAATAAATTCTTGCAATTAGGTTGAAGGCCGTTTTTGAAAATGTGGATTTGCGTCAATTCGTCAAAACCATGGCCTTTTCACTTTCGAAGAATGGATTTAAATCTTTCCCATGCCTCATTCAATGATTCGTTGGCTTCTTGCGAAAACACGGAGATAGTCGTTTTGGATTCCATGAACCGGTTGTGGGAGAAAAACCTTTCAATGAACTTCTCTTCCAACACGTTCCAATCCGTCATGACTGCAGGTGTTTGATCCAAGTACCAATCTTTGGCTTTGTCGAGCAAAGTGTGAGGAAAAAGTATTTTGAACAACGGTAGCTCTTGAGCTTGATCAACTCCGGCCGCCAATGCTATCTCGTAAAATTTGGTAAGAAAAGCAAAGGGGTCTTCATGGTCCATTCCGGTGAATGGACTTCCGTATAGCAAGTTAAGAGTTCCCATCTTCATCTCAACTTGCATTCTCGTGTGGTTGGCAAATTGAGCAGTATTCCTTAGACTGTTGACACATGGTGTGGAAACAGGCGGTGGTGGTGGTGGATCCATGATAGGTGTGAAAGGTGGTGGTGGTGTTGTAGAAGAACCTTCTCCTTGTTCTTGTTGTTGTCTAACTTGTTGCCTCCTCCGTCTCGTTCTGCTATTCAGTCTCCTTGCGGTTCTTTCGATCTCGGGATCAAAAAGAAGTTGGTCCTCAGGAACCTGCCCTCGCATAGAACGAAAGATGCTCACTAAACCAAACAAATTAACAAGCACAAGTCAAAAATTCAGAAGTTAAAAGTTCAACAACTATTGTGATGCTCGCAATATCAATTCACAATCCCCGGCAACGGCGCCATTTATTTAGAACAGGGATAGAGTATCAGGATTTGTTATCGTCTTCAGGGATTATGTGATATTACCGCCGTTCGACAGTTCCTAAGTTCTTAACTTATAGTAACAAGGGGGTTTTATTTTTGGTTACGGTAGCTTGCATAAAAAGTAAGAAATTGCGGAAAAAGTTTTGGTTTTACGATTTGAGAAAGATTGTCAAAGTTAGGGTTCGACGATCACTTTGCATGCATATGTTTGATCAAACAAAACTCATAAACTCCATTAAATGATAAACACATTCACAATATCCTCCCAATGTGATTATTTCTAACACACATTGTGGTTTTTCCCATTTTGATCCATTGTTGATTTCTCACGCAATCTATCAAAATGACAACTTTTAGGTTTGACATTTTAGTGGACAAACACATTCAAAACTATCTCTAGATCAAGAACATAGATGGATGAAAACCTAGGTAAAGAGTTGGAAAACACCTTTCAATAATAAACCAACACAAAGAGTTATCAATAAAACAAGGTTTTCAGCATACATTCATCATCAAAGAGTTTACAAATGAAGATCAACCCATATACACACAAAGCTTATGACCATCTACATCTAACCTTGACAAAATGAAAGACTTAGCTACTCATTTTCATGGTAGCTTGAACAAGGAGAAAACGGAGAAAATGAAAGTACATCCGCGTCGAAGAATCAAAGAAGGATGTGATTCAACTTCTCTTAATTTCACACTGAGCAAAAGCAAGAAAAACTACTATTTTTTTAGAAGTTCTAGAACTAGGTTGAAATATTACAAGATGATATTATTAAAGATTGTAAGTTATTATCCCTATAAAGCACTAAATAAAGTACAAAAGTTGTTCTGCTTTCCCCCATTCGCCAGGCGAACAGAGGCCTTCGCCAGGCGAACCTTCGCTGGCTTCATTCTCCAGGAGAAGTTTATGTTAGTTTGCTACTGGAATATCCAAGGATCCTTTTCCAACTCCTTCGCCAGGCGAACTTCATGCCCTTTTGGTCTGGGAGTTTAATTTGAATTACTCGCCCTGGCTCGCCAGCACTCGCTAGGCGAACATTCGCTGGCACTCGCTGAGCTTCGCCAGGAGAATGTTCTGATATCCAACTTCTTCCAGCAGCTCTGTCTCATCTTTTCCAAGGTGCTCCAACACTCCAACTAGTGTCAATCCTGCGCACTAACAGCAACATTACAAGCACCATTCACTTGAATCAAAATAAAATGAAACTAAGCAAATCAATCTACTAATTCACACACTAATAGATAAAAGCAAGTAAAAATACTACTAATACAAATCAAATATATACTATAATTGGGATCTAACACACACTCTAAATACATAGTATATGAAGTTTAACCAGAAATGAGACTTAAAAACATGATAGACAAGAAAATGACCAATGAATTGCAAATATGCTATGATTTGTGAGGGTAAGTCCAGCAACAGTTGGCAATAAGATCAATCACCAAAATATCATGATTCAACCAAGTAAACAGGACTGTAACTGATCTTCAGATATCCACACATATTGAGCTTTAACAGAAATGAAACTCTAATTGTAAGGCGCCTTATGCAGTTGGGATAGAGTGATTCCAAACATTTTATGATAGAACTAAACAAGTATGTCATCAAGACACAAACAAACAGTAAACATATGAAGAAAATCTTAGGTTAATCCAACATGAACTTATCAACAGAAATAAGAACTGAAAATCCTAGAGATCTCAACATTCTATGAGAATATTAGACAACATAGTTGGTAACCAACACACATCCTGCACTAGACAGAGATCTTGCACACACAAAAATGACTTATAAATGAATTCTAACAGCAATACATCCTCACTTAATGGTAAACACATAACATGGTTCTAGACAACATGGCTATTACAAAAACTAACTCTCAAGGAAATTTCAGATTGAGGCAAACATATAGTCTAAGTTCAGTCATAACTTATAAAGAATGAACTCTAGACATATTCCAAATGGTACACATCAAACATGATTATGATGTAGAATGTAAGTGTAGTTTAGAGATCACTTACCTCTTTGAAGACTACTAGTGCAATCAAGTTGTTTGTTTGAGGATGCTTTGAACAAATGCTCCACAACTCCTTATGCAAGCTCCAAATAGCCTCCCTTAAACTGATTTCATACAAGACAAAGGTTACTTCTACTTGAAGCAATAATGGACACTTAGTGATAGATCCCCCAAATGATGTTGCAGTTGGCTTTTGGTGTCTTGGACAATTAATACATTTTATATTTGAGATGTCCAAGGTGTCAAGAGGTTCACAACTGGTCTAGGCAATGAGTAATGCTAGTTTATGCAGGAAAAGTCAATGTTCATGGTGTGAGGAGTTGACTTTTTTAGTTATGGTGTTTTTGACTGAGTTAGTGATTGGAACACCTTCCAAAAATGGTTTATGGATTGTGTGGATGGTTTATGGGGTGTTTAAAAGGGTGGAAAGGATTCTGGTGTGGAGTTTGATCAAGACAGGTTTTAAAGGTTTTCTTGGATGACTTTACTTCACCTTCAAGCAAAAAAAAGCAAGGCAAGATGAGAGCTTGTTTCTTTTAGAATTTTAGAATATGGTCTGGTGTGGATTATGCATAGAGAATGCCTCTATTTATAAGCAAGGAAAGGGCTTGGTCAGACTTGGCATTTGGCTTGCAAGTTGCCTCTTTGGAGGGAAAATCTTGGCAAAATCAAAGTGTGATGTCTTTTGCAGATCTTGCTTGCTTCCAATGCACTCTAGCTTCAAAACTAGCTATGTTTGAGCTGTTAGGAAGCGACCATAGAGATGGCCAAGGAAGATTCTTCATGTTGCAGCAGAAAAGTAATCTCTCTCCTCTTTTACCTTTGTACTTTATCTCATTTAAATAATGATCTTGGATAAATCTTTAGCCATGCTCATAGATTCTTCTGATTTTGCTCATCATACACTCTTAAACATCACATGAGATGTTAAACCATGGTTGGAAATCAACTGGATAGTTGGCAAGTTAGTTTATGCCAAGTTTTGACATTGTTCATTTCAAGTGTTTTGACCCAACTTGTCTCCTTCGAAACTCCTAGCTCACAACTTTATTGTTTTTGGAATTTTCAAATTCCAAGTGGAACTAGATCAAAAACACCTTTGAAGTTGGCTGAAAACATGACTTGAAAAGTGTTAAAAATGATTTTGATCATAACACTTGATTTTGATCATAACTCCAAATATATTAATTTTTTTTACATAGGTCATCTTTACACTTTTGTATAACTTGTTAGACCTTTTCAACAAGCTTTGAACCACTTCATTTGGATGTGTGGTTAGGAAGTTATGGTCTTGTCCCTTTCAAAACCCTAATTCCCGACTTTTTCGATTACTCTTCAATACTTGATCCAATGGTCACAAAACTTCATGACTAGATACAATATGTCATTATGAACATTTTTTGTTTCAAATTTAGGGTCAAAACCCTTTTGTCCAATGAGTTGACTTTTCAGTCAGACGAACCGATCTATCGGAAAACCCCGAATCGACTGTTGGTGTTTTGGGTCCCCTGAGGTCTTGAAACTTCTTGAGTGGACTCCAATAAGTCATATAAGCTTATGGACCATGATTCCATCATTAGAGTACCATTTGAATAAAACTCAAACTACAGTTGACTTTTGCTGATCAGAAACCCTAATCGGGGGTCCTGGACTGCACTGCTCTTCTTCTTTGGGTCACAACCTCAAATTGGATTCATAATTAATCAAATATAGTATATTTGATGGTGTGGGGACTTGTTTCATGGAGAACCAATCTAAGACATTGACTGATCAAACCATCGAAACCCCGATTACTGACTGTATAGAATCCTAACTCATCTGCATCTTGACAAAGACAAATTTGAAGCAGGTTAAGGTTAGATAAGCAAATGATGATGCTCCTAGAATAATGATGGATTCTAGGGGTCAAAATTTGGGGTTCAATAGATGGCAATGAAAGATGACAATCTCCATAAAATCATAGTGAAAGGTATTTAAATATAGCAAACCGAAAATTTTGTCCCTTAGATAAGATGGTATGCAAAAGGACAAATGCGAAAATGAAACGAATTCTAAAAAATGATGTTGTATGATGCAAGAAAAAGCTGACACACGAGCAAAAGAAAAGAACAAGAAAGCAACGAGTAACCACTCACAAGAGACCCGACACACTAGGGAAAGATCCAGACCATAACTATCAATAGTTCATACATGACTAAAGATGGTACTTAAAGGGGATCCTCCACACAAATACACAAACTCCATCGGGGAAGACAAATATTCACTGGGGAAAAGTGGGAAATCCACTGGGGAAACAAATCTCCACTGGGGAAAAGGCAAGATCTCCACTAGGGACAAGCCAGATGAAGGGCTTCATATAGCGAAGAGTTCGAACGAGATCTTCAGGAAAATACTAGAAACAAGACCAGACGCACCGGGGATGCTAGTAACCACTAGATCTCCGAGACTCGACTAGGGAACCAAGGCTCTGCTGGGGATACTGGTGACAACCAGAATTTCTTACCAATAACAACTGATTTTAAACAGTGCTAGTAACTACTAGACTTCTTGGGGATGCTAGTAACAACTAGACTTTTAAGAGAGCAAGGTGACAACCAAAACAGTGATACTAATAACAAATGGGTTTCAAACAATCCAAGCGACCACTGGACTTAACCGGGGGAAAATCGATGACAACCGAGCTATATACCAATAAGAATTGGATTTTCCAACAATGACGGTAACCACTGGACTTAACTGGGGAAGTTGGTAACAACCGAATCCTCATACCGATAATAAAATGGTTTTCAAACAATGTTAGTAACCATTGGAATTTTCAAAGATTGGTGATAACCAAATCAAGGTATACCAATAACAATTGGATTTTAGCAATGCTAGTAACTACTAGACTTACACAGGGGAATCGGTAACAACCAAACCAAATACCAATAACAATTGGACTTAAACAACGCCAGTAACTACTAGAATTTTCAAAGATTGGTGACAACCAAATCAAGGTACCAATAACAATTGGATTCAAATAGTGCCAGTAACTACTAGACTTACAGGTAACAACCAAACCAAAGAATACCAATAACAATTGGGTTTAAGCAATGCCAGTAACGACTGGACTTACTGGGGAAATTGGTAACGACCAACTCAAATACCAATAACCATTGGATTTCAATGCTAGTAACTACTAGACTTCAACGAGGATTGGTAATAAATGAATCAAAGGATTCCAATAATAATCGGATTTAAGCAAGACAGTGCCAGTAACCACTGGGCTTTCAAAGATTGGCGACAACCAAATCAAGGTACCAATAACAATTGGATTTAAGCAATGCCAGTAACCACTAGGCTTACAAAACAAAGTTGGTGGCGACCTGATTTCAAAGGTAAGCATTAATAATAACTAATCATCTTAGTAATCATCAGGTTGTATCAGATATCTCTAGTCATAACTAGCCTCCCAGGATAAAACAAATTATCTCAAGACTATTGATAGAGTTGGCGTGACAAATGCGAAGCGAGTCCGTGGCAAACAGGACGGAGCAAGAAGATTGGTAACGACCAAAAAATCTCAAAGGCAAAAGCCAAACAAACAGAAACCTAAGCATGCAAACAAAAGCGTATGCCAATGATATGATGCGAATGCATATGCAGACTGACCCACGAGGGAGAAGGAAAAAAAGCAAAGCAAGAAGCACAAGGACGAAACCCATCACGTTGAGTCCTGATGTCACTAATCTGGATGAAACTTCTTTCCAGGGGGAGAGAAACGACTCTCTGGAAGTAATCATTGCTCTTGCAATCCTGTGGAAGAGAAGTCATGGCTTAGCAGCGGGCCAACGATTGGGCGCAACTCTGGTCAGGGATGTCTGTAAGCTCTTTACTTCTCTGAGAGTAGTGTAATACCATCATGCCACCTCTAGAGTTTTGTCGTGCTTTGTTAAATTATCTTCTTTAAACCAAATATTTTAATTTTCAAAACACTTTTCTTTTCAAAAATAATTATTAATGAATAAGTGAAATTTGCATAACAAAAACATAGATCATAATAATGATTGGTCCGAAATCTGATTTTATTAATAGACGAGAATCTTTACAAAGGGTAAAGTCTCCGGAACAAATACAATTTGAAAAAAAGGAAAACAAAAAGGGTTACAAAGTCCAACAATGATCTGATCCTACTAACTAGCAGTCCATATGCTTCACTACTTCTGACGAGAATGGCAGACAATGATCTTCTTCAATACTTTTGACGAGGCTTTGCCCCTGCATTCGCCTGTATCATTCTTTCGAACTTCTGACTTGCTGAGGCGCTCCTTTGGCTTGAGTCACCTTTTTATGTTTCCCATTCAGGCGTAATACTTCCTTACTACATCTGAGTTGATGGAGTACTTGAGTTGCTCACCATCCATCGTTTCTAGAATTATAGACCCTCCGGAGAAGACGGTCTTCACGATGAAAGGGCCATCATAATTAGGCATCCATTTTCCACGCATGTCTTTCTGTGTCGGTAGGATTTTTCTGAGTACAAGCTCTCCTTCCTTATATTCTTTAAGATAGACCTTCTTGTCAAAAGCTCTTTTCATTCTTTGTTGATAAATCTGGCTATGACGCATGGCTGTCATCCTCTTTTCGTCAATGAGATTTACTGAATCGAACCTATCTTTTATCCATTCGACTTCCTCAAGCTATACTTCCATTAAGATCCTTAATGAAGGTATCTTGACCTCGATGGGTAGTATAGGGTCCATTCCGTAAGCCAAAGAGAGGGGAGTTTCCCATGTCAAAGTGCGTACTGAGGTTCTGTACCCGTGCAAAATGAATGGTAACATCTTGTGCCAATCCTTGTAGGTTACGACCATCTTCTGTACTATCTTCTTCATATTCTTATTTATCGCTTCGACAACACCATTCATTTTTGGTCTGTACGGAGAAGAATTGTGATGCTTGATTTTGAAGTCATCACAAATTTCTTTCATCGTCTTGTTGTTTAGATTTGATCCATTGTCGGTGATGATTTGGTCATGGATGTCATACCGACAAATGATCTCTTTCTTGATGAAGCGGGCGACCACTTGCTTGGTTACGTTCGCATACGATGTCGCTTCTACCTATTTGGTGAAGTAATCAATTTCAATGAGGATGAATCGATGGTCGTTGGAAGCTTTTGGCTCTATTGCCTCAATCATGTCTATACCCCACATAGCGAATGGCCATGGAGATGTTATCACGTTGAGAGGATGTGGAGGAACATGCACTTTGTCGGTATAGACTTGACATTTGTGGCACTTTCGAGCAAAGAGGATATAGTCTGTCTCTAAGGTCAGCTAAAAATATCCAGTCCTCAAAATCTTTTTCGCCATGGCATGGGTGTCGAATGTCCCTTCGTGCACTTCAGTCATTATCAGATACACTTCTTCTTTGTCAACGCATCTAAGCAAGACCATGCCATGATTTCTCTTGTATAGGATGCCATTGGAGATGAAGAACTTTAATCATAACCTTCGTATGGCTCTTTTGTCGATTCTGGATGCGTTAGTTGGATATTCCTGATTTTGAAGAAAATTCTTGATGTCGTGAAACCAAGGTTTCTTATCATACTCTTCTTCTACCATCATGACATATGCTGGTGCAGTCCTTCTTTCAATGCGAATCAGAGGTGCCTCGTTAACAAACTGGACCTTCCACATTGATGCTAGCATGGCTAAAGCATCGACAATATTATTTTCTGCTCTCGGCACATGCTTGAAAGTGATTTCATCGAAATATTCAATCATCTCTAGAATGTGACCTTTGTAGGGGATCAACTTTTCATCTCGGGTCTCCCATTCTTCTTTTAGTTGATAGATCACTAAAGAAGAATCACCGATTACTTCCAAGATTTTGATACGGAGATCGATAGTAGCCTCTAGTCCCAGGATGCAAGCTTCATACTCGGCTATGTTGTTGGTACAGGAGAAACAAAGTCGGGTGGTGACGGCAGTATACCCTCCGGTTGGATTCTTCAAAACAGCTCCAATACCATGCCCATTCTTGTTAGACGCTCCATCAAACATCATTTCCTAGTGGGATCTAGGTTCGGGACCTTCTTCAGGACCAGGTTCCAGCTTCGTACGTTGAATATACATTATATCTTCATCGGGAAACTCAAACTTGAGCGGTTGATAATCCTCCATGGGATGTTCAGCAAGGTGTTCTGACAAGACACTACCTTTGATGGACTTTTTAGCGACATATTGAATATCATACTCTGACAAGAGCATGTGCCACCTGGCCAATCTCCTAGTTTGGGTCGGCTTTTCGAAGATGTACTTTATTGGGTCCATCTTGGAAATCAACATAGTGGTATGGAAAATCATATATTGTCTTAGACGCTTGGCTGCCCAGGCTAGGGCACATCAGGCTTTCTCTAGAGAGGAGTAACGACTCTCGCAATCTATGAACTTCTTGCTCAAATAGTAGATCGTATGTTCTTTCTTTCCTAACTTGTTAGTTTGGCATAGGACACAAACCATCGAGTCTTCCAGTATTGTCATGTACATGAACAACGACTTTCTTGGCACTGGAGGGATCAATATCGGAGGCTCTTGTAGATACTTCTTGATCTTCTCAAATGCGGCATGGCAGTTTTCATTCCATATCGTCGTGTGATATTTTTGTAACAACTTGAAGATCGGTGCGTGGGTAGGCGTCATATTAGAAATGAACCTGGATATGTAGTTTAGTCATCCAAGGAAACATCTGACCTGTTTTTCTGTTTGAGGAGCCGACATTTCTTGGATTGCTCTGACTTTATTGGGACCTACTTTGATTCCTCGTTCACTAACAATGAAACCAAGTAGTTTACCAGAACTAACCCCGAATGTGCACTTAGCTGGATTTAGCCTCAGCTGATACTTCTGGAGTCTCTCAAATAAATTCAATAAATGATCCAAGTGGTCTTCTTCACTTCGAGACTTTGCAATCATGTCGTCTACATACACTTCAATTTCCTGATGCATCATATCATGGAAGAGCGTAACCATAACTCGTTGATACGTTGCTCTGGCGTTCTTCAAACTGAAAGGCATGACCATATAACAATAAGTGCCCCAAGGTGTAATGAAAGTTGTTTTCTCCATACCGATCGAATCCATTTTTATTTGGTTGTAGCCGGAGAATCCATTCATGAGTGAAAATACTGCGAAACTGGTTGTATTGTCTACCAACGTGTCAATATGCGGAAGAGGGAAGTCGTCCTTAGGACTAGCTTTGTTCAAATCCCTATAGTCTACGCACATTCTAACTTTGCCATCTTTCTTTGGGACTATCACGGTGTTGGCCACCCATTCTGGATACTTTGGAACTACTAAAAATCTTGTATCAATTTGCTTCTTAACTTTGCCTTGTATCTTGAGAGTCATGTCGGGTGTAGATCTTCGAAGCTTCTGCTTGACCGGAGAACACCCTGGCTTCAAAGGAAGCTTGTGCATAACAATGTTGGTGTCCAACCCTGGCATGTCTTGATAAGACCAAGCGAATACATCGACGTATTTTCTGAGGAGTGTTATTAATCTGCTCTTGGCTTCTGAACTTAACGATGCACCGAATTTGAATTCTCTTCTTTCTTCTTCAGAACACAAGTTGACAACGTCAGTCATTTCTTTGTACGGATGAAGATAGGTGTCTTCGTATTCGTCCATCCTCCTCAACTCTTCAGGGACCTCTGAGTCTTCATCGCTTTCTTCTTTGGCTTGAAAGACAAATGGAACACTACCAGAAGGAGCCGAATGATCAACGGATTTTGTGGGTGATGGGGGTGTTCTGCATGTTTTTATAGGTTTTAGAATGATCAGACACACACAGACATGCAGATGAAGGGTTGTTTTTAAGTTTTCAAAAAAAAAAGTTGCCATCTTTCTTTTAACAAAAGGTGAAAATGATAAGAAGAAAACAAACAAGAGTTTTAACAAAAACACTTTTTCATTCATAAATCATTTCAAATTGCAAAGTTCCCCATACAAAATGATTCACTGGCCTTAGGCAAGACCAGGAATTTTTAAAGAAAACAAAACTAACAAGCAAATGAATTACTCTAAAGGTAAAAAGACAGGGATTTCACAGTTTCCCAGTTACGCAAAGCTGCTCCGCCTCGGATCACCAGGTTGCCAAGGTCGCTTGCTTCTTCCTCAGCTATGATGGTGTTTACTTGCATTCCACCTCTTGTGAATATCTCTTCCAAGGACTTCTTCTTCATGGCGACTTACTCAGGTGCATCTTCTAGATTTGGTTTGTAACTCAACCTTTGTCTGTTGTTTTTTGCCTGAGTGTTGACTTCTATGACTTCCCCCCATCCCAAAGGGAGTCCTGTCTTTAATGCAGCCTTGATGCTCTGAACGGAAGCAAAAGACGGACCACAAGTTATTGCTGACTCATCAACCAAAACAACGTAGGAAATTTCCAAGGCTTGAAAAGTAGTTTCAAGCGCGTCTTCATTGGCTTCTATGTATTTGAAGGAGGACAGGTTACTCACCATCAATTCCTCTTCTCCATGAATTATAACCAACTGGTCATTGACGACGAATTTCATCTTCTGGTGTAGAGTAGAGGTAACAGCGCCTGCTGTATGTATCCATGGCCTTCCCAGTAGACAACTATAATCCAGGTTGATATCCATCACTTGAAAAGTGATTTCAAAGATCTAAGAGCCTATCATGATTAATAAATCCACTTCTCCTATCACTGTTCTTCTTGAGTCGTCAAAAGCCTTTACCACTAGAGAGGTAGGTCTCATTTCAGCTCCTTGGTAGGCTAGTTTAGCTAGAGTCCTCTTAGGCATCACATTAAGTGCAGATCCTGTATCAACAAGCACTCTGGCTAGTTGTCCTCTTCGCATAGATACATGCAAGGCATGGTTGTGCTTGCGCTTTTGAGCCGTCAAATCATTATCGTCAAAGCTCAAGGTGTTGCAGGTTGTGATATTTGCATCAACTGAGTCAAATTGCCCCACTGTAATATCCTTTATCACGTGAGCTTGTGTCAATATCTTCATCATGGTTTGATGATGCACCGGGGAGCTCAGTAGTAGCGACATGATGGAAATCTTAGACGGTGTTTGATTAAGTTGATCCACCACTCGATAATCACTTCAGCGGATAATCCTCAAGAATTCTTCCTCTTCATCTTTCAGGGACTCTTTTCCTTTGCCGGTAGGTTCCTTAGAAATTACTTCTTTTGGAAAGGCTTCCTTAGGAACAACGGTAGCAACTTTAGGAATGGCAGCGACTAATTGAGGAACCACAGGACTTGCTCGAGGCCGATACACTCGACCACTTCGGGTCATTCTGCTTGCCCCAGCAATGTTGGTGACATTTTCATACTTCTTGCCCATAACATCATTGCACCATGAATAATCGTATTTAGGTGTTATAGCCCTTGGGTGAGGTCTAGACCCTCTTCTTGGCTCGAACCTAGGTTGGTCCCTTTCAAACTTGGGCGCAGGATCATCGCGAAATACCAGCCTGACAGCCCCGTGTCTGGTTGTATTATTGTTGTTATCTCTGAAGACCGCTCTTTTTCCGAGTTCTTCGGGCATGTTGAACACTGGTTCCATTACTGCCACATCCTTCTTTTTCTTTCAGCTACTAATCTGTAGCATTCCTTGATCAATTAATGTTCGAACATCCTTTTGCACAAGGTCATAACCCTGTGGATTCAACAAGCATTCCTCATAGTTTTAATGAGAACTCTTGAGCACCCATGTTTGAGCAAGTTTTTTATGCAATTCTACCCATGGTACTTTTACTTCATCAATGGTTGTAACAGTTTTTATTTCAGATTCTTCCTCTTCTTCGATAATGGTTTTTACCCCGCCATGATTTGGTATAGGGTTGTCTTTCACGTTCGAGTGATTATCCATAAATGACAAGATCTTCTTTTCTATTAATTCTTGGACATTGTGCTGAGGTGCGAAATAACCTTCCAGATCATGCCCGTCGGCGTTTTCATGAAAAGGATAGTGTGCGTTGGGATTGTAGTAATGTGGCAGAGGATTAGGTAGAGCACCTAACTTCCTTGTTCTGACGAGCCCTCTTTCCATCAGCATGGGGAACAACTCGGTATAACTTATAGGTATAGGCTGTATCCTTGGCTTACCACTTTAATAGCTTGCCCTCGGAGCTTGAGCTTGAGGCTGCTGCATTTGCTGGTTGTTGTATGGTTGATATTGGTTGGGTGCCCCTTGCTGAGGACCCTGTTGAACTTGTTGTTGCTGAAAGACAGGTGTCACCGCTGCTACATAAGGTGGTTGTTGATATTGATTTCGCTGATTACTTTGATGTTGAGCTCTTTTTCAGTGTGTTACGGCGCTCACTTCTCCTTCTTTCTTTTTGTGAAAGCTGCTGGTCGGCTTTTTGGTAGCACCTGTGCTGGAGCTAGCAGCTGAATTTGACACTTTTCCCCTTTTTAGCCCTGCTTCAACTTTCACTCCCACAGCTACAATATCGGAGAAGTTTGTTGTGACACTGTTGATCAGTATTTTGTAGAACTCAGGCCTGATTGTGTCCACGAACTAGTCAGCTAGTTCTTTTTCAGTCAGAGGTGGCTCAACTTGAGCAGCTGTTCCGCGCCATCTTTGCACATACTCCTTGAAGGATTCAGTACTTTATTGTGTCATGCTGAGAAGCTGACGGCGATCCAAGGCCAGATCCATGTTGTATTTATACTGTTGGATAAATGCGTCTGACAAATCTTGAAAGCCATGGATCTTTTCTTGGTCTAAACTCAGGTACCACTTGGAAGATGCTCCCTTGAGGCTATCCTAAAAGTAGTGTACCAAAAGTTTATCGTTTTTGACGTGCGGAGCCATCCGCCTACAATACATGATCAAGTGAACTTTGGGACAAGTGGATCCCTCATATTTATTGAATATTGGCATTTTGAACTTTGGTGGAAACACCAATCCTCATACCAGGAACATGTCTTTGGCGTCTGATCCAAAGACATTACTTCCTTCAATAACTCTCATTCTCTTAGCCATGATGTCCATATCTACTCTTAACTTCTAATGCTTTTCTTTTTTTATTTCAGAACCATCAGGTACATCAAAGATCGGTTGATGGTTGTTGAAGACCGGTCGAGCATGTGTTGGACCTCCTGCTTGGGTGAAGAGAGGATTTGTCGTCATCAGAACAACTTGTGGTTGAAAGCTGAATGGTTGAGGATTGCTAAGCGGAGGCAGAAAATCCCTGGACATGTCGAATGGAAACTCAGTTGTTGAAGCTAGAATCGTAGGAGGATTTGCCGCTGACGTAGCGATTTCAGAGACCATTGTAACCTGTGTATCCATCTTTGCCTTTATCACATTAATAACTTCCATAGTCTGATTGACATTGTCTTTGATTCCTTTGATGTCGTTGTCGATCTAATCGATTCTTTGGTCATTGTCGGCCATCCTTCTTTGAGCTCGGGTTCGAGTTTTGTATCTGTGGGAACTCAGTGTGACTTCTTTCCTCCTCTTTCTGGCGGACAAGAATAACAGATGAGCTGCGGAACCCATGCAAGACCAATGCAGAATGATATGCAAATGCAAATGCAAAACCAACCATTCAAGGAAACAAAGTTAGAAACAACACGTAACAACGTGCTTTAAAAGCAAATTTTCATTGATAAGTCGAGATCCATTACAATAGATGGCCCTTGCTAACAAGTAAGACCTTTCTTATAACAAAAGCAAATACAACATAAGATTACAATCTTAAAGAAAGCAGGAAATGGTGAAGTATCGATCGCTCTAACTAGACGATCATTCTCCTTCTTGAGACCTGTGATGGACTTAATTCTGACGAATGATCTCCCATAGTTCTATATTCTCACGCTTTACTTTGACAAAAGTGTATCTTAGCTCCTCCCTAGGTATAGGAACCTCGAGCTCCATAATGATCTCATAGGTATGAGTATAGAACATTGTTAAAGCTATCTCCTTTGACCAAAGCAGACAGGCTCTCATGGTTAAATAACTCACATTTTCATCTGTGGTTTCCCCATGTAGAAGAGGGTGAAGCCAAGCGAAACTAGCTTGAGTCTTAAGTTCTTCATTGCTGGCTTTTTCACAAAAATAGGCTCTTAGCAAATTCGACTCTGGTTCTGGTTTTGTTGAATATTCATGCTGGCGGCGAGCAAGGATTGGATTATAGCTAATTACTCCTCTAGTACCAATGAGGGGCACATTTGGGAAGTCTCCGTAGCTTGGGATGATAATGACACTGCTGATCTTGGTATCATACCAGTTGATATCGTAGTGTCTGAGAGTTATTAATTTCACAACCCATGCTTCTTTGTTGGGGAGGTTCTAAAGAACCTGAGTTCTGGGAAAATGAGAGATAAACCACTTGCTAAGAAAAGATGTACAACATGAGAATTTCCCGAGATCGTAGAATTTCTGGCGATGGATGACAACATATGTGCCTGCTAGCAGTGTGCTTATAGGATTCTTGATGAAGAAGAGTCGGACGGCCTCCTCACTAATGAATTCGTCACAGCATGGGAAGAGGTACAAGCCATAGATCAAGAAATCCAGGATTGCCTCAAAGATACCTAAATTTCTATTGTCGTAATGAAATTCAGCCATCTCCATGAATAGTCTTGCCTCCATTCCAACGAAACCACTCCTAGCTATCAATTTAGCAGGCAGTTCAGTTGGCCTGATGTGTAGTGCTTTAACAAGGTCTTCCCTTCTTGGTTTTCCGTGATAAGTTTTGAAGGTGAAAGGAATCCTCAAGTAAGCAGTGTACTCTTCTATTGTTGGGAGCAACTGGAAATCTGGGAAGATAAAGCAGTGATATACTGGGTTGTAAAACTCAATGAGTGCTTGCAGCATGTCCTTGTTGACTCAAGTATTGAGTAATGGCAGAAGGTCTTCGTATTTTGCGATGAAAGTGGCAGAATTCCTGACAAGTCCTAGGATCCTGAGATTACCCAATCTTAGGTTTGGAATCAGAAATCTGCTTCGTCGTTCCATATCAATGTCTGCAAAAGAAAAATTTGAATTTCCTTGAATGGTTAGCAAAATGCAAAGATGTAATGCAAATGCGACTGGTTTTACAAAACTCAAAAGATCAATTGTGCCAAACCCTTATTTTATTCATTATCGGAAAAAAGTTACAACTTTTGAGACACAATACAAGAAGCTTAAATTACATCAAGAATCTAGGTTCCATAGTCTAAATTGAGAACTTCAGACTCGATGCATCTTCAACTTCTTCAGAATTGCATTCTCCATCACCAATTTATCCATTATTCCTTTCCAGGCTCCAGAGATTGGAGGGATACTTGAGTATTCATGATTGCTTTGAGTGGGCTTGATACTAGAGAAAAATAAATTCTCCTTTGTTGCTTCCCCATCAATTACTCGTCATTCAAGCCAATCTATCAATTCATATTTTTCTTGTACTTCTCTGATGAGCCTTGTTGTTTCGGAAGAAAGCGCATGATACTTTCCTTCCCAAGTGTCCCTCTCGAGTTGAGCTCTCACAAGTAACTCATGGTATTCTTCCATCTTTTCAATGGGTATGGTAAAGGATGATGACGCGATAACGATCTGCGTGTTCTTCTTCGGGAGATATGGCATTTTCAAATCTTTTGCTCTAGATTAGACCCATTCAGTGAATGGTTTAAAAGCTATGAAGTTTATTTTCCCTAGGTCAGCTTTTGTCTTTTTCTGGATATTCTCCCAAGCATCAACTGTGTTGTTTCTCATGTTTTTCACTACTTCAGCGTTGAGATAAAAGAAACCAGATAAGTGCACATTTTTGGATTTATCCGTCATCGAAAAACCAAAGTGTCGTCTGGCCAAAGCTAGATTATAGTTGATCCCTCCTCTTACTCCAAGGAGTGGTATATTTTGGAAGTTTCGGCAATGATCAAAATAAACTCCTCTATCGTAGGCGAGATTGTACCAATGAATATCAGCTTGCGTTAAGGATATTTTCCGCTGAGACCATATCCATCCATTGGGATTTTCCTTGAAAGCGTCGGTTTTTGGAAAATGGTTGATGAACCCTTTGTATAGCAGAGGTGCACAACAAAGAATAGCTCCCTTTCATTGAAGTGTCTGGTGATGAATTGAGTGATAAACATCTCCTAACAAGGTAGGCACAGAGTTGCCACTTAAAAATATGGTAATGGACGGGAAATTGATGAATTCCTCTACTTTAGGAAACAATACTAGTCCATAGATCAACAGAGCTAATACTGCTTCAAATGCATCCATGCTCCCCTCTTTAACAAGATAGGTAGATTTCTTGACTAAGAAATCTGAACGGAAACTTGCTACTCCTTTTTTGGTGGCACACAGTGAGCTTTAATTTCAGATACTTCAAGGTGAAAAGCATCTACTATTTCTTTCGGCGAAGGTAAGTTTTCCAATCCACTGTATGGTTTTTGCTCCTTTACAGGGACTCCCACATGATAGGCATACTCTTCCAAGGTCGGCATCAACTGATAGTCGGGAAAAGTAAAGCAATGATACAGTGGATCATAGAACTGAATTAAAGTGTTGAGGATTCCTTCTTCCATCCCTGTTCTGACTAGGCTCAAAATCTTTCAATATATCTTTCCAAATTCATCTGACACCATAGTTCCTAGCTTTCTCAACTCGGATGTATCAGGCTTCTTGAAATTGTATCTCTTGGTGTTCCTTGTTCCAATATCCATGATGTATCTAAGGTTTTGCACAAAGAGACCAACTAAGATTTACAAAATCAGTTGCAAAATGAAATGCCATGATGAGATGATGAGATGATGCACACACAACACAAAGGCAAGTATTCACAAATACAATGCATATGCACACACAAGGATTTCCTAAGCTCAAGATCAAAGCATGGAGTCAAAAGGTCTACCCATCCCCAAGGATTTGCATTATGAGTTATTTGTACCTGCCGAACAGGTTCTATCAAAGTTCCCAGAGTCATAGTAAATCCTTCAGATATTGCTAACTAACGCAACTACTTACGTGAGTCGACAATATTCTCAAGATAAACTCGTCTGAGTGTAGCATCGAATGACAACTATTGAGGGACTACTCCCTAACAGTTTCTGCACTACGTCCTAAAAAGGCCAAGTGGGGTAAAAGTCTTACTAAAGGTCCTCAGCTTCACAGACTCTCAGGGTAAAACAATTAGTGAATACACGACTACTCATACATTATTAACAATCTCAAGGAGGTCTCTATGGAGCGTGATTACATCATGTGTCAGACTTATTGGGACTACTCCCAACAATCCAACTATTGATCCTATCATAATCCTATCTCATGTGTCACTCAAATCCGGGTTAGGATTTATCTCACCACTCAAAGCACCCAATGTCCATAATACAGATATATTGACAAATATACTTGTAAGTAAATATTCACAAATATAGCATTCACATAAACAAAATAGGCTAAACCCTCAAGTTTAAGTTATTCCCCAGTGAAGTCGCCATTTCTATTGCAGTGAGAATCGTGATACTAAGCTATTGATTAACTTGAATCTTAATTCATTAAATTCACAACCGGACTTTGATTTATCCAAGGGAGAGGTTAAAGAAAGAAAGAACTTTTGCATAATGTAACAACAACGCTAAGAGATCGGGGATCGAGGGATGGTTATGCCAAGGGTAGGTATTTCACATCCTAAACATCTGTAGTACTATACAGGAACCTTTTGTATGTTTGTATGCTAAACTTGCTAAATGTTTGCTATGGTTTGGGATTTGGGTGAAGTTGTATGATTTTGGGTAAAGACCTAAGAATAGTTTCTAAATTTTCTCGCAAAGATATCGCATCCTCTGCCTACGTATCCTAACAAGGATAGAATCAGAGCAACCGTAGTTCACCTCACTGAGGATAGATGAACACTTGATTATGATCAAGGTTCAAGGGGGAACAAACATAATAATGCTTGTATAGAGTTTAACAAAACTCTCTAATCTAAGTTGTACACTCAAAGGAATTGACTTTCACAAAAGCCAAGGGGGAAGGTAAGCAATCATCAACATGATTCTTACATAGAATTAACAAAATCTATCTGAAAGTTCTAGTTGAAAGATATTCCTAACAACGGGTAGCTCTTTTAGACATAAAGCAAACTCTAAATGGATATGGGTTCTAACTTAACTAAGTTAAGGTTCAAAAATGACTTAACAAAGTCAAGGGGAGGGCATGAGTTATTTATGA
The DNA here is from genome assembly GCA_963859935.3 of Lathyrus sativus. Classification (NCBI taxonomy): domain Eukaryota; kingdom Viridiplantae; phylum Streptophyta; class Magnoliopsida; order Fabales; family Fabaceae; genus Lathyrus; species Lathyrus sativus. The sequence continues at coordinate 118,435,604 of OZ012738.1, read as the reverse complement.
CCCAAGGGTCAATAGAGAGACTTTCCTTTGGACACAAGGGATACAGACAACTTGATTTGAATTAACAAGTTCCATCATTGGAGAATAACTTAACAAAGTTTAAAGAAACAAAGCAAAAAGTATTCATTCAAACATGATGAACAACCAACAACATCAAGGAAATATTACAATCAAATCAAATGGTTACCACCAACTAAAAAACATAAAGATATTACAATATCTAGAAGGGGAACATGGTAGAGGTTCTTACAAGACCAAACACATGAGGTAAAATCAACTTGAAGCATCTTAACTAAGATGAAGGAAAACATGGTAACAACCATCAAAGCAAGCAAAATCAATGTAATTTAAATAAGTTTAATGCATGGTTTCATGCGGAACCCCATATAAGTTCATTGTTATAACCAAAATGAAGCAAATCCTAACATACATGAGTTCTAACAAAACATCAAGATAGGTGGAGGATACATGAAGGATATACTCAAGAGGTTACAACATCTAGAGGTAGTATGATTCTCAAACATATTTCACAATGACAAACACTTAGATGCATCAAAATCAAGGATCAAATATGATAAGAATTTGATTTTAAACAAAACTCAAACACTTAAACAGGTTAACAAACACATGCATGCCAAGTGCAAATCAAATTCACAAGATTAAATCAAGAAGAGGTTTAAAAATGACTAAAAATGATATGAGCTGAAAACCCTAAAAGTGCATGTTTTTCAAATGATATAGAGTATTTCTAGGATGAATATCCTTGAATTCTTTGATCCTACATGAAATTATGCAAAATTAAGAACAAATTGAAAAAAGAGTGAATAAAAAATGATGAAAAATGACAAAGTTATGACATTTTGTAGTTTTGAAGAAAATATAAAAAATGAGTGTTAAAAAAAGAAGGAAATGCTTCACTCATGGATTGAACCCATGACCTGTGGTTCATAGGCTCAAAACCTCACCATTTTAGCCAACACGCGCAAGTGATAATAAATGGAAAAAGGAGTTAAAATATTAAAACATTACAAAAACCAAAAGTTAGCAAAAGAGTTGTCCTCCTCAGGGATCGAACTCAGGAAAGCATGGGTGATAGGTACATGAGCACGCAAGTTACAGCCACTGGGGTGGTGATACATCCAATGTATCAAGCCACCCCGAAAACACATAAGCCTTGGGTATGATTTATGGGCCAAAACCAAAGGCAAGCCAAGCAAGCAAGCTGCCAAAACGGATTGATTTCAAACTTACTCAAAACAAAGTCAAATTCAAATAAATTTGGGTCTATCTTATGTGAAATTCAACAAGGAACACAATGATGCTACCAGTTTTCAAAAATAATTCGCATATGGTGAAATTCGAAGGCAACTGCAAGTTGAGAGCTTGAAATACATTTTCACAATTGGGGTTTAAATTACTCATGTTTAAAACCAATTAAAAGCTTGTGCACACTCTAAATACATAATATATGAAGTTTAACCAGAAATGAGACTTAAAAAAATGATAGACAAGAAAATGACCAATGAATTAAAAATGTGTTATGATTTGTGAGGGTAAGTCCATCAACAGTTGGCAGTAAGATCAATCATCAAAACATCATGATTCAACCAAGTAAACAGGTCTGTAATTGATCTTCGATATCCATACCTTATGAGCTTTAACAGAAATGAAACTCTAATTGTAAGGTGCCTTATGCAGTTGGGATAGAGTGATTCCAAACAGTTTGTGATAGAACTAAACAAGTATGTCATCAAGACACAAACAAACAGTAAACATATGAAGAAAATCTTAGGTTAATCCAACATGAACTCATCAACAGAAACAAGACCTAAAAATCCTAGAGATCTCAACATTCTATGAGAACATTAGACAACATAGTTGGTAACCAACACACATCCTGCACTAGACAGAGATCTTGCACACACAAAAATGACTTATAAATGAATTCTAACAGCAATACATCGTTACTTAATGGTAAACACTGAACATGGTTCTAGACAACATGGCTATTATAAAAACTAACTCTCAAGGCAATTTTAGATTGAGGCAAACATATAGTCTAAGTTCAGTCATGACTTATAAAGAATGGATTCTAGACATATTCCAAATAGTACACACCAAACATGATTATGATGTAGAATGTAAGTGTAGTTTAGAGATCACTTACCTCTTTGAAGACTACAAGTGCAATCAAGTTGTTTGTTTGAGGATACTTTGGACAAATGCTCCACAACTCCTGATGCAAGCTCCAAATAGCCTCCCTTAAACTGATTTCATACAAGACAAAGGTTAATTCTACTTGAAGCAATAATGGACACTTAGTGACATATCCTCCAAATGATGTTGCAACTGTTTTTTGGTGTCTTGTCTAAGGTGTCAAGAGGTTCAGAACTGGTCTAGGCAATGAGTAATGCTAGTTTATGCAGAAAAGTCATTGTTCATGGTGTGAGGAGTTGACTTTTTGAGTTATGGTGTTTTTGACTGAGTTAGTGATTGGAACACCTTCCAAACATGGTTTATGGGTTGTGTGGATTGTTTATGGAGTGTTTCAAAGGGTGGAAAGGATTCTGGTTGGAGTTTGATCAAGACATATTTTTAAGGTTTTCTTGGATGACTTTACTTCACTTTCAAGCAAAAAAAAGCAAGGCAAGTTGAGAGCTTGTTTCTTTTAGAATTTTAGAATATGCTCCAGTATGGATTATGCATAGAGAAAGCCTCTATTTATAGGCAAGGCAAAGGCTTGGTCAGACTTGGCATTTGGCTTGCAAGTTGCCTCTTTTGAGGGAAAATCTTGGCAAAATTAAAGTGTGATGTCTTCTACAGATCTTGCTTGCTTCCAATGCACTCTAGCCTTAAAACCAGCTATGTTTGAGCTGTTAGGAAGCGACCATAGAGATGGCCAAGGAAGATTCTTCATGTTGCAGCAGAAAAGTAATTTCTCTCCTCTTTTACCTTTGTACTTTATCTCATTTAAATAATGATCTTGGATAAATCTTTAGCCATGCTCATAGATTCTTCTGATTTTGCTCATCATACACTCTTAAACATCATATTAGATGTTAAACCATGGTTGAAAATCAACTGGATAGTTGGCAAGTTAGTTTATGCCAAGTTTTGACATTGTTCATTTCAAGTGTTTTGACCCAACTTGTCTCCTTTGAAACTCCTAGCTCAAAAATGATATGGGGGTGTTCTAGTACTTTTTGGAAAGCCCTCATTATGCTCTAAAACTTTATTTTTTTGGAATTTTCAAATTCCAAGTGGAACTAAGTCAAAAACACCCTTGAAGTTGGCTAAAAACATGACTTGAAAAGTGTTAAAAATGTGAAATTTCATGAAGTGTTTTCCCCTCTTGTAATGATTTTGATCATAACTCCAAATCTATTCATATTTTGCACGTATGTCATATTTACACTATTAAGAACTTGTTATAACCTTTCCAACAAGCTTTGAACCACTTCATTTGGATGTGTGGTTAGGAAGTTATGGTCTTGTCCCTTTCAAAACCCTAATTCCCGACTTTTTCGATTACTCCAATATTTGATCTAATGGTCATAAAACTTCATGACTAGATACAATATGTCATTAGGAACATGTTTACTTTCAACTTTAGGGTCAAAACTGTTCGACGATGGCACAGATCTAGAAGGGGGGGTTGAATAGATCCCTTATTTAAAAAATGAGTCGGCGCTACCAATAAAATGATTTAAAAATTTGTTGAATTTGCGGAAGCAGTTGTGGAAAAATTACTATCTATAACAAACGGTTACTAGAAAACCAGATATGCATTTTAGCCGATGGAATCGGATAACGAGTAATGAGAATCACTGCGCTAGTCACACTCTCAATTTGATTTAGCTTACAAAGCGGTATGACTAGTTCCAATGCGTTAAAATATTATCACAATAAGTGGACAGCACACAAGGATTTACGTTCAGGTAATTTATCAAATACTTGGCGTGCAGAGCACTTCAAATGAGTTCAGCTTTGAGTAATTTGCTCTAATTTGCTTGTACAATCAACAATTGTACTAGAGTCAAAAACAGTCCAGCACTTACTTAAAACAGTCCTAAATTTGATATAATTGCTTATACTAAAACCACACAAATATTAAGCAATTTAAAAGCGAATGGTATAACAATAATGATTGAGCTCTTATAACAATAGAATTGAGCTCTTATTATATAAATTTAACCTGTTGTAGAATCGTATATACAAGAATGAAATAGCAATCAAACAAACGAACTCCTTCGTTGTTGTTGAAGCTATCTCCTCTTGTCCCTTGATTGAAGTCGAATCAAGTCCTTCGACAGCTTGTGTATGAACCTCCGATTACAGCTCTATGTTTGAACGACCTTCCGTCTTCAAACCCCAGCCCGACTGATCTCAAACACTCGTGTGTCGAACCCAAACTTCTCCTTCACAATTCACCGATTACCGCTACTAGATCGAAGGAACTCACTACTCCTTGATCACCTTCACTCAGCCGAATATATGTTAAGAAGACTCGTCCAAAAACCCCCAAATGTAGAGAATCTTGGAGGACAAAACCCTATAGGTTTTATTCAAGAAAAACCTGCCAATTCCTCAACCCGAACTGGATTACCCAATCACAACTTCGAATGTTATCATCTTAGACAATCCACAATGCACAGCAAAGACTATTGTGTGTGATTGTTGTGATATGAAATGTAGAAGATGAAGATGATAAGAACTTAAATTGGCACCTCTTTCACTTTTCTTGTTTTTGTAATTGATTCAATTGATATGAAATGAATAGAGCAACTGAATATTTATACCATACGTAACAATTATAACTGATAAAACCAACTTTCAAAAATAATAGACAACTCAAAAATTATGCAGCAAACAGCGAGCGGTCGACCCATGCAGAGTGCAGGGTCGACCTGAGCTAACCCGAGGCAACATATTGTGCAAAACACACAGCTATGTGTCGACCGAAACAAGGCTATGCGTCGATGCAAAGCCTAAATTTTTTGACAAATACAAATGACAACAGTACGCGTCGACTGGTAGGTCGGCCATACCAGACCCGAGAAATTTGCATTTCTAGGACACTTGCCATGAGTCGACCGGAGCAGAGTTTAGGTCGACTCAAAGACCTGAAACATCAAAAAATGCTTAACTTCATATTTTTTATTATTTTAGATGAAAGCTATGATAGACCAAATGAGTTTGACACGTATGACACATATTTTAACAGCTCTAAATGCAGTACTCGAGATTTTTAGTGCAAGAAAACAAACATGAGAAATAAGGTATGCTCATGCATCATGGTGATAACACCAAATGACTGTCGCTACTGCGAAAATCGGCGCCGGCTGAACAGAAGAGTCGCCACCGTGCGTTATTTATCCCACGGGAGGGAAAGGAAACGCTCAGAGTAAACCTCGCACAACACGGGAAAGGTATGGTCATCGCAACCAAAACCTGGGTTCGGGAGTCGGTTACGCAAGGGGAAGGTATTAGCACCCCTCACGTCCGTCGTACTCGACGGGATCCACGCTTGTTTTCGGGTATGGATTGTTATTCTATCTAAACTATAGGCCAAGGGTTAAAAAGAAAATAAAATGAAAATAAAAATGACTCGGCAAAGTATCGCACTTTATGCCTACGTATTCCCGTCTGGAACGAGAAATCAGAGTCAACGTAGTTCGCCTACCTACGGGAAAGGAGGGGAAGGTTGCTCGCTAGGATATCGCATCCTATGCCTACGTACTTTCATACAGCATGAAAGATCAGAGCAAACGTAGTTCGGGTACGGAAGACACAAGCTTGTCTTGGTTGATTTTATTCTTTCTGAAAAAAAGGTTTTTCTGATTAACAGTCCAAGAGGACAAAAATGACGCTTTGATGAGTTCACATTCTTTTTACGGAAGAAGTGTCTTTTATTGTGTTTGAAATCTTTATGGTGTTTTTCTGTTTGTTTTGAGAAAGAAAGAGACAGAACTCTAACCTACGGTTGCGAAGGGAAACAAACTAACCTAATGTTATCATGCATGGGTTAAGACCTAGTGTCTATCATGCTCCTCTCTTGCACAGAGAGAAACAGAGATCCTACGGGATAGGCAGAAACAGAAACAATACCAGATATATACAGTAAAGCAGTAAAATGCATGGATGCAACAATACAAGCGAGGCAAGGGAGTCCCACTCAACCTCGAACCTAGAAAACAATAGGCAAAAGTGAACAGGCTTCACTTTCAACCCAGCAGGGTAAACAGCAAACAATACAGTTCAGAAAACCAATCAATACATCAGCAAATGAAATACAACAGCAAAAGAAACAGCATCAGCAGCTCTGAATCAACAGCTGGCTCCAAGAAATCCCCAATCAGCTACAGGCTTCAACAAGCATCAATCTCCATCTTCATGGCCTTCAAGCAAGGGCTTTGATCATCTATCTTCCGTCTGCAATGGCTTTTCTTCAAGCTCAAACCTCCAGGATGAGGGATTAGTCACAAGAGTGAATTGAGTGTTAAGCAATCAGTTGACTACCAAGGGTGGTGAACAGACTGCTTCTAACACAAGAGACATTTTCTCTCAAGAGTTCTATCTCTTAGACACTATCACCAAGCCTTCCAAAGGAAGGGGGTGAGTGTCTTAGAGAGACTCTGAATCACAGAGAAGAATGGATGCAGACAAGGCAATCCATGTTTGAGAAACAAACTTTCTAATCTAGAGCTCTGCCTAGCTCCTAAACCCTAGTCTCCTCAGCAGCTGCTAGCAAGAACCTCCTCTCCAACTCTGACAGTTGATCTTCAATCTTTGAATCTCCAATGGTCTTCATATTCTCAAGGCTTCAGCTCCCTAGGGCCCCAGACAACCCCAACAAGCAAACAATAATCCCCAGAGGGCACACCACACCAATCAGATATACAGACAGTATTAATAGCAGTAGGGGAGTCCTAACTTTTCTCTAAGGGGATCTAATAGCTACCCATAGCCCCTATAGTCCCATAACTAATCTAGTTGAATCCTAAGTCCTAAGGAAAATGAAATCAAACTTCTTAAGTCATTACCTAACCCTAGTTTTGTTCATGATGTTCAAACCTATTTTAATCACCTCAAATTAACTTCTAAAAATGGGAACTAAAATATTTCTACAATTTGAATATCTCATCTAAACAATATAAAAAGAATGACCAAAAAATATTAAAGCATGTAATAGAACAAAAATTATTAAAATGATGCATGAAGTGAACTATTTAATATGACATTTATTTAGAAAATATGAAAAAAATATGAAATAAAAATAAAAACGCAATTTTATTGTCCTATAATATTCTAGACATCCTAAAGAAAATATGGTAAAAAGAATGAAGTGAAAATGATTTTTTATGCATTTATTATGAATTAATGAAAATTGGTAAGAATTAAAATGAATTAACAAAATTAAATGACTTAAAATGAGGGAGGGGGGTTAGAATAGCAGGTACGCCCAGTACATATCCAGGATGGGCCAACAACCAGGGGGTGCAATTAGCGCTTTACACTAGGCCCAGCAAATACTCAGAATCCTTAGAAATAACAAAGCGCGCAGGGGGGTAAGGAAAGTAACAGATTCACGTTGAAATTGGTTTAGGCTTGGTATAGGGGGGTGGGGATAACACAAACCAACTCAGGCCCGCCCGTTTCAATTAATGAAACGGCGCGTTTTGGCCAAACTTCATTTCCCTCCAAATTCAGATTAAACAAGGGCCATTGGATCACGCTATTAGTCAACAGTCCAACACGCATTGAACGGACACGATTTCGTCTCTTTCCTTGGATCAACTGAAATTAGGGTTTCACCATTAACCTCCATGCACGAACCAAACTTACACCTCTCTGTTCTCACTCTACACTCCACGAATCCACATGCTGTAAACATGAAAATCATGCTAAATCTCTCCCTCTACAATCCTGTGGTTTCAATTCAGTCTGAAAGCCCATATATCACTCAACCCGATGGCATCAAGTTCTGGTCACCATGGAATTACACTGATATGCACCATCACGATTCTTCCTCAAACTTGACCTAAACTAACCTATGCCTAATGGAGATTAACCTGCGCTATCAAACTAACATTATGATGCATTAACCTAAGAGATATTGATCCAAACAGTTTGTTGCACCTGTTAACTACCATCACCAAACCTCTCCAAATTCATCCTACTTGTTCTCCTAACCACCTAGATTGCATCTAAACTAATAAAATCATGCCTAACTAACTGAATCAAGCAAATCGAATGAAAACATACCTGGTGCAAAAGCTTGAAAACAGCTATGGAAGATTGAGGATCTGAGGCTCTTGAGACTTGGATCTTGATCCACAAACTCAGTAATCAATTCTGTATGCAATATTTTGGTGATTCCTTGCTTGAATTATGCTGTCCAATGGAAACTTCAACTTTGATGTTCTTGAAAAAGATACTCGAAAATGGATGATAATCACCAAAACTTTGCTTCAATTCTGATCTATGATGATAATGGAGCAAGATTGAATTAATGTGGATGATGATTTTGTGAAGAATTTGAGAGAATTGCAATGAAACTTCAATGAAAAAGAATGAGAAAGCTTGTGAAATTCTTGGTGAAAATGAAGCCAACCCTTGCCAAATTCTCATTTCATGAATATATAGACCCCAATGGTACATTCTAGATCCATCTTGCACATTCCCTTGCTTTCCAACTTTGATCCATTTTGGTTATGTTTCTTCAATTACAAGTAACCAAAGATAACTTTCTTTTTTCCTTCTAAACTCAAAAAAGTGTTTGAACCATTGTTCTTAGAATTGTTTTTCCATTCAAAATCATATATTGGAAGTCTCCATTTGGACTTGTAAATCTCCCAAACCATTTTCCATCTTGAATTTCTTTGAATTATAAGCCTTTTTAGTTCATATTTTGACCAATTATGCAACTTCATGCTATGAGCTTTTCCAACAATTTGTGACCTTCTTCCTAGACTTAAAATCCCATTTGGAGCAAGTTTGATGTTGTAAGTTTTTCCATTTGAGGCCTCCTTGTATGAGTTTTGGACATAGGTTAAAATGACCTGTAATTCACAAATGCCCAAAATACCCTTTGCTTGCCAAGACCATAAGTTGAGTTCTCCACATCATATGAAGGCATGCCATACCATTCTAGAAAGCTAAGACAATGAGGAACAATTCTTATGTTGACCAAGAATTCATTTGAAATCTCCTTGAGGGGCAAAACTAGCTTAGAAGTCAAGTCACTTTCACAGACAAAAATTCAGACACCTCAGATGACCTGTAACTTGCAAGGACCATAACTTGAGTTCTATAAATCTCCTTGATGTCTTCCACCACTCAAATTAAAGGTCTTGAGATCCTCTACAATTTTCATGTTGGCCAAGAAGCCATTTGAAACTAGCATTTTGACTTATCTTGCTTGGAAATTTGACCTAAACTAGGGGATTTTACACAGAAACCCTAATTTAGTAACTCCTCTTCTCCTTGATTTCTCTTGAATTCTCCTTGGCATATCTCCATATCCTTGTTCTCCATGTCAAATGATGAACCCCACATCTCTCCAATAGCCTTGAATGCCCTTTAAATCAGTCAATTGACCTAGGGTTGACCTAGGGTTGACCCAGATGAAACCCTAGTTGACTGTCTTCAACTGTAGCTCTTGTGCTCTCATCAATGAATTGTTTCCTTCTCCAAATGACTTTTTAAGTCTCTCAAGATGTCTAAATACTCCCCATGCCTTCAATTCACAGCTCACAATCCTCTTGTTGGTCCTCAGATGCCCTCAGCTAGGAGATGGACTCAAGGCTTGATCTGCTGAACTCTTTGCTTTCAAATTCTTTCCTGATGACTTGAATGAGATCGAATTGGAATAATAACCTCTTGTTAGGCCTCTAGAGATGATAATAATGATTGGTCCCCTGTTGAATGATTTGCTATGCTTATGCTATGCAGATGGTTAGTCTATGTACATGACTCTATATGCAAATGCTAATGATAATGAAACATAAACCAAGTGAATAAGGTTAGGCAAATTTTAGGGTGCAACAGCTGCCCCTATTCAAGCGACTTGGACCCGATTGGATGAAGAGCCCGGAGCCTTCAGACATTCGCGGTACGAGACGGTTGAATACTAGTGAAACCAGAAATTTGCCAACCGCAAAACTAAATTGCGCCCCTGCTTGAGGAATGCCACTCATCAGCTGAATCTGACTGTTACGGTAACCCACTGATCTTGCGCGACCGTGCTGGGGATTGTCTTCATCGTTCTGAAAATAATTCTGTCATAACAGATTGCTTGCTTGTCCACGTTAGGACTCTGCCCGTCATCAATACGAAGAAATCTCAACTGAAACCTGTCCACGTTAGGACTCCACCTGCTGTTAATCCCAGAAAATCTCGGCAACTCCGCTGGGGATAATTCGTCTGCATTTCCATAAACTGAATCGTCCACGTTTAGGAATAAACCCTTCCACGTTAGGGGTAACACCTGTCCATGTTAGGAATCATTTCTTCTGTATCTGTCCACGTCAGGACTAACCCTTTCATCTTTCCACGTCAGGAAGCAATCTTCTTTCCACATAAGGAGAACTATATCACTCTGTCCACGTAAGGACTCCAATCTTTCCACGTAAGGAATTCAACTTTGGTTCTAAACCTGTCCACGTTAGGACTCAACTTTTCTTGCGTCTGTCCACGTAAGGACTCCAATTTCTCCGCGTAAGGAATAAACTTCTTCTTCCACAATAGGAATATCTTCTTTGATCTGTCCGCGTCAGGACTAAACTCTTCCACGTCAGGAATAATCCACTTTCTTTCCACGTCAGGAATCAATCGTGATATGTCCGCGTAAGGACTCTAATCTTTCCACGTAAGGAATAAACTCGTCTTTCCACGTAAGGAAACCATTTTTCTTCCACGTAAGGAATGCTCTTGATATGTCCACGTAAGGACTCTAATCTTTCCACGTAAGGAATACCAACTTCTTTCCGATTTGTCCGCGTCAGGACTCATTTTTCCACGTAAGGAATGCTATCTTACTCTGTCCTCGTAAGGACTCCACTCTTTCCACGTTAGGAATCACTTCTGCTGCTATGTCCGCGTAAGGACTACATCGTCCACGTTAGGACCCATTTCTCCACGTTAGGAATAATAATTTCTTCGATTTGTCCCTGTAAGGACACTAATCTCGTCTTGATTTGTCCACGTTAGGACTCAGGCGTCTTCGACCCGCTGAGGAAATAAGACTTGTCCGCGTAAGGACTCATGCACCTTTGACCCACTGGGGAAATGACTTGTCCGCGTCAGGACACCAACACAAAGGGTAATCACTTTTGTCAACGTCATGACTTCCCATTCTACTAATTTCGAGGAACCGAATCTGCCCCCGATAGGACTAACACACCTAAACCTGCCCGGGGAAATAAACCTGTCCACGTTAGGACGCCCACTTCTGAAGAAATCCCGCCAATCTAGGAATAAATCGTCCACGTCAGGACTTAGTTCTCTATGATTCTCAACCACAAACTTCTCAGCACTGACGTAACAGCGACTTTGAGATGAACTCTACTGGGGATGTATGGAAACCCTCTATCGGACGCCTGTTCTGATAACCGGCGGCAGCCTCTGAAATTCTGATTCATGGAACCCGTTGATGACAAACAAACTCTGCTTGGGGATAAGGAGACACTTATCCTGGCAACTCTGGGGAGGAAAATAAGAGACATTTGCATAAATGACTCTGTTAGAGACAAAGAGAATCTCATTATGCTGACTCTGTGGGGAATACTGCCGAAACTGACACTATCACTGGATGTCTCATACCGAAATCTTGACTGTTTGGTAATTCATTTGAGCAAGAGCTCTCTCCACCTGAACTGCTATAGTACAGAAATTGCTTCAGCAAAATAAATGCTGGGAGGATAGTGCCGACTCCGCCGGGAATAGCCAGATGCTATAGACTTATTCCAGCCAAAATAAATGCTGGAAAAAGTGAAGTCGATTCTGCTGGGAAATTGGGAACTCAGCCCAAACACCTTGTCGAGGTAACCCCCTGCTGGGGAATATAACTCTACTGGGGAGTAGCGGATGTGCCTGGTATGATTGAACTTCTGCTGGCGAGTGAACTGATATTACACAGTATCCCTGACAAAATAAATGCCAGGACCCACCATCAACTCTACTTGGGAGAGTCTTTGATCTTCGAATTCCACTGGAAGGAGAGAACACTTGCTGAAAAGAGAACTCCGCTGGGGATGGGATGATTCTCTTGGGGAAAATTAACTGACTCCACTGGGGGAGAGTGCCTGACCCTGCGGGGAACGATGAACCTGTCTGAATACAGCCTCACGATCTTGGAATCGCCAAACTCTGCTGAGGACGAATAACTTTTCTGGAGCACGTCCTTTGGATAAGCTACGGCTAGCTGGGGAATTCTATCCTTCTTCAGGAAGAACATGCATGACCTGCGTGGGGATCAAGTCTTTCGTTATCGCCATCTTTTGATCATCTTCTCGTATGGTTATGAAACCTGCAACAACACAAACAAGACAAGACAAGCCTATGCAACCAAATCAATTCAGGTTAGTGACGTCACACTCAGTTAATTCAAAGCTTTAACAATTGTTGGCAATGGCCAGTGATGTTATACTCATGCTAGTTTCATCAAACTTAGGCGTTTTATCATACGCAAAACAGTAAAGAACGGTGTCAAGTACTGAATAACACATTTTCATTGATTGGGCCCCTGAATGGGCGGAGTTTTTGTACACGGGATGTAACTCCTGAAAAGAGGAAGCTACGCAAAGCAAATATACAAGTATGTAAGTATGCACAAGAAGCATAAATATTGACAAATTAAATTTTGTACACATGTCGGCAACTGGATGGAGATGAACACCACGAACTGATCCTCCTATGACTCATCCGACTCTAATGCTTTCCCGGTATCCCCACTTCTGAAGAAGTTGTATCCGATAACTGCCTCCTCAAATGTATTCTCCCGCATTGATGCTCATTGCAATATCAAATTCGGACCGCAGTCATTTGCTTTTCACATCCCTAACTTTTGCGTGAGCCGCCCTTTACGGGTTTTCAGTTCACCGGGATACCCCTTTTTGCCGAAGCCGCCCAGTGTAGGTTTTCAACTTCGCGGGTGTACATTTTTTCAATTTTATCCCTAACTTTTGCCCGAACCTTTCATTCTGTTTTTTGGTTCGCCAGGATGCCCCATTTTTGCCTGGACTCTCTTTTTTTTTGTCCAGCGGGTCTATTTTAAGCAAAGTATTTTTTAACCGCGTCCGAATTCACAGGTGACGCAAAGTCTTCTCCGTCCATGGTGGACAACAACAACGCTCCTCCCGAAAAGACCTTACTGACAACGTATGGCCCTTCGTAGTTGGGGGTCCACTTGCCCCTGTGATCTGCTTGCGGCGGGAGAATCCTTTTCAGCACAAGGTCGCCCGTCTGAAAGCTTCGCGGAAGTATTTTCTTGTCGTACGCTTTCTTCATTCGTCTTTGATACAAACGACCGTATGCCAGAGAAGCTAGCCTCTTCCTATCCATCAAACTCAGTTGGTTCAATCTATTCGTTACCCATTCTGCCTCGTCCAGCTGAACGTCTCGCAACACCCTCAGAGAAGGGATCTCAACCTCTAATGGTAATACCGCTTCCATTCCGTATACCAACGAGAACGGAGTTGCCCCGGTTGATGTGCGTACCGTCGTACGATAACCGTGCAAAGCGAAAGGTAGCATCTCGTGCCAGTCTTTATAAGTTACCACCATTTTCTGAACAATTTTCTTGATATTTTTATTGGCCGCTTCGACAGCGCCATTCATCTTGGGTCGGTAAGGGGAGGAGTTGTGATGTTCGATCTTGAAATTCTGACAGAGCTCCTTCATCATTTTGTTGTTCAGATTTGAACCATTATCCGTGATTATCCGCTCGGGGATCCCATATCGGCAAATGATATCTCTCTTGATGAACCTGGCCACCACTTGCTTCGTTACATTCGCGTAAGACGCTGCTTCCACCCACTTGGTGAAGTAATCGATTGCTACTAGGATGAACCGATGCCCGTTAGAAGCCGTCGGCTCGATCTTTCCGATCATATCGATTCCCCACATCGAGAATGGCCATGGAGATGACATCACATTTAGAGGGCTCGGAGGCACATGTATCTTGTCAGCATATATTTGGCACTTGTGGCACTTCCTTGCGAACTTGAAACAATCAGTTTCCATCGTCAGCCAAAAATAACCTGCCCTCAGCAGCTTTCTCGTCATAGCATGCCCGCCAGCATGCGTGCCAAAGGCACCTTCGTGAATTTCTTCCATGAGAAGCTTTGCCTCTTTCTCGTCTACACAACGCAACAACACCAAATCGTGGTTTCTTCTGTATAAGACACCATCCGGGTTCAAATAGAAATTACCCGCTAATCTCCTGAGAGTCTTCTGATCTTGACTGGATGCCCCAGCCGGATACTCTTTATTCTTCAGGAAATTAAGGATATCGAAATACCACGGTTTGTCATCAGACGCTTCATCAATAGCAAATACATAAGCTGGCCTGTCCAACCGAGAGATAGTGATTTGGGGAGCTTCGTTCCAGAAGTTGACCTTGTACATGGAAGACAAAGTGGCAAGGGCGTCAGCCATTGGATTTTCTGCCCGCGGTACGTGATGCAATTCAACTTTGTCGAAGAAAGGCAACAATCTCCTTGCATAATTCATATAATGTATCAAATTGGGCTGACGTGTCTCCCATTCTCCTTTGATCTGATTCACCACTAGAGCTGAGTCTCCGTATACGTCTAGATGTTTGATTCGCAAATCAATGGCTTCTTCAAGCCCCATTATACAAGCTTCGTATTCGGCCTCATTGTTGGTAACGGCAAAGGTCAATCGGGCAGTAAACGGGATGTGCGACCCGTGTGGCGTGGTGATAATTGCCCCTATTCCGCTACCGTAAGCATTCACAGCTCCATCAAATATCATCTGCCATTTGGACCCCGGCTCTGGTCCTTCGTCTGGCAACGGCTCTTCGCAATCCTTCATGTTGAGATACATGATATCCTCGTCAGGAAAATCAAATCTCATCGATTGGTACTCTTCAATAGGCTGCTCCGCCAGATACTCAGACAGCACACTCCCCTTTATAGCCTTTTGCGAGACGTATTGAATATCATATTCGGTCAAGACCATCTGCCAACGGGCAATTCTACCTGACAACGCCTGCTTTTCGAATATATATTTGATTGGATCCATCTTCGAGATGAGCATGGTTGTATGATTCAGCATGTACTGCCTCAGACGCTTGGCGGCCCAGGCTAGCGCGCAACAAGTTTTCTCCAGCATTGAGTATCGAGATTCACAATCCGTAAATTTCTTACTCAGATAATAAATCGCATGCTCTTTTCTCCCTGTCTCGTCGTGTTGACCGAGAACACAACCCATGCTTCCCTCAAGAACCGTCAAATACATTATCAAGGGTCTCCCTGCCACCGGGGGTATCAAAATAGGAGGCTCCTGCAGATATTTCTTTATTTTGTCGAACGCCTTTTGGCAATTTTCGTTCCACGTTACAGCTTGATCTTTCTTCAAGAGCTTGAATAATGGTTCACACGTGGCCGTTAGGTGAGATATGAACCGGGCAATGTAGTTCAACCTCCCTAAAAACCCGCGCACCTCTTTTTCTGTTTTAGGCGTCGGCATTTCTTGAATCGCTTTTATTTTAGCAGGATCAACCTCTATTCCTCTTTCGCTTACGATAAACCCCAGCAGTTTACCCGATCTCACCCCGAAGGTGCATTTGTTAGGGTTCAGCCTCAGCCTGAACTTCCTAAGTCTTTTAAACAACTTCAACAGATTCACCAGATGCTCTTCCTCCGTCTGGGATTTGGCAATCATATCGTCAACATAAACTTCGATCTCTTTATGCATCATGTCATGAAAGAGAGTCGTCATCGCACGCTGATATGTTGCCCCAGCATTTTTCAAACCAAAGGGCATCACTTTGTAGCAAAATGTTCCCCAAGGCGTTATGAAAGTAGTCTTCTCCATATCCTCTGGCGCCATTTTAATTTGATTATAGCCTGAAAAGCCATCCATGAAGGAGAATACAGAGTACTGAGCAGTATTATCAACTAACACGTCAATGTGAGGAAGTGGAAAATCGTCTTTTGGGCTTGCTTTATTCAAATCTCTATAATCCACGCACATTCGAACCTTGCCATCTTTCTTTGGCACTGGTACGATGTTGGCAACCCATGAGGGATACTTCGTCACAGCCAGGAAACCAGCGTCCCACTGTTTCTGCACTTCCTCCTTGATCTTCATTGCCATATCTGGTCGAGTTCTGCGAAGCTTTTGTTTGACAGGCGGGCAGTCTTCTTTCAGTGGCAGGCGATGCACAACCATGTCAGTATCGAGCCCTGGCATATCTTGATACGACCAAGCGAATACATCATTATACTCTCGGAGCATTTCAACCAGTTTTCGCTTGATATCACTCTGCAGTGCGGCTCCAATACGAATATTTTTCTCAACCCCTTCCGACCCCAAATTGATAATTTCGATAACCTCGTCGTGAGGCAGAATGGCTCTTTCCTCTTGCTTCACCAACCAAGACAGTTCTTCAGGAACGTCGCTATCTTCGACAACCTCTTCTTCGGTCTGGAATACCGGGTGCTCGAAGTCGGGACGAGTCATAGGTGGCTCAAGGATGTCATCTGAAAATGTTATCCTGCAAAAGGAATGGTTAAGTGCTTCAAAATGCGTATAAAGCGAATAACCACATTGCCATTTTATTGAAAAATACAAAACAGGAAAGACAAGGATTACAGTATTTGCACATGAGAAAACGCCATTTATTTAATGATTAACGCGCAATGTTTATAACAACACAGCCCTAAGCAAATCCTGACGCCCCGGGCACGACATCAGATTATTCAACAATTAATAAAGCAAAGCATTACTGTTTAAAAGTCACAGGAACAAGCTCCTGAATAGACCAGTTGCACAGTCCTTGTCCTGGCGTGCTTGGCTGAATCCAGGCATCCATATCACAGTCGCTGTCCCCTTCATCGGACTCTGAAGCAGCATTGACAGATTCATGGCATACTCCATTGGCAGAGATGGTGATTGATTTTCTGAAATGAGGGGCCCCCACGGAAGGAGTTGATGACGACGGTCGGTACCCCAGCCCGAACCGGTCCATTTTCACAGGAATGTCCAATACTCTGCCCCAGCCCTTGGCTTCTCCTGATTCCACTAGCGCTTGAGCTTCTTTATATGATGAAACAGCTATCTCTGGCACTTTGCTCGGCCCGGGACCTTTGTCCTTGATGCGCAAACCTTCGAATGCCTGGCATGGCGTCTCGTGGATCTCCCCGTCGACTTCCACATATTTGAACGAAGATAGATGGCTGACCAGGATGTCTTCTTCTCCGCACACGGTGACTACACTGTCTCCGACCATATACTTTAACTTCTGATGCAGGGTAGATGTGACAGCCCCTGCCCCATGAATCCACGGTCTTCCAAGCAAGCAGCTGTACGCAGGCTGTATATCCATGATATAAAACTCCGTTGCAAACACTTCCGGCCCCACTTGCAGAGGCAAGGTGATCGATCCGAAGACTGTTCTCCGCGTGCCGTCAAACGCTCTGACTACCAAATCACTGGGAGTACACAAAATCCCTCGGACATCCAGCTTCATCATTGCCTTCTTAGGCAGCACATTCAGAGACGATCCAGTGTCAACCAATACATGCGACATTGTTGATCCCCTACACTCCACAGACACGTGCAATGCCATATTATGATCTCTCCCTTTCGGCGTCAAGTCAAAATCAGTAAAACCCAGACTGTGGCCCGCATTCACGTGTGCCAATACTCCTTCTAGCTGATTTACAGAGACATCCTGTGGTACAAAGGAAGTGTCCAGGACTTTCAGCAAAGCATTTCGGTGAGCTTCTGAACATAACAGCAATGACAAAATAGATATTTTGGACGGTGTCTGTTGTAGATGCTCCACAATTTTATAATCACTTTTCCGAATCAAGCGCATGAATTCTTCTACATCCTTAGATGCTGCTTTTTTTTCATTTGCTTGTACCGGAACATTCTCAACCGCTTTCCCTTTTCCTTTCGCTATCCTTTCGGCCTCCACTTCAGGAGATATAAAGATCCTGCCACTCCTCGTCATGCCTCCTGAGCCAACAACATTATCCGCAACCTCCGCTGACTGCTTGTTGACATCAATCTTAATCCCATCACAATACACCTCTAGCCCATATGACCATGGGACTGCTTTCGTGTTCTCATACGGGATTGGCCCGGCTTTAGTTATAGTGATCGGTGGGCGCTGAGCTGGTGCTGCAATAGTGATCGTCTTCCGCGGAATCGTTACCGTGGCCACATCACTCCGATTATCCACTACTGCCCCTGCAGGCTCATCAGTTGCTGCTCGATCAAACTGCAATATACCTTCATCAATTAAGGCCTGAATGCCTTTTTTCAAATCCTCACACCCCCCAGATAGGGCCCAACAGTCTAAGCAGTACTCATTACAACCCGGGTAGACACCTCCCTGCAACAGTCGGCTCTTTATTTCGCTCAGCGGCGTCTTTAAATCCTCAACATTCATAATAAGATTCAGACCTTCCTCAGTCAGCACGGCGTTCGCCCCATGATTGGGCATGGGTTTCTGGACTATATTCGGAACTGCCGTTCCGAAGTTGATAGCCTTGTTGTCCAAAAGATCCTGTACAACGTGCTTAAAAGCGTGACAACCTTCTATATCGTGGCCCGGGGCCCCAGAATGAAACTCACAGTGCCTATTTGCATCGTAGCCGAACGGGGGAGTTCCCGTTATCGGTGCCAAGGTTCTTTTCTCTACTAGATTCAATCCCAACAATGTCTGCAATAAATCAGCATAGGTTGAGGGAGGTTTCTCAAACACCCTTCTCGGCTTGCCACCCTGGAATCTTCGTTGAGCTTGCTGTGCCCCCTGCTGAGGCTGCTGCTGCTGTGGCATTGGTTGCTGCTGAATCGGTTGCTGTTGCTGGATTGGTTGTTGCTGATAGGGGATAGTAACACTCGACACCTGCTGCGGCTGACGATATTGATTTCTTCCCCTGCCTCGGCCTCGGCCTCGGCCTCCAAATACGGCGCTAGCTTCGCCCTGACGGCGCCCACCATAAGCTTTCTTATTACTGCCAGATGCAGTTGATTCATCGGCTTGGAACTTTCCTTGCTTAATATTACGCTCAATCTTTTCCCCCATCAGAATCAGGTCTGAAAAACTGGCCAGAGACGTATGAAACAGCATATCATGAAACAGCCCGGTGAATGTGCCGACAAACATGTCATTCATTTCTTTATCTTCGACAGGAGGACGGACCCTGGCAGCCATATCGCGCCACCTTTGCGCGTACTCTTTAAAACTCTCCCCCTTCTTCTGCGAAAGCCCGGCCAACTGGACCCGATTGGGCGCCAGGTCGCTGTTATATTTGTAATGGGCTACAAACGCCTCTGCTAATTGCTTCCAGGTCTTGATATCAGTTGGCTCCAACCCCATGTACCACTCTAGGGAAGGGCCCGACAGACTATCCTGAAAGAAATGCATGAGCATTCTTTCATCAGTGGAGTATGCAGACATCTTTCTGTAATAAGCTCGTACATGCACTTTCGGACATGTGTCTCCTTTGTACTTATCGAACGCAAGCACTTTGAATTTAATCGGCACCCTCAAGCCAGGTACCAAGCCCATTGTTGCCATGTCCAAACCCACAGCGCTTTGATTTAGGACTCCCTTCATTTGCTCTTCCAGCATTCTAATCTTTTGAGAATCATCCATCGGCCCTTCAAGACCTCCTCCGGAGAAGGCGTCTTCCTGCTGATCCTCTTGCCACATACCGTTTCCAGCCCCGTATCCATCATATGCATTATTACGTCCAGCTCTGATTTGATTCATCCCCGGACCTCGGCCTCTGTTGCCGTACCCTTGAACACCTCCAGCAGGGCCAAAACCCATAAATCCAGTACCATTTCTGTTTCCAAAGCCTCCGTAGCCCTGATTGACCATACCATAACCATCTTGCCCAAAACCTTGAGCATTAAAGCCATACTTGCCAGTGTTGTCGAATCCCTGATCGTTGAATCCGAACCCAGTATTGACAAAGCCATTGCCTCCTAGATTATCTCCCAAATTGACATCACCCAGCCCAGCATTATGGACAGCAGCTTCATTCCCTACTCCGACGTTACCATTCACAGCAGCGGTAGCGTTGTTGACGTTAGCAGCAGGTATATTGATCACCGGTGGCGCCACTGGCGTGGGAGTGCCGTCTCCATGAGCAGTATCAACCCGGACAGACTGATGATCTTCGTTACCATGACCAGCGTTGCGAGCCAACAGAGGCTGGACCATGGCCTGCAAATTCTCTTGCCCTTTTGCTATAGCTTCCATGGTCTGCATGAAGAGGGCGAGCTTCTCGCGCACATCCTGCATCTCATTCTGAATTTGGTCCATGATTTTCCGACAGTTGGAGCGTGTAGAATAGCGGTGCGGATGTTGATCTGGAATCCTGTTAAGTACCTGGTACAGAGCAGGAAATAAGACACCATTCAAAGATTACCTGTTATGCAACATGAATATGAATGCAATGCAATGTGTCTGTGCATTAGGGAAGTTCGTTCCCCCAGTTCTAGTGCGAAAGTGCCGGTGCAGTGACAGTGTTGACAATAGGAATATCGGAGCTGAATCATAGAAAGCCTCATATATTGCAAGGAGAATCAATAAACCCCGGGTACAATATCACTGAGAGTACAAAGAAGGCATGACCTCAACCAACAATCCTGGTGATGGTCAGCACTATGCAAATAAAGCATACAAATAACTACGTGAAATGATCAAATCCTCCCAAAAGTCTGGTACTCCTCTATCAACTTCTTGGTCTCCGGATGGCTTGGTCGATCAAGCAGCCCTTCAACAAGCTGGTTTCTCCTCTTAAGGACACGACGCACATCTTCAGCAGTCTCTTCCCATGTTGCTTCTCCGAAGCAATCCTCTAGCTTTCGCTTCTGAGACACTGCCTCATCTCTGGATTTGATTGCCTTATTCAGTGCATGCTGGACACTATACCGGTTCATCACTTCTTCCTCACACTTCTTGATGCTAGACTTCAACTTTTCTTCGAGGTCGGAAATTTGCTGCTTCAGCTTATCTTCCCTCTTCTTGTTGTTAGTGAGTGTAGCATTCCAAGTCTTGTTGCAAGAAGATATCTCTCGGTGTGCTGCGTCGAGCGCTTTCTTTTTGGCTTCCAGCATGTCATGGGAGCTTCTGAACTCTTGCCCCAGACGTTCGCGCTTTTTCTTTTCCTCGGTCAACTCAGCTCCTAACCTGTTTACCAGCTCAATCTGTTGTTGGAAAGCATATACGGCCTTGTTTTTCTCACTGCGTGCCTGGGTTAACTCTTGCTCTAACCCTTCGTTAATCTTCACCAAGGCCTCTTTCTCCTTCACAACTTGTTCATAGACTTCCCGAGAAACAGTGGTCGGCTCTGCTACCGGAACGGGAACAAGAATTGGTGCATCTGGAAACGGCATCTTCAACTGACTAGCCCTCTCCTGAATCCAAACTCTATAAGGTGCATAGGCCTGACAGTCGTTCTTACCTAACAGTGGCTTCCCTCTGCGGTTAATACGCGTCCAGGCACGTTGCAACTTGGCTAATAACTCCCCCTTCAAATCCCCTGTGAAGTACAGAGATTCCTGTACTTCTTCCTCTTGAGGTGGATTCTTCAGCGCATATCCGAACTGGCGAATGAATAGAGAAGGGTTGTAATTGATACACCCTTTTCTTCCTATCAATGGCACATTAGGGTACCCAGAACAACTGAAGATGATCTCAGATCCCAACAGGTCTCTATCAAACCATACAACGTCTTCGGAAGATAGCCTCATCAAGCGCTCTGGCCAACCAACTGGAACTGTAGTCTCTGCAGCAGATCCTCTCTTTGGAAGGTGACTCTCAAACCACATACTCAACAAGGGCACACATAGATGAACATTCTTCCCTCTTCCCTTCTCATTCTTGTAATGCAGTGAGTGGTAGAGATCTCCGAGTAAAGTAGGTACAGGATTACCAGCGGCAAACAAGTAGAAAGCATCGAAGTCCACAAAATCCGGTATGTTGGGAAACAAAATTATGCCATAAATGCACAAAGCCAACACAGCATTGAAAGCAACCCAGCACCCGCTCTTGGCGTACTCTTGGGCTTTACCAATTAAGAACTGAAATGAGAAGCCTGGAACTCCCCGGGAAACAGTAGTCACAAGTTCAGAAGCATCAACATGCAAGGCTTTTGCCAATTCCTCCGGCTTGGGCTTGGCGCCATAATGAATGAATGGGACCTGGTTCTGCACGGGCAGCTCAACATACTCAGCGTATTCCTCAAGGGTTGGTCCCATAATAAAGTCAGAGAACGTAAAGCACCTCAAAGCAGGGTCGTAGAATTGCATCAAAGCATACAACCCATCTAACTCTACCTCTGTAGGTTTGCACACCAATCTCAGTAATCTACCATAGCTCATCCGGAAACTCCTACGAACACCCTCATCAGCAAGAGAGATCAACCCAAGTAGAGGAACAATATCAGGCGTAGGCAATTTGTAAGCAACCGTTCTCCTTAAGCTAGTCATGGTCAAAACTCAGAAGTCCGGGCACTAGAACTAGGGAAATGCAAATGCACCTGCAGCACAGACACACGTTAGTGAAATGCAAATGGTAATGGATATGCAGGCAATGCAATGCAAGTAACATTCAACAGGGACCAAAGCTGCAGCTGAATAGCCTAAACCCAATCAAGAAAGGTCTCAGATAGACCATCCAGAAGTCATCAAACCCTGGTCTCAGATAGACCTAAAATAAAACTCCAATACTGGTCTCTGACAGACCTCCAACCATAACTCCAACTGGTCTCTGATAGACCTCAAGTCCTATCTCCAAATTGGTCTCTGACAGACCTCAGAACACATCTCCAAATGGTCTCTGACAGACCTCGTAACTCATCTCCATAAATAACCAGGATCTCTGATCAAGAAACAACCGGTATCTGAAGGTCTAGTTACCTGCATAACCCTAAATCCCCTCACAGGTGGGTGGCCCTATAACTGGCACAAGGTACGGCATCCTATGCGGTCGTTGGCGTCACAGACTTTCAGGGTTGATGATACGATTCCCAGAAGGAGTGGCATCATCAAATCCTGAAGAGGCCTCACTCAGCCAACTTCCAAATGATCGGTCCCCAGAGTCGACAATCCAACTAACCAGCAACCCACGCCAACCAAAGGAAGGGGCAGGAGGCCAACCAGAGGAACCTCGTCTGAGTGTAGATTTCATGGGACACCGAAGCAAGCAAAGCAAGCGGGCGCCCACTAATTTCTACTCTAATTCTAGGTGCACTCAAGCCCAGGTCCGGCTTATCTCTCGATATCAGAACACCCGTCACACCCCAAATACAGCAATAATAATCAATATACAAAGCTGAAAATACAAGGTTAGAAATATACAATAACTCCATACAAAATCCTCGACGGGAAAACAAGCGTTAGGATTGACTCTCTCAAGGGACGTTGGATCCCAAATGCATAAGAACTATCGCAGTCCTTAGCAGCCAGGGGACGTTGGATCCCCAGCAGAGTCGCCAGCTGTCGCTACTGCGAAAATCGGCGCCGGCTGAACAGAAGAGTCGCCACCGTGCGTTATTTATCCCACGGGAGGGAAAGGAAACGCTCAGAGTAAACCTCGCACAACACGGGAAAGGTATGGTCATCGCAACCAAAACCTGGGTTCGGGAGTCGGTTACGCAAGGGGAAGGTATTAGCACCCCTCACGTCCGTCGTACTCGACGGGATCCACGCTTGTTTTCGGGTATGGATTGTTATTCTATCTAAACTATAGGCCAAGGGTTAAAAAGAAAATAAAATGAAAATAAAAATGACTCGGCAAAGTATCGCACTTTATGCCTACGTATTCCCGTCTGGAACGAGAAATCAGAGTCAACGTAGTTCGCCTACCTACGGGAAAGGAGGGGAAGGTTGCTCGCTAGGATATCGCATCCTATGCCTACGTACTTTCATACAACATGAAAGATCAGAGCAAACGTAGTTCGGGTACGGAAGACACAAGCTTGTCTTGGTTGATTTTATTCTTTCTGAAAAAAAGGTTTTTCTGATTAACAGTCCAAGAGGACAAAAATGACGCTTTGATGAGTTCACATTCTTTTTACGGAAGAAGTGTCTTTTATTATGTTTGAAATCTTTATGGTGTTTTTCTGTTTGTTTTGAGAAAGAAAGAGACAGAACTCTAACCTACGGTTGCGAAGGGAAACAAACTAACCTAATGTTATCATGCATGGGTTAAGACCTAGTGTCTATCATGCTCCTCTCTTGCACAGAGAGAAACAGAGATCCTACGGGATAGGCAGAAACAGAAACAATACCAGATATATACAGTAAAGCAGTAAAATGCATGGATGCAACAATACAAGCGAGGCAAGGGAGTCCCACTCAACCTCGAACCTAGAAAACAATAGGCAAAAGTGAACAGGCTTCACTTTCAACCCAGCAGGGTAAACAGCAAACAATACAGTTCAGAAAACCAATCAATACATCAGCAAATGAAATACAACAGCAAAAGAAACAGCATCAGCAGCTCTGAATCAACAGCTGGCTCCAAGAAATCCCCAATCAGCTACAGGCTTCAACAAGCATCAATCTCCATCTTCATGGCCTTCAAGCAAGGGCTTTGATCATCTATCTTCCGTCTGCAATGGCTTTTCTTCAAGCTCAAACCTCCAGGATGAGGGATTAGTCACAAGAGTGAATTGAGTGTTAAGCAATCAGTTGACTACCAAGGGTGGTGAACAGACTGCTTCTAACACAAGAGACATTTTCTCTCAAGAGTTCTATCTCTTAGACACTATCACCAAGCCTTCCAAAGGAAGGGGGTGAGTGTCTTAGAGAGACTCTGAATCACAGAGAAGAATGGATGCAGACAAGGCAATCCATGTTTGAGAAACAAACTTTCTAATCTAGAGCTCTGCCTAGCTCCTAAACCCTAGTCTCCTCAGCAGCTGCTAGCAAGAACCTCCTCTCCAACTCTGACAGTTGATCTTCAATCTTTGAATCTCCAATGGTCTTCATATTCTCAAGGCTTCAGCTCCCTAGGGCCCCAGACAACCCCAACAAGCAAACAATAATCCCCAGAGGGCACACCACACCAATCAGATATACAGACAGTATTAATAGCAGTAGGGGAGTCCTAACTTTTCTCTAAGGGGATCTAATAGCTACCCATAGCCCCTATAGTCCCATAACTAATCTAGTTGAATCCTAAGTCCTAAGGAAAATGAAATCAAACTTCTTAAGTCATTACCTAACCCTAGTTTTGTTCATGATGTTCAAACCTATTTTAATCACCTCAAATTAACTTCTAAAAATGGGAACTAAAATATTTCTACAAGTTGAATATCTCATCTAAACAATATAAAAAGAATGACCAAAAAATATTAAAGCATGTAATAGAACAAAAATTATTAAAATGATGCATGAAGTGAACTATTTAATATGACATTTATTTAGAAAATATGAAAAAAATATGAAATAAAAATAAAAACGCAATTTTATTGTCCTATAATATTCTAGACATCCTAAAGAAAATATGGTAAAAAGAATGAAGTGAAAATGATTTTTTATGCATTTATTATGAATTAATGAAAATTGGTAAGAATTAAAATGAATTAACAAAATTAAATGACTTAAAATGAGGGAGGGGGGTTAGAATAGCAGGTACGCCCAGTACATATCCAGGATGGGCCAACAACCAGGGGGTGCAATTAGCGCTTTACACTAGGCCCAGCAAATACTCAGAATCCTTAGAAATAACAAAGCGCGCAGGGGGGTAAGGAAAGTAACAGATTCACGTTGAAATTGGTTTGGGCTTGGTATAGGGGGGTGGGGATAACACAAACCAACTCAGGCCCGCCCGTTTCAATTAATGAAACGGCGCGTTTTGGCCAAACTTCATTTCCCTCCAAATTCAGATTAAACAAGGGCCATTGGATCACGCTATTAGTCAACAGTCCAACACGCATTGAACGGACACGATTTCGTCTCTTTCCTTGGATCAACTGAAATTAGGGTTTCACCATTAACCTCCATGCACGAACCAAACTTACACCTCTCTGTTCTCACTCTACACTCCACGAATCCACATGCTGTAAACATGAAAATCATGCTAAATCTCTCCCTCTACAATCCTGTGGTTTCAATTCAGTCTGAAAGCCCATATATCACTCAACCCGATGGCATCAAGTTCTGGTCACCATGGAATTACACTGATATGCACCATCACGATTCTTCCTCAAACTTGACCTAAACTAACCTATGCCTAATGGAGATTAACCTGCGCTATCAAACTAACATTATGATGCATTAACCTAAGAGATATTGATCCAAACAGTTTGTTGCACCTGTTAACTACCATCACCAAACCTCTCCAAATTCATCCTACTTGTTCTCCTAACCACCTAGATTGCATCTAAACTAATAAAATCATGCCTAACTAACTGAATCAAGCAAATCGAATGAAAACATACCTGGTGCAAAAGCTTGAAAACAGCTATGGAAGATTGAGGATCTGAGGCTCTTGAGACTTGGATCTTGATCCACAAACTCAGTAATCAATTCTGTATGCAATATTTTGGTGATTCCTTGCTTGAATTATGCTGTCCAATGGAAACTTCAACTTTGATGTTCTTGAAAAAGATACTCGAAAATGGATGATAATCACCAAAACTTTGCTTCAATTCTGATCTATGATGATAATGGAGCAAGATTGAATTAATGTGGATGATGATTTTGTGAAGAATTTGAGAGAATTGCAATGAAACTTCAATGAAAAAGAATGAGAAAGCTTGTGAAATTCTTGGTGAAAATGAAGCCAACCCTTGCCAAATTCTCATTTCATGAATATATAGACCCCAATGGTACATTCTAGATCCATCTTGCACATTCCCTTGCTTTCCAACTTTGATCCATTTTGGTTATGTTTCTTCAATTACAAGTAACCAAAGATAACTTTCTTTTTTCCTTCTAAACTCAAAAAAGTGTTTGAACCATTGTTCTTAGAATTGTTTTTCCATTCAAAATCATATATTGGAAGTCTCCATTTGGACTTGTAAATCTCCCAAACCATTTTCCATCTTGAATTTCTTTGAATTATAAGCCTTTTTAGTTCATATTTTGACCAATTATGCAACTTCATGCTATGAGCTTTTCCAACAATTTGTGACCTTCTTCCTAGACTTAAAATCCCATTTGGAGCAAGTTTGATGTTGTAAGTTTTTCCATTTGAGGCCTCCTTGTATGAGTTTTGGACATAGGTTAAAATGACCTGTAATTCACAAATGCCCAAAATACCCTTTGCTTGCCAAGACCATAAGTTGAGTTCTCCACATCATATGAAGGCATGCCATACCATTCTAGAAAGCTAAGACAATGAGGAACAATTCTTATGTTGACCAAGAATTCATTTGAAATCTCCTTGAGGGGCAAAACTAGCTTAGAAGTCAAGTCACTTTCACAGACAAAAATTCAGACACCTCAGATGACCTGTAACTTGCAAGGACCATAACTTGAGTTCTATAAATCTCCTTGATGTCTTCCACCACTCAAATTAAAGGTCTTGAGATCCTCTACAATTTTCATGTTGGCCAAGAAGCCATTTGAAACTAGCATTTTGACTTATCTTGCTTGGAAATTTGACCTAAACTAGGGGATTTTACACAGAAACCCTAATTTAGTAACTCCTCTTCTCCTTGATTTCTCTTGAATTCTCCTTGGCATATCTCCATATCCTTGTTCTCCATGTCAAATGATGAACCCCACATCTCTCCAATAGCCTTGAATGCCCTTTAAATCAGTCAATTGACCTAGGGTTGACCTAGGGTTGACCCAGATGAAACCCTAGTTGACTGTCTTCAACTGTAGCTCTTGTGCTCTCATCAATGAATTGTTTCCTTCTCCAAATGACTTTTTAAGTCTCTCAAGATGTCTAAATACTCCCCATGCCTTCAATTCACAGCTCACAATCCTCTTGTTGGTCCTCAGATGCCCTCAGCTAGGAGATGGACTCAAGGCTTGATCTGCTGAACTCTTTGCTTTCAAATTCTTTCCTGATGACTTGAATGAGATCGAATTGGAATAATAACCTCTTGCTAGGCCTCTAGAGATGATAATAATGATTGGTCCCCTGTTGAATGATTTGCTATGCTTATGCTATGCAGATGGTTAGTCTATGTACATGACTCTATATGCAAATGCTAATGATAATGAAACATAAACCAAGTGAATAAGGTTAGGCAAATTTTAGGGTGCAACAATGACTATTCTTCCATGCGGCTCGGTTTTGACATCATCGAAACACACATATCAAGTATCTGAGGCTTTGCCCTCACATACTCCCCCTTTTTGATGATGGCAAAACACATATAACCTGTTTGCATGATATCCGACATTATCCTCCCCCTTGCTTGATGCCTTTATTCTCACTTACTCATTTGCGTTAAGTGCGACGTCTTCATGTTTGATCTTTATGGTTCTACTAAACAGCTAGACATTTTCTCCCTATTTGACAACATTAAAAAGAAAGAAATTTCTGTTAAGAAATGATAAACTAATAATAGATGCTCATATCAAAACATGCACAACAGGATAAGCATTAGCAATCATCCGCACATGAAAAAGTTAATGATCAAGGAATAAAAAGATAATTAGCACCATACATAGACAAAAATAGTAATTGTTGCTATAAATACAATGAATACATTTGAAATTAACTCAAGTAAGTAAGTTCATGAAGCAAAACATTAATCACGTTAGAAATGCTTAATACAAGGAAAAATTCACAACAACATAAAAGAATGAAATGCAATTATGTAGAATGCATAGCCTTCAATGTCTCCTCCCCTTGAAATGTTGGCCTCTCCCATGATACGGATACGGCGGAAGCATTTGAGCCTCGGCCATGTCAGTAAACTCCAAAATGACACAGTTCAAGGTGTTGAGGCTATTTGTAATGGCTTGGTGATGACTTTCAGAGGATTCAACCAGATCATCGAACCTTTGATTGATATTAGAAGAGAACGTGTTGAAGTTTTCATCCTGCGTCTCAAATTGAGTCTGAAGTTGTGAGAGACGTTCATCCTGGTCAGTCATGAAGGCACGCTGTTCTAATTGCATATTCCTCATCATCTCGAGGAGTTCGGCAGAATGCTGTTGCGGGGGATTCGTGAAGTGTGTTTGCTCTTCATAGCCCCACTGTGGAGGCTCCTCATAGCCCCAATGTGAAGACTCCTCATGACCCCACTACGGAGTTTCCTGATACTCCGAATATTATGGAGGCTAATAGTTGTCACGTAACAACATCCAACCGGTATTTTGCCATTCGCCCCAACCTTGACTATTTCCATGGCTTGAAGTAGGGGATTGGTTAGACCAACTCACATTTATGTGATCGACAACTTCCCTTGGTTGTCCATCACCTTGGTCATTTTGTTCTTCTCCGTCCTCTTCATCTACCTCATCACTCTCATCGGAGTCTTCCAACCGAGAGGCGGTTGCTTTGACAATAAATCGATAATGATGTTCATCCGGCATCCAAAAATAACCCATCATAGTAAGAGTCTTCTGACAAAACTCTTGATCCGGAGTGAGATATCTATATGGGATCCCCGAAAGTGTAACTTGAGCGTTGTTCAAAATTTCCTCAATGAATGAACCGCAGGAGAGAGCGGTACCTCGACCCGAATCTCGGAGAGCATACATCCTACTAGAAATATAATAAGGCCAACTTATTTTGATCTTTTTCTTCAAGATATAGATCAAATGAACTTCGGCCTGATCAACTCGAGAAAATCCTCCTTTCTTAGGCCGCAGAATGTGCGCCACAATCCATTGCAAAATTGTATCCATAGGTTTTAGTTTACCTGTAGTGACGGTTTTCGGAAATAACTCACTAGCCACAATATCAGCCGCATACGGCTTCTTCGGCATTGAGTTCAAAGCTTCTTTGAACTCGTAGCCATCAACTGTGTGGGTGTCAGTGACCTTAATGAGAGGCCGATCAGAAATGGGAGGTCCATCAAACGATTTCAACCAATCAGCATTATTTACACACACCTTTGTATTTCCAATTTTACTGTGAAACTCAAAACCCGGAAACTTACCATGAAGACACGTATAGAAGATCCTCACAAGGTCTTCGTTGTACTTTGTATTGCACTCCAGAAATTTGTTAAATCCTAGAAAATCTAGAAGACTGATTACCTGAGGAATGTGCATTCTCTCAGCAGGGAGGCGATAATAGGCATGTTGCTTCACCACAGACCGCTGGCCAAAATTTTTAGCGAACATCTCGGCAAGCTCAAGAGGAACCAGTGATACAGCGGTCAACGGGAGAGATACAGAGGAGGAAGCTCTTGTGGATCTTTTACCAGTAATTTTTCGAGTAGCCATGGTTTTTGCTTGCAAAGAGAAGAAGAGGAAATGGGTTGATGATGATTGCAAATATTGTAGAGAATTCTTGAATATGGAGAGAAGTTTAACACTTTGACCCTTTTGTAATAACTTCTAGGTTTTGTCGCAACTGCGAAAAAGGGTCGGCTGACTGACAGAAGAGTCGCCACCGAACATTATTTATCCCAAAGAGAGGGAAAGGAAACGATCGAAGAAAACCTGAAAAAAAGGGAAAGACAAGGTCATCGCAACTAAATCTTAGGTTCGGGAGTCGGTTACGCAAGGGGAAGGTATGAGCACCCCTCACATCCGTTGTACTCAATAGGATCCATGCTTGTTGTCTAATCTATGGGTGAAAACTAATTAATGCTACTGCTAAACAGGGGTGAACGGAAAGAAAAAACTCGATAGGACATCGCCACCATATGCCTACGTATTCCCTCGTGCAATGGGAAAGTCAGAGTCAACGTAGTTCGAAAAACTACGGGTGATGGGGGGAAGGTTGCTCACCAAGACATCGCCGTCTTGTGCCTACGTATCCTCATATGGTATGAGAAATCAGAGCAAACATAGTTCGGGCAGACACGACCACTGGTTGGTTTAAGTGTTTTACTGAGTAGGGTTAAATCTCCGTTCTAGCAGTTTGGGACGACGCCTGTTTGCGGTAGAAAAAAAACATGACCCACTCTTTCTGAAAATTAAGTTTGAAACAAATCTCGAAGGATAAAAAGGTTTGATCTTTTTGTTTGTGTTTTTTATGAGAAGAAGTGAATTGAGTTAGATTTGAAACTCATGTTGCACTGAAGACTATGACTTAAGAGCGAATGCATCGCATATCGGCCAAAGGGCATACGCTAAACACTCTAGACAGTGTGAGAGGAGCTCCCCCCCCCCCCACCCATCATTCCTCAAGTACTTAAGGCTCGTAGCATACAACAAGTGTTAACCTTTTTTAAGTGTCTTAAGAAGTTATGAGATGAGAAGAGAAGACACGAGACTAAGGGAAACTGATCAACCCTAATGTTATCATGCAATGTGATCCTAAAGTTGGGATTGAAAAGGGGACTACCTAATGTTATCATGCAAAGGATTGAAAGCCTAATGTCTCTCCTACTCCCATCTTAAATAGAGGGACTAGGAATCCTAAGGGATCATGGCAAAAGAGCACAAGTAAACACATATCAATTCAATCACAGATGAAAAGAGATGAAGGATGAAAGTGACTTAAACAACTCAATGCAATAAGAGATGCAGACATGAAAGGTAAACATAAATGCAAGCATGAAATGATACAAAAATACTCAAAATAAAAGAGACTCAAACACAAGAGTTGACTTAAAGAAATCAAGAAGGATGAGATGAAATGGGAGAAGTAGACTCCTACAACAATCAACCATCAATCATCAAGAGAGGAATGCTAAGCATAAAACAAAAGCAAAGAGGATAAGGCAGCAACCACATGAAATTTATCTCAACCAAACATCCACATTTGATCATACAAATAGAAGCAAAAAAACAAAGCAAGACAAGCACAAATGTTCATGACAAACTCAAAGTGTATACATCAACACCAAATCATTATGAACATGTGGTAAATCACCTAGGGCAGAAGTAAAACCACAAGAGTAAGGTCTCAAATTCAAGGTTAAAACAAGAGGCAAGCACAAGCATGATCACGTACAAGTGAAGAACCAAAGTTCAAGCACAAACTCAACACTTAGAACAAGTGGAGAAGCATGATTCCAAGATGACTTGTGATACAAGTTACACATTCAAATGACCCCTAACAAGCAAGGCAGCACCTCTAGCATGTTATAAATATGTAACAAGGCTCAAGAGGTGCTTAGGGGATCACTTATGATCATATCCCAAAGTTTTAGGTCAAACTAGTATGTGTAAGCATCCCTAAAAAGACTTAGATTTGCAAAATCATGAAAAAATAGAAGATAAGCTCAATAAATCTCAAATAAAATCTTAGGTTAAGATGAAACAAATGGTAAGCAGAATACAAAAACTCAAGTCAAGAACTCACTCAAAGCACCACCAAATAAAACCCAAAAGGCATGGTGTCCCACATTATCGAGTGTATGTCGAGGGTCAACAAAAGTGAAAAGAAAACCAAATGAAAAATGATCATTGGCCACTCAAATTCACCCTCAAAAATGCCTCAATCCCTCACCCAAATGAGGAAGTAGCAATGGTCATAGAGGATATAGAATTGAAGTCCAAATGATCAAGTTCAAATTAGGTATGAACTATAAAACACCTTAAATTATTAATTCCAAATAAAATAGAAAAATTAAATAAAAATGATGAAAAATTAAATAACATCTTGAATTAACAGAAAATGATTTTTAGGGATTTTTAGGATGATCGGAACTATTTTTAAAATCATTAAAATGAAAATGTAATTAAAAAGAAATAAAAATAAAGAACAAAGCATGAAGGGGGTGCATTCAGCAAGAACAGAATGAACTACATCCTGTACAAATTCTCCTGGGCCTCAGAAGTAGGAGGTGCAAATATAAAAAGGGCTAAGCCCAATAGCACATGAAACTAGAGTTTTAATGAAACTTTGCGTTTCACTAAAACACGTGGAGTCAAACACCCACATAAGCAAAGTCAGCCCAATGCAAGCATGCCAACACACATGGTTAAAGAGTCCATGCAATCCAACTCAACCCTGGCCTAAAACATGACCAGACGCCGGAGTTAAGGCTCCGGTTGTCTTCTTAGGCCAGCTTGCCAGAGACCAGTCATGAAATTTCAATAAAAATGCCAGATACCGGTACCAAACGAAAGCTCTTTCAACAAGGAATCCAAATCCAAAAATCATTTTGCAAAAAGGTTCATGAATAAAGAGAAAACAGGACACGATTCTTTGAGAGCTCAAACTAAAATTGCATCAAACACTCATACAAATGATTCAAACATGGCCTACCAAGTGTAGGGCTTCACATGCACCCAGCATGGTCCTATTTAAATGCCTAACATGAGAGATTAAGGTGGAGAAAACTTACCAAATGGAGCTGCTCGGTTGACTCTTGAAAATGGATGCAAGCTTCTGTTTAATGGTGCTAATCTTTTCCTTAAGCTTTGATGAAGAGGAAATGACCTAAGACTTGAAGCAAAACCCATTGACAAGCAAGATTCGAAGAATGGAAGTTTTATGAAATTTTGGAATGGAAGAGCTCTCTCTCACGCAGCAACCTACATCCTGAGCATTAGGGAAACCTTTAGAGCTTTTATATGGTGGATTTTCACACTCCATGCAGGCCCATAATGGTTCAATCAAGTGATTCCAAAAAATGGCCAAAAACTTCCTTTCACTTATGCACACGGGTATGGCTTCATTTTCCTTCTTTTCGTTAGCATTTCAGCACAATAAGGGTGTGTGGAAATGAAATAAGTGGTTTTGGTGAATTGAGAAAAGGTTTGTGTAAGGTTTTGCATCATGACTCTTATGGTATAAAGTTTGAAAATTTGGTATGAAACATTTACTTTTGTTGGTCCAAATGTGGTAAAGAGCATCATGACCAAAGTTTGATGATGTTAAGGTGTGAAAAATTCCAAAACAAAGTCATTTAGTAGCTTGAAATGAGAGATGATCATTCTAGGTCCAAAATGTCAAGTTTCCACTTTCCATATGGATCAAATGATCACATAAACCATCAATTCTTATGAATTTTGAGTTCATTGTGGAGTTAAGGCAATTAGACACAAGTTTCATGTTTGTTGAAAATGGATTAGAGGCCTTGAAGTGCTTGAAAATGGTCATTGAAATGAATGACCTATAATGAAGTTTCCAAACATACCATTGCCTTGTGAAGAACATAACTTGAGTTACACATATGATAATGAGGATTTCTAGGACTTTTTGGAAAGCTAAGACAATGAGGAAAAACTTTCATGTTCACTTGAAAGTGAGGAGAAACTTGATTCCAAGTGAAAAAATGCTTTGGAAGTGAGTTGACTTTGAGTTGACCAGAATTCTTTTCATCTCATGAGACCAACTTGTTGACACCATAACTTGAGATGTACAAACCCAACAGATGAATTATTTTACTCAAACGAAATCTTGAAAGATGATGAACAAGTCTCATGTTTTCTTGAAAATGAGATTATACTTTCATCATAGGGAAAAATGTCCTTGAAGTCAGGCACCAAATAAGGGGGATTTTACACTGAAATCAACTGAAACCCTAATTTAGTAACTCCTTGAACTCTTGAAACTCCTTGATTTGATCTTATCATGACATCCTATATGCTTCAAAATGACGTCTCATGTATTCAATGGCCTAGAACCATGTTTTGATTCCTCCCAAGTCCACAGTTGACTTTTGGTTGCCGAGATGAAACCCTAACTCCATATCCTTTGATTGAGGCTCTTGCAGATGAATTGAATGACCATACAAACTCCATAAAGACCCCTCAAGGTATACATTGAGCTTTTAAATAATGCCTTATCCAAATATTTAACCTCATGACCCTCTAATGACCCTCTAATGATCCTTAAGATAGGAGGTGACACCCATTCACAAACTTCTCCTCTCAAGGAGCTTTAAAACCCAACCCCGATGGCAATGAACTCTTGATAGCTTACAAATGATATCCTTTCTTTAGCTTGAAAAAAAATCTCTCCTCTTAAATGGCAAACACAATACCTCTTTATCCCCTGTAAGAACCAATATTATGCAAATGCAAATGCTAAAATGAAAAGAAACATAAGCCAAGTTAAAAGAAAAGGTTGGTCAAATTTTGGGGTACAACAGCTGCCCCTATTCAAACAACTTGGAACTGAAGGGATGAAAAGTGAACGGCTTTCAAACGTTTAAGGTAAAAGGTGGTTGAATACAAAAGAACCCAGAAATTTGCCAACCGCAAAATAGCGAACTGTAGAATGGTCCACCAGAGTGGAAATAAGATCACTGGAGAAACTGTATCTGATAGTTGTAGGAAAATGAGCTAACTCATCACCAATTAGAAAACATCGACACGCAATTGAAAGAGACATCTGCTAACATGCAGGTAATGACACTAAGTCGGCTCGACACTCGGTCAGTAAGAAAAACATCTGATTTCACTATCAGGCATCTGTTAAACAAACCAGGCAACGACGCTAAGTCGGCTCAACACGAAGTTGGCAACATATACTATCCAAAGAAGGCATCCGTTAATCAAAACAAGCAACGAACCCTAAGGCCGGCTCAACGTGAAGTTGGTAACATCTTCTATCCAAAGCAGGTATCCGTTAATCAAAACAGGCAACAAACCCTAAGGCCGACTCAACACAAAGTTGGTAACATCTGTTATCCAAAGCAGACATCCGTTAATTAAAACAGGCAACGAACCCTAAGGTCGGATCAACATGAACTTGGTAACAACTGTTATCCAAAGCAGGCATCCGTTAAATAAAATGGGCAACAAACCCTAAGGTCAGCTCGACACGAAGTCGGTAATAGAATTCACAATCTGAAGGAGAATTCCGCTGGGAAAGAATGAACTTAACCAAATAGACCGTGTTGGGGAAATAATGATAAGATGAACACGTCCATCAAAGATTCTTTGTCAGGGTCTGAATACCGCACAGGCTCATCAAATACTGTTATCAGTAAGATGAACATATCCATTAATAACTCTTGTCGGGGTCTGGATACCGCACAGGCTCATGAAATACATTGATATCTGCTGGAGATACATCTGAAAACAAGAGGTAATTACTTGGCTAATGCTTTCAATGCATATGTTTGAGAATGGCATAATGCTCCATACGAAATGCAAAGGAACCACTCCAACAAAATAAATGCTGAAGAGATGAAGCCAACTCCGTCGGGGATGACCGGGTGTGCCAAGTACGATTAGACTTTTGCTGGGGAAAACAAACCCTGGATGGCCTCCAAGAAAAGAACTTTCTTGGGTAAAACTGTTCTACTAAGAACAAAATCCACTCCGTTGGGGATCACATCAACTCTGCTGAGGAAAACAACCCTGGACTACCTTCCAGAATACAACTCTTCTGGGGAACAAATCCACCCGACTGGGGAAAATAGCCCTGGATAGCTTCCTAGAACAACAAGACTCTTCTAGGGAATAAGCAAACTGTTGGGGGGAATAAATCCACTCTGTCGGGGATACCACTCTGCTGGAGGTTAAACCCAATCTGATAGGTATTAAGAATAAGACTTATTGGGAAGTTATCTCAAACTCTCTCTGCTGAAGATGGAGACTAACATTCACTGGGTATAATCCCACTCTGCGGGGAAGAAAATCGACTCTGAGGGGAATTAAGAAGGACAATCCTTCTACTGGGGATAAAATCTGCTCTGAAGGGGATATAAATCCACTTTGCTAAGGATTGAGAGAAACAACCGTTGGGAAATCATCCCAGCATCTCGCTCTGAGGAAAATCGATAACCACTGGATCCTGTTGTAGAAAACAAATTCGTCGGGGAAAACTCATCGAGGGAAT
The DNA here is from genome assembly GCA_963859935.3 of Lathyrus sativus. Taxonomy (NCBI): domain Eukaryota; kingdom Viridiplantae; phylum Streptophyta; class Magnoliopsida; order Fabales; family Fabaceae; genus Lathyrus; species Lathyrus sativus. Next base: position 118,398,550 of record OZ012738.1, on the reverse strand, counting down.
CAGCATCAACCTCTGCTTGGGGAATTGAGTCTTCAACATCAACCTCTGCTTGGGAATTGTGTCTTAAACTTTGTGGGGAAAACAACACTGAATTCGTCCCACTGTTGGGGGAACGGTCCCAAATCTACCTGCCATGGGATAGGTGTACACCACTACCGGGGAATCTCAATCTCGACTCGCTGGGGATAAGTGCAATCTCCACCTGCTGAGGGAGAAATTAGTCTTAAACTGCATATCATCGCCAACAAGATACTTCTGATCTGACATCTACCCTGTGGGGATAGAGACATGTCTCTGTAGGGGAAACCCTTCTGAAACAATCTTAACTGTGAGAGCCCTGCAAATGACAAACACAATGTGTCCTGTATGCAATAAAGGCTATTTCGGTCATCGCCCATGCCATTATTCAAGCAAATCAATGTTTCGATTATGATTAGAAAAACCCCAAAAGTTTATGTATGCAAAGTTTTTATCAAAACATCACGCGTCTTTTGCAAACAAAACAGTAAAAAGCAAAAACAAGAAAATAAAGCTTTCTGGATAATATACTCATTGATTGAAAATGGCCTGTAAAATAGGCAGATTTACATCAGATGCAACTCCTGAAAAGAGAAAGTTGCACAAAAAGTACAGAAATGCAACAAATATATACAAAATGTCGGCAATTTGGTACAGACAACCACCATGTGTCGATTCGACTATGACTCGCATGACTTTGATGCTTTCTCCGATGCTTCATCTTCTGAAAAGACTGACTTGTTAACCCTCGGTTCCTTCAAGAATCCACTGTGCTTACAGGATTGAACGCAGACCGCAGTCGTTTGCTTTTAAATCCCTAACTTTTGCCTGAATCTCCCTTTCGAGTTTTCAATTCACCGGTATACCCATTTTTGCCGAAGTCGCCTTTTCAGGTTTTCAACTTTGCGGGTTTACATTCTTTTTCTCTTTATCCCTATTTTTTTCCCGAACGCATTCTTTTTATGGTTCGCCGGGACGCCCCATTTTTGCCAGGATTTTCTTTTTATTCCAGCGGGTCTCTTTTAAGCAAAGTATTTTCTGACTACGTCTACGTTCACACGGAATGCAAAATCCTTGCCGTCCATAGTTGAAAGTAATAAGGCTCTTCTGGAGAAGACTTTCCTTACCACATATGGACCTTCGTAGTTGGGAGTCCATTTGCCCCTGTAATCTGTCTGTGGAGGGAGAATATGCTTCAACACTAAATCACCTTCCTGAAAGCCTCGAGGTCGCACCTTCTGATCGAAAGCTTTCTTCATCCTGCTCTGATATAATCGACCATGGGCGGTAGTTGCCAATCTCTTCTCGTTAATCAATCTAAGTTGATTCAATCTAGCTTTCACCCATTCCGCCTCATCAAGTTTAACATCAATCAACACCCTCAGGGAAGGAATCTCGACTTCTAGTGGTAGGACAACTTCCATACCATACACTAGCGAGAAAGGAGTTGCCCCAGTTGAAGTGCGTATCAAAGTACGATATCCGTGTAATGCAAAGGGAAACATCTCGTGCCAATCCTTGTAGGTAACAACCATCTTCTGCACAATCTTCTTTATATTCTTGTTGGCTGCCTCAACAACACCATTCATCTTCAAGCGATAAGAAGAAGAGTTGTGATGTTCAATCTTGAAACTCTGGCACTGTTCCTTCATTATCTTGTTGTTCAAATTCGAACCATTATCAGTAATGATTCGTTTAGGCACTCCGTAACGACAGATGATGTCCTTCTTGATGATCGAGCCACAACCTGCTTGGCCACGTTGGCAAAAGAAGCGGCTTCAACCCACTTAGTGAAATAGTCAGTTGCCACTAAGATAAAGTGATCTATGTTGGATGTGGTCAGTTCGATCTTACCGATCATGTCAATGCCCCACATAGCAAAGGGCCAAGGATACACCATGACATTCAAAGGATTTGGCGGCACATGCATCTTATCAGCATAAATCTGACATTTATGGCACTTTCTGACATACTTGAAATAATCAGATTCCATGGTCATCCAATAGTAGCCTGCCCTCAACAATTTCCGAGACATTGCATGTCCGCCTGCATGCGTACCGAAGGAACCCTCGTAGGCTTCTTCCATTAGTAAACCTATTTCCCTTTTGTCCACACATCTCAGCAACACCAAGTCGAAGTTTCTTCTGTAAAGCACATCGTCTTTATTCAGGTAGAAGTTTCCAGACAATCTTCTCAAGGTCTTCTTATCCCGGCTCGATGCCCCAGGCGGATACTCCTGATTCTTGAGAAAGTTTCTGATATCATAATACCACAGCTTCCCATCAGATGCTTCCTCTACTGCGAATATGAAAGTCGGCCTATCGAGATGCGAGATAGTATCCTTGGAGCATCATTCCAATGATTCACCTTGTACATCGAGGATAAAGTTGCCAAAGCATCTGCCATCTAATTCTTGGCTCTTGGCACATGATGAAATTCTACTCTGTCGAAGAAAGGTAACAACCTCCTCGCATAATTCATGTAAGGAATCAGGTTGGGCTGACAAGTCTCCCATTCTCCTTTAATCTGATTAATGACCAAAGTTGAATCACCATATACGTCAAGGTTTTTGATTCTAAAATCAACAGCTTCTTCATTACCCATGATGCATGCTTCATACTCAGCTTCGTTGTTGGTGCAGGCAAATGTTAACCAAGCAGTAAACGGTACGTGGGAACTGTGGGGAGTTGTAATGATTGCCCCAATTCCACTGCCATAAGACTTAATAGCACCGTCAAAAATCATCTTCCATTGGGAGCCTATCTCAAGACCTTCGTCAGGTAACGACTCGTCACAATCCTTCATCTTCAGAAACATGATGTCCTCGTCAGGAAATTCAAACTTCATCGGTTTGTAATATTTAATCGGTTGCTCTGCGAGGTATTTTGACAAAACACTTCCCTTAATGGCCTTTTGGGAAACATACTGAATATCGTATTTTGTCAGGACCGTCTACCACCTAGAAATTCTTCTTGAAAGCTCTTACTTCTCGAACACATATTTGATCGGATCCATCTTTGAAACCAACATGGTTGTGTCATTCAACATGTAATGCCTTAGGCGTTTGGCTGCCCAAGCGAGCGCACGACACGTCTTTTCTAACATTGAGTATCTGGACTCACAATTTGTGAACTTCTTACTCAAGTAATAAATAGCATGTTCTTTTCTGCCCGTCTCGTCGTGTTGACCGGAAACACAACCCATGGAGTTCTCAAGAACCGTCAAGTACATTATTAAAGGTCTTCCTGCCGCTGGAGGCGTCAGTATCAGAGGCTCCTGCAAATATTCTTTTATCTTTTCGAATGCCCTTTGGCAATTTTCATTATAGGAAACCGCCTGATCTTTCTTTAACAAATTGAGCAATGGTTCACAGGTGGTTGTAAGGTGAGATATGAATCTTGCAATGTAGTTTAATATCCCTAATAAACCACGAACATCTTTTTCTATTTTCGGCGCTGGCATTTCTTGTATTGCTTTTATCTTTGCAGGATCTACCTCGATTCCTTTTTCACAGATGATAAACCCTAATAGCTTTCCTGACCTTACCCCGAAGATACACTTGTTCGGATTCAACCTCAATCTGAATTTCCTCAACCTTTCAAACAATTTCGAAAGGTTAACCAGATGCTCTTCCTCCGTCTGTGACTTTGCGATCATGCCATCAACATAAACCTCGATTTCATGATGAATCATATCATAAAAGAGAGTCACCATCGCCCGCTGGTAGGTCGCCCCTGCATTTTTCAATCCAAAAGGCATTACCTTATAGAAAAAAGTCCCCCACTGCGTGATAAGGGTCGTTTTCTCCATGTCCTATGGGGCCATCTTGATTTGGTTATATCCTAATAAGCCATCCATGAAGGAAAACACAAAATCTTGAGCAGTGTTATCGACTAACACATCAATGTGGGGGAGCAGGAATTCGTCTTTCAGGCTCGCTCTACTCAAATCTCTGTAATCTACACACATCATGACCTTACCGTCCTTCATAGGTACAGGAACAATGTTAGCAACCCACGGAGGATAGTTCGTAACAGCAAGAAAACCAGCGTCCAATTGCTTTTGGACCTCTTCCTTAATCTTAACTGCCATGTTCGGCCTAGTTCTTCTCAGTTTCTGCTTTACAGGTGGACACTCTTCTGAAGAGGTAGACGATGAACCACTATATCTGTATCCAGTCCTAGCATATCATCGTATGACCAAGCGAAGACGTCTCTGTACTCTCGGAGTATCTCTACCAGTCTCCTCTTGACATCATCTTCTAAAGCAGCCCCAATTATGACTTCTTTCTTATCTTCCTCTATACCTAGGTTGACGACTTCAATCTCTTCTTGATGAGGAAGAATGACATTCTCCTCTTGTCTCAATAGTCTGACAAGCTCTTCAAGAAGGTCTTCATCTACATCAATCTCTTCTTCAGCTTGAAAGATTGGATTGTCAAAGTCAAACTGAGTCATAGACTAATCTAGAGCGGTGGCATCTGGAATGTGAAACCTGCATGATTAATGTTTGATGCTTAAAATGATATGCAAACAAGCACAAACCACATTTCCATTTTATTGTCAAAATAAAATAAGAAAAACAGGGATCAAAACATTTGAATGCATAAATACGCCTTTGATTAATGATAAAAACAGAGTTCAAACAAATAAGGGCCCTACAAAGCAAAGTCACTACGCCATGGGCGGAACGTAGGACCACACATAACCAAAACAAATAAATTACTCTTCAAATGAAGCTTGGACAACTTCCTCGATGGTCCAATTGCATAAGCCTTGGTTAGGAACACACGGCTGGATCCACGCGTCCATGTCATAGTCATTGTCCCCTTCGTCTTCAGATACGGCGTTGATTCTGTCAAAGATAACCCCACCGCTAGTAAACTGCATCGGTCCCCTGTACTTTGGAGCACTCTGTGAGGAAGAAGACGACGGGTTGTACCCCAATCCAAATTTGTCCTTCTTGTTGGGAATACTGAGCACTTGGCCCCATCCTTGGGAAAAACCAGACAACGCCATAGCTTGAGCTTCCTTGAAAGAAGACATAGAAATCTCAATAATACTGTCCACAACAGAGGGTTTCTCTTTAACCTGAACCGCTTCAAATGCCTGGCACAAAGTTTCATGGATCTCTTCATCCACCTCAACATACTTGAAGGATGATAGTTGGCTAATCATTACATCTTCTTCACCGCACACGGTGACAATATTCCCTCCAACCATGTATTTCAGCTATTGATGCAAAGTCGATGTAACTACGCATGCAGAATGAATCCAGGGTCGACCGAGCAGACAACTGTATGCGGGCTGAATGTTCATTATGTAGAAAACAACATTGAAAATCTCCGGACCTACTTGAATAGGGAGAGTAACTTCACCAAAAACCGATTTTCTTGTTCCATCAAACGCTCTTACAAAAAGATCTCTAGGAGTACATATCACACCTTGGGTGTCTAATTTCATTAGAGCCTTCTTGGGCAACACGTTAAGTGAAGACCCAGTATCCACCAATACATGTGACAAGACAGCCCCTCCGCACTCAATGGAGATATTCAGGGCGTGGTTATGATTTCTTCCCTTGGGAGTCAAATATGAATTTGTGAACCCCCAAGCCATTGCCAGCATTCACGTGGGCCACAACTCCCTCAAGCTGATTCACGGAAATCTCCTGCAGCATGTAAGCCATGTTCAGAATCCTTAACAAGGCATTCATGTGTGCCTCCGAGCATAATAACAAAGATAGACTGGACATTTTGGAAGGAGTCTGTTGCAGATGATCAACAATCTTATAGTTGTTCCTTCGAATAAGACGCATGAACTCCTCAGCGTCTTTCATCAGAGACTATTTCTCTCCTTGCTGGGAATTTTCTTCCACTATAGCCTTTCCTTTTCCTTTGTCAGGCCTCTCCACATTAACTTCTGGCGGTGAAAACACCCTACCACTTCTTGTCACACCACCGACTTCTACCACATTGTCAACAGATGAACTATCAGACGATGTTCCTACCAACTCTTGCTTCTGGCCGTTACAAAATACCTCTGCCCCATAATTCCATGGGATTGCCTTGGTACTTTCGTATGGCATTGGTCCGACTTTAGTGATTATCACAGGCGTTGGCCTTGGAGGCGCTGATATGTTAATAGTTCTGAAAGGGATCGAGATCATATTAATCTCATCCTGCCCCCGATTAATCACCTTCACACCTTTATCTTCGGCAATCCTGTCAAACTGTAATACACCTTCATTCATCAGACACTAAATACGATTCTTCAAATCTTCACAACCCTCAGGGTGAGCAATACAACCTTCACAACTTTCCCCACAACATGGAAAAACTCCGCCTTTCAACAACCTACTTTTAACAAAGCTCAACGGTGTTCTCAATTCTACGACGTCCATTACCAAATTCAGATCTTCTTCTTCAATAATAGCATTAACTCCGGCCGCTCCATGATTAGGCATCGGGTTCTGAACCATATTTAGGAGTATCATTGGTGAAGTTAATTTCCTTCCTGTCAAGAAGGTCTTGCACCTTGTGTTTGAAAGCCTTGCAATTATCTATGTTATGGCCTGGAGCGCCTGAATGAAAGTCACATCTCGCATTCGCGTCATAACCTGGAGGTGGCGCTCCTGTGAGAGGTGCCAATGTTCTCTTTTGAATTAGCTGAAGTTGTAACAAATGTTGTAGAAGTTGAGAATACGGCATAGGTGGTGTTTCAAACTGCATATTCCTTGTTCTTCCTCGGTTCTGAAACCGACATGGTGTATAATTCTGTTGTTGTTGTTGAGGTGCTGCAGGAATAGTAATGCTTGCAACCTGTGGTTGTTGCTGCTGATATTGTGGTTGGCGTTGAGCCCAGTTCTTGTTTCTATTCCTGAAACCTGAAACTGCATTTGTATCACCCTCCCTCTTCTTAGAGATACCAAAAGTCTTTCTTCCTCCACGAGATGTGGATCATTCTCCTGCTTGAATCTTACCTAACTTGATACCATTCTCAACCCTCTCACTAGTAATAATCGAATCTGAGAAACTTCTGGACATGTTTCTAATAAACTTTTCATAATAAATCCCTGGCAACGTTGCCATGAACATATCAATGAGCTCCCTTTCCACCATTGGAGGTTGAACTCTCGCAGCTAGTTCACGCCACCTTTGGGCATACTCTTTAAAACCCTCGTTACTCCTTTGAGAATGATTTTGCAACTGAACTCGGTTCGGAGCCAGGTCACTATTGTACTGATAATGACGGACGAAGGCCTCTCCAAGATCCCTCCAGCTTCTGATATTGGTCCCCTCAAGGCCCATGTACCATTCCAAAGAAGGTCCAGACAAACTATCTTGGAAGAAGTGCATCATCAACTTTTCATCATCCGAGTAGGCGGACATCTTCCTGTAATATGATCTGAGGTGTACTCTGGGACAAGTCGTCCCTTTGTACTTTAAAGTCAGGCACTTTTAACTTCGGTGGAATCTTCAAACCTAGAATCATCCCCAAGTTAGACATGTCAAGCCCAAGAGAATTATAATTCTCCAAATTCTTCATCTTCTCCTCGATCATTTTAAACCTCTTATCCGCATCAGTTTATAAGCCTACACCCAAATATTCCATGGAGAAAACATCATCTTGTTCATCCTCCTCCCACTGAGGACCTGCTGCCCCATGTGCAATGCCCGCTGCACCTAGTATGTGAACCCCTGGTTGATGGCCTCCGCACGGAGGAATAACGACAGTAGGAATAGCATTAGCCTGAGGAGTTCCATTATCAGCTGGAGGAGGTACTACAGTGGTCCCACCATGCAGAACTCCGCTTCCATCAACCCTAGAAATCAGAGGTTGGACGAGCGTTCTTAGCTGCTCTTAGTCGTTAGCAACCCCTTGCATGAGATCCATGAACTGAGCCATACGGTCCCTGAACTCTTGCAATTCTAGCTGAATCTGATCCATAGCTTTCTACTGATTCCCTCTAGTCGAGTAACGGTGAAGCTTCCCGTCTGCTATCCTAAAACACTGCTGAGATAAGAACCACAGAGAGATGAGGTTAATGGAACCAGAACACCTGCAATGCAATATGATAATGATGCAAAATGCAAACATGTAAATATGTTTCAGGGAAATTCTCCCCTTGATTCTAGTTCCACGGAAGAAGCAACAGAAGTCAGAAGAACCACAAAATCTCTCTCATAAATAAAATGAGGATAGGAGTCAGCATTTACAAAGCACCAAGGAAAACAACAGAGTCATCAAAACGACCTCATCCAACAATCCTGGTGATGGTCTGAATATAAGATAATAATAAATACAGAAGAACAAAGGAAAACTGCATCAGGCACGGTAGTGAGTCTGGAACTCTTCTAGAAACTCCTTTGTACCCAGATAATCAGGTCGTGAAACCAACGCCTGAATAAGAAAACCTCTCCTACTGATGACATCCTTCAAGTCTTGAGCATACTCCTCCCAAGCGCCTTCTCCGAAAGCATCTTCAAGTCTGGGTTTCTTCAAATCTGCTATTAACTTGTATTCCTCCAACGTTGCAAGATCTTCTCATAGCTTACGGTCGCTTTCATACTGACGAGATGATTCCCTTGGATCTTTTTCATCTTTGATTCGGAGCTGAGTCTTCAACCTGTCAATCTGCTAACAGAGCTCGTCCTCTCTTCCCTTGTTAGCAGTTAAAGCAGCATTCCACTGACTGTTGAACTTTTATATCTCCAAGTGCACTTTCTCTAGCTCTTTCTTCTTACCTTTGAGGGCATTACACATGCTTCATATATCTTGACCAAGACGTTCTCGGACACGAATTTCTTCAGTCAATTCTCTCCCCATTCTGTTCAGAGTCTCTGTCTTCATCTTGGACAGGTAGGTGGCTTCATTCTTCTCTCTTCTCAGCTGAATAACCTCATTTTCTAGCTCTTTATTCACTCTGCGTAGCTCTTCTTTCTCGACCCACAGCTGGTTATACTTCTGAATGTCAACTGTTTTCGGTTCTTTAACTACCAAAGGATATAAAGGCTCTATAACTGGGAAAGGTAACAACAATCTCTCAACCCTCTCTTGGATCTACTTAACATATGGTCCATAGGCTTTACAGTCACCTTTACCCAAAGAAGGCTTTCCTCTGTGATGAATGTTACTCCAAGCTTTCTTCAAACTGGTTAAAGTATCACTATCAGCCAACCCTGTGAAATATAGAGATTCCTGTATTTCTTCCTCCCTCGGGGGTTCTCTCAAGGCATAACCAAACTGCCTGACGGCCAGAGCAGGATTATAATTGATTCCACCTCTTCTTCCTATCAAAGGAACATTGGGGAAGCTTCCACAACTGGAGATAATCTCACTACCAAGCGGATCTCTGTTGAACCATACAATATTCTTCGAGGTCAAGCCCATGAGCCTTTCTGACCAAACAAATGTGTCTGCAGTATCAACAAAGGGTCCAGACTTAGGAAGATGTGAAATAAACCATCTGTATAGTAGTGGCGCACAGCAGGAGACATTCTTTCCTTGTTTGTTCTCATTCTTGTAGTGTATTGAATGGTAGACATCACCTAGGAGTGTAGGCACAGGATTTCGAGAAGCAAAAATATGAAATGCATCCAAATCCACGAAGTCAAGTATATTGGGAAACAAGACTATTCCATAGATGCACAAAGCTAGAATAGCATTGAAAATGACCCAACATCCCTCCTTAGCAAAGTGTTAAGCTTTTCTTACCAAGAATGACAGCGGGAAACCAGGGAATCCACCTCTCCACACCAACTTGCCATCCAACTCAGAGACATCCTGATGAAGAGCACCAGCCTACTTGGTCGAATCAGGTTCCTCTTTAGAGTGCACAAAAGGAAATTCCTCCAAGATTGGGACTCCTACCAACTGAGAAAACTCCTCCAAAGTTGGAAATAAAACATATCCCGGAAAAGTGAAGCAACGCAACTGAGGATCAAAGAACTGCAACAGAGTATGAATACCTCCCAACTCTTATTTGGAGACCTTGCAGACAAAGCTCAGAATCTTCCCATACTCTTTTCTGAAATCTTCCATGATAGTACGATCAACTACAAAAATAAGGCCAAGCAGAGGTCCTAACTCTGGCGTCGCTAACTTGTAAACAACAGCCCTCTTGAAACCATGCTTCATACTGATGGTGGGTAAGATTACTAGAATCAAAGGGAAAATATGCACCTGAAACAAAAATACATGCAAATGTTAAAATGAAAATGAATATGCAAATGCAAACAGGGGACCAAGATGCTATGCTGCTGGCTAAGTTGAACCAGAGTTCCCATTCGGCGAGAAAATACCAGAACAAACAAAATACCACAACACTGAGATAATAGAAACCCATAATACCCAGGATCAAAGGTTCGCACTGACGATAAATCTGAGTTGGTTGAAGGTCAAGGTTTCCTGTATAACCCTCCCACTCACAGGTATCGACCTAATCTCTGATAAGGTTCGGAATCCTATGCGGTCGTCAGCGTCACAGACTCTCTAGAAATGATGATATGTTCACCATTTCTGGTTTGGCATCATGGTCAAACGAGGAGGCCTCACTTAGCTATATTCCAAATGATCGGTCTCCAGAGTCGACAATTCTCATATTCAACATCCTCTCAACTGTCCGAGATGGACTGGAAAGGATGTCTCCAAAGAAAATCTAGTCTGAACGTGAATTTCATGAGGACTAGTGCATGCCAAACATACAGGTCCATCACTACTTTCCACACTAATGCTAGGTATGTACTCAAGCCTGGGTATTAGGCTTATCTCTCAATGGAACAGTCCCACCCAACAACACAACAATATCATGATAATAAACTGCGGAAAATAAAATGCAAATGCAATACTGTACAAATGCAACACATATACACACATATACACACCCATAAATGACACAAACAAGCGCTAGGATCGACTCGCATAGGGAATCGAATTTAATCCCAAGCAGATTCGCCAGCTGTTGCAACTGCGAAAAAGGGCCGGCTGACTGACAAAAGAGTCTCCACCGAACATTATTTATCCCAAAGAGAGGGAAAGCAAACGATCGAAGAAAACCTGACAAAAAGGAAAAGACAAGGTCATCGCAACCAAATCTTGGGTTCGGGAGTCGGTTACGCAAGGGGAAGGTATGAGCACCCCTCACGTCCATTTTACTCAATAGGATCCATGCTTGTTGTCTAATATATGGGTGAAAACTAACTAATGCTACTGCTAAACGGGGGTGAACGGAAAGAACAGACTCGATAGGACATCGCCGCCCTATGCCTACATATTCCCTCTTGCAATGGGAAAGTCATAGTCAACGTAGTTCATAAAACTACGGGTGATGGGGGGAATGTTGCTAGCCAAGACATCACATCTTGTGCCTACGTATCCTCATATGGTATGAGAAATCAGAGCAAACATAGTTCGGGCAGACACGACCATTGGTTGGTTCAAGTGTTTTACCGAGTAGGGTTAAATCTCTGTTCTAGCAGTTAGCGACAAGGCCTGTTTGCGATAGAACAAAAACTTAACACACTCTTTCTGAAAATTAAGTTTGAAACAAATCTCGAAGGATAAAAAGGTTTGATCTTTTTGTTTGTGTTTTTTATGAGAAGAAGTGAATTGAGTTAGATTTGAAACTCATGTTGCACTGAAGACTATTACTTGAGAGTGAATGTGTCGCATATCGCCCAAAGGGCATACGCTAAACACTCTAGATAGTGTGAGAGGAGGCCCCCCACCCATCATTCCTCAAGTACTTAAGGCTCGTAGAGTACAACAATTGTTAACCTTTATTAAGTGTCTTAAGAAGTTATAAGATGAGAAGAGAAGACACGAGACTAAGGGAAACTGATCAACCCTAATGTTATCATTCAATGTGATCCTAAAGTTGGGATTGAAAAGGGGACTACCTAATGTTATCATGCAAAGGATTGAAAGCCTAATGTCTCTCCTACTCCCATCTTAATTAGAGGGACTAGGAATCCTAAGGGATCATGGAAAAAGAGCACAAGTAAACACATATCAATTCAATCACAGGTGAAAAGAAATGAAGGATGAAAGTGACTTAAACAAGTCAATGCAATAAGAGATGCAGACATGAAATGCAAACACAAATGCAAGCATGAAATGATACAATAAGACTCAAAATAAAAGAGACTCAAACACAAGAGATGACTTAAAGAAATCAAGAAGGATGAGATGAAATGGGAGAATTAGACTCGTACAACCATCACCCATCAATCATCAAGAGAGGAATGCTAAGCATAAAACAAACACAAAGAAGCATGATCAAAGAAATGATGGAAGAAAGAGGATAAGGCAGCAACCACATGAAAGTTATCTCAACCAAACATTCATATTTGATCATGCAAAGAGAAGCAAGCAAACAATGTAAGACAAGCACAAATGTTCATGACAAACTCAAAGTGTATACATCAACACCAAATCATTATGAACATGTGGTAAATCACCTAGGGAAGAAGTAAAACCACAAGAGGAAGGTCTCAAATTCAAGGTTAAAACAAGAGGTAAGCACAAGCATGATCATGTACAAGTGAAGAACCAAAGTTCAAGCACAAACTCAATACTTAGAACAAGTGGAGAAGCATGATTCAAAGATGACTTGTGATACAAGTTACACATTCAAATGATCCCTAACAAGCAAGGCATCACCTCAAGCATGTTAAAAATATGTAACCAGGATCAAGAGGTGCTTAGGGGATCAATTATGATCATATCCCAAAGTTTTAGGTCAAACAAGTATGTGTAAGCATCCCTAAAAAGACTTAGATTTGCAAAATCATGAAAAATAGAAGATAAGCTCAATAAATATCAAATAAAATAGGTCAAGATGAAACAAATGGCAAACAGAATACAAAAACTCAAGTCAAGAGCTCACTCAAAGCACCACCAAATTAAACCCAAAAGGCATGGTGTCCCACTTTATCGAGTGTATGTCGAGGGTCAACAAAAGTCAAAAGAAAACTAAATGAAAAATGATTATTGACCACTCAAATTCACCCTAAAAAATCCCTTAATGCCTCATCTATATGAGGAAGAAGCAATGCTCATAGGGGATATAGAATTGAAGTCCAAATGATCAAGTTCAAATTAGGTATGAACCATAAAACACCTTAAATTATTAATTCCAAATAAAATAGCAAAATTAAATGGAAAATAAAATAAAAATGATGAAAAATTAAATAACATCTTGAATCAACAGAAAGTGATTTTTAGGGATTTTTAGGATGATCATAACTATTTTTAAAATCATTAAAATGAAAATGGAATTAAAAAGAAATAAAAATAAAGAATAAAGCATGAACGAGGTGCATTCAGCAAGAACAGAATGAACTACATCCTGTACAAATTCGCCTGGGCCTCAGAAGTGGGAGGTGCAAATATAAAAAGGGCTAAGACCAATAGCACATGAAACCAGAGTTTTAATAAAACTCTGCGTTTCACTAAAACACGTGGAGTCAAACACCCACATAAGTGTCGCTACTGCGAAAATCGGCGCTGGCTATGACACAAGAGTCGCCACCGTGCGTTATTTATCCCAGAGGACTTGGGGGTACATGGACCTTGTCCACATAAATTTGGCATTTATGACATCTCTTTGCAAACTTGAAACAGTTTGTTTCCATAGTTAGCCAATAATAACCTGCCCGCAGTAGTTTTCTTGTCATAGCATGCCCACCAGCATGTGTACCAAATGTACCCTCATGTATTTCTTCCATGATCAACTTTGCTTCTTTCTCATCTACACAGCGTAGCAACACCAAGTCGTGGTTTCTTTTGTACAGGACACCGTCCGGGTTCAAATAGAAATTGCCAACCAATCTCCTAAGAGTCTTCTGATCTCGACTGGATGCCCCAGCCGGGTACTCCTTGTTCTTCAGGAAATTCTGGATGTCAAAGTACCAGGGTTTATCATCAGATGCTTCATCAATAGCAAATATGAAGGCAGGTCTATCAAGCCGAGAGATAACAATCCGGGGAGCCTCGTTCCAGAAATTAACTTTATACATGGAAGACAATGTTGCCAGGGCGTCAGCCATTTGATTTTCTGCTCGCGGCACGTGATGCAATTCAACCTTGTCAAAGAAAGGCAACAATCTCCTTGCATAGTTCATATATGGTATCAAATTGGGCTGACGTGTCTCCCATTCTCCTTTTATCTAATTCACCACTAGAGCTGAGTCTCCGTATACGTCAAGATGTTTGATTCGTAAATCAATAGCTTCTTCAAGACCCATGATGCAAGCCTCATATTCAGCTTCATTATTGGTAACCGGAAAGGTCAATCGGGCAGTAAAGGGGATGTGCGACCCCTGAGGAGTAGTAATAATTGCACCTATTCCGCTACCATAGGAATTTACTGCTCCGTCAAATATTAACTGCCATTCGGAACCCAACTCTGGTCCTTCATCCGGCAACGGTTCTTCATAATCTTTCATCTTTAGGTACATGATATCCTCGTCAGGAAAATTGAACCTCATCGATTGGTAGTCCTCCATAGGCTGCTCAGCAAGATACTCTGACAACACACTACCTTTAATAGCCTTCTGAGAAACATATTGGATGTCATATTCGGTTAACACCATCTGCCATCGGGCAATTCTTCCGGAGAGTGCTTGCTTCTCAAACACGTATTTGATTGGATCCATCTTTAAAATTAGCAGGGTTGTATGATTTAGCATGTATTGCCTCAAACGTTTGGCGGCCCAGGATAGCGCACAACACGTTTTCTCGAGCATTGAGTATCTGGACTCACAGTCTGTGAACTTCTTACTCAAATAGTAGATCGCATGCTCTTTGCGTCCTGTCTCGTCGTGTTGACCGAGAACACAACCCATACTTTCCTCAAGGACGGTCAAATACATAATCAACGGTCTCCCGGCCACTGGGGGTATCAAAACAGGAGGTTCCTGCAAGTATTCTTTTATTTTTTCGAACGCCTTTTGACAATTTTCATTCCAGGTCACAACCTGGTCTTTCTTTAGCAACTTGAATAACGGCTCGCACGTCGCAGTTAAGTGAGAGATGAACCGAGCGATGTAGTTCAACCTCCCTAAAAACCCGCGCACTTCTTTTTCTGTTTTAGGCGTCGGCATTTCTTGTATTGCTTTTATTTTCGCAGGATCAACCTCTATTCCTTTTTTGCTCACGATAAACCCCAACAGTTTACCCGATCTCACCCCGAAGGTGCACTTGTTAGGGTTTAGTCTCAACCTGAACTTCCTAAGCCTCTTGAACAGTTTCAGCAGATTAACCAAATGCTCCTCCTCCGTCTGGGATTTGGCAATCATATCATCAACATAAACCTCGATCTCTTTATGCATCATGTCATGAAAGAAAGTCGTCATAGCACGTTGATATGTTGCCCCAGCGTTCTTCAATCCGAAGGGCATCACTTTGTAACAAAATGTTCCCCAAGGAGTAATGAAAGTAGTCTTCTCCATGTCTTCTGGCGCCATTTTGATCTTATTATAGCCTGAGAAGCCATCCATGAAGGAGAATACAGAGAATTGAGCAGTGTTATCAACCAGCACATCGATGTGAGGAAGTGGAAAGTCGTCTTTCGGGCTCGCTTTGTTCAAGTCACGGTAGTCTACGCACATTCGCACCTTACCGTCTTTCTTTGGTACTGGCACGATATTAGCGACCCATGAGGGATATTATGTAACAGCTAGGAAACCAGCATTCCACTGTTTTTGAAATTCCTCCTTAATCTTCACAGCCATGTCCGGCCTAGTTCTTCGGAGTTTCTGCTTAATAGGCGGGCATTCTTCTTTTAGCGGCAGACGGTGAACAACCATATCCGTATCCAGCCCAGGCATATCTTCGTACGACTAAGCAACTATATCACTATACTCTTTGAGCATGTCAATCAACCTTCGCTTGACGTCACTTTGCAGTGCAGCCCCTATACGGATGCTCCTTTCAACCTCTTCCGACCCCAAATTGACGATCTCAATGACCTCCTCGTGAGGCAGAATGATTCTTTCTTCTTGTTTCAATAACCAAGTCAGCTCTTCTGGCACTTCGCTGTCTTCGACAATCTCTTCCTCAGCCTGAAATACCGGGTGCTCGAAGTCGAAGTGAGTCATAGGCGGTTTGTAGATGTCATCTGAAATAGTAATCCTGCAAAGGAAATGGTTAAATGCTTCAAAACTCGTACAAAGCAGATAACCTCGTTGCCATTTTATTGTAAAAGATAAAAACAGGAAAAATAGGGATCACAACATTTGTATATGAAAAAACGCCTTTATTCATGATTAAACAATGTAATGTACATAACAGAATGGCCCTAAGCAAAATCACTATGCCCCGGGTAGGACACAGGATTATTCAACAATTAAAAAAACAAATCATTACTGTTTATTTGTCACAGGAACAGTTTCCTGGATAGACCAATTGCAGAGACTTTGTCCTGGCACGCTTGGCTTGATCCATGCGTCCATATCACAGTCGCTATCTCCTTCTTCAGAATCGGAAACAGCATTGATAGTCTCGAAGCTCACTCCGCTTGGTGTGATGGTTATTGACCCTCTAAACCTGGGCGCTCCTGAAGAGGATGCTGATGACGAAGGATGATATCCAAGTTCGAACCTGTCGTTCTTCACGGGAATCTCCAATACCTGACCCCAGCCCTTGGTTTCGCCTGCCTGCACTAGAGCCTGAGCCTCTTTGTATGATGACACGGCCACATCTGATATCTTGGGTACTGGAGCCTTGTCTTTAATCTTTAGCCCTTCAAATGCCTGACAGGGTGTCTCGTGAATTTCGCCGTCGACCTCCACATATCTGAATGAAGACAGATGGCTAACCAGAATATCTTCTTCTCCACAAACAGTGACGACACTATCCCCCACCATATATTTCAACTTTTGGTGTAACGTGGATGTGACTGCTCCGGCAGCATGGATCCATGGGCGTCCTGGGAGACAACTATATGCTGGCTGGATGTCCATTATATAGAACTCAGTTTCAAATACTTCAGGCCCCACCTGCAATGGTAATGTTATCGATCCGAAAACTGACCTCCGTGTTCCATCGAACGCTCTCACCACTAAGTCACTGGGCGTGCAGAGAATCCCCCTGACATCCAACTTCATCATCGCTTTCTTCAGCAGCACATTCAGGGAAGATCCAGTGTCTACTAACACATGGGACATGACCGTGCCCCGGCATTCAACTGACACGTGCAGCGCCATATTATGCTCTCTCCCTCTTGGGGTCAAATCAAAATCTGTAAAGCCCAAACTGTGCCCTGCGTTAACATGAGCCATCACCCCTTCTAACTGATTCACGGAAACATCTTGGGGGTACGAATGACGTGTCTAGGATCTTCAACAACGCGTTCCGATGGGCCTCAGAACATAATAGTAGTGACAAGATCGAGATCTTTGATGGCGTTTGTTGGAGGTGGTCCACGATTTTGTAATCACTTTTACGGATGAGCCATATAAACTCTTCCACATCCTTAAGCGATGTTTCCTTTTCCTTTATCTGCGAGGGGCCACTCTCATCTACCTTGGCTTCCCCCTTTGCCAATCTTTCAGCCTCTACCTCCGGCGATGTGAAGATTCTTCCGCTTCTGGTCATACCTCCTGTTCCGACCACATTATCTACAACCCCAACTGGTTGTTTATTTACGTCAATTTTCTCACCGTCGCAATATACCTCCAACCCGTAAGTCCATGGCACTGCTTTAGTATTCTCGAAAGGAATCGGTCCTGCTTTAGTAATAGTGATTGTCGGCCGCCTGGCGGGCGCCGTTATTGTTATTGTTTTTCTTGGAATCGTTACCGTAGCAACATCGTTCCGCTCATCACACAATTCCTCTACCGGCTCTTCAACTGCGGTTCTATCAAACTGCAATGTTCCTTCGTTTATTAACGCCTGAATACCCTGTTTTAACTCATTACAACCCTCCGGCTGTATCCAACAATCCAAGCAAAATTCGTCACACCCCGGGAATACACCCCCTTTTAACAACCTGCTTTTGATCTCACCCAACGGTGTCTTCAGCTTATTAACATCCGTCACTAGATTCAAATTCTCCTCGGTCAGGATGGCGTTTGCCCCGTGATTGGGCATAGGCTGTTGTACTATATTTGGACCTGCCTGTCCAAAATTGATAGCCTTGCTGTCCAACAAGTCTTGGACTTTATGTTTAAACGCATGACAGCCTTCAATATCATGTCCGGGCGCCCCAGAGTGAAAATCACAGTGTTTACCAGCATCGTAGCCAAACGGAGGATTTCCCGTTAACGGCGCCATGGTCCTTTTCTCAACCCACTTTAACCCTAACAATGTTTGGAGCAGTTCAGCGTATGTTGAAGGAGGCGTTTCTAATACTCGCCTGGGCTTGCCCTATAGGATTCTGCATTGGGCGGGGTGTTGCCTTTGTTGTTGCTGCTGCTGCGGCTGTTGTTGTTGTTGTTGTTGTGGAAAGGGGATGGTAACACTAGTGATCTGTTGATGCTGAGCATACTGACTTCGTTCTCTGCCCCGGCCCCTGCCGCCAAACACAGCACTAGAATCACCTTGTCGTCTACCACCAAATGCTTTTCTTGTACCTCCGGCGGGGCCAGACTCACCTGCTTGGAATCTTCCAACCTTAATACTGTCTTCGACCATCTCACCCATGAGAATCAAATCTGAAAAACTACTCAACGAAACATTAAACAATTTTTCGTAATATATCCCCGTGAACGTTCCAAAGAACATGCTATTCATTTCTCTTTCAGCTAACGGAGGATGTACTCTTGCTGCCATATCGCACCATCTCTGCGCATACTCTTTAAAGCTTTCCTCTTTCTTCTGCGATAAACCTTGAAATTGAACTCGGTTCGGTGCTAGATCACTGTTATACTTATAATGCAGGACGAAAGCATCCGCCAATTGCTTCCAAGTTTTGATTTGAGCGGGCTCCAACCCCATGTACCACTCGAGTGACGGTCCTGATAGGCTGTCTTGAAAGAAATGCATAAGCATCCTTTCGTCATCCGAATACACGGACATCCTTCTGTAATAAGAGCGGACATGCACCTTAGGGCAAGTGTCCCCCTTATATTTTTCGAAAGTAGGGGCTTTGAATTTCAGCGGTACCTTCAGCCCAGGCACCAAGCCCATAGTAGTCAATGTCTAGTCCGGTAGAATTCTGATTAGCCATACCTTTCACCTGTTCTTCGAGCATTTTGATTCTCTGAGTATTGTCAACGGGTCCCTCAAATCCCATACCTCTTCCAGAAAAGGTGTCCTCTTGACAATCTTCGCCCCAATTCATATTTTCATTTCCGTACCCGTTAGGACCAGTGTTGCGACCAAACCCTTGCTGATTAGTCATGGGACCTCGTCCCCCATTACCATAACCTAGGTTGACCCCAGCATGCACGAAACCAGTGTTGATAGGAACCAATCCACCACCATTTCCACCATAACCCTGGTTAGCGTTACCGAAACCATCATAGCCAAAACCCTGAGTGTTGAAGCCGACCTTTCCGCCCTGATTACCATACTCAAACCCCTGGTCGTTATAGCCGAACCCATTGTTACCAAAACCATTACCGCCGTTGAAGTTACCACCGCCCAGATGGGTATCTCCAATGCCGACATTGTTAACAACAGTCTCATTTCCATTCCTGGCGTTGCCATTGCCAGCGCCAGCGTCATTGTTTACAACCACGACAGGTGGGGTCACCACAGGAGGAACCACTGGAGTAGGGGGACCATCCTCATGAAGAGTTTCGACATGCACAGAGTTGTGGTCATTGTTGCCGTTCCCATTAGCCCGCGTCAGCAGCGGCTGCATCAAAGTATGGAGATTCTCCTGGCCTTTAGTGATACTCTCAATGGTCTGCATGAACAGGTTCAAGTTCTCGCGAATCTCCTGCATCTCCACCTGGACTTGATCCATGATTCTCTTGCAGTTGTTTCGGGTTGAGTAGCGGTGAACTCTTTGTTCGTCAATCCTGGAAACCTGCAGACGAAGGAAATAAGATACCGATTCATGAATACCGGTTATGCAATACGAATGCGGATGCAAATATGCAAATATGCTACAGGTTATATTCCCCCCGATTCTAGTTTCGGAGAGAAGGCCATCATGAAAATGGAGTCCCTATCCAGCAAGCAAGGAATCAGAAAACCCTCATATATAACAACTGCCAAGAGGCTGAGTACAAGAGTACAACTGAATACAACTGACGAGACCTCGGCCAACAAGCCTGGCGATGGTCTAAATACAAGTATAAATAACAAAGTCAAGGCAAAGATAAATCAGGCCAAATGGTGGGCTCTGACGTCCTCCAATATCCTCATCGTCTCTGAGTGCCCTAGTCGGGAGATCAGCTCCTGAATCAGTAAGGCATGCCGCTCGGTAGTGGGTCTCAGGTTTTGGGCGTCATCCTGGTAGGTTCCTTTGCCAGGACTCTCGTCAAATCTGTACCTCTTGGAACCGGCCTTCTCTATATAAACTCTCGGCTTCTCATCAATGTCACTTACTCTGAGCTCAGCAGCGCTCCTAGGTGACGTCGCTTCAGCAATCTTTGTGTCTTGGGCTCTAATCTGTGCCTCTAGCGTGGCAATCTGCAGCTTCAGTTCGTCTTCCCGCTCCTTCCGCTTAGTAAGCATGGCATTCCACAAAGCTTCCCACTTGCTGAGACGGGCATAAGCTTTGCTTAGGAGTTCCTTCTTGGAAGTAAGCACCTTACTAACACCGTTTAAGGATATTTCCACTTTTTCTTTCTTGTTGGTTGCTTCCGTCAGCTCCGAGCCCAACCTGTTAATCGATTCAGTCTGTTCCATCACAGTGAAGGTGGCTTCCTTCTTCTCATGTCGTAACTGGAAGATCTCCTTCTCTAACTCCTCATTGGCTTTCTTCAATTCCTCGTTTTCAGCCAAAAATTTGTTATATTTCTCACTCTCTTCCGAAGGAGGTACCTCAATCAATGGAAGATACAGGGGTTCCACAGCAGGATAAGGCATCAAAGAAGTACCAACTCTCTCGCGGACCCAAGCCAAATAAGGATCATAAGCTCTGTTGTTGCTCTTACCGAGCAGAGCTTTCCCCCTCATATGGATGTTAGCCCACGCATGTCTCAATCTGATCACAACAGTTGCGTCTAATAAGCCTGTGAGATACAGAGATTCTTGTACCTCATTCTCAATAGGAGCGTCCCTCAATGCGTAACCGAACTTCCGTACCAGCAATGAAGGGTTATAGTTGATACAGCCCTTCCGTCCAATCAGGGGAACATTCGGAAAGCCACTGCAACTATATATGATATCAGTACCAAGCATACTCCGATCAAACCAAACGATATTCTCAGCAGACAGTCCCATCAACCGGGAAGACCAATCCAAAGCATCGACGGTATCCACAAAAGGCCCTGTCTTCGGAAGGTGCCCCTGGAACCACCTGTACAAGAGAGGAAGACAGCAGGAAACATTCTTGCCATGACGTTTCTCATTCTTGTAGTGAATGGAATGATAAACATCGCCCAAGAGGGTAGGAACCGGATTCTTCGAGGCAAGAATCAGGAAGGCATCTGAGTCGACAAAGTCTGGCACATTAGGAAACAGGACAATCCCATAGATGCAGAAAGCTAGAATAGCACTGAAGGCAACCCAACATCCACTCTTTGCGCACTGTGTAGCCTTCTCAACTAGGACAGACAAGTGAAAGCCATAAGCTCCATTCAGCTTAACCAAGCCTCCCGGAAACTCAGAAGCGTCCAAACTGACAATCTCAGCAAGTGCAGATAACTCAGGCTCAGCATCAACATGTACAAAGGGCATCTGGTCCAACACAGGCACTCCCAACATCATAGAATACTCCTCCAAAGTGGGTGCTAGAATATAGTCAGGAAATAATAAACACCTCAGCTGCGGCTCATAAAATTGCAACAAAGTATATACCCCAATCGTCTCGAATGCTGAAGGTCTGTATAACAAGCTAAGCAATCTCCCATAAGATACTCTGAACTCAGCCCTCACACTCTCATCTGCCAGGGAAACTAAACCCAGCAATGAACTGATGTCTGGTGAATCCAACCGGTAAGCAATTGTCTTCTTCAGGGACTCCATGTTTGGCGAATGCAACTGGTAAGCAACTGTCTTCTTCAGGGACTCCATGTCTGGCTAGAAGATACACTAGAATCAGAGGGGACTGATCACCTGCAACATAAATACATGTTAATGAAATGCAATCATGAAAATGCACATGCATATGCAAACAAGGGACCAAGTGCAATGCTGGTAGACTGGGCTTCTCTGTACTGAAGCTTGAGAACCATCCAATCTTTATCTCAAACCAGGCCAACCACTCAACTGAACCTTGTGACCACATCTCACTAACAGAGATAAACCAAGTGTTCTGAGGTCAAAGGTTTCCTGCAAACAGACCCACCTACCCCTCACAGGTGTGTACTTAACTCGCAGACGAGGTACGGCATCCTATGCGGGTTCAACGTCACAGACTTTCAAGAGCGATGATACGATACCCAGAAGGTGTGGCATCATCATCCCTTGAAGCGGCCTCACTTAGTTAAATCCCAATTGATAGGTTCCCAGAGTCGACAATCCTCGGGTCAGACAACTTGTCGAGCCCTAAGGGCCAGGCAAGAAGCATCAAAGAGAATCTCGTCCGAGCGTAAATTTCGTGGCTAGCTGGTGCGAGCTAAGCAAGTAGGCTAACCACTACTCTCTACTTCTAAGTCTATGTGTAACCTCAAGCCCAGGTCCGGCTTATCTCTCAACAGATTACCCCCTTCCCATAGCAGCAATAACAGTATAAAGCCGATAATAAAATGCGGAAAGTAAAGGCAAAAACGTAAATCTACACAACACCCATGACGGGAAAACAAGCGCTAGGATTGACTCGCGTAGGGGATATTCCAGTCCCCAGCAGAGTCGTCAGCTGTCGCTACTGCGAAAATCGGCGCCGGCTATAACAGAAGAGTCGCCACCGTGTGTTATTTATCCCAAAGAAGGGAAAGGAAATGCTCAAAGTAAACCTAACGTAAAGACAAGAAAGGAATGGTCGTCGCAACCAAATCCTAGATTCGGGAGTAGGTTACGCAAGGGGAAGGTATTAGCCTCCCTCACGTCCGTCGTACTCGACGGGATCCACGCTTGTTTTCTAGTACTGATTGTTATTCTATCTATTCTAAAGGTCTGAGGGTTAAAAGAAAATAAAATGACTCGGTAAAGTATCGCACTTTATGCCTACGTATTTCCGCCTGGAACGAGAGATCAGAGTCAATGTAGTTCGCCTACCTACGGGAAAGGAGGGGAAGGTTGCTCGCTAGAATATGGCATCCTATGCCTACGTACTTTCATACAGCATGAAAGATCAGAGCAAACGTAGTTCGGGCTACGGAAGACACAAGCTTGTCTGAGTGTTTTTTTTATCTCCTTATGAAAGGGTTTTTCCTGATTAAGAGTCCAAGCGGACTAAAATGACACTTTGATGTTTGTTTTCAGTCTTTTACGCAAGAACTGTCTTTTATGATGTTTGCAATCTCTGACGCACTAGAGACTATGATTCGAGGGTGACTATGTTGTATGTCACCCTAAGGGTAACACACTAAGCAATCAGATTACTGAAGAGTGACCCCTCAGCAACCTTTCTCGAATAGCTTAAGGCTCATAGCGTACGACATCGATCGTCCTTATTACTGTGTTTGAGATAGAAGAGAAGGAAGTCTAAAAACCTAGGGTTTAAGAAAGGGATCAAAACTACCCTAATGTTATCATGCATGGATTAACACCTAATGTCTGTCATAATTCCCTCCTGCACAGAGGAAATCAGAGATCCTAGGGGATAAACGGAAAAGAAACAGCAGATATACGGTAAACAGTAAAATGCATGAATGCAGCAACAAACAATAGGCAAAGTGAAACAGCTTCACCTCAAACCTAAGGGAAAATCAACAGACAATACAGCAGAGAAAACCACACCCAACACCAGCTCAGACAGCCACACTAGCTCCTACAGAAAGCAGTTCAGATAGCACCAGCTCTGGCAGCTACAGTTGATTAACAGCAAAAGGTTGATAGTAACAACTTCAAGCAAGGTCCTATCTTCACCTTCCAATGATATTCAAGCTTCAGGTAAGCTCTTATCTCCAATAATCTTCAGCTTTAGCAAGCACTGAGCCTCACCAAACACACAACTTCAATTAGCAGCAAAACCCTAATTTCAACAGATACTCAGCTTTGACAGGCACAAGCTTCCTCTTCTCCAATCATCAATGAACTTATTATCTTCAATAGGATTTCATCTTCAATGCATACACTCACAGAAGAGAATCAACTAACAGATGAAGTTGGAATGTTAAGAGGCTTAGTGAAAACCCAGGGAAATCACTAAGATCTTAACACATCTAGTGAAAGTTATCATCAAGGTTATACCCAATAAAAGCATGCTCTACATCCCTCCTAAGGAGAGATGGAACTCTTTTAGGGGACCTTATGTCATAGGATGGAATAGAGGCATAAGAAGCTCTCTATGTTTGACAGAAGAAATCAGTCTACTCTAGAGTTCTCCCTATATCTCCTATCTCCTAAGTCTTCATCAAGCAATCTTCAAGCACAAGCAACTTCAAGCTCCAAGCATCCTTATTGGTCTTCACTCATCCTCAAAGTCTTTATACAATCCTCAAGCCAAGCACAAGCCCCAACACCCAAAGAAAAGGCCCAAAACCCATCAAACAACACACCATCCAAAGAGGGAACACACCAATATCAATCAACTTGCAAAAATCAAATAAAATGGCAAAACTCATCATAAAATCCTAGATTAATTTCTAAGAGATGCTAGCTATATACCCTATACCCCACATAAATCCCAAGGCCTAAATCAAACTAAAAACCCAAAAAACTATGTGTTGAAATGCACCTATGTCAAGTTGAAACCCTAATTCTAGCACACTAAAGTTCCTTATTCAAAACTAATTAAAATTAAATCACAAAAATGTGAAATAATTCCAGGGGGACCTAATGCTCTAATCTAACTAAAACAAAAGGAATTATATCAAAATGTAAAATAAAATGGCTAAAACAAATTCAGCAAAATGGATATACAAAATAAAATGCAATAAAAGCAACTAAATGTAAAAATTCACCAGAAATTGAAAAATGACTAAAATGCTAATTTTATTTTTCTATAATTTTCTTGAGACAATTATGAGAATGGAGAAAAAACTCCCATATAAAAAGACCTATTTTTGAATTTATAATGAATTTTCTAAGATCTTAAAATAATGGGAAAATAAAAGAAAATATGGAAAAATGTAAAACATGCGTGTCAAATAGCAATGCAGATTAGTTCAAATCCAGATATGGCCTCAGAGGGGGTATGGATAGAAAAGCGCGCTAGGCCCAAACATTATTCAGAAATTAAATGGAAAATAGAAAAGAAAATGAAAAAAAACGTGGTAAGAATAGCAAGCAAATGTAGTGCATTTCTCAGTGGGCCTTGGACAAGGGGTGTGAGTATCAAATTACAACTTAAGCCCAATGTTACAACTTAAGTGATACGATGCGTTTTGGTGATCAGATTTCTCCTTCACAAAGGGAAACGAATCCGTGGCCATTGGATCTTGTTTGGGTCAAAAGTCTTCCCCTAATCTAACGGTGGTAAAGTCATCTTCAACCTTTTGAATTGCCTGGAGGGAAAAGCCATGGATGTCTGAGCTTGCAACTTCATCTTCCCCAATTCGCATTCCTCTGATTATCCATCAAAAATCAAAAAGAAAAACCCTAACTTACTCCATTTTTCACCAGCAATTCAACCGTGGTAATTAAACACATTGAAACATTCCCCTCCTCCAAACACGATGGAAATCTCAGAAATTGGTCAAGGATGGAATCTCACCAAACCTAAAATTGAGTGGCCTAAACTCTTCACCATGCTTCACTGATCATTCCTAGCTATCAAACTATGATTATATCATCAAGAACAACAAGATATGAGCATGAACAGATTTTGTGTCATCACACTAATTGTATCTAAATCGATCCTAAAGCTACCATAAAGCTTCTACTAATCACCTACGATCATTCTAACCTAACAAAATCTATTTAAACTACTTAAATTAAGCTGTGGATTGAAAAGTTCACACCTGCGAAATCTTGATGCACAGAGGTATGAAATCTTCAAATCAAGCTTTGGGAACTTCCAGACACCTTCAATGAGTCATAATCTTGCTTCTGTATGCAAAAGAATTGATTGAAGATGCTGGGATGATGGAAACCGATTATGAGTTACAGGTGAGAAAATCCAAGAGCAAGAACACGATTTCTCCACCAAATTGCTTGGAACTTGATCTGGAATCAACCTCTAACACAAATGGAAGCTATAGAAATCAAAATCTTGGATTGAAATGGTGTAAAAGCTTGTAACCGATTCTGAATTGCAACAAGAAATTTCTGATCTCAATCTCTCTTCTCTCCTTCAATTCTCACCACCTCTTGCTCTGAACCTCTTCTGAGTCTTATATAGAATGTGTTTGAGGACTCTAGAAAGTTCTAGATTGATCCAATGAGAAAATCAACTTCTCATGTCATGAAAATCTCTTCTTATGCGCTGCACATACCATCTCATGATTTGGCTTGCAATTCACTTTGTTCTGAGTTTAAATTCTCTCCAAATGAGATTTTGGAGGTGTATGGATGGAAAGGAGCCTTGCATTTGCTTGGAAGTGTGGTTTTGCAATTGTTACTTATGATTCAAGTAACCAATTTTCAAAGCAAGTCCTAAAAATAATCCTCAATTCAAAATTGTGGCAATGTCAATGTTCCCAAAATGCATTTTACAATCAAATTGGTATGTCATATGGCTTGGTTTGGATGTGTAGATCAAAAACCCTAATTTCCATCTTTGGTTCATTTAAATTTCACCTTCATTTTAGGCCATTTTGGTGACTTTGTGAAGCAAGCTATTCCAAGCTCTCATGAACTCTTATCTAGCCTAAAAACATCATTTTGAACGCATCTCATGTTGAACATTTTTCCATTTGAGGAGTGGAAGATGGAGATTTGGACCTATGTTGAAAAATGACCTGTAATTCAACTTTCCCAAAATACCCCTGGATTGCCAAGACCATAACTTGAGTTCCATAAATCCCCTTGAGGACTTCTAGTACTCAAATTAAAGATAAGATCAATATCTACAACTATTATGTTGGCCAAGAATCCATTTGAAAACTCCTTGATGGGAAAAAGTTGCTTGGAAGTCAAGTGACTTTCATAGATAAATTTCAGTGTCCTCTGGGGACCCATAACTTGCAAGAACCATAACTTGAGTTATAAAAATTTTCTTGGAGACTTCTAGTACTCAAATTAAAGATATTGAGAAGCTCTAAAAGTTTCATGTTGACCAAGACTTCATTTGAAGCTTGCATTTTGACTTATCTGGCTTGGAAGTTAGGCCTAAATTAGGGTTTTTTACACTGAAACCCTAATTTAGTAACTCCTCTTCTTCTTGATTCCTTTTGATTTCTCCTTGGCACAACACCACACATGTATCAAAATATAAATTCATGAATCCCATATCCTCCAATTAAGCCTTGATGCTCTTCAATCACTCAGTTGACATAGATGAAACCCTAGTTGACTGCATTTCAACTCTGGCTCTTGTACTTGTATCAATGACTTGACTCATCTTCAAAATGACCCTCTAGGTCTTACATGATCTTTGTACACCTTCCATGGCTCACACACTCATTGATGATCTTCAACATATCCCCAAGATTGGGAGAGAAATCCATTGGTTGACCTTCAAACTTCTCAAAGCTTCAACTCATTTCTTGATTACTTGGATGGTCTTGAACTTGAATAAAACCCCTTGATGGGCCTCTTTATGATAAGAATGGCACTTGGTCCCTTGCTAGATGACTCGTTATGCTATGCTATGCAAATGGTTAGACTATGTACATGGTTTATTATGCAAATGACAATGCAATTGAAACATAACCCAGGTGAAATAGGTTGAGAAAATTTTAGGGTGCAACAATAAGCAAAGTCAGTCCAATGCGAGCATGCCAACACACATGGTCAAAGAGTCCACAAAATCCAACTCAGGTTTGGCCTGAAACATGACCAGACGCCGGAGCTAGGGCTCCGGTCGTCTTCTCCGGCCAGCTCGCTGGAGACCAGTCATGAAATTTCAATAAAAATGCCAGATACCGGTACCAAACGAAAGCTCTTTCAATAAGGAATCCAAATCTAAAAATCATTTTGCAAAAAGTTTCATGAATAAAGAGAAAACAGGCCACGATTCTTTGAGAGCTCAAATTGAAATTGCATCAAATACTCATACAAATGATTCAAACATGGCCTACCAAGTGTAGGGCTTCAGATGCACCCAGCATGGTCCTATTTAAATGCCTAACATGAGATATTAAGGTGGAGAAAACTTACCAAACAGAGCTACTCCTTTCGCTCTTGAAAATGGATGCAAGCTTCTGTTTAATGGTGCTAATCTCTTCCTTGAGCTTTGATGAAGAGGAAATGACCCAAGACTTGAAGCAAAAGCCAGTGACAAGCAAGATTCGAAGAATGGAAGTTTTATGAAATTTTGGAATGGAAGAGCTCTCTCTCACGCAGCAACCTACATTCTGAGCATTAGGGCAACCTTTAATGCTTTTATATGGTGGATTTTCACACTCCATGCAGGCCCATAATGTTTCAATCAAGTGATTCCAAAAAATCGCCAAAAACTTCCTTTCACTTATGCACACGGCTATGGCATCATTCTCCTTCTTTTGGTTAGTATTTCAGCACAATAAGGGTGTGTGGAAATGAAATAAGTGGTTTTGGTGAGTTGAGAAAAGGTTTGTGTAAGGTTTTGCAACGTGACTCTTATGGTATAAAGTTTGAAAATTTGGTATGAAACATGTACTTTTGTTGGTCCAAATGTGGTAAAGAGCAGCATGACCAAAGTTTAATGATGTTAAGGTGTGAAAAATTCCAAAACAAAGTCATTTAGTAGCTTGAAATGAGAGATGATCATTCTAGGTCTAAAAGGTCAAGTTTCCACTTTCCATATGGCTCAAATGATCACATAAACCATGAATCCTCATAAATTTTGAGTTCATTGTGGAGTTAAGGCAATTAGACACAAGTTTCATGTTGGTTGAAAATGGATTAGAGGCCTTGAAGTGCTTGAAAATGGTCATTGAAATGAATGACCTATAATGAAGTTTCCAAAAATACCCTTGGCTTGTGAAGACCATAACTTGAGTTCCACATATGCGAATGAGGACTTCTTTGACTTTTTGGAAAGCTAAGACAATGAGGAACAACTTTCATGTTTGCTTGAAAGTGAGGAGAAACTTGATTCCAAGTTAAAAAATGCTTTGGAAGTGAGTTGACTTTGAGTTGGCCAGAATTTTGTTCATTTGATGACACCAACTTGTTGACACCATAACTTGAGATGTACAAACCCAATGGATGAGTTCTTATACTCAAAATAGATCTTGAAAGATGATGAACAAGTCTCATGTTTTCTTGAAAATGAGATTAGACTTGCATCATAGGGAAAATGTCCTTGAAGTCAGGCACCAAAGAAGGGGGGTTTTACACTGAAATCAACTGAAACCCTAATTTAGTAACTCCTTGAACTCCTGAATCTTATTGATTTGATCTTATCATGATATCCTAATGCTTCAAGATGACTTCTCATGTATTCAATGGCCTAGAACCAAATTTTGATTCCTCTCAAGTCCACAGTTGACTTTTGGTTGCCCAGATGAAACCCTAACTCCATATCCTTTGATTGAGGCTCTTTCAAATGAATTGAATGACTACACAAACTCCATAAAGACCCCTCAAGGTATACATTGAGCTTTTTAACCATGCCTTATCCAAATAGGTAACCTCATGACCCTCTGATGATCCTTAAGATAGGAGGTGACACCCATTCAGAAACTTATCCTCTCAAGGAGCTTTGAAACCCAACCCTGATGGCACTGAACTCTTGATAGCTTACAAATGATACCCTTGCTTGAGCTTGAACAAAAAGCTCTCCTCTTGAATGGAAAACACAAAACCTCTTGATCCCCTGTAAGAACCAATGCTATGAAAATGCAAATGCTAAAATGAAAAGAAACATAAGCCAAGTTAAAAGAAAAGGTTGGTCAAATTTTGGGGTACAACAAGTTTTGGGAAGAAGAGAATAGTAGAGTAGCATGTGATGTAGGTGTCAAGTTTCAATGCAAATATAATGATACACATTAATATGAGTCATAAAAGAGAGTTAAAGAGGGAAATTTGAACGGTTTGGAAAAAAATTGAAAGAATTCGCGCGATGCGTCTACCGCTCTGGGTATGCGTCGACGCATACTGTGTTCAAAATTACACGTTCAAAAATCAAAAGGTATGTGTCGACCGGTAGGTCGACCTGAGCATACCCGGACAAAATTCAATTTTGGAGAGATATTTGTGAGTCGACTGGACCTTGTTTAGGTCGACTCATGCAGGTAAAACTAGCAAATTTTGTCATTTTTGATCATGCGGGCATACAAAAAGATATAGATAACCAGTCAAAACACATTTTAAGCATTCAAAGAGATAACATACATATAATACAACATATATGACAGATGTAACACATAATTTGATGCATTTTGTGAACATGAGAATCGAGAAAGAGATAGTTGAGGAAAGATATTACCTCCATTCCAAATATAGATAGATGAACACACACATATACTTTCAACATCTTCAATTTGTTAGAAATCCGATAATAAAAGTAGATATAGAGATGGATATATAAAAGATGTGCAAGAAATTTCACTAAATACGATCCAAAATATCGAGAATACCCAGTTCCCGGTCAGATATGAAAGAAAGGCTCAGTGGCAAGAGGTTTTGTAAAAATATCAGCTAATTGATTTTTAGTATCAACGTGTTCAAAAACCACATTGCCTTTCTCCACATGATCCCTAAGGAAGTGGTGTCGTATTTCAATATGCTTAGTGCATGGATGCAGCATGGGATTCTTGGTAAGATTGATGGCACTCGTATTGTCACAAAAGATCGGAATACGCTTAAGTTTGAGATTAAAATCTAGTAATTGTTGCTTAAGCCATAGGACTTGAGCGCAACAACTATCGGTGGCAACGTATTCCGCTTTGGCGGTTGACAAAGCAACAGAAACCTGCTTCTTGCTATGCCAACTAACCAAAGAGTTTGAAAATAAGTGACAAGTACCATTGGTACTTTTCCTATCCGATTTGCACCCGGAAAAATCAGAACCGGAGAATTAAACTAAGGAACAATCGTTTCCTTTGGAATACCATAGCCCATACTTTGGAGTACGCAAAAGGTATCGAAGTATGAGTTTAACTACTTTTAGATGGGATTCCTTAGGAGAAGATTGATATTTAACGCACATGCAAACACTAAACATAATATCGAGTCTAGAAGCGGTCAGATAAAGAAGAGAGCTGATCATACCTCAATATCTTTTTACCTCTACATCCTTACCACTTTCATCTCTATTTAGATTTGCACAGGTCGGCATTGGTGTGTCAATGGCTTTGGAGTTTGCCATGTCAAACCTCTTGAGAAGCTCATGACAATATTTTGTTTGACTTACAAAGGTTCCTTCCTCAAGCTGCTTGATTTATAACTCGAGAAAATATGTGAGCTCCCCCATCATACTCATCTCAAATTCACCCTACATTAGGTTAAAAAACTCTCTTACGAGATTCATGTTAGTTGATCCGAATATAATGTCATCAACATAAATTTGCACCAAAATTAAGTGTTTTCCTTGATGCTTAATGAAGAGGGTTGTGTCAACTTTGCCTCTTGATACCCTTGATCAAGTAGAAACTTGCTTAGGCGCTCATACCAAGCCCTAGGGGCTTGCTTTAGCCCATACAAGGCACATTTTAACTTGTATACGTGATCAGGATATTCATGAGACTCAAAACCCGGAGGTTGGGCAACATAAAATTCTTCATTTACTAAGGAATGCACTTTTTACATCCATTTGAAATAGCTTAAAATTTTTTGCACAAGTGAAGGCAAGTAAAAGGCGTATAGTCTTGAGTCGGGAAACGGGCACATAAGTCTCCTCATAGTCGATGTCTTCCTCTTGGTTATACCCTTGCGCGACTAAACGCGCCTTGTTGTGAGTTATTACCCCGTTTTCATCCAGTTTGTTCCTAAACACCCATCGGGTTCCAATTACTCGATGACCTCGCGGAGGGGGGACAAGGTCCCAAACTTAATTTCTCCTTAACTGGTTAAGTTCTTCTTGCATAGATAAGAACCAATGTTCATCAAGTAAGGCTTCTTTTGGGTTCTTAGGTTCTATCTGAGAAACGAAAGCAAAATGATAACAGAAATTACTTATCTTAGACCGAGTCATAACCCCCTTTGATATATAACCGAGGATATTGTCGACGGGATGGTCTTTGGAAGACTTCCAAGCTGGAGGAAGATCATCTTTTAAAGATGGATGAAGTACCTCGGTTTCTTCATGACGGTCATCTTTTTCCTCCTCAAGTTTGCCTAGGTCAGGTTGATCAATTCCCGGCTCAGCACTTTTGAGTATATCTTCCGAAGATATACCTGCACCATGAACAACACTACCTTTTCCGACATCTCTCGGATAAGATTCATCAAATTTTACGTGTACAGACTCTTGAACAGTAAGTAATCTCTTATTGTAAATTCTATAGGCTTTACTTGATTGAGAGTATCCGAGGAAGATATCTTCGTCATCCTTGGAGTCAAATTTACCTAAGCTTTCCTTTCCATTATTCAACACGAAACACTTACAACCGAATACATGTAGGTGAGAAACATTTGGCTTGCGCCCTTTTAAAAGTTCATACGATGTTTTGTTTAGAATTGGGCGAATAAGCACCCTATTCAATACATAACATGCCGTATTTCTGGCATCATCCCAAAAATACTTATGTAATGCACTTTCATTGATCATGGTTCTCCCTAACTCTTCTAAAATACGATTTTTGCACTCCATAACCCCGTTTTGTTGAGGGGTACATGGAGCGGAGAAGTTATGATCAATACCGTGTTTACCACAATATTCCTCAAACAAATGGTTTTCTAACTCACCTCCATGATCACTCCTAATTGATATTATGTTTGTGTTTAATTTATTTTGAGAAAGCTTGGCAAATCTTTCAAAGGCTGTGAATGTATCGCTCTTGCTAGCCAAGAAGATAGTCCAACAGAATCTAGAAAAATCATAAACTATTACAAAACCATAATAGTTACCACCTAGACTTTTAATTCTAAATGGCCCAAATAAATCCATATGGAGAAGCTCAAGTGGTCTCGTAGTTGAAACGATGTTTTTAGATTTAAAAGAGATCCCTGTTTACTTTCCCATTTGGCAAGCATCACATAGGTAATCCTTGGTAAACTTAATTTTGGGCAGACCTATGACTAGATCTTTTGAAACTACCTTGTTTAGCAAGTCAAAGTTGACATTTGCTAAACGTCTATGCCATAACCATGAGTCTTCACCCATTGTCATGAGACATTTATCACTTGTTAAAGATACTTCATCCAAATCCAGCATATAGACATTGTTTACTCTTAGACCATTAAACATATCCTTCATTTTATCATTATGCGCAATTTTGCAACAATCTTTTGAAAACGATACATTGTATCCTTTGTCATATAATTGGCTAATGCTAATGAGATTATGTTTAAGGCCCTCGACAAGCAATACATCAGAGATAGTAGTGGAAGAGGGATTACCTACACTACCTTTTCCAAGTATTGCACCAAGGATGTTGTCTCCATAGGTTACATATCCCTTCTTCTTTGCCACAAAGTCGATGAAGAGAGATATGTCTCCTGTCATGTGTCTTGAACAGCCACTATCGAGAACCCATCTTTTCTCAGTGATCTCAAGACGTTGTACCTATGAAAAACAATTAACAAGAGTAGGTACCCAATGGCTTATTGGGTCCTAAGTTGTGAGTGACAAAATGGTCGCATTTAGGCAACCATTGATAAATGCCTTTAGGAACCAAAAATCTCCTAAAACGGCATTTAGCAATGGTGTGGCCTTTCTTGCAACAATACAAGCAAGAAAAGTTAACTTTTGAATTACTTTTGCTATCATGTTCTCTTACAACATATGTGTACTTCTGATATGGGTTAACCATACTCTTTATAAAATTAGCTTTATCAATAGCAAAAGTAATTTTGGGATCTAGAGCCTTGTTAAGTTTGGCATTTAGGTTTCTAACTTCATTTTGCCAAATGTAACAAGTATCACACCCAAAGTTAATAACTCTTTTTCTTAGATCCTCACAACCTACTTTTGTACTTTCCACTATGGAAGCTTTTAGTGCCTCAAGTTTCTTTTCGAACTCACGAATCTTTTGCTCAAGGTGAGCAAAAATTTGGTTATTTGAGGCAAGCCTTTTAAAGGCTTCTTTTGCTTCACAATGCAAAGTATTAAAAGCAGTTTGTAATTCAAAATGAGACATTTTAGAGGAATTTTCATACTTGGCATGTCGTACCTGTTTCTTTTTGTTCTTTTGATGGGCGGAAAGACAAAGATTTACGGATTATTCTTCATCACTTGAGCTTTCATCCTCAGAGGAATCGCTATCGCTTTCCCAAGCTATATACGCTCTCCTTGGCTTAGATTGCTTCTTATGTGATTTATTTGTTTCCTTTTCTTTGCCCTTTTTGTTCAAGGGATAATCCGGTTTATAGTGTCCGGTCTTTCTGCAAGTATAACATGACCCTCTTGTCTTGTTTCCTTTAGTGTCGTCATTTCTAGAGTACCTTGATTGTTTCAAGAAGTTGAAAAGATTTTTCTCGGAGTGTTGGATGTCGTTCTTTTTGACATAGCGGTTGTAACGCTTTGCAAACAGCCCCATATCCTCACTCTTGTCATCATCTTCGTCGTCACTCGAAGTGTAATCACTATGCTCCTTAGTTTGAGACTTTGAGGAAGAAGTCTTGAGAGCAATAGACTTCTTTTCGGTATTTTTCATTTTCTCCTTCTTTTCCTTCTTTTCATATTGCTCTAGGCTTAGAAGCACTTGTTCGTGCTCTTGCAGCTTTCCAAACAATTTTGTGAGATCCAAAATTGTGAGGTCGTTAGCTTCTTTGATGGCGGTTACTTCCAGTTGCCATTCCCTGTTAAGACATCTGCAAATCTTGTCAGTAGCAACATCATTGGCAACTAGCCTACCTAGTGAGTGCAATCTATTGATAAGATGACTGAATCTCTTTTGCATGTCCGCAATGGTTTCCTCTTGCTCCATGTGAAAGAGATCAAACTCTTGTGTTAGCGTATTGATTCTCGCTAGCTTAACATCACTGGTTCCCTCATGGGCAACTTGCAATGAGTCCCACATAGATTTTGCCGTTAAACAATGAGAAACCCTATAATATTCATCAACTCCTAATGAGGAGATCAAAATATTTTTGTCTTTCTAATCGTAATTATATTTCTTCTCGTCATCATCAGTCCATTGTGCTTCAGGCTTAGGCACAAACATGTTATTCTCATCGGTCATAGTTATTTCAATTGGACCGTTAAGAATAACATTCCACGCCTTTCGATCAATGGAATTAATGTACACCCGCATACAGTCTTTCCAGTAACTGTCATTTTTTCCATTAAAAACAGGAGCTCTATTATAGGCCCCTTTAGGTTCGTTAGCCATTTTCTACTAAGTTATACTTGAAGCACGGAGTGAATCGGTGCTCCTGATACCACTTGTTAGACGATGGCACGGATCTAGAAGGGGGGGGGGGTTGAATAGATCCCTTATTTAAAAAATGAGTCGGCACTACCAATAAAAAGATTTTCAGAAGCGGCCATGAAAAAATTACCGTCTATAACGAACGGTTACTAGAAAACCGGATATGCGTTTTAGCCGATGGAATCAGATAACGAGTAATGAGAATCACTATGCTAGTCACACTCTCAATTTGATTTATCTCACAAAGCGTTATGACTAGTTCCAATACCTTAAAATATTATCACAATAAGAGGACAGCACACAAGGATTTTTGTTTACGAAATTTATCAAGCACTTGGCGTGCGGAGCACTTCAAGTGAGTTCAGCTTTGAGTAATTTGCTATAATTTCCTTGTACAATCAACGATTGTACTAGAGTCAAAAACAGTCCAGCACTTACTCAAAATAGTCCTAAATTTGATATAATTGCTTGTACTAAAACCAAATAAATATTAAGCAATGTAAAAACGAAAGGTAAAAGGCACAAGGATTTGTTGAGGCAGTTCCCCCACCTTCCTCGCTTTGGGGTACGTCTGCCCTCAATTCTAACAATAGAATTGAGCTCTTATAATATAAATTTAACATGTTGTAGAATCTTATATACAAGAATGAAATAGCAATCAAACAAACGAACTCCTTTATTGTTGTAGAAGCTATCTCCTCTTGTCCCTTTATTCGAGTCAAATCAAGTCCTTAGACAACTTGTGTATGAACCTCTGGTTACAGCTCTATGTTTGAACAACCTTCCGTCTTTAAACCCCAGCCCGGTTAATCTCAAACTCTCGCGTGTTGAACCCGAACTTCTCTTCACAATTCGCCGATTACCGCTACTAGATCGACGGAACCTACCGCTCCTCGGTCACCTTTACTCGGTCGAATATATGTTGAGAAGACTCATCCAAAAACCTCTAAATGTAGAGAATATTGGAGGACAAAACCTTAGAGGTTTTATTCAAGAAGAACCTGCCAATTCCTTAACCCGAACCGGATTACCCAATCATGGCTTCGAACGTTATCACCTTAGCTAATCCATAATGCACGGAAAAGACTATTGTGTGTGATTGTTGTGATATGAAATGAAGAAGATGAATATGATGAGAACTTGAATTGACACCTCTTTCACTATTCTTGTTTTTGTAATTGATTCAATTGATATGAAATGAATAGAGCAACTGAATATTTATACTAGACAAAACAGTTATAACTGATAAAACCAACTTTCAAAATTAATAGACAACTCAAAAATTATGCAGCAAACAACGAGCGGTCGACCCATGCAGAATGCAGGGTCGACCTGAGCTAACTTGAGGCAACATATTGTGCAAAACACATAGCTATGCATCGACCGAAACAAGGCTATGCGTCGACGCAAATCCTGAATTTTTTGACAAGTACAAATGACAACAGTATGCGTCGACCAGTAGGTCCACCATACCAGACCCGAGAAAAATGCATTTCTAGGACATTTGCCATCGGTCGACCGGAGCAGAGTTTAGGTCGACTCAAAGACCCGAAACATCAAAAAATTCTTAAATTCATATTTTTGATTCTTTTAGATGAAAGCTATGATATGCCAAATGAGTTTGACACGTATGACGCATATTTTGACAGCTCTAAATGCAGTACTCGAGATTTTTAGTGCAAGCAAACAAACATGAGAAATAAGGTATGCTCATGCATCATGGTGATAACGCCAAATGACTATTCTTCCATGCGGCTCGGTTTTGACATCATCGAAACACACATATCAAGTATTTGAGGATTTGCCTTCACAAAAACCCTTTTGGTCAATGAGTTTACTTCTCAGTCAGAAGAACCGATCGATCGGAAAACCCCGAATCGACTGTTGGTGTTTTGGGTCCCCTGAGGTCTTGAAACTTCTTGAGTGGACCCCTATAAGTCATATAAGCTTCATGAACCATGATTCCATCATTGGAGTATCATTTGAATCAAAAGTCAAACCACAGTTGACTTTTCCTAATTAGAAACCCTAATCGGGGGTCTTTGACTGCACTGCTCTTCTTCTTTGGGTGAAAACCTCAAATTGGATTCCTACTTGATCCAATATAGTATCTTTGATGGTGTGGGTAATTGTTTCATGGATAAACAATCCAAGAAATTGACTGATCAAACCATCGAAACCCCGATTACTGACTGTATAGAATCCTAATTCATCTACATCTTGACAAAGACAAACTTGAAGCAGGTTAAGGTTAGATAAGAAAATTATGATGCTCCTAGAATAATGAAGGATTCTAGGCGTCAAAATTTAGGGTACAACAGCCGAGAATAAAGAAGTCTTCTAGTCGTGAGACGCACATGGCCGCCTGTAGAGGAGGGTTGTCAGAGGGCGATGTTTCGGTCCCTGTTTTCTTTGGCTCAGATGCATCTTGTCGAGGAGCTTCGCCTTTTTTAGTGTATTGCTTCAGATGACCCTCCTTGATGAGGATCTTGATAACTTCCTTCAAGTGGACACAATCTTTAGTAACGTTTCCATGACTACGGTGAAATCGACAGTACTTGCTACGATCAATGTTACCCTTCAACGCTGTTGGTTTGGGGAAACAGACTCCTCCTTGTGTGAACTCAGTGTTGATGCAGTCAGAAAGGATGCGCTTGCGAGAGATGTCAACAAGGTATTCTCATTAAAGCGACCAGCAGGTCTTTTATGATCACGGGGACGATCATCTCGTTGTTTTCTTTGTCGCGACGGGGAGCTTCTGCCTCATCCTTTTATGACGCCCTAGAATTGTCTTGGTCCCTCGAATCCTGGGCTTTGTAAGCGGCTTCATTTTCTTTATATTGGATGTAGGATTGGGCCTTGCAGAGGAGTTCCTCTAGAGAGCGAGGCGCTTTGATCCCCACTGGTTTGCGGAAATCATTATTTGGCCTTAGCCCCTTTTCGAGGAGGTACTTCTTCCTGTGGTCGATCGTGCAGATCTCGACCGCTTCCTTGTTAAATCTCTCGATGTAGGCACGAAGGGGCTCATCCTTGCTCTGAATTATGCCTTCGAGCATGGCTTCCGACTTGGGATGACGCCTGGAGGTAGTGAAATATCGTGAAAACTGATTTTTTAGGTTCCTCCACAATGTGATCGAGCCCCAAGGAAGATTTTTGTACAAGGTCATAGCTCCCTTTCTAAGGGTGATGGGAAAAAATTTGCACTTGATTGCTCTGCTTACGTTGTAATAATGAAGCATGGCTTCAATGTTTTCTTTATGGTCGCCGGGATCCATAGTGTTATCGTAGAGAGCCAGAGGAGGAGCCTTCTGCAACCCGCGAGGGATACGGGTGTCCATGATTTTCTGGGATAGAGGCCCATGCACATTGTCTTCATCACTAGTGCTCGACGAGGGCTTCTACTGTGTCGAGGATAATGTTTACACTGACTTGGATGTTCACGAGGTTTCTCCAAAGCCCTGGCCTTGAGAGCTTGAAAATGTCTTGTCCTTCGGGGAGAGGTATGATGTCATTTCCTCGTGACTTCTCGCCCTGGTTCCTTGACTGGAGAAACGCTTCAAGACTCGTTTTGACGACATTTCTAATGGGGAGAACGAGAACAGGGAGAAGAACTATGAGGTCTCTGCGGGGGAGGTTGTTCTTGAAGGGTGTTTTCCAGCATGTGGATCTTCTCGCCCTGCTGGAAAAATCATGTAGTTGGATTTGTTGAGGGCGGCAGTAAGAGCCGCAATGCTGGGATCAACATCTTGAGGAACGAGGATGGGCTCGTAGATATAATCGGAATTCTGGATGCGGAGTTTCACGTTGTCAGAGGATGGAGATGCAGTGTTTCCATCCCTGTGATCGGTCTCGTAGACCACAGCTCCACGATTGGAGTTATCTTCATTATCCAAGGCAACAGTGATGATAGAATCTTGAGGGATATCATCTTTATGTTGAGAGGCCATGACAATCGAGGAAGGTTTAGAAAGAAAAGATTTTGTCTTTGGATTGAAAAGATTGGGGATCTTAGTTCAAAAAAGACGGGGGAGCAGGGTTCCCACAGACGGCGCCACTGATCTGGTATCGTCAGAATGCATTGTCATGATCTTCAATGTCGGGCAGCAACAATGGTTGTAGGAGAGGAGGGGGTGTACCTGCAAGGCACTCCGACGCTAAAATAAGTAATAGGGAGAGAAAGCAAGTACAAAATGTTTACGTTTATGTTATAATGAATTGGATACCTGCTTGATTAAAGTTGGGGTGTTTCATCGTATCCAAAGAGATTGTATGCGAGATATATTAATCCTAGCCGTTTGATTAGGGAATGCAGAAATAGTCTTTTGAACAACGACTCTTCTTCAGCTTCTGGTGCTCACGTTGCGCCCGCAATTTCATAGAATTTTGTGAGATGAGTGAAGGGATCCTAATGATCCATACCGGTGAAAGGGTTTTGATATAAAAGTGCAAGAAATCTGGTCATCATCTCAGAATGCCTCCCATTATGGGTGTTGCGTGCAAACTGAGCATTATATCTCGGATTGTTGGTGCATGGTGCCGAAACAGGAGGTGGTGGTGGTGGAGCTGCCATGATTGGTGTAACAAGTGGTATGGATGAAGAAGATTCCCCTTGCTCTTGTCTTTCCCTAGCACGTTTCTTTCTCCGCCTTGTTCTGCTATTGAGTCTACGAGCAGTTCTTTCAATCTCTGGATCAAAAAGAAGTTCTTCTGTAGGTACTCTCCCTCATATAAACGGATGTTGTACACTAGCCAAACAAGTCAAAAAGCACAAGAGAATTACAGAGATACGAGATTCATAATACAAATATCTAAAATCACTAAACTATTGCAATGCTTGCAATATCTCACTTAACAATCCCCAACAATGGTGCCATTTTGTTTAATAGTAAAGTTGGGGGTGTTTTATCGTATCCACAGAGATTGTATGCGAGATATGTTGATGCTAGCCATTCAATAGTTTAATGTCCTAAGTAAGAGTTTTCAAAAGATCATTCGTTTTGTAACATAAGTTGGTTGTAAAAGGTAAATTAGGGCAAAGAAGTTTTGTTTTAAAGAAAAGCATGTCAAGATTAGATTTCGTTAATCCTTTTTAAACGTATCTGATTAATCAAACATGTGAACTTAGTTTCAATCAATACAATCGCGTACCCTCACGAATCCATTCATCTCTAAAGCGGGTCCGTGAATATTATTGTTTTAATCGCTAGATGATTTCTCTAAATAGCAACCAAAACAATAAACATAAAGATCAATACAAAGCGAATATTAACTTCCAAATCTATGTCTAGAGTTTGTTGGTTAATAGATGAAGAAATTAGATCAAGATTTGGAAAATCTATGTCTAGAGTGATTCAAACCATAAATACATCATTAAAATCAATTATCTTCATCATCTATTGATCATAACCTTGTTCACATACAAAACATCAAAATAAATACATAAAAGCAAGATTAACTACCTCTAATCTTGACACAAAAGGGGGTTAACTATCCATCACCATGGTAACTTGATCGACAAGTAAGAAAATAAGCTTTACTAGCATCAAAGTCGAAGAATTAAGGATTGATGCTCCAAAGATATTTTTCTTACTTCTCCAAGAGTTTCTAAGGTTTTTGACCTAGAAAATCTTTTCTCCTTTGCTTAAATGATGAAAAATGTGTAGAATGTGAAAAGTACAAAGTTGGTAAAAATATCTCCCAAAAGAGATATTTATAGACAAGGCCACTTAGTGCAATAAGTGGCACCATGCTAATTGGCCTCAGCGGCTCGTGTCAATATCTTCAATAGGTCTTGTCGATGGACAAGAGAGTTTAATAGTAGCGATATGATGGAGATTTTGGACGGTGTTTGGTGGAGTTGGTCCATTACCCGATAATCACTTCAATGAATGATTCTCAAAAATTCTTCCTCATCCTCCTTTGGGACTTCTTTCCCTTTTTTTTCAACAATAGGTTCTTTGGAGGTGGTTTCCTTTGGAACAACTTCCTTAGGAATGGTGGTAGTTGTTTTGAGAATGGTGGTCGCAGCCTGAGGAACGGTGAATTTGGTCTTAGGTTGATATACACGACCGCTGCGGGTCATCTTGCTTCCTCCGACAATGTTTGTTACATATTCCTGCTTTCTTCATGCGTTCATCTTCTTGCTTTTAGTTACAGCTCTTGGATGAGGACCCGGTCCCTTCCTTGGATCATACCTAGGCTTAGGCTGGTTTGTAGTTGGCGCGGGGCCGTTGTGAAAAATAGGTCTGACCGTAGTGGGAGGAGCAAACTTATTATTCGCTGGTCTTTTTTTAGATTTCCTCGGTAGGTTGAAGATTGGCTCAATGACTGAGACATCCTCTTTCTTCTTCTTTCCAGTATATCTTCATCAATCATTGACTGGATATCTCGCTGCACCAGGTTATAACCCTGCAGCTTATGATGACAATCATTACAACTTTCATGGGGACCCTTGATTAGACCTGTTCTTACCATCTTTTTGTGCAACTCAACCAATAGATTCTTGATTTTAGATACTTCGGAAATTATCTTTATGTCGGAATCTTCTTCCACAGCATTGACGCCACCGTGATTTGGTAGGGGACGGTTTTCCATATTCGGTTGATTATCCTCAAAGGAGAGGATTCTCTTTTCAATTAGTTCACAGACAATGTGTTGGAGTGCTTTACTGCCCTCGAGATCATGCCCCACGGCATTTCCGCGAAAAGTGCAGTGTGCATTCAGATTGTGGTAGTACGGTAGTGTTGCACCCCAAAATTTGCCCAACCTTTTCTTTGGCTGGCTTGTGTTTCATTTCATTTCATTTTGTTCTAGCATTTGCATTGCATAGCATGTTGCATTAAACAGGGGATCAAGAGTTTGTACATATCAAGAGGAGTCTACTCAGAGGGTTGAGCCTAAGCAAGGGGTTTTACTCAAGTTTGGATGGGCATCAAGTCATCAGGAGATGGGCATTGGTCTTATGAGAGAAAGGATGGATGTATGTGGGTCAGCTCCTAACTTGGAGGCCAGTTCAAGATCATCAGGAGTTTGTAAAGTCATGGTAATGGATATAAGATGTTGAGGGAGCTCACTGGGTGCCTTGAGGGTCATTGTGGAGCTCATCCAAGTGTTTGTGCTAAGTGTGAAAGGTTACAGTTGAAGGTGTTGCAACTAGGGTTTCATCTGGCTAATCCTTAGTCAACTGTGCAATTGAAGGAGATTAAAACTCAATTTAAAGTCTCTATGGTCATGGGATGTTGTGTTTGTATATATGAGATATCATTTCAAGTTCAATTCATCAAGGATCAAGTGTGTGAGAAGTAACTAAATTAGGGTTCTCAGGGTAAAATCCCCTATTTAGTGCCTGACTTCAAGACCACCTATCTCAAGATAAAAGTTTCATCTCAACTTTTGGCCAACATGGAACTTGTAGAGCATGTTCTTAGCTTTAATTTGAGTACTAGAAGTCCTTGATTGGATTTATAGAACTCAAGTTATGATCCAGACAAGTTATAGGTCATTAGAGGGATGTGATTTTGGTCAACAAAAGTCAACCAACTTCCAAGCCATTTTTGACCTAGAAGGATGTTTCTCCTCAACTTTTGGCCAACATGAAAGTTGTAGGACTTGGTCTTAGCTTTCCAAATTGTACTAGAAGTCTTTTATCTGATTTGTAGAACTCAAGTTATGAGGTCTACAAGTTAGGGGTATTTTGGGAAAGTAAGATTATAGGTCATAAAATTATAGGTCCATTTCGCCAACTTGCACACTTCAAATGAAGATTTTTCCAACATCAAACTTGCTCCAAATGGTGTTATTTTCTTATTCAAGCATTGAGAAGTTAAGGAATTGGCTTGGTTTGAGGTTTTGATATTTGAATTTTCATGGAAAAAGGTTAAAAAGGTGAAAATGTGAATTAATTCATTTTTGAACATTTTGGTGCAAATGGATGCATTTTTTGAGTGCAAAACAATATTTTGAGCACATTGGCAATATTACATTTTGAACTTGAAGTGATTAAACAAGCCATTTTCAAGGTTTCTTCATTGTGAAGTTACATAACAAATCTCCACCATTGAAATCAAA
This sequence comes from Lathyrus sativus, assembly GCA_963859935.3. Taxonomy (NCBI): domain Eukaryota; kingdom Viridiplantae; phylum Streptophyta; class Magnoliopsida; order Fabales; family Fabaceae; genus Lathyrus; species Lathyrus sativus. Next base: position 118,354,740 of record OZ012738.1, on the reverse strand, counting down.
CAAGGCACCAATCCTGACCATTCACACTCCAAATGATCCCAGCAAGTGATTCAAGCCATTTTGGAGCCAAAAAAGAGGGAAGTTCGTGTACATGAAAACTTGAAAAAACCAATTCCCATGGATTTTGAATTGGGCTTTAGAGGCTGAGTTTGGGCTTAATCTTGATTGAGATCCATTGTATATAACATTTTTGGCATGAACAAACCTTCAGAAGTGAAAATTGGAGCAGAATTGATCAAGAACAGTTTTGAAAAAGTGGTGAAAACTTGAATTTCGAATTTGGAGAATTAGCACGAATCAAGACAAATTAAGCTTGCAAACATCTCTAAGAACGTTCATGGAATGATTCTGGATCAAATTCACTAAGCTTCATCAAGAATTGAAGTCTCAGTGGAAGTTCTCCACTAGGTAACTTGAGTTCAACATTACACTCTCAATATGCCATGATTCTCTGCCGTTTTTGTTGCATTGTGATCCTTGAGTGATGTAGATCGTTTTTGGATAATAATTGTTCGTGTTTGTGATGTTTGATGTGTGGAGCTTCAAACTTGTTTGATTCGGTTTGATCAATTCTTGAGGTGTTTTTCTTAGATTTTTGTGGATCTATGATCTACATGACATGTAGATGTTGTTAGGATTAATTTTGTTGAGTTTTGAGGACTTTGAAGATTTGTGCATCTTGCTTGTTGTTTACTTTCTGAGGTTGTTATGAGGAGTTAGTGGAAACTATAGTTAGATTCTTGTTCCTTGCGAAGAGTAGATGAACTTCCATCTAAAGAACGTCGAAAAATTCACCAAAAATATTTTTAATCAACTTTGAGATGTCTACTTTTTTGTGGATATTTTATTTTATTTTATTTCATTTTATTTTCAATTAAAAATGAATTGAGTATTGGAGTTATTCTAATTGATTTAAATTGAAACGTGTTTAATGTTCTTCTTGTGCAGTTCTTCTTCTTCTTTTTTCTTGAATTTCCATATGCATGCTTGGTTGAGATGAGCTTGTGGTGGCTACTGCCCCACACAATTTTCCTCCCACTATCATTCTATGTGTTGCATTTGGTTTGCATTCTCATTTGCATATGCATTTCTTATCCTTCTTCTTCTTCTTCTTTTGCTTTTCTTTGCCATGTTCCCCATAAGTTCTCTAACCTCTTGAGGTTATGATAGACATTAGGTGCCTAACTATGCATGATAACATTGGGTAGTTCCCTTTTTAATCTCAACTTTAAGTCCACTTTGCATGATAACTTTTAGGATTGACTAGTCTCCCATTAGTGTTCCTTCTTCTCTTCTCATCTTCAAACATCCATAAAACACTTAATAAAGAATGACAAGTGTAGCACGCTACGAGCCTTAAGCTACTTGAGAAATGGTAATTGAGGGGCCTCCTCTCAAGGACCTAGAGTGTTTAGTGTACACCCTTTGGGTGATATACAACACACTCGCTCTTAGGTCATAGTCTCTAGTGCGACATGAGTTGCAAATCAAATTCAAAACACTTCTTCTCTTAAAAAACACAAAAATACTTCAAACCTTTTTCACCCTTTGGGGTTCTTAATCAAGGAAAATCTTTTCACAAACAAGAGTGTCGTTAACTCTTAGTTCTACCGCAAACGGTAACGCCTAAGTCTCCAATGGTCGAGCTGCATACACCAACTGCTAGAACTATCTGTTAACCCTTCTCGGACTTTAAAAAACTGTTGAACCAACCTGTGGTCCTTTCTGCCCGAACTATGTTTGCTCTGATCTTTCGCACCAGACGAAAGTACGTAGGCACGAGACGCGATGTTTCGGCGAGCAACCTTCCCCCCTTCTTTAGCCTAGTTAGGCGAACTACGTTAACTCTGACTTACCCATTGCACGAGGGAGTACGTAGGCACAGGGCGGCGATGCTCTGCTGAGTCAGCTTCTCTTTTCTTTTTCTTTTGTCCTTAAGCCTTTAGCTAGATAGTTTCAACACACCCTTTTAGATAGATAACAATGTGTGGATCCCGCCGAGTACGACGGACGTGAGGGGTGCTAATACCTTCCCCTTGCATAACCGACTCCCGAATCCAGACATGGTTGCGATGACCTTGTCTTTCCCTTTTTCTTTAGGTTTTTGTGATCGTTTCCTTTCCCTCTCTTTGGGATAAATAACGAAAGTGACGACTCTTCTGTTTTTTCCGCCGGTTGTTTTTCGCAGTTGCGATAGGTAGTGGAGTCGGAGGGGGACCCAATTCCTGGTCTAGATTAGGCCTACCAGCTGAGGGTACAAATCCATATAACTCATAGGGATAGGCTAAATTTTCGGCCTTCTATTTTGGAAGCGGCCCTCGGAACCGATGCTCTATGTTGTGGGCATACCTGCTGATTGTTGTTCAGTCGACATGCATTAGGCGCCTGCTGTGGAGGATTCTATGGATTTGGTCGTGGTTGAAAAACCGGTGTGACTTCAGCCACGTATTGTTGTTGATGATAATTTTGTTGAGGCTGTTGACGAGACGACCGTTGATTCTGCGAATGGCTTCTTCTGTTCTAAATTCGTTCGTTTCTCATCCTTTTTCTTGTAGAGATGACCCGACGATTTTTTCGTCGTGCTAGTGCTAGATGCACTTGTCACCTTGCCGCTTTTCAATCTGACTTCTACTTTTATGCCGACAGCCACGATATTGGAGAAATTTGTTGTGACACTGCTGATCATTCTCTCATAAAATTCTAGTCTGACAGTGTCCATAAACCAGTCAGCCAACTCCTTTTAGGTTACGGGAGGCTCTACCTGGGCAGTTGTCTCGCGCTGTAACACCCTTCTAAACCCCAAGGATAATATATGAATAATCAGAGTAAATTTCCATGCATTTACAAAAGGGAATTACACATAACTTTCAAAATATCAAAACCACCTGTCATGCTCATTACTATTTCATTATAAAATTATGCTTTACAAAATTTCACTTTGCATGTAGCAGCGGATTCAATTATACCATAATTTTCATAAAAGAAACATGTGTTTTTATCACATAAAACAACATCACTTAGGCACTAAGGCCAACATCATAATATTCCAATGGATATAAACACGTTTATAGAGTACATAATGTATATCTTAAACACAACCCAAGCGATCCCAGTGTTACATGACTAGAGCATGACTCGACCCAACATAATTAAATCACTAAACGGCTACACCAAAAGCAACCTTGTAACTACGAGCAATACTACTCCTTGATACATGCACGATGTCATGTAGGACATCATTCCAGCAGAAGGGTGACAAATATTATCATAATAACAATGCATATAATTATATATACACAAATACACAAGCACAAAATACATATATTCCACATTTTCTCACCACAATTTATTAAAACTCATCATGTATAATACAACATATATATATAATCAAATATGGATAATCACCAAGCATATTCATCATGCACGTATCCATAAATCTCAACATTCCACATGAACATACACATATTATGTTTACTCACTAAATCACAATTACACATTCACAATTCTCAAATCAACAATTCATGTTCATAAGCATACTTTCATACAATGATCACATATTCACAACTCTCAATTACACAAGTAATGCACATACGCGTATTCCACCATTCTCACCATACTTCATCATAACTCATCGTATACTTCACAAAGCATATATATATATATATATATATATATATATATATATATATATATATATATATATATATATATATATATATATATATATATATATATATATATATATATATATATATATATATATATATATATATATATATATATATATATATATATATATATATATATATATAGGAAAATATGGACAATCATCAAACATATCCATTGTTCACAATTACACAAGTCATGTACATACACCTATGCATAACTTCATACAACAATCATATATTCATTCCATGAGACTCAATGCAACTCAATGCAACTCATGCCATGTGGTACCAACACTTGTTATCGTTTTTTGGTTTTTACACTTAAACCGGGTCCACCCTTCTAGACCGATAACTACAAAAGCATGTTCCCTAAGCTTTCAAACCCACCCTTCTAGGTTTGGGACAAGCCACTAGTCTCCACGAAACTAGCAAACATTGCCTCTTGACTAAATGATGCATATGCAATCAACAACAAAATGCACTTAAGACCGATCACACGTCTTAATCCCATGCATTCACATAATTCCTCCCTTCAAGAATTAAACAAGATTGCACATACAACATATCATATAATCAAGTATTCATACTTTTCATCAACATATTTGTCAAACAATGCACGCATATCTTACAATATGCTCCCATGCATTAATTCACAATAATCGGATACAACAAATATGCATTCATAATTCAACCTCATTACCTTTTCAAACAATGCACACATATTCACAATATGTTCTCATGCATTCACAATATCGCATACAATCAATATGCATTTACACTTCAATATCATTACCACATTTATCAAGCAATGCACACATATTCACAATATGTTCTCATGTATTATTCACATACAAACAATATGCATATATTTGTCAAAAGACTATATTTCATAATCGATTCCACCATCTAGGATTCACGCCATACGGCTACCCACAGCATATCATATCACAACATGCACAAGCTATACGTTATATAACAAAAGTATTCTGCACAATAACACATCAATCACACACATTAGCGACGGTAAAAATCAACACAACAATATGTTTTCAATTTTCTGCTATAATTGAACTAGGTACAGGCCTCAAAGCCATTTTTTCTAGAAAAACAATCTCGTTAACTTACCAACGCTTTGAACGGGGGTCAAAACCGACTTACGGTTCAAGAGTTATGAATTTTCGAAGTTTTCCGAAAAACCAGAATTTTGCCTAAACACGGCTACTGGATTTTGCATTTTCGCCCGAAAATCCGACCGATTCAATTCTTTTTTTTGAAATAAACACATACTCATACCCACCTAACATATAGCAGTGAATTAGAACCATTAAACATGATTTCTACGACGTCCGATTTTCACTAAAATCTCAAACCCTCAATTATCCAAAAATGTCAAAACTCACAAACTCAACCAAATTCAATCAAACGAAATCCAATAATCACGGCTAAACATTACCCGACTAAACTATGCAATTTATTTTGAATTCTAACCGTTCAAAACTCGATTCTACCGATTAAACCATTTATGCCCTAGAAATGAAAAATAGAGAAAACTACCAACAAATCCAACACAACTCATACATAATCATACACATTGATCAAATGATAATGTTTCTCACCCTTACCTTGATTGGATTGAAGCTTGAAGTTGATTCTTGATGATTTCTCCAAGTTTCCCCCTTCTCTTCTCTTTTCTCCTCTTTCTCTATTTTTTCTCTCCTTTTCTTTCTTTCTTTCTCTTATGTTTCTATCTCTTTTCTTTTCTCTCCAATTTCCCTTATATATCCTTCTATTTTATTTCCATCATAATTCTTCTCTCAAAAATATCTATCAATTCATTTCTCACAAAATATCTCATCTTATCATTAATTAGAGACTATCTAATAAATCCACATTATTCTACCAAATAGAATAAATTAATTAAATCCATTAACTCATTTAAATAAATTCAATAATTTATTTAAATCAGATAAATCACATAAACCAATTAATTAGCACAATTAATCACTTATTGAAAAATTAGGCTGTTACAACCCTCCCCCACTTTAGGAATTTTCGTCCTTGAAAATGTTACCTGATTCAAATAACTCTGCATACGACTCTCGCATCCTAATCTCCCAACTACCTCCACCAAAGGAATCTTTATACCTCGAAGTTGCTTCTCGTTCATCAACCTGAACTGACAATGTCTCAACAATCAAATCCTCTCTCACTCATACACTATCCATCCGAATCAATGCACTTCCTCAACTTAGACACATGAACACATCATGCAATTCCTACAAGCGACTGCGGTAAAACAATCTAACATGCTATTTTCTCCATGCTTCTGCTGCGCCACTCCGATACAGATCAACAAAACACAGTGGGTGCTTCCGAGACCTCAAGCTCGACCGACACCAGTTACTATTGTAACTCTCGAAACACGTCTTTTCTTGGGTTCTTTTAATCTTTCTAGTCGTCTCTTGCACAATCTCAGGTCCGAGTACAACACTCTCGCCTGGAACACATCAACACAAAGGATTCCTACACCTCTTACCGTACAAAGCCTCATACAATGTCATTCCGATACTAGAATGATCATTGTCATTGTAGGTAATTCAAGCAACGATAGTTAACTATCCCACGATCCACCTGGATCCAACACACAAGCTCTCCACAAATCCCCTACATACTAGATAGTTCTCTTTGTCTGTCCATTTCGTCCACGGATTCTAGATAGAGTTCAACTTCAACATGACACCCAAAGCGTCTACAACTTTCTCAAAATCTCAACGAAAATTCAGATTCCCATCTGACACAATATTCGACGGTAACCCATACTACCCCGCAACTTCCTCACTATACCTCTTAGCTAGCTTCAGCATAGAATGATTCATCCTCATTAGTAAGAAATGAGTTAATCTTGCCAATCCATTCATAACCACCCAAGTCGAATCATATCCCTTCACATTTCTTCGGAAAACCCGACACAAAATCCATGGGAATACTATCTCATACCATTTAGAAATATTCAATAGTTGTATCAGGTCCAATAACCTCTGATGTTCACACTTCGACTTCTGATAAGTCAAACCAGCACATACCACTTCAACCACTTCTCTCTCCATCTATCTCAATGTTCTTCTTCCAGAGTACTCTTATCCAACTCACACTATTTGGAACACACACTCCATCACGACATCTCATGGTACCATTCTCATCAATCCGAAAATCAGCTCTTCGACTTCAATTCATTAAATTCAATCAATCTATTAACTCAAATTAGAACTTCGACTTCTTCGAATCTTATCAAGAATACCTATAGTCAGTCTCAAGATACAAAGCTCAACTCCCTAAGATATTTTCTTCACAGACCAAACTCATATCCCGAATTTGCTTCATCAGTTCTAACTCATTACCATCATCATTGATATATACAGAAATTTCCAATTCGATACCTCTGCTACCACTTGGTCTCACTCGAATGGTAATTCAACCCAAAACCATACTCCTTCAGAAGTCCCTATTTATTTCCTCTGCACCATATTCAACTCTTTTTCAAATCAACAAATACCTTAAGTTCTTAAGATCACCAACCATCTCAAATCTCAACTAAACAATTGAGGCTTCCAAACTCCGGCACAAACATGCAACAGCAACCAACTCCAATTACTTGTCAGATAATTCCCTTATGTACTTTAAGTTGCCTTAAAGCATAACCAAAACTCGCTGATGTTGTACTTAACATATCCCCCAATCATATCAACTACACATCACAAAACACAACAATTTGTTATGTCGGATTCGGCAAAACTAATACACGAGCTGTTGACAGCTTTCCTAACAATTCCTTAAACTTTCTTCACAGTAGAATATTACTACTTCTTCTCCAACACTGATAACTCAAGTTCCCGATGCTCAACATGATCCTATATACTCTTCGAGTATATCCAAATATCATCGGTTACCCAACCATTGACTCACTCAATTAAGTATGGAGAATCCTATGCCAAACGGACACTCAATTTGTGAGTCATGGCGGAAATACAAACCGCACTTACTACAACAACCAAACATATTCCATCAATAAATACTTAATTCCATGTCACTACTTCACCATCACATAAAGCATTGTTTCCCGCGCTTCTAATCTTGCGTCATTCCGAGTTACGGTCCTCCCGTTACGACAAAAATACGAAAACAACATTTCCACACTTAGAAGGCCATTCAACACATCTTCAACTCTTGAAATGTTTAAAGGTCTAATTATACCAATATAGTATCCCACGCCTTACTTCCTTTAATAATCACCAGAAGTCACTATCCACCCTTTATATACTTGACTTCACAATATGTTGCCACAGCACACACACCAGACACAAGTCTCAAAACTACTCAATCAGTTTAATTCATTGACTATCCAAATAGACATACAATATAGAGCTCTTAATATCGGACTAGTTCCCGTAACTAAGTCAATCACAACTCCACTTCACGTCCTGGCTGTATATCACTATCTTGTCAGAATAACTTCCAGACAACCACAATTAATCGGCAAACCGCCAACTTCCCACTTTCGTTAACACTCAAAATTTCCATCAAAATGAAACATCTCATCACCGTCCTACGCCGACTCATCAAAACAATTCTTCAGCACTTGGCTTAACTCCAAACAATTCATTGCTCACGCCATCTAAGCTTGCAAGACACGTCTATCCCATCCAACACAATCCCAACTACTATCAACAAGAGATTAAGGGTGATCAGTTCCTCAATTTATCAATAGACAGCCGAAAATCATGATGGGGTATAAACCATCTTTACCAAACTATAAGAGCGTTTAACCACACACTGAGCTACAACTCCGCACTTGCAGTATCCTGGAGAAGCACAAGTTTTTCCCCCACTTAGATCATTCCCACTTCTGTAGACAAAGGTTAGACAACAAACATGTATCGACAATGTTTTCACACACATGTCGCATACAAGGGAACAACCAACATTAGACAACTTGGCCGGACGGGCCGATCTGCTCTAATACCACTAATGTAACACCCTTCTAAACCCCACGGATAATATATGAATAATCAGAGTAAATTTCCATGCATTTACAAAAGGGAATTACACATAACTTTCAAAATATCAAAACCACCTGTCATGCTCATTAATATTTCAATATAAAATTATGCTTTACAAAACTTCACTTTGCATGTAGCAGCGGATTCAATTATACCACAATTTTCATAAAATAAACATTTATTTTTATCACATAAAACAACATCACTTAGGCACTAAGGCCAACATCATAATATTCCAATGGATATAAACACGTTTATAGAGTACATAATGTATATCTTAAACACAACCCAAGCGATCCCAGTGTTACATGACCAGAGCATGACTCGACCCAACATAATTAAATCACTAAACGGCTACACCAAAAGCGACCTTGTAACTATGAGCAATACTACTCCTTGATACCTGCACGATGTCATGTAGGACATCATTCCAGCAGAACGGTGAGAAATATTATCATAATAACAATGCATATAATTATATATACACAAATACACAAGCACAAAATACATATATTCCACATTTTCTCACCACAATTCATTATAACTCATCATGTACAATACAACATATATATAACCAAATATGGATAATCACCAAGCATATTCATCATGCACGTATCCATAAATCTCAACATTCCACATGAACATACACATATTATGTTTACTCACTAATTCACAATTACACATTCACAATTCTCAATTCAACAATTCATGTTCATAAGCATACTTTCATACAATGATCACATATTCACAACTCTCAATTACACAAGTAATGCACATACGCGTATTCCACCATTCTCACCATACTTCATCATAACTCATCATATACTTCACAAAGCATATATATATAGGCAAATATGGACAATCATCAAACATATCCATAGTTCACAATTACACAAGTCATGTACATACACCTATGCATAACTTCATACAACAATCATATATTCATTCCATGAGACTCAATGCAACTCATGCCATATGGTACAAACACATGTTATTGTTTTTCGGTTTTTACACTTAAACCGAGTCCACCCTTCTAGACCGATAACAACAAAAGCCCGTTCCCTAAGCTTTCAAACCCACCCTTCTAGGTTGGGACAAGCCACTAGTCTCCACGAAACTAGCAAACCTTGCCTCTTGACTAAATGATGCATATGCAATCAACAACAAAATGCACATAAGACCGACCCCACGTCTTAATCCCATGCATTCACATAATTCCTCCCTTCAAGAATTAAACAAGATTGCACGCACAACATATCATATAATCAAGTATTCATACTTTTCATCGACATATTTGTCAAACAATGCACGCATATCTTATAATATGCTCTCATGCATTAATTCACAATAATCGGATACAACAAATATGCATTCATAATTCAACCTCATTACCTTTTCAAACAATGCACACATATTCACAATATGTTCTCATGCATTCACAATATCGCATACAATCAATATGCATTTACACTTCAATATCATTACCACATTTCTCAAGCAATGCACACATATTCACAATATGTTCTCATGTATTCTTCACATACAAACAATATGCATATATTTGTCAAAAGACTATATTTCATAATTGATTCCACCATCTAGGATTCATGCCATACGGCTACCCACAGCATATCATATCACAACATGCACAAGCTATACGTTATATAACAAAAGTATTCTGCACAATAACACATCAATCACACACATTCGCGACGGTAAAAATCAACACAACAATATGTTTTCAATTTTCTGCTATAATTGAACTAACAGTGAATTAGAACCATTAAACACGATTTCTACGACGTCCGATTTTCACTCAAATCTCAAACCCTTAATTATCCAAAAATGTCAAAACTCACAAACTCAACCAAATTCAATCAAACGAAATCCAATAATCACGACTAAACATTACCCGACTAAACTATGCAATTTATTTTGAATTCTAACCGTTCAAAACTCGATTCTACCGATTAAACCATTTATGCCCTAGAAATGAAAAATAGAGAAAACTACCAACAAATCCAACACAAGTCATACATAATCATACACATTGATCAAATAATAATGTTTCTCACCCTTACCTTGATTGGATTGAAGCTTGAAGTTGATTCTTGATGATTTCTCCAAGTTTCCCCCTTCTCTTCTCTTTTCTCCTCTTTCTCTATTTTTTCTCTCCTTTTCTTTCCTTCTTTCTCTTATGTTTCTATCTCTTTTCTTTTCTCTCCAATTTCCCTTATATATCCTTCTATTTTCTTTCCATCATAATTCTTCTCTCAAAAATATCTATCAATTTATTTCTCACAAAATATCTCATCTTATCATTAATTAAAGACTATCTAATAAATCCACATTATTCTACCAAGTAGAATAAATTAATTAAATCCATTCACTCATTTAAATAAATTCAATAATTTATTTAAATCAGATAAATCACATAAACCAATTAATTAGCACAATTAATCACTTATTGAAAAATTAGGCTGTTACAACCCTCCCCCACTTTAGGAATTTTTGTCCTCGAAAATGTTACCTGATTCAAATAACTCTGGATACGACTCTCGCATCCTAATCTCCCAACTACCTCCACCAAAGGAATCTCTATACCTCGAAGTTGCTTCTCGTTCATCAACCTGAACTGGCAATGTCTCAATAATTAAATCCTCTCTCACTCGTACACTATCCATTTGAATCAATGCACTTCCTCAACTTAGACACATGAACACATCATGCAATTCCCACAAGCGACCGCGGTAAAACAATCTAACATGCTATTTTCTCCATGCTTCTGCTGCGCCACTCCGATACAGATCAACAAAACACAGTGGGTGCTTCCGAGACCTCAAGCTCGACCGACACCAGTTACTATTGTAACTCTCGAAACACGTCTTTTCTTGGGTTCTTTTAATCTTTCTAGTCGTCTCTTGCACAATCTCAAGTCCGAGTACAACACTCTCGCCTGGCACACATCAACACAAAGGATTCCTACACCTCTTACCGTACAAAGCCTCATACAATGTCATTCCGATACTAGAATGATCATTGTCATTGTAGGTAATTCAAGCAACGATAGTTAACTATCCCACGATCCACCTGGATCCAACACACAAGCTCTCCACAAATCCCCTACATACTAGATAGTTCTCTTTGTCTGTCCATTCCGTCCACGGATGCTAGATAGAGTTCAACTTCAACATGACACCCAAAGCGTCTACAACTTTCTCAAAATCTCAACGAAAATTCAGATTCCCATCTGGCACAATATTCGACGGAAACCCATACTACCCCGCAACTTCCTCACTATACCTCTTAGCTAGCTTCAGCATAGAATGATTCATCCTCATTAGTAAGAAATGAGTTAATCTTGCCAATCCATTCATAACCACCCAAGTCGAATCATATCCCTTCACATTTCTTCGGAAAACCCGACACAAAATCCATGGGAATACTATCTCATACCATTTAGAAATATTCAATAGTTGTATCAGGTCCAACAACCTCTGATGTTCACACTTCGACTTCTGATAAGTCAAACCAGCACATACCACTTCAACCACTTCTCTCTCCATCTATCTCAATGTTCTTCTTCCAGAGTACTCTTTTCCAACTCACACTATTTGGAACACACACTCCATCACGACATCTCATGGTACCATTCTCATCAATCCGAAAATCAGCTCTTCAACTTCAATTCATTAAATTCAATCAATCTATTAACTCAAATTAGAACTTCGACTTCTTCGATTCTTATCAAGAATACCTATAGTCAGTCTCAAGATACAAAGCTCAACTCCCTAAGATATTTTCTTCATAGACCAAACTCATATCCCGAATTTGCTTCATCAGTTCTAACTCATTACCATCATCATTGGTATATACAGAAATTTCCAATTCGATACCTTTGCTACCACTTGGTCTCACTCAAATGGTAATTCAACCCAAAACCATACTCCTTCAGAAGTCCCTATTTATTTCCTCTGCACCATATTCAACTCTTTTTCAAATCAACAAATACCTTAAGTTCTTAAGATCACCAACCATCTCAAATCTCAACTAAACAATTGAGGCTTCCAAACTCCGGCACAAACATGAAACAGAAACCAACTCCAATTACTTGTCAGATAATTCCCTTATGTACTTTAAGTTGCCTTAAAGCATAACCAAAACTCGCTGATGTTGTACTTAACATATCCCCCAATCATATCAACCAAACATCACAAAGCACAACAATTTGTTATGTCGGATTCGGCAAAACCGATACACGAGCTGTTGACAGCTTTCCTAACAATTCCTTAAACTTTCTTCACAGTAGAATATTACTACTTCTTCTCCAACACTGATAACTCAAGTTCCCGATGCTCAACATGATCCTATATACTCTTCGAGTATATCCAAATATCATCGGTTACCCAACCATTGACTCACTCAATTAAGTATGGAGAATCCTATGCCAAACGGACATTCAATTTGTGAGTCATGGCGGAAATACAAACCGCACTTACTACAACAACCAAACATATTCCATCAATAAATACTTAATTCCATGTCACTACTTCACCATCACATAAAGCATTGTTTCTCGCGCTTCTAATCTTGCGTCATTCCGAGTTACGGTCCTCCCGTTACGACAAAAATACGAAAACAACATTTCCACACTTAGAAGGCCATTCAACACATCTTCAACTCTTGAAATGTTTAAATGTCTAATTATACCAATATAGTATCCCACACCTTACTTCCTTTAATAATCACCAGAAGTCACTATCCACCCTTTATATACTTGACTTCACAATCTGTTGCCACAGCACACACACCAGACACAAGTCTCAAAACTACTCAATCAGTTTAATTCATTGACTATCCAAATAGACATACAATATAGAGCTCTTAATATCGGACTAGTTCCCGTAACTAAGTCAATCACAACTCCACTTCACGTCCTGGCTGTATATCACTATCTTGTCAGAATAACTTCCAGACAACCACAATTAATCAGCAAACCGCCAACTTCCCACTTTCGTTAACACTCAAAATTTCCATCAAAATGAAACATCTCATCACCGTCCTACGCCGACTCATCTAAACAATTCTTCAGCACTTGGCTTAACTCCAAACAATTCATTGCTCACGCCATCTAAGCTTGCAAGACACGTCTATCCCATCCAACACAATCCCAACTACTATCAACAAGAGATTAAGGGTGATCAGTTCCTCAATTTATCGATAGACAGCCGAAAATCATGATGGGGAGCTGTTGCACCCTAAAATTTGACCAACCGGGTCTCGCATCTGGCTCGATGTTTCGACGCATGACCGCATTCGCATCTGCATATCGCATACAGTGCATTTTTCATTTGTATTGATTTTATCGGGATCACAACTCTCGTCTCGCGTCTCAGGTGTTTTTAATCAGTTCAGATAGGTAGAATCGTATTTTTGGGATATTTCGGTGCCCGTTTATTTTTTACCGGCTATTTTGGTGCGCTCTCGCGGTGTTATTTGTCGTTCGGTGCTATTTTTGTTCCTTCGGGAATTATTGTGATTTTTCTAGAATTTATTAGCTATTTTTAGATTTTTCTATAGCTTTAAAATCATTTTTAGGGTAATATAGAGTAATATAGTTTTTCTTTTATTAATAATAGTTTTTTAGAAATTTAAATGGAATAAATAAATAGCATTTTCTCTTTAGAATATTAGGGTTTTAATAGAAAATTATTTTCCATTTTAATAATTGGATAGATTCTTCTTTAATAGTTTTTAATAGATATTATATTTTTAATAGTTTTTAGAATATAGTAGATATTAAATATACTTTAAATCATTTTAGGATAATATAGATTTTTTTAGAATAATAGATATTAATTAGTAGCTTTTAATTAGTTTTTGGGAGTATTAGCTGTTAATTAGGTTCATTTGTTAATTAGTTTGTAATTTCCATTAATCCATTCTTAATTCAGTTTTTGTTGTTTTTTTTATTAGTATTTTCGTATTGGGCCTTATTGCCCACAGAATTCGCAGGCCCAGTTTATTGGTTTTTGTCCAGAATTTTCCAGCTCAATCCAGCATCAGTCCAGAATTGTCCACTTTCGTCCAAAATCTTCTAGAAATTTCTAGAAAAATCTCAGGGTATAAATCAGTCCAAGCCACATGTAAACAAAGGGGGGACCCCACGTTATACACTATCACCACGCCACGTCGCGACTCCAATCCTTCTCTCTCTGCCACTAGGACACCACGTATCACGCATGCATTCACCGTTTCCCACTCACCTCAGCCTCACTCTCTCCTCGTGACACCTCACCGTCCACCCTTCCACATGTGTGCCACCTGTATCCCACCATCTCCCTGATCACGCCACGCGTCCCGCCTCACCTGTCCCTCTCCGGCCATGCAAACACCGGCGATGACACGCCGGAGAAATCAGGCGGCAGTCCATGCGGTGGTGTAACTCACCGGAACCATCAACGTTCATAGAACAACAAGAACCTTCATAATATTTCCAGATCCCTCTTGAATCTTCATCAACTTCATCAAACCTCCTCCTTCGACCTATCATCATCCATGATCAACCACATCCAGAAACGATCATCATCATCATATGAATCTTCAAAGCGGTCAAGAACAATTTCCAGAATCGCGTTTCAGCAAGAATATTCACCCAGAAGATTCAAGATCTTCATCGTCTCCAACGTTTCCAGAAAGCTCTTCAAATCACCAACGCATTCATCCTTCAGATCATCATCTCCAGAAGAACATCATCAAGAACCATCATCTAGTCGTCCGTCTTCAAGCCGTTTCCAGATCTCGTCAAACCTTCAACCATCCATCGTCAACAACGTTCGAAGAAGCTTTTGGGTTCATCCTTGTTCATAACCATCTTTCATCGTCATCTTCATCGGACTCAAGAACATAACTGTTCATCAGCAAACGCTTCCAGATCATCAGATCCACGCGCATCTCAACGTTGAAAACCGTCAACACAAATCTCCAGAAAGTTCAACATATTCTTCAAGATCGGCTTCAATGTTTCTTTTCCAGATCTTCGTCTCGATTCTTATTTTCGTTTTGTGTTGAATCAGTTTTGAGGTGAAGCAAACGGAGAGGGGAGAGATGGTGAGAGATTGAAGGTTGAATAGGGAGAATTTGAGAGAAGTTTTAGTTGATGTGAGCGGTGGTTGTTGAGGGAAGTTTGGTGTTTACTGGCGATGATGAGGTTGGGTTGAAGGATTGAGGACGGCGGTGCCGTGAGAGAAGGAGGACACCTTAGGGTTTCAGAGTGAATGGAGAAAGGAAGGGAGATGGATCGTGAGAGATCTTGGGCCTGAGCCCAATACGGATTTGCCCAGAGCATACGCCTCTAATTTCCTTCCCCACCCCCCCATGCGTGGGTGTCTGAGGTTGGTGGGCCTCTAGGCCCAGAGTTGGGTTTTTGGACAATATCTCCAGTGTTTTTTTGAAGGGACCTGGGCTGGGCCCAACGAGATCCTTGCTGACCATACCCCCTGGTCCACTTCCTGCGCCCCCTCCTTTTTCTGGCTGAGGCCAGTTAATGGGCTGGGCCCAGTTTGTTTATTTTTTTTCTCTGCTTGTATACCCCTTATATCTGTTGTACCCCCTCCCCTCTCTTGTATTTTTTTTCTTTTCTTTTATGAAAAATAATGAGAAAAGAATATATCAAAAAAAAAGTATTATGAAAAAAAGGGTGAAGAAAAAAATATAGAGAAAATATTGTGAAAAAAATATAAAAAAGGAAAATAGAAAAAGAGAAGAAATTGAGAAAAATATTTTAAAAAAAAAGGAAAATGTGGAGAGAAATACATAGAAAAATAAGAAAAATATATGAAAAATATTTTGAAAGAAAGGAGAAAATAGTTGAAAGGAAAAGAAGGAAAAAGGGAAAAAAAATATTAAAGTAGACTTAATATTTTTTAGAGTGCATTTTTTTTTAGAGATATTTTACCCTTTTAGAGACATCCTTAGAAGTCCACTTGTTAGGGGACTTTTCCATCCGATTTTTTCCATGATAGATAGGATAGTATTTCCTAGGAGATTTATTTTCAGTATTCAATCATTGTAACCATTTTTTCAGAATGTTAATAAAACGAGATTTGAGCTGTGGTCCCGAAGTAGCTGAACTACAGCTGCTCTGATTTCTCGTACCAGACGAGAATATGTAGGCATAGGATGCGATATCCTAGCGAGCACACTAACAACTGACTTTCTGTTCTCTCGCTGCTGTGCGATCGAGACTTTCCCGCTGACGATTAATTGTAACCCTTTTTCTCTCTAGCTCGAGTGCATTTGAGGCAAAACCATAGTTTTGCCCATAGGTTCCCGTACCTGTGAAACCAGTTGATTTTCTCACTGCTGTGTGAGAATCCTTGTTTAGACGTAGTTAGCCTGAACTACGTAAAGCTCTGATCTTCCATGCAGTGTGGAAGTACGTAGGCACAAGACGCGAGGTCTTGGCGAGCCAATTTCCCCGTAGTCCCGAACTACGTTGACTCTGACTTTCTCTCTTGAGAATACGTAGGCATAGAGTGCGACGCTATATCGAGTCAATTCCCTTCCGTTTAGATTTAGCAGCCGTAGATAGATTGTTTGCATCCTTTAGACAACCCAAGCAAGCGTGGATCCCGTCGAGTACGACGGACGTGAGGGGTGCTAATACCTTCCCCTTGCGTAACCGACTCCCGAACCCAGGTTTTGGTTGCGATGACCATACCTTCCCCCGTTTTTTGCGAGGTTTACTTCGAGCGTTTCCTTTCCCTCCGTTGGGATAAATAACGCACGGTGGCGACTCTTCTGTCAGCCGGCGCCGATTTTCGCAGTAGCGACAGGTATAAACCATCTTTACCAAACTATAAGAGCGTTTAACCACACACTGAGCTACAACTCCGCACTTGCATTATCCTGGAGAAGCACAAGTTTTTCCCCCACTTAGATCATTCCCACTTCTGTAGACAAAGGTTAGACAACAAACATGTATCGACAATGTTTTCACACACATGTCGCATACAAGGGAACAACCAATATTAGACAACTTGGCCGGACGGACCGACCTGCTCTGATACCACTAATGTAACACCCTTCTAAACCCCACGGATAATATATGAATAATCAGAGTAAATTTCCATGCATTTACAAAAGGGCATTACACATAACTTTCAAAATATCAAAACCACCTGTCATGCTCATTACTATTTCAATATAAAATTATGCTTTACAAAACTTCACTTTGCATGTAGCAGCGGATTCAATTATACCACAATTTTCATAAAATAAACATTTGTTTTTATCACATAAAACAACATCACTTAGGCACTAAGGCCAACATCATAATATTCCAATGGATATAAACACGTTTATAGAGTACATAATGTATATCTTAAACACAACCCAAGCGATCCCAGTGTTACATGACCAGAGCATGACTCGACCCAACATAATTAAATCACTAAACGGCTACACCAAAAGCGACCTTGTAACTACGAGCAATACTACTCCTTGATACCTGCACGATGTCATGTAGGACATCATTCCAGCAGAACGGTGAGAAATATTATCATAATAACAATGCATATAATTATATATACACAAATACACAAGCACAAAATACATATATTACACATTTTCTCACCACAATTCATTATAACTCATCATGTACAATACAACATATATATAATCAAATATGGATAATCACCAAGCATATTCATCATGCACGTATCCATAAATCTCAAAATTCCACATGAACATACACATATTATGTTTACTCACTAATTCACAATTACACATTCACAATTCTCAATTCAACAATTCATGTTCATAAGCATACTTTCATACAATGATCACATATTCACAACTCTCAATTACACAAGTAATGCACATACGCGTATTCCACCATTCTCACCATACTTCATCATAACTCATCGTATACTTCACAAAGCATATATATATATATATATATATATATATATATATATATATATATATATATATATATATATATATATATATATATATATATATATATATATATATATATATATATATATATATATATATATATATATATATATAGAGAGAGAGAGAGAGAGAGAGAGAGAGGCAAATATGGACAATCATCAAACATATCCATAGTTCACAATTACACAAGTCATGTACATACACCTATGCATAACTTCATACAACAATCATATATTCATTCCATGAGACTCAATGCAACTCAATGCAACTCATGCCATGTGGTACCAACACTTGTTATCGTTTTTCGGTTTTTACACTTAAACCGGGTCCACCCTTCTAGACCGATAACAACAAAAGCCCGTTCCCTAAGCTTTCAAACCCACCCTTCTAGGTTTGGGACAAGCCACTAGTCTCCACGAAACTAGCAAACATTGTCTCTTGACTAAATGATGCATATGCAATCAACAACAAAATGCACTTAAGACCGATCACACGTCTTAATCCCATGCATTCACATAATTCCTCCCTTCAAGAATTAAACAAGATTGCACGCACAACATATCATATAATCAAGTATTCATACTTTTCATCAACATATTTTTCAAACAATGCACACATATTCACAATATGTTCTCATGCATTCACAATATCGCATACAATCAATATGCATTTACACTTCAATATCATTACCACATTTATCAAGCAATGCACACATATTCACAATATGTTCTCAGGTATTCTTTACATACAAACAATATGCATATATTTTTCAAAAGACTATATTTCATAATTGATTCCACCATCTAGGAATTATGCCATACGGCTACCCACAGCATATCATATCACAACATGCACAAGCTATACGTTATATAACAAAAGTATTCTGCACAATAACACATCAATCACACACATTCGCGACGGTAAAAATCAACACAACAATATGTTTTCAATTTTCTGCTATAATTGAACTAGTTACAGGCCTCAAAGCCATTTTTTCTAGAAAGACAATCTCGTTAACTTACCAACGCTTCGAACGGGGGTCAAAACCGACTTACGGTTCAAGAGTTATAAATTTTCGAAGTTTTTCGAAAAACCAGAATTTTGCCTAAACACGGCTACGGGATTTTGCATTTTCGCCCGAAAATCCGACCGATTCAATTCTTTTTTTTGAAACAAACACATACTCATACCCACCTAACATATAACAGTGAATTAGAACCATTAAACACGATTTCTACGACGTCCGATTTTCACTCAAATCTCAAACCCTCAATTATCCAAAAATGTCAAAACTCACAAACTCAACCAAATTCAATCAAACGAAATCCAATAATCACGGCTAAACATTATTCGACTAAACTATGCAATTTACTTTGAATTCTAACCGTTCAAAACTCGATTCTACCGATTAAACCATTTATGCCCTATAAATGAAAAATAGAGAAAACTACCAACAAATCCAACACAACTCATACATAATCATACACATTGATCAAATAATAATGTTTCTCACCCTTACCTTGATTAGATTGAAGCTTGAAGTTGATTCTTGATGATTTCTCCAAGTTTTCCCCTTCTCTTCTCTTTTCTCCTCTTTCTCTATTTTTTCTCTCCTTTTCTTTCTTTCTTTCTCTTATGTTTCTATCTCTTTTCTTTTCTCTCCAACTTCCCTTATATATCCTTCTATTTTCTTTCCATCATAATTCTTCTCTCAAAAATATCTATCAATTCATTTCTCACAAAATATCTCATCTTATCATTAATTAGAGACTATCTAATAAATCCACATTATTCTACCAAGTAGAATAAATTAATTAAATTCATTAACTCATTTAAATAAATTCAATAATTTATTTAAATCAGATAAATTACATAAACCAATTAATTAGCACAATTAATCACTTATTGAAAAATTAGGCTGTTACAACCCTCCCCCACTTTAGGAATTTTCGTCCTCGAAAATGTTACCTAATTCAAATAACTCTGGATACGACTCTCGCATCCTAATCTCCCAACTACCTCCACCAAAGGAATCTCTATACCTCGAAGTTGCTTCTCGTTCATCAACCTGAACTGGCAATGTCTCAATAATCAAATCCTCTCTCACTCGTACACTATCCATCTGAATCAATGCACTTCCTCAACTTAGACACATGAACACATCATGCAATTCCCACAAGCGACCGCGGTAAAACAATCTAACATGCTATTTTCTCCATGCTTCCGCTGCGCCACTCCGATACAGATCAACAAAACACAGTGGGTGCTTCCGAGACCTCAAGCTCGACCGACACCAGTTACTATTGTAACTCTCGAAACACGTCTTTTCTTGGGTTCTTTTAATCTTTATAGTCGTCTCTTGCACAATCTCAGGTCCGAGTACAATACTCTCGCCTGGCACACATCAACACAAAGGATTCCTACACCTCTTACCGTACAAAGCCTCATACAATGTCATTCTGATACTAGAATGATCATTGTCATTGTAGGTTATTCAAGCAACGATAGTTAACTATCCCATGATCCACCCGGATCCAACACACAAGCTCTCCACAAATCCCCTACATACTAGATAGTTCTCTTTGTCTTTCCATTCCGTCCACGGATGCTAGATAGAGTTCAACTTCAACATGACACCCAAAGCGTCTACAACTTTCTCAAAATCTCAACGAAAATTCAGATTCCCATCTGACACAATATTCGACGGTAACCCATACTACCCCGCAACTTCCTCACTATACCTCTTAGCTAGCTTCAGCATAGAATGATTCATCCTCATTAGTAAGAAATGAGTTAATCTTGCCAATCCATTCATAACCACCTAAGTCGAATCATATCCCTTCACATTTCTTCGGAAAACCCGACACAAAATCCATGGGAATACTATCTCATACCATTTAGAAATATTCAATAGTTGTATCAGGTCCAACAACCTCTGATGTTCACACTTCGACTTCTGATAAGTCAAACCAGCACATACCACTTCAACCACTTCTCTCTCAATCTATCTCAATGTTCTTCTTCCAGAGTACTCTTTTCCAACTCACACTATTTGGAACACACACTCCATCACGACATCTCATGGTACCATTCTCATCAATCCGAAAATCAGCTCTTCGACTTCAATTCATTAAATTCAATCAATCTATTAACTCAAATTAGAACTTCGACTTCTTCAAATCTTATCAAGAATACCTATAGTCAGTCTCAAGATACAAAGCTCAACTCCCTAAGATATTTTCTTCACAGACCAAACTCATATCCCGAATTTGCTTCATCAGTTCTAACTCATTACCATCATCATTGGTATATACAGAAATTTCCAATTCGATACCTCTGCTACCACTTGGTCTCACTCGAATGGTAATTCAACCCAAAACCATACTCCTTCAGAAGTCCCTATTTATTTCCTATGCACCATATTCAACTCTTTTTCAAATCAACAAATACCTTAAGTTCTTAAGATCACCAACCATCTCAAATCTCAACTAAACAATTGAGGCTTCCAAACTCCGGCACAAACATGCAACAACAACCAACTCCAATTACTTGTCAGATAATTCCCTTATGTACTTTAAATTGCCTTAAAGCATAACCAAAACTCGCTGATGTTGTACTTAACATATCCCCCAATCATATCAACCAAACATCACAAAACACAACAATTTGTTATGTCGGATTCGGCAAAACCAATACACGAGCTGTTGACAGCTTTCCTAACAATTCCTTAAACTTTCTTCACAGTAGAATATTACTACTTCTTCTCCAACACTGATAACTCAAGTTCCCGATGCTCAACATGATCCTATATACTCTTCGAGTATATCCAAATATCATCGGTTACCCAACCATTGACTCACTCAATTAAGTATGGAGAATCATATGTCAAACGGACACTCAATTTGTGAGTCATGGCGGAAATACAAACCGCACTTACTACAACAACCAAACATATTCCATCAATAAATACTTAATTCCATGTCACTACTTCACCATCACATAAAGCATTGTTTCCCGCGCTTTTAATCTTGCGTCATTCCGAGTTACGGTCCTCCCGTTACGACAAAAATACGAAAACAACATTTCCACACTTAGAAGGCCATTCAACACATCTTCAACTCTTTAAATGTTTAAAGGTCTAATTATACCAATATAGTATTCCACACCTTACTTCCTTTAATAATCACCAGAAGTCACTATCCACCCTTTATATACTTGACTTCATAATTTGTTGCCACAGCACACACACCAGACACAAGTCTCAAAACTACTCAATCAGTTTAATTCATTGACTATCCAAATAGACATACAATATAGAGCTTTTAATATCGGACTAGTTCCCGTAACTAAGTCAATCACAACTCCACTTCACGTCCTGGCTGTATATCACTATCTTGTCAGAATAACTTCCAGACAACCACAATTAATCGGCAAACCGCCAACTTCCCACTTTCGTTAACACTCAAAATTTCCATCAAAATGAAACATCTCATCACCGTCCTACGCCGACTCATCAAAACAATTCTTCAGCACTTGGCTTAACTCCAAACAATTCATTACTCACGCCATCTAAGCTTGCAAGACACGTCTATCCCATCCAACACAATCCCAACTACTATCAACAAGAGATTAAGGGTGATCAGTTCCTCAATTTATCGATAGACAGCCGAAAATCATGATGGGTTACAAACCATCTTTACCAAACTATAAGAGCGTTTAACCACACACTGAGCTACAACTCCGCACTTGCAGTATCCTGGAGAAGCACAAGTTTTTCCCCCACTTAGATCATTCCCACTTCTGTAGACAAAGGTTAGACAACAAACATGTATCGACAATGTTTTCACACACATGTCGCATACATGGGAACAACCAACATTAGACAACTTGGCCGGACGGACCGACCTGCTCTGATACCACTAATGTAACACCCTTCTAAACCCCACGGATAATATATGAATAATCAGAGTAAATTTCCATGCATTTACAAAAGGGCATTACACATAACTTTCAAAATATCAAAACCACCTGTCATGCTCATTACTATTTCAATATAAAATTATGCTTTACAAAACTTCACTTTGCATGTAGCAGCGGATTCAATTATACCACAATTTTCAAAAATAAACATTTGTTTTTATCACATAAAATAACATCACTTAGGCACTAAGGTCAACATCATAATATTCCAATGGATATAAACACGTTTATAGAGTACATAATGTATATCTTAAACACAACCCAAGCGATCCCAATGTTACATGACCAGAGCATGACTCGACCCAACATAACTAAATCACTAAACGGCTACACCAAAAGCGACCTTGTAACTACGAGCAATACTACTTCTTGATACCTGCACGATGTCATGTAGGACATCATTCCAGCAGAAGGGTGAGAAATATTATCATAATAACAATGCATATAATTATATATACACAAATACACAAGCACAAAATACATATATTCCACATTTTCTCACCACAATTCATTATAACTCATCATGTACAATACAACATATATATAATCAAATATGGATAATCACCAAGCATATTCATCATGCACGTATCCATAAATCTCAACATTCCACATGAACATACACATATTATGTTTACTCACTAATTTACAATTACACATTCACAATTCTCAAATCAACAATTCATGTTCATAAGCATACTTTCATACAATGATCACATATTCACAACTCTCAATTACACAAGTAATGCACATACGCGTATTCCACCATTCTCACCATACTTCATCATAACTCATCGTATACTTCACAAAGCATATATATATATATATATATATATATATATATATATATATATATATATATATATATATATATATATATATATATATATATATATATATATATATATATATATATATATATATATATATATATATATATATATATATATATATATATATATATATATATATATATATATATATATATATATATAGGAAAATATGGACAATCATCAAACATATCCATTGTTCATAATTACACAAGTCATGTACATACACCTATGCATAACTTCATACAACAATCATATATTCATTCCATGAGACTCAATGCAACTCATGCCATGTGGTACCAACACTTTTATCGTTTTTTGGTTTTCACACTTAAACCGGGTCCACCCTTCTAGACCGATAACAACAAAAGCCTGTTCCCTAAGCTTTCAAACCCACCCTTCTAGGTTTGGGACAAGCCACTAGTCTCCACGAAACTAGCAAACATTGCCTCTTGACTAAATGATGCATATGCAATCAACAACAAAATGCACTTAAGACCGATCACACGTCTTAATCCCATGCATTCACATAATTCCTCCCTTCAAGAATTAAACAAGATTGCACACACAACATATCATATAATCAAGTATTCATACTTTTCATCAACATATTTGTCAAATAATGCACGCATATCTTACAATATGCTCCCATGCATTAATTCACAATAATCGGATACAACAAATATGCATTCATAATTCAACCTCATTACCTTTTCAAACAATGCACACATATTCACAATATGTTCTCATGCATTCACAATATCGCATACAATCAATATGCATTTACACTTCAATATCATTACCACATTTATCAAGCAATGCACACATATTCACAATATGTTCTCATGTATTCTTCACATACAAACAATATGCATATATTTGTCAAAAGACTATATTTCATAATTGATTCCACCATCTAGGATTCACGCCATACGGCTACCCACAGCATATCATATCACAACATGCACAAGCTATACGTTATATAACAAAAGTATTCTGCACAATAACACATCAATCACACACATTAGCGACGGTAAAAATCAACACAACAATATGTTTTCAATTTTCTGCTATAATTGAACTAGGTACAGGCCTCAAAGCCATTTTTTCTAGAAAGACAATCTCGTTAACTTACCAACGCTTTGAACGGGGGTCAAAACCGACTTACAGTTCAAGAGTTATGAATTTTCGAAGTTTTCCGAAAAACCAGAATTTTGCTTAAACACGGCTACGGGATTTTGCATTTTCGCCCGAAAATCCGACCGATTCAATTCTTTTTTTTGAAACAAACACATACTCATACCCACCTAACATATAGCAGTGAATTAGAACCATTAAACACGATTTCTACGACGTCCGATTTTCACTCAAATCTCAAACCCTCAATTATCCAAAAATGTCAAAACTCACAAACTCAACCAAATTCAATCAAACGAAATCCAATAATCACGGCTAAATATTACCCGACTAAACTATGTAATTTATTTTGAATTCTAACCGTTCAAAACTCGATTCTACCGATTAAACCATTTATGCCCTAGAAATGAAAAATAGAGAAAACTACCAACAAATCCAACACAACTCATACATAATCATACACATTGATCAAATAATAATGTTTCTCACCCTTACCTTGATTGGATTGAAGCTTGAAGTTGATTCTTGATGATTTCTCCAAGTTTCCCCCTTCTCTTCTCTTTTCTCCTCTTTCTCTATTTTTTCTCTCCTTTTCTTTCTTTCTTTCTCTTATGTTTCTATCTCTTTTCTTTTCTCTCCAATTTCCCTTATATATCCTTCTATTTTCTTTCCATCATAATTCTTCTCTCAAAAATATCTATCAATTCATTTCTCACAAAATATCTCATCTTATCATTAATTAGAGAATATCTAATAAATCCACATTATTCTACCAAGTAGAATAAATTAATTAAATCCATTAACTGATTTAAATAAATTCAATAATTTATTTAAATCAGATAAATCACATAAACCAATTAATTAGCACAATTAATCACTTATTGAAAAATTAGGCTGTTATACGCGCCACCTTTGTGCATATTCTTTGAAGGTTTCAGATTTTTTCTGGGTCATACTCAGCAGTTGATGTCGGTTTGGCGCTAGGTCCATATTATATTTGTATTGTTGGATAATTGCATCAGACAAGTCTTGAAAACAGTGGATCTTGGATTGATCAAGGCTCAAATACCACTTAGTGGAGGCACCTTTCAGACTATCCTAGAAAAAGTGGATCAACAGTTTATCATTTTCGATGTGTGGGGCCATGCGCCGGCAGTACATTATTAGGTTGACTTTTGGGCAGGTAGCCCCTTCATACTTCTCAAAGATAGGCATCACGAACTTTGGTGGAAATACCAAGCCTAAAACTAAACACATGTCTTTTGCGTCAGAACCGAAGACATTATTCCCCTCTATGGCCCTCATCCTCCTGACCATTATGTCCATCTCGACTCGCAGTTTCTCATGTTTTTCGTCTTCCACTTCAGACCCGTCGGGTATGTCGAATATTGGTTGGTGGTGGTTGAAGATTGGTCGAGCCTGGGCTTGAGTGCCAGCTTGTGTGTATATCGAATTCTAAAAATCTTTCATTAGGGGAACACTCTGTGGGTTCGAATATGGTTGAGGGTTGAACGGTTGGGCGTCACTGATCGGAGGTACAAAATCTCTGGTGATGCTGAAGGGATGATCCGTCATTGAAGTTACTGGTGGTGGTGGAACTACTATCGTTGCATTAATTTCAGACACTACAGTGGCTTGTGTGTCCGTCTTTGCTCTGATCACCTGAAGAACTTCCATTATTTGGCTGACGTTGTTCCACAATCCTTCAACGTCATTGTCAATCTGATCAAATCTCTGGTCCTGTTCTGCCATTCTTCTTTGAGCACGGGCTCTTGTCTTCTTCGACAAGAGGCAACAGAACACAGAATAAGTCGGAGGACCAATGAAATGCAAAATGATATGCAGGATGCAAATGCAAATGCAAACCACACATTTAAGGAACAAACAAGTTTTATTTACAAACAAAGTTAAATTAACACGTAACGACGTGTTGCTTATCATTGACAAAAGAAAGCTTTAAAAACTTTCATTCATAATAAAAGGTTTTACAACATTGAGTTTTCATTAAAAAATGAAACTCTTTTTTCAAAAAGAAATATTACATTCCCATAAGCTTGGGATACAACACAAGGAAATTAAAGCTAAGGATCTTTTAACAAGACGACCCTTCTTCCTCCTGCAACATGGCTCTGCTCTGGCTCTGATGAAGTAGATCCCAAAGCTCTTCATTTTCTCTTCTAACTTTAGCTAGAGCGAACCTCGGTTCCTTCCTAGTCAATATTTCATCTGGCTCCAGTGAGATGTCATATGAATGAGTACAGAACATCCTTAATGTTATTTCCTTTGAACAAAGTAAATATGCATTTGAAACTAGACAACTAGGATTCTCCACAATTGTCATTCCTTGAAGATTGGGGCGGCGCCAGGAGAAAATGACTTGTGCTTCAAAGTCCGGGTTGTCATTTCTTTCATAAAAGAAATATTTTAGCAACATTGGATCTGGTTCTCCCTCGGTGGGGTATCCTAACTGAAGGCGAGTTAAGATGAGACTGTAGCTGATATACCCTCGAGTGCTGATCAAAGGTATATTAGGGAAATTCCCACAGCTATGTATCATTTCTAATCCTCTGAGAGCCGGGTCGTACCAACTAACATCGTAGTGAGAGAGTGAGGATAATTTTTCAATCCATGTGTCACTGTCTTGCAGGTTCCATAACGGGAACGTCCTAGGAAAATGTAAAATAAACCATTTGCTCATGAGGGTTGTGCACCATGAAATCTGTCCCAGATCATATGTTTTCCATCGATGGATGGCGTAGTAAATGTCATCCAAGAGGGTGGGGA
Organism: Lathyrus sativus; assembly: GCA_963859935.3. Taxonomy (NCBI): domain Eukaryota; kingdom Viridiplantae; phylum Streptophyta; class Magnoliopsida; order Fabales; family Fabaceae; genus Lathyrus; species Lathyrus sativus. The sequence continues at coordinate 118,326,324 of OZ012738.1, read as the reverse complement.
CTGGGTTCCTGACGATAAACAGCTTGATGGCTTCCAGACTGATGAAATCAGGGCTGCTAGGAAACATATACAAGCCTAAATCAGAAAACCTAATATGGCTTCGAAGATTCCCAACTCCCTTCGATTGTAATAGAATTTAGCTTTCTCCATGAATGGTATGGCTTCCATTCCGGTGATTCAATCCCAATTACTCAACTGAGTCAGAAGATCAGTGGGCTCTAAGTGAAGACCTTTAGTAATGTCTATTTTCCTTGGTCTTCTCTCCATTCCAAAATTAGTTGTGAAAGTCATCGGGATTTTCAGATACCTGGAATATTCTTCCAAAGTTGGCAGCAATTGGAAGTTTGGGAATGTAAAGCAATGGTAAATAGGGTCATAAAACTGTAAGAGTGCTTGCAACATTCCCTGGTTTACTTGTGTGTCAAGTAAAGATAAAAAATCTCTGTATTTTGCTATGAAAGCAGCAGGATTCCTCACTAGGTTCCTTAAAATCCTTAGGTTACCCAACCTTAGGCTTGGGAATGCAATCATGTTTCCTTGACTCATTACTATGTCTGCAAAAAAAATAAGATTTAATTTCTTGAATGGTTATTTAAAATGCAAGATAGAATGCAATGATGCAACTGGTTTTACAAAACTCAAAAGATAGTTAAAGCAAAAAACCCTCGTTTCATTTATGTTGGGAAAAGTTACAAATTTTGAAATATAACCCAAGAAATGTGAGGCTACATCAGAGGAGAACACTATGCCCTATGGTTTCAAGAAATCTGACGAGAATTTTATCCGCGCGTCCTTTTCAGTCTTTTCAGCATAGTACTCTCCATCACCAACTTGTCCAATATTCCCTTCCAAGCGCCATAAGTAGGTGGGATATTTGAATAATCATGAGTGCTCTGTGTAGGTTTGACACTAGAGAAAAATAAATTCTCTTTTGTTACCTCTCTGTCAGTTAGGCATCTTTCGAGCCACCCAATCAACTCAATCTTGTCTTGCAACTCCCTTTGCAGTTCTATCGTCTCAGCACACTGTCGCTTGCGCGAAAATAAGGTGCCGGCACAACAGAAGAGTCGCCACCTTTCGTTATTTATCCCTCAGAGCGGGAAAGGAAACGATCGGAAAAACCTGACGAAAAAGGGTAAGACAAGGTCATCGCAACCGTTGTCTGGATTCGGGAGTCGGTTACGCAAGGGGAAGGTATCAGCACCCCTCACGTCCGTCGTACTCGACGGGATCCTCGCTTGTTGTGTTTACTTGGACAGGTTGGTTTTATTCTATCTACCTATCAAGGTTGGCTTAAAAAGAAAAGAAAACTGACTCGGCAAAGCGTCGCGCTTTATGCCTACGTATTCTCATCAGAGAACGAGAAATCAGAGTCAACGTAGTTCGGCCTACGATGGGTTATGGGGGAAGGTAGCTCGCCAATACATTAGTATTGTTCCTACGTACTCTCAACAGGCATGAGAGATCAAAGCTCACGTAGTTCGGGAAACTACGGTTTATTTCTTGTCTTTTACGAAAGAAGTGTTTTTTTATTGTGTTTGCGATTTCAATCGCACTAGAGACTATGACCTGAGAGTGAATGCGTCGCATGTCACCCAAAGGGTACCATACTAAACATCCAGACTATGGAAAAGAAACTCTCCCACAATCCTTTCTCAGATAGCTTAAGGCTCGTAACGTACAAAAGAAATCATTCATGATTACTGTATCTTAAACTGTTTTGAGATGAGAAGAGAACCGGCCCAACTAGGAGGGAGACTATCAAGTCTTACTGTTGTCATGCCATGGATACATCCTATGGTTGAGGTTTGAATAGGGAACTCCTAGAAGTTTTCATGCATAGGTTTCAACCTAAAATTCTATCATCAATTCCTTATCAAAGGAAATGAGAGTCCTAAGGGATCATGTCAATGATACACCAAAACAGACGAAGCATCAGCTTAACAGTAAAATGCATGCAATGCAAGTGAGGGAGGAAATGTGTGTGGGGCTTTAGCCTCCACATGCTCATCTCAACCTCAAGCCAGAATGGATAACAGTGTCAACTTCATCCTTTAGTCTTTACTTCCTCTTCAGGGGTCTTCAAGTATCAACTTGATCTTGTTGCTCTTCAAGCTTCAGCTGGAATGGCAATGCTCAAGGATTCATCCTCTTCTACACTCTTCATTGAAGTCTGCATCTTCAAGCTCAAGCTCAACATCTCTCAAGACAATCAAACCAGAGGAAATCACTTACTGGATAAGCAGGGGATATTGAACTGCTTACTGACCACCAAAGGTGACCTATAAGGGTTCAACATCAAAGGAATGGTTCCCTCAAAAGTTCTACTTCCTAGGTACAATCACTTATCCCTCCAAAGGAGAGAGGTGTATACCATGGAAGGACTTTGAATCATATGGAGGAATGGAGGTGAAAGATACCATCCATGTTTAAGAAAGAAGTTATCTAAGTCTAAACTCTTCCTAATCCCTAACCCTAAAACAACAGGATCAAGCTCTCAAGCTCCTCAATGCATCTTCAAATCTTCTACTATGCTCCTCAATGCTCCTCAGAACAAGATCAAGCTCTCCAAGCCCACAAAGCAAAGCAAACAAAAATTCAAGCCCATAAGGGTAACACAAACAATCATCAACTACAAAAATCATCTAAAAATAGTATACTACTATATTAAAACCTAACATAATTTCTAAGGGATCCTACATACCTACCCTTAATACCCTATATGTCCCATAGTCTAATTTGTCCTAAAAACCCAAAAATCTAAGGTTATTATAGACCTATGTTGAAGTTTAACCTAATTCTATACAACCTAATGTCATCTAATCAAAACTATCCTAAAATTCATCACAAAATTATGGAATAAATCCAGGGGGAAGCTAAAGCTTATATCTAATTATCCTAAAAAGAATGGCCTAAAAATGCTAAGGGAACTACCTAAACAAAATTCTATAAATTCATGGATCAACATAAAAGAAATAAAATGCAATAAAAGAAGAAAATATACAAAAAATATCAAAAATGCATGAAAGTAAAATATTTTTATTTTATATTTTTCTAGACAAAAATATAAAATGGGAGCAAAAATTCCCATTAAAAAATAATAAATTTTCAAATTGATATGATTTTTCCAAGATTGAAATTAAATGGAAGAAAAATAAAATGAAAACATGAAGCTGGGGTGCAGGAAGCAAACAGATGCAGTTCAAATCATCACATGGGCCCAGAATGGGGGTTCAGATAGCAAGCGCGCTAGGCCCATTCATTAATCAGAAAATAAATCAAAAAAACATACAGAAAATGAAAGATACACGGTGCAAATAGAAATGGTTTTCAGTTCAAAATCCAGGTGGGCCTTGATTGGGGGTGGGGATATTAATCCAGCCCAATACCCCAATTAATGAAACGACGCGTTTTGGAGCTTCCTCAAAATTCCTCTTCACACGCGAAATTGAATCTCAGCCTTTAGATCTAACTTTGGTCAACTGGTCCACGCCTGATCCAATGGTTGTGCCTTCGTCTTCTACCTCCAGCCATGGAAATGGAGGGAAAGCTCCATGAACAGAGCTTCAAGTCCCTAATTCGAACTCTCTCGTTTCTCCATCAAAAATCATGATCCAAAGCCCTAATCCACTCTAAATTCAATCCTGGATCTAACCATGGTCTCAGAACTCATTGAAACTCTCCCAAACTTGAAACCCGATCGCAACTTCAAATTATGCTTGAAAATCAAAACTCAAGATTCTTGAAATTGTTTATACTAAAATGTTCACCTCCTATCACTGATCAATTTCCACTGAAGAACTAAGATTATTACTCAAGATTCAAGGAGTTCTTGGTCCAAACAGAAATCTTGTCAACAACAAAACCATCACCAATTCTCTTCAAACTTTCCAAAATCCATCACATATGTGTCTCTAACCTTTCTATACTAACAAACTAACCTAATTATGCCTAAAACATGGTGTAGGAAAGAATTTGCAAACCTGGTTAATCTTGATGAACAAATGATGAAATCCTCCAATTCAGACCTTGAAACTCTTCAGAAAGTTTCCCTAGATGCCAATCTTGCTACTGTTTGCAACAATTTTGATGGAGGAAGCCTCAATCTCAGAATTTGATTCTGACTTGCCACCTTGAAATCTCAATCACCAACTCTTCAATTCACCATGGATTTGATCTCAATTCAATCTGCACAGCTTCACTATGATGTATAGAATGTGTTTGAATGGAAAGAATGAATGGAAATGAAGAAGAATGAAGAAATGAAACTTGACTTGCAATGGAAAATTCTTGATCTCACTCTCTCTTCTCTGCACCAATTCTTACCAACTTTGCATCTGAGCAAATTATACATGTTATATAGAGTGGTTTAGAATCATCTAGAACCCTCTAGGACCATCCAATGAGTATTTGGAAATCTCATGTCATGACATTTTGATTTCAATTCTCCTTACATGCTATCTCATGCCAAGCTTCTTGTAACCTTTGTAACTGACTTTAAATTCTCCCCATATGAGATTTATGATGAGTTACAATGCATAACCAACTTGCTTATTGAGTTTTGTTGAGTTTTGCTTTGGTACCTTAATATGCAAGTAAGCCATTTCCAAGGCAGCCCTATGATCCAAGCCCCAAATCAAAATTGTGGTTGAACCATTGTTCTTAGAATGTAATTTGGAGTCAAAATGACCTATTATATGACATGTTTTGGATGTGCAACTTGTGATTTCCAATTTTCAATTTCAACTTATTTAACTTATGCCTCCATTTTAGGCCATTTTTATCACTTTTTGATACAAGCCTTTTCAACATCTCATGATCTCCTTTCTAGCCTTAAAACATCATTCTAAGTAATTTTTATGTTGAAGATTTTTCCATTTGAAGCTTGGAAATAGGAGATATGGCCTTATGCTTGAAATGACCTATAATCTCCAAATGACCAAAATGCCCTTGACTTGTCAAAGCCATAAATTGAGTTCTACAAATCCTATCAAGGCCTTCTAGTACTCTATAGAAATCTAAGAAGATTATCTACAACTTTCATGTTGATCAAGAGTTCATAGGAATCATCCTACTAGGGCAAAAGTTGGATGCAAGTTGGGTGACTTTCAAGGACCCAGATTCACATACCTCATATGACCTGTAATTTGTCAAAGCCATAACTTGAGCTCTACAAATCCTATCAAGGACTTCTAGTACTCAAATTAAATCTAAGAACAAGCTCTACAACATTCATGTTATGGGGAAGATGAGATGACAATCACATCTTGAGCTAAACTGCCTTGAAGATAGGGATCAAACTAGGGGATTTTACACTGTCAATCCTTAGAAACCCTAGCTTAAAACTTCTCAAACTCCTCAATCATGATGAGTTGGAATAGGAATCATCCTTATAGCATCTCAATGCATCATTCCATGATCACATGGCTCTTGGATTAGGTCTCAACCCTCTCCAAATCATCAGTTGACCTAGGGTTGACCCAGTCAAACCCTAATTCCACCACTCATGGCTGAATCTTATGAATTCTTGTACAATGACCTCTCTAGGCTTCATGATGGATTTCAAGACATATCCTAAGCTTTCTCGAAGCTTCAAGTTCACCCTCATAGTCTCAGAATCATCTGAGGAGTTCCCACAACTCTCAAGTTATGAGACACACATCCTTGGTTTCAACCAATCTTTCTGAGGATCTCTTGAGTTCTCTGACAAAGGTATCAACCTTTGAACACTTGAACAAACTTCTTGACTAGCTTCATAGCCTCATATAAATCTTACTAGGTAAATAAATGTTGGTCAAATTTTGGGGTGCAACAACTGCCCCTATTCAAACGGCTTGAACCTGACTGGGTGAGGAGCGAACGGCTCTCAGCCAATCAAGGTGCGAGACGGTTGAATACCGATAAACCCGGAAATTTGCCAACTGCTCAAGTACACGGTACTCTGGCGGGAACAAATCTTCGAACATTGAAATAATAGCTGCACGGCAACTAGCTGGAGGCATACTGATCTGAACCTTGTCGTCTGTTATCCACATTAAATTCTTCTGACATTGTCATCAGACACCGGACCTCGCCGTCAGGCATTCATGAAAATAAAGCGTCTGACATCGCCGTCGGACGGCCAAAACACCCAACATTGTCGCTGGAAAACTGAATCACCTGATATCGCCGCCAGAAACAAACATCCAACATCGCCGCTGGAGACTTAAACCACCTGACATCGCTGCCAGAAACAAACATCCAACATCGCCGCTGGAGAACTAGAGATCATCTGACTTCACCGTCAACTCTCAACATCGTCTGACCTCGCCGTCAGGGTGAAGAAACTCCATTGGGGAAATATGAACTTGAATAATAGACTCTGTTGGAGAGAATGATAAGATGAACACGTGTCAATGATCTTGCTGGAGAATTGGTCACACGGTAACTGGTAATACATAGTCGACCATGCCATCAGGCACTCAAAGAACACTATCGGGCATCAGCCGGACTTCAACCATCAGGTTGATCATGCCATCAGGCATTCAAAGGCATCTGTCGGGCATCAGCCGGACTTCAACCATCAGGTTGATCATGCCATCAGGCATTCAAAGAAACTGTCGGGCATCAGCCGGACTTCAACCATCAGGTTGATCATGCCATCAGGCATTCCGCATTACTGTCAGGCATCAGCCGGACTTCATCAGCAAGTCGGGAATAGGATCCTTGGTCAATCATGAGCCAACTGGGAATATCTAAACCTCTGCCATCAGGCACTCCGCATCAGCTGAGAGAACTGCTTCATTAACATGGTCAGACTTCAATCATGGAGTCTTCAAGGGAGGTTCCAACTTCGTCGTTAGAAACCTGCTGGGGGGGAAGCTTCGCCGCTGGGGAATCTGGAGAACTATCAAGTAATTCCGCTCCGAGGGTCCAGAAATCATTCTGAATAAATCAACTCTGCTGAGGACTTCAAGAATCATCTTGAACAAATAACTCCGCCGGGGACTTTCAAGAATCATATTGCGCCGGTAACCATGCTGGAGACTTCAGGAATCATCCTGAGCATGCACTCTGTTGGGGATTTCAGGAATCATCCTGGGCAACCTTTACTGGGGACTCTACTGGGGAGCTTAAGAATCATCTTAAGCAAATGGCCTTGCTGAGGATTTCAAGAATCATCTTGAACTGAAGACTTCGCTGGGGATCTCAAGAATCATCTTGAGCAGGCGACTTCGTTGGGGAGAATGTCAGGAATCATCCTGAGCAACTGATTCTGCGGCGGAACCCCTGCAAAACAAGGACGGTAGCAACCTAGATCACGTTTATTATGCATATGCTTCGGCAATGGCACAATGCTCCACACGGTGGAAATGCTATGCGTTTATGATAAATGCTATGCAATCATGCACAATGATGCGATCCCGTCAGCGAAATAAATGCCGAAGGGGAATCCTCCTGTCAAGGAGAAAGAACTACTCAGATAGAGGAATCATCCTGCTGAGGAGAACATGGTCATGCCAATATCAATTGGACTCCATAGGGGACACAACTTCAGTTGACTGCTGCGGGGGAAACAACTTCAGTTGATTGCTGCAGGGGAACGAAGCTCTACGAGAACCAGGACCTGCTGAGGGAAAACAATGTCAATCGCGGGAGTGATTTGCGTGGCCGTCATGGCTACTTCTCTGGAGATACTCTGTGGGGAAACAACTTCAGCTGATCAACACTCCACTGGGGAAAACCAATCATGGCTTGAGCCGCTTCCAAGGATTCGACTCTCTTGGGGTGTCTGCAAACTCGGCTGAGGAAGGAAGAATCATTCTACTTCGCTGGGGAGAGTACAACTCTGCGGGGGAATCTCAATTCCGCTAGGGAAGAAGGAATCATCCGACTTCGGGCGAGAGTACAACTCTGGTGGGGAATTTCAATTCCGCTGGAGACTTCAGTCTGGCACCATCATTTGCTGCATACTTCGGCATACGAATAGCTTCCTACGAAACCCGCACGTGTGACCCAGTGTTGGGGGATGAACACGAGCTTCGGCGCCTGACTCAGCTGAGGAGGTGACGTTCCTTCAGGACACATCGGATTGGGGAGAGAATCATCTCTGCCTGGGGAGACATATCAATGCTCTAATCTCGCGTTCAGACTCTACGGGGAGCTGCTACCGAACTCTGTTGGAGAAAGAGGAATCATCCTGCTTCGGGATGCGCACGACGCACTGTCTAGAATATGCTACACCTGTAACAACATAAACAAACAGACAAGATACCCTTCTCAAAGGGACCTATCGAGGTTATTATCTCGTGACAATATTCAAGTAATTAATTGTTTCAACAATCATTGGCCTAGGCCAGTAAGTTTATGTATGTGCATTTTATCAAAAACATCGGCGTTCTTTTTTGCAAACAAAATAGATAAATGCTAAACAGGTAAACAGAATTGCTGAATAGTATGCATTTTATTGATAACGAACCCCTGAATGGGTAAAAAATGTTTTACAACAGATGCAAGCTCCTGGAATGAGGAAGCCGCACAAAAATAAAACATAAATATACATCAGTATATACAAATGTCGGCAACGAGGCGTAGACGAACACCATGAGTTGATCCCTCTATGACCCACTCGACTTCGATACTTCTCCGACGCTTCAGCTTCGGAAGAGATTGATTCAGATGAACGGCGCTCAGGTCTTCCAAACCACTAAACAATGAAAGTCCACACGCGGAACGCAGTCATTTGCTTTTTCAAATCCCTAACTTTTGCGTGAACCGCCCTTTGCGGGTTTTCAGTTCACCGGGATACCCTTTTTTGCCGAAGCCGCCTAGTGTAGGTTTTCGACTTCGCGGGTGTACCTTTTTTCAATTTATATCCCTAATTTTTGCCCGAACCTTTTTATTCTGTTTTTGGTTTGCCGGGATGCCCTTTTTTTGCCTGGACTCTCCTTTTTTGTCCAGCGGGTCGCTTTCAAGCAAAGTATTTTTTAACTGCGTCCGTGTTTACCGGGGATGCAAAATCTTCACCATCATCATGGATAACAACAAAGCTCCTCCCGAGAAGACCTTGCTGACGACGTATGGACCTTCGTAATTCGGAGTCCACTTGCCCCGGTGATCGGAGTGTGGAGGAAGAATCTTCTTCAGGACGAGATCACCCGTCTGAAAGCTTCTAGTACGCACCTTCTTATCATACACTTTCTTCATTCGGCTTTGGTACAGACGACCAAATGCAATCGATGCTAACCTCTTCTCTCCCATCAGGCTGAGTTGGTTCAGACGATTCGTAATTCATTCTGCCTCGTCGAGTTTCACATCAACCAAAACTCGCAAAGAAGGGATCTCCACTTCTAACGGTAGGACAGCTTCCATATCATACACTAAGGAGAAGGGAGTTGCCCCGGTTGACGTACGTACCGTCGTACGATAACCGTGCAGTGCAAACGGCAGCATCTCGTGCCAATCTTTGTAGGTCACAACCATCTTCTGAACAATCTTCTTTATGTTCTTGTTGGCCGCTTCAACGGCGCCATTCGTCTTCGGCCGGTAAGGAGATGAGTTGTGGTGTTCAATCTTGAAACTCTGGCACAGCTCCTTCATCATCTTGTTATTCAGGTTCGAACCATTATCAGTAATGATCCGCTCGGGAATTCCGTAACGACAGATGATGTCCCTCTTTATGAATTTAGCCACCACCTGCTTGGTCACATTAGCATACGAGGCTGCCTCCACCCACTTGGTGAAGTAGTCGATAGCTACCAGAATGAAACGATGACCGTTAGATGCAGTGGGCTTGATCTTGCCTATCATGTCGATGCCCCACATGGAGAACGGCCACGGGGAGGACATGACATTCAACGGGCATGGCGGCACAAGAACTTTATCAGCATAAATCTGGCACTTATGACATCTCTTCGCGAATCTGAAGCAATCCGACTCCATCGTCAGCCAGTAGTATCCTGCTCTCAGGATCTTTCTCGTCATAGCATGCCCGCCGGCGTGCGTACCAAATGTGCCTTCATGGACTTCTTCCATGAGCATACTCGCCTCTTTCTCATCTACACATCTGAGTAGCACGAGATCGTGGTTTCTCTTATACAACACTCCATCAGGATTGAGATAAAAATTGCCAGACAGCCTCCTCAGAGTCTTCTTATCCTGGGTTGACGCACCCGCAGGATACTCCTTAGTCATAAGGAAAGTCTGGATGTCATGGAACCATGGCTTGCCGTCGGCGGCTTCCTCGATTGCAAAGACAAATGCCGGTCTATCAAGATGAGATAGTACAATTCTTGGAGCCTCATTCCAAAAATTGACTTTATACATTGAAGCTAACGTGGCTAAGGCATCAGCCATCTGATTTTTAGCCCTGGGCACATGATGGAGTTCCACTCGATCAAAGAACGGAAGTAGCCTTCTGGCATAATTCATGTACGGCACCAAATTCGATTGACGAGTCTCCCACTTCCCTTTAATTTGGTTGATCATAAGCGTTGAGTCACCATATACGTCTAGATTCTTGATTCTCAAATCAATTGCCTCTTATAGACCCATGATGCATGCTTCGTACTCCGCCTCATTATTGGTGACTGGAAACGTCAGTCTCGCAGTAAACGGGATATGGGATCCGTGGGGAGTCGTGATGATAGCCCCGATGCCACTTCCATAGGAATTAACCGCCCCATCGAATATCAATTTCCACTGGGATTTCCTATCTGGCCCCTCGTCGGGCAACGGCTCGTCGCAATCCTTTGCTTTGAGAAACATAATATCCTCATCGGGGAATTCAAATTTCATCGGCTGGTAATCCTCGATAGGCTGTTCAGCAAGGTAATCAGACAATACGCTTCCCTTGATGGCCTTCTGGGAAACATACTGAATATCATATTCCATTAACACCATTTGCCATCTGGAAATCCTGCCCGAAAGAGCCTGCTTCTCGAAGACGTACTTGATCGGATCCATCTTCGAAATTAGCATGGTGGTGTGATTGAGCATGTACTGTCGTAGACGTTTGGCGGCCCAGGCTAGTGCACAACACGTCTTCTCCAGCATCGAGTAGCGAGATTCACAGTCCGTGAACTTTTTACTCAAGTAATAAATGGCATGCTCTTTTCTACCCGCCTCGTCGTGTTGACCGAGGGCGCACCCCATACTATTCTCAAGAACTGTCAAGTACATGATTAAAGGCCGTCCAGCCACTGGGGGTATCAAGATTGGAGGTTCTTGAAGATACTGCTTTATCTTGTCAAATGCCTTCTGGCAATCCTCATTCCAGATAATTGCCTGATCTTTCTTTAAAAGCTTGAACATCGGTTCACACGTGGCCATGAGCTGAGAGATAAACCTTGCAATGTAGTTTATTCTGCCCAGGAAACCACGAACTTCTTTTTCTGTTTTCGGCGCTGGCATTTCTTGAATGGCTTTTATTTTCGCAGGATCAACCTCAATGCCTCGCTCACTTACGATAACCCCCAGTAACTTTCCGGACCGTACTCCGAAAGTACATTTGTTAGGATTCAGCCTCAACCTGAACTTCCTAAGCCTCTCAAAAAGCTTCAATAAGTTGACCAGATGCTCTTCCTCCGTTTGGGACTTCGCAATCATGTCGTCAACATAGACCTCGATCTCATGATGAATCATGTCATGAAACAAAGAGAACTGGGTTGTTACCTTATAGCAAAATGTTCCCCAGGGGGTGATAAACGTCGTTTTCTCCATGTTCTCCGGCGCCATCTTGATCTGGTTGTAACTGGAGAAGCCATCCATGAACGAAAACACGGAGAACTGGGTTGTGTTGTCGACCAACACATCGATATGAGGCAACGGGAAATCATCTTTAGGGCTCGCCCTATTCAAATCCCGATAATCGACGCACATGCGTACCTTACTGTCCTTCTTCGGTACAGGCACTATGTTGGCGACCCACGGAGGGTAAGTGGTGACCGCTAAGAAGCCAGCATCGAGCTGTTTCTGCACTTCTTCTTTGATCTTAACGGCCATGTCTGGTCTTGTCCTCCTAAGCTTCTGCTTAACGGGAGGGCAATCTTCTCGCAGCGGCAAGTGGTGGACCACGATGTCCGTGTCAAGTCCGGGCATATCTTCGTATGACCAAGCAAAGACGTCACTATACTCTCGAAGCATCTCGACCAATCTCTGCTTGACATCACTCTGCAGCGCAGCCCCTATCCTGACGTTTCTGACGAGCTCTTCAGAACCCAGATTTACGATCTCAATCTCCTCCTCATGAGGCAGAATAACTTTCTCCTCTTGTTTCAACAAGCGGGCCAACTCTTCAGGAAGGTCTTCGTCTTCATCAATCTCTTCTTTGGCTTGATAGATCAGGCAATTGAAGTCGAAGTGAGTCGTAGAAGGTCCAGAGTCGATGTCATCTGTTATGTGGGTCCTGCAATAACAAGGGTTAAGTTTAAAACAAGAATATGCAGGTTAGCACAAACCCCATTGCCATTTTGCTGTTTTTCAAAACAAATATAAAATAGGAATAACAGAGATCACAATATTTGAATACGAAGAAAACGCCTTTGATTTATTAACAAAATGCATGTACATAATCCAACAAGGCCCTGACAATAAAACCGCTATGCCCCGAGTAGGACAAAAAGGGTTGTACAATGATTGGAAAAAGTAAATCATTACTCTTCACTTGTCAGCTGGATGATATCCTTGATGGTCCAATTGTTGAGGCCCTCGCCCGGCTTGCTTGGCTGAATCCAAGAGTCGAGATCACAATCGCTATCCCCGCTGTCTTCAGACGCTGCGTTGATGCTTTCTAAGATCACTCCGCCACTGGTAAATAGAATCGTCCCCTTACCCCGTGACGCGCTGCTAGATGAAGAAGAGGAAGCTTCATCTCCGGGAGAATACCCCAATCCAAACTTATCCTGCTTGTTGGGTATCTCCAAAATATGCCCCCCATCCTGGGGTGGAACCCGCTTCGACGACGGCCCGAGCTTCCTTGAACGAGGAGAGATTCATCTCTGGCTTTTCTGTGACTACAGGAGCTACGTCTTTCACTTTGACAGCTTCAAATGCCTGGCAGAGAGTTTCATGGATTTCGCCATCCATTTCAACATACTTAAAGGATCACAAATGGCTCACCATTATGTCCTTCTCGCCGCATACGGTTACTATGCTTCCCCCGACAGCATATTTGAGCTTTTGGTGCAACGTGGAGGTCACGGCACCAGCAGCATGGATCCATGGCCGGCCCAAGAGGCAACTGTAGGCAGGCATGATGTCCATGATATAAAAGACCGCGTCGAACGTTTCCGGACCGACTTGGATCGGCAGGGTCACCTCCCCGAAAATGTGGCGTTTAGTTCCGTCGAACGCTTTCACCACCAGATCACTGGGTGTGCAGAGCAATCCGCGAGTGTCCAACTTCATTAATGCCTTCTTCGGAAGAACATTCAGCGATGAACCCGTGTCTACCAGCACGTGCGACATGATTGTGCCCCTACACTCTATCGAGATGTGCAGGGCGCTGTTGTGATTCCTCCCTTTTGGCGTCAGCTCTAAGTCTGTGAAACCTAGCCCATTGCCAGCATTAACGTGGGCTACCACCTCTTCTAGCTGATTCACCGATATCTCTTGCGGTACATAGGCAGCGTTCAATACCTTCAGTAACGCGTTGCGGTGCGCTTCAGAACACAGCAACAGGTTGAGAATGGAAATCTTCGAAGGCGTCTGATGGAGATGATCTACAATCTTGTAGTCACTCTTTTTGATCAACCGCATAAACTCCTCGGCATCTTTGACCAGCAAATCTTTCTCTACCCCGCACGGGGCCTCTTCGACGACTTTGCTTTTACCCTTATCGGCCGCATCAGCTCAGACCACTTTATCTGCCACGACCTCTGGCGGTGCAAACACTCTTCCGCTACGAGTAATACCACTGATTCCTGCGAGATTCTCCACAGTCGACCCATACGGCTCTAGCTCCAGCTTTTGTCCGTTGCAATAGACCTCAGCCCCATAATGCCACGGAACGGCGTTAGTGCTCTCGAATGGTATCGGCCCAGCTTTGGTAATAGTAATTGTAGGCGGTCTGGGCGCAGAAATGGTTATTGGTTGGCGAGGGATGGTGATGGTGGCGACTTCATCGGCCTGCTTCAACACTACCTCTCCTGATTCACTTTCAGCCCTCCGGATGAACTGCAGAATCCCCTCAGTCATCAGACTTTGGATTCCTTCTACCAGCTGCTCACATCCATCATAATGTGTAGCACAGTCCATGCATAGTTCTCCGCATCCTGGAAAGAACCCTCTTTTCAGCAACTTAGCTTTAACGAAGCTAAGCGGCGTCTTTAGGTCTTTGACATCAGTCAACAGATCTGCACTCTCTTCTTCGGTAATGGCGTTCACTCCGCCTCCCCTATGATTTGGCATAGGATTCTTTGTGACATTGGGCACATTGTCGGAGAAGTTGATGATCTTGGCATCTACCAGGTCCTGCACCTTGTGCTTAAAGGCTTTGCAGTTCTCGATTGTGTGGCCAGGTGCCCCTGAGTGGAAATCGCAAGTGGCATTTGCGTCGTACCCTAGTGGAGGTGCCCCTCTCAAGGGAGCCATCGTCCTCTTCTGGACCAACTGAAGCTGAAGCAAAGTCTGTAACAATTGCGCATACGACATGGGCGGTGCCTCGAAGTGACGGTTTGCCAAGGGTGCCCGATTCTGGTACTTTCTATATCCCTGCTGATTCGGTTGCTGCTGCTGCGGCTGCGGAGCCGCTGGGATATTTATACTGGCTATCTACTGCTGAGGGCCCTTGCCCTTCCTTCGAGCGTTGGTCACAGCGCTCGCATCTCCTTCTCGTCGTTTACTAGCATAAGGTTTCTTTCCACCTCCCCCAGCTGAGGATGATTCACCTTGAATTTTCCCGATCTTGATACCATTCTCGACGTGCTCGCCCATGATAATGAGAGCTGAGAACGTCCCAGACATACCGCTGACTAACTTTTCATAGTAAACCCTCGGGAGGGTGGCAACAAACATCTGCACGAGCTCGCGCTCAACCATCGGCGGTTGAACCCGAGCGGCCAACTCACGCCACCACTGGGCGTACTCCTTAAATCCTTCATTATTTCTCTGCGACAGGTTCTGGAGCTGGACTCGGTTCGGAGCCAAGTCGCTATTGTACTGGTAATGGTGCACAAACGCTTCAGCGAGATCTTTCCATGTGCGCACGCTAGTGGGATCCAGGCCCATGTACCACTCGAGGGATGGCCCGGAAAGACTGTCTTGGAAGAAGTGCATCAGCAACTTCTCGTCTTCGGAATAGGCAGACATCTTCCTGTAGTACGATCGCAGGTGGACACGAGGGCAAGTGGTGCCCTTATATTTCTCAAAGTCAGGCACCCAGAACTTAGGAGGTACCTTGAAATCAGCAATTAACCCCAGCTTGGACATATCAACGCCCAAAGTATTCTGATTCTCAATATCTCTCATTTTATCTTCAAGTGCTTTGAATCTGAGCCGCGCTTTAGCATTCAGCTCCCCCTCAGCACCCCTTTGAGAGAACACATCATCCTGATGATCCTCAAGCCATGGTTGAGGCACCAACAGATTCCCGACGCCTTCATTTCCGTTGCTCGGCCCGATATTGACATTAGCTCCCAGACTCCCATTACCGACGCCCGTCGTATTGAGTCCGATGTTGGCCATCACATTGCCATTAGCACTGTCGTTGCCCCCGGCCACGGGGACACCATTCTGTGGAGTGTCAATTGGTGGAGGAGTAGGCACGGTCCCACCGTGGAGTATGCCGTTGCTATCAACCCTGGAGATCAAAGGCTGAACCAAAGTTCGGAGCTGGTCTTGGCCATTGGCGACCACTTGCATAAGTTCCATGAAGTGATCCTTCCTCTCGCGAAGCTCCTGAACATCTGTTTGCACTTGATCCATGATTCTGGTCTGATTAGCTCTAGTTTGATAACGGTGGATTAGTCTCTGATAAATCATGGAGTCACCGAGAATAGCTTGGGACACCCTGTAAACCTGAAAAACCTGTAAACACTAAAGGGTTAGGAAAAACAACAAAATGCTCGTCATGCAAATGCTTCATGCAAATGCATGTGTGTGTCTGTGTGTTTGGGAGATTTCCCTCGATCCTAGTGTCTGAGTGCCAGTGCTGATAATAATAAGGAGAAGAAGTCCGGGTCCAATCATGGAAACAACAATCCCATATATAAAGAAAGCCTATCGAGGCAGTACATAGCATCAGCGAGTACAAGACGAATCAACAACGTGACCTCAGCCAACAAGCCTGGTGATGGTCAGAATACAACAATGATCAAAACAAAAGGAATACAAATAGTCAAGTACGGCCACGGGCGCGATACTCTGCTAATAACTCCTTCGTCTCTGGATGATCTGGCAGAGTGAGCCACCCCTCGACGAGTAATTCCCTCTGCACAATGGTATACTGAAGTCCTTCGACCGAACTTTCCTATGCTCCTTCGCCGAAGAAATCTTCTAACTTCCGCTTTTTAGACTCAAACGTCAGCTTGCGCTCCTTCAGGTTAGCGAGAGCTTTGTTGAGTTGGCCTTCGGCGGCGTATCTGTGGGCGGTTTCTTCATCAAACCTCTGCTCACTGTCCTTCACCTGGGCTTCCAGCTTGGAGATCTGTAGCATCAGCTTATCCTCCCGCTCTTTCCTGGTGGCCAGGGAAGTCTTCCAGTGCTGGTTGAACTTGGATATCCTCCGATATGCCTCATCCAAGTGCTGCTTCTTCGTATCCAGTACGTCGTTGACATCTTTAAAGTCTCGACCCATGCGTTCACGCTCGGCTATCTGCTTAGTCAGGTCTGTACCTAGCTGGTTCACCAACTCTGTCTGCCTTTTGAAAGAATGCACGGCTTCGTTCCTTTCGCTTCGGAGTTGAGCCAATTCCTTCTCCAGTTCTTTGTTCGCCCACTTCAATTCATCCCGCTCGGCTAACACCAGATTATGCTGCTGAATGGGCACAATAGTAGGCTCTTCGATTGTTGGAGGGCTTTCTGGCTTGGCATGAGGAAACGGCATCCCTATAGCATTGGCCCTGGCTCTGATCAAAGTCAAATACGGAGGGTAGGCTTGATTGTTGCTTTTTCCCAGCAATGGCTTTCCTCGCTTACTGATACCATTCCACGCGCGTTGAAGCTTGGACAACAGATCCCCTTCTAGAATACCAGTGAGGTACAGAGATTCCTGTACCTCTTCCTCCTTCGGCGGAGTTCTCAAAGCATACGCGAACTGTCGAACCAGCAACGACGGATTGTAGTTTATACAGCCCTTCCTGCCTATCAGAGGCACATTTGGGAACCCGCTGCAACTGAAGATCACCTCAGTACCCAACCTATCTCTATCGAACCAGTCAACATCCTCTGCAGAAAAACTCATCAGACGCCCAGGCCACTCAGCTGTGGCTGCAGACGAGACAAAAGGACCCCTCTTGGGCAGATGGCTATCAAGCCATTGTACAACAAGGATACGCAGCATGAGACATTCTTCCCCCTCCTGTTCTCGTTTTTGTAGTGGACTGAGTGATAGACGTCTCCTATCAGGGTAGGGATTGGATTCCCTGAAGCAAAGATGTGAAACGCATCAAAGTCTACAAAATCGGGCATGTTGGGGAACAGAATAATGCCATATATGCATAGAGCGAGGATGGCATTGAACGCGCCCCAACATCCGTCCTTGGCACACTGCTGAGCCTTACCCACTAGAAACTGCAAGGAGAACCCAGGAACCTTGTTCCAACTAGTCAATACTAACTCGGAGGCGTCCATGTGAAGTGAATGAGCTAAACCAGCCAGATCAGGCTCAGCATCCATGTGAACAAAAGGCATCTGCCTCTTGATAGGCACACCTAGCAAATCAGCATACTCTTCCAGCGTAGGTGCGAGAATAAAGTCCTGAAAAGTGAAACATCTCAGCGGAGGGTCATAGAACTGCAGCATAGCGTGCAACCCATTCACCTCGAATGCAGAAGGTTTGTGAACCAAACTGAGCAACCTGCCATAAGATTTTCTGAACTCATCTCTCACAGAATCATCTGCTAGAGCTATCAAACCAGTCAACTTAGCCACATCAGGGGTAGGGAACTTGTAAGCCACGGTCTTCCTCAGAGAACCCATAACAATACGATAGGAGGCAAGAAATCCTGGATCGGGGAAAACGGTACCTGCAACACAGACACACGTTAATGAAATGCAAATGAACATGCAAACTAATGCAAAATGCAATCATGCAATAAGAGGTCAGGGCAGCTGGTGCTTTGGAGATTCTGTATCAACAAAACCATAATCTTGCTCTATCAAGAACAACCACTGCATCTGATAATAAGAGAACCCCGATGTAGGACCACAAATCTGATCTGCCAAGAACAACCATCTGATAGGACCATATACATAGGATCATAATTCTGCTCTGTCAAGAACGAATGTCTGATAATAAGGACCTCGGATGTAGGATCAAGAAATATCTGCTGATGAGGTCTTCAGACCCCAATCAAAAATCTGCCCTATCAAGAACAAACATACAGCTGCTGATGAGATCTTCAGACCCCACTCAAAAAATCTGCTCTATCAAGAACAAACAACATCTGCTGATGAGATCTTCAGACCCCAAAAATCTGCTCTATCAAGAACAAACAACATCTGCTGATGAGATCTTCAGACCCCAAAAATCTGCTCTATCAAGAACAAATACACATCTGATGATAACATCCTCTGATCAAAACCTGCTCTATCAAGAACAGACATACACCTGATGATAAGATCCTCTGATCAAAACCTGCTCTATCAAGAACAGACAAATCTGCCACTAAGAAACCCTGGTACCAACAAAACTGATTCACTGTCAAGAAAACCAGGTAGTCTGAAGGTTAAGGTTTCCTGCAATAAACCCAACCCGGCTCACAGGTATGGACCTAAACTGACTCAAGTTCGGCATCCTATGCGTTCATCAGCGTCACAGACATTCAAGAGGGGTGATACGATACCCAGAAGGTGTGGCATCACCAGCTCATAAAGCGGCCTCACTCGGCTGAATCACAAATGATCGGTCCCCAGAGTCGACAATCCACCAAACCAGCAACCGTCTCAACCCAAAGGGTTGAAAGAGAAGCCAACCGGATGAACCTCGTCTGAGCATGGATTTCATGAGACACTAGTGCCTGCAAAGCAAGCACGTGCCCATTAATTTCCACTCTAAGTCTATGGTGCACTCAAGCCTGGGTTTGGCTTCTCACTCATCAGAACTCCCATCCCACAACAGCACAGATAATCATATTATCCTGAATATAAAATGCCGGAAATAAAGTGCGAGAAGTAAAATGCGATAAATAAACGCAACCCAACAAGTAAACATACAAGCGTTAGGATTGACTCTCGCAGGGAACCGTTAAGCTCCCCAGCAGAGTCGTCAGTTGTCACTTGCGCGAAAATAAGGTGCCGGCACAACAGAAGAGTCGCCACCTTTCGTTATTTATCCCTCAGAGCGGGAAAGGAAACGATCGGAAAAACCTGACGAAAAAGGGTAAGACAAGGTCATCGCAACCGTTGTCTGGATTCGGGAGTCGGTTATGCAAGGGGAAGGTATTAGCACCCCTCACGTCCGTCGTACTCGACGGGATCCTCGCTTGTTGTGTTTACTTGGACGGGTTAGTTTTATTCTATCTACCTATCAAGGTTCGCTTAAAAAGAAAAGAAAACTGACTCGGCAAAGCGTCGCGCTTTATGCCTACGTATTCTCATCAGAGAACGAGAAATCAGAGTCAATGTAGTTCGGCCTACGACGGGTTATGGGGGAAGGTAGCTCGCCAATACATCAGTATTATGCCTACGTACTTGTTGCACCCTAAAATTTGCTCAACTTATTTCACCTGATTTCATGTCTCATAGCTTTAGCATTTGCATATTAGGTCATGTACATAATTCATTCATCTGCATAGCATAGCATGGGCAAGCCATCCAGCAAGGGACCAAATGCAATTCTTATCTTTATGAGCATATCAAGAGGGTATTATTCAAATTCAATCTTAGCCAAGTCATCAGAAAGAAATTGAAATCTGAGAAGTTAGTGGACCAAGCAGTGGATCTACCTCCTATCTTGAGGGTATTTGAAGATCATCAAAGAAGTTGTGAGCTGTGAATTGAGGTCATGGAGGGTATACAGACATCATGGAAGACCTAGAGAGTCATGTTGAAAGTGAGACAAGTCAGTTGCATGGTTACAATAGATACAATTGAAGGCAGTCAACTAGGGTATCATCTGGGTCAACCCTGGGTCAACCCTAGGTCAAATGCTTGATTGAAGGGCATCAAGGCCTATTTGAAAGATGTGGGATGCCTCATTTGACATGTAGATATGGATGTGGTGTTGTGCCAAGGAGAAAGCAAAAGAAATCAAGAAGAAGAGAGGTTTCTAAATTAGGGTTTCTGTGTAAAATCCCCTGATTTAGGGTAAACTTCCAAGCAAGATAATTCAAAATTCAAGCTTCAAATGGATCCTTGGCCAACATGAAACTTGTAGAGGATCTCAAGACCTTCAATTTGAGTGGTGGAAGACATCAAGGAGATTTATAGAACTCAAGTTATGGTCCTTGCAAGTTACAGGTCATCTGAGGACACTGAAATTTGTCTGTGAAAGTCACTTGGCTTCCAAGCAACTTTTTCCCCTCAAGGAGCTTTCAAATGGATTTCTGGCCAACATGAAAGTTTTTCCTCATGATCATAGCTTTCTAGAAAGGTATGGTATGCCTTCATCTGATTTTTGGAACTCTACTTATGACTTTGGCAAGCAAAGGGTATTTTGGTCATTTGGAAATTACAGGTCATTTCAAGCATATGCCTAAAACTCATACTTGCAAGTCTCAAATGAAAAAATGTTCAACATCAAAGTTGTTCCAAATGATGTTTTAAGTCTAGAAAAGTGGTCATGGAAGTTTGAAAATGGGTGTAGCTCATATTTGCAAAAATGACCTAATTAAGGCATGATTTAAGTTCATTAAAGAGCCATTTTTGGGAATTTTTCATTACATGTCCAAATGGGATGAAATTATAGGTCATTTTGATGGGAAATAATGTTTTGAGAACAATGGAAATATTATATTTTTGAGCTTAGTTCAAAATTTGAAAGTTATCATGGCTTGCTTGTGATTAAAGTAACATATCCAAAATTCACAAGGGATTTGTGTGCAAGAAACTTCCAGCAACTTCTAGATGCTTCCACACTCATCTATATAAACACAAGAGCTCATCCAATGCATGGTTGGTGATTCATTTGGCTGAAAATTCATAGTTACATCTCATTCTTTCTTTTTGCAAATTACATCCAAACTCTCTCAATTCATCATCATTCTTCAAAGTGCTGATCCCATTCAATTCAGTATTCATCATAGACCACATTACAAGTAAGATCCAAGTGTATTAGTGCAAGATTCGTGTGCTGCAAGTTCGTCATCCAAAGTGCAAAAAGAGTTAGTTACAAAGATCCAGAGTATTTGAGCAAGAGTTGCTGCATACAGAACCAAGATCCACACACATTGATCAATTCTAGAGCATTGCTAGCTGTGAATCCAAGAACTTCACCATCTGTTTTCAATTTTGCACCAGGTTAGTATCTTCTTCGAATTAGCTTGAATTAGTTAGCATGATGTAGAATCATTAGGTTAGATGTAACCTAGGTGGTTAGATGATTGATCCTGGAGCTTTTGGCACGATTTGGTAGAGGTTGGCATTTGAGCATACCAACTGTTTTGATCTAGAACTAGAAGAATAGGGAGTGTTAATTCATGTGGATTGGCTTAGAGTAATCAGTGATGTGTGGTGGTTATTCTAGTACCAAGAAATTGGCAAAACAAGAAGTTGAAAGTTGGAGTATTGTTGAAGAGTGTGCTATCGGGTTTGGTTTTTTAGGGCATATTAGTGATAACTATTGACATGGTTGTATTCTACATGGAAATTGGAGCAAGTTTGCTTTTTATAGAATGGATTTTCATTGAGAAACGAAGGAGAACGGATGAATGGAAGATAGCTGCATTAAGCTTTGCGTTCATGGCTTCACACAAACCCTAGCTGCACGAAGGTTGAAGATGAGCCAGCACACGTTGGATCTTCCATGGACTTTTGACTGGCAATGTAATCTGACGGCTCAGGTTTAATTGAGATTAGGAGGGAAAGTCTGGATGGGATGAAACTCAGCGTTTCATTTAAACGCTGCATGGGCCTTACACAAATTCATATTCGTACCCCCACTTTGCCAGGCCCAACGAATTGAACTGCTCTTTGCTACTATTCGCACCACATTTCTTTTATTTTACTAGCCTTTACTGATTTGTTTTTTTTGTTAACATTGGGCCTAATACCATTTGCTACTCACACCCCAGAGCAAGGCCCAACCACGTTTTACCCTTAAAATCACTGCTATTTACACCATGCGGTTTCTTATTTTCCTTTATTTTTCTGATTTGCTTTTATTTTAATTCTGGGCCTAGTGACTTTGCTGTTGACACCCCTGGTTTTTGGGCCCATTGGATATTGAACTGGGCGAAGCTGCTGCTTGCACCCCCTGGCTTCCATTTTAATTTTTGTTTTAATTCATTTTTTTCTTTTGCATTTTATAATATTCATGTTAAATAGAAAAATAGGAATTTTAACCTGAGAGTTTTTGCTATAGTTTAATATTAGTCTTGAGAAAATTAAAATGATTAAAAAATAATAGTTTAGCTATTTTTCTATTTTTGCTTATATTTTACATTTTAACTGTTTTTTAGTTAGATATAGTTTATATATAGTTTTTGTAGAATTTCTTTTAGGTACTTCCCATGATATTTTTAGGCCACTCTTTTTAGCATAACTAGATATTAAGTGCCCCACTTATTTTTATACCAATTTTTTAGGATTTATTTTAGGTAGTTTAGTTAGAAACTATTAGGATAGTCAATTAGGATTATGAATATAATATAGGTATAACAAAACAAGTTTCTTTTTGGGTTTTTTTTTTTAGGACAAATTAGAAGATGGGACTATAGGGGTATTATGGGTAAGTGATAGATCCCTTAGAAAATGCTAGAAATTCCCCTATTATGTTAATACTATTAGTATATTTCTTGTAATTGATTGATTGTGTGGTGTGCCCTCTCTAGGGTTATTTGTTTGACTGTGTGGGGTATTGGGCCTGCTTGGGGTTTGGGTTTGAGCTGAAGACTTTGCTGATGAAGCCATTGAAGACAAAAGGAATGAAGATCAATTTCCAGAGTTGATGAAGAATATATCTTGCTGGCAGCTGTTGAAGGTTATAGGATCTAGGAGTTAGGTAGAGCTCTAGAATAGCAACTTGATTCACAAACATGGAAGGTCTTGTTTGCCTCCATCCCTCTCTATGATGCAGAGTCTCTCTAGGACACTCACCCCCTTTTTTTGGAAGGCTTGGTAGCAGTGTCTAAGAGATAGAACTCTTGAGAGAAACATTCTACATGTTGTTAACAGTCTGTTTGCCACCTTTGGTGGTCAACTAACTGTTTAACATTCCAGTTCATCCTCTTAACTGTTCCTCATCTTGGAGAGTGAGACTTGAAGAAAAGCACTGAAGGATGGAAGATAGAGACCTTGCTTAAAGGCTGTAAAGATGAAGATTGATGCTTGCTTGAAGCCTGTAGATGGTTGAAGATGACTTGAAGACAGATGTTGATGAAGACTGTTGTTTGCTGTTTATTTTTGCTGTTTATAATTTTTGATGTATTGTTTGAATTTCCCTGACTGTATTGTTTGCCATTTAATCTGTTAGGTTGAAAGCGAATTTTGTTCGCTTTTGCCTGTTGTTTTCTAGGTTCGAGGTTGAGTGGGACTCCCTTGCCTCGCTTGTATTGTTGCATCCATGCATTTTACTGCTTTATTGTATATATGCTATTGTTTCTGTTTCCGTTTATCCCTTAGGATCTCTGTTTCTCTCTGCGCAAGAGAGGAACATGATAGACATTAGGTCTTAACCCATGCATGATAACATTAGGTTAGTTTGATTCCCTTTGCAACCATAGGTTAGAGTTCTGTCTCTTCTTTCTCAAAACAAACAGAAAAACACAATAAATATTTCAAACACAATAAAAGACACTTCTTCCGTAAAAGAATGTGAACTCATCAAAACGTCATTTTTGTCCGCTTGGACGCGTAATCAGAAAAACCCTTTTTCAGAAGGAGATAAAAACAATTAAGACAGACTTGTGTCGTACGTGGCCCGAACTACGTTTGCTCTGATCTTTCATGCTGTATGAAAGTACGTAGGCATAGGATGCGATATCCTAGCGAGCAACCTTCCCCTCCTTTCCCGTAGGTAGGCGAACTACGTTGACTCTGATTTCTCGCTCCAGACGGGAATACGTAGGCATAAAGTGCGATACTTTGCCGAGTCATTTTATTTTCTTTTAACCCCAGACCTGTAGAATAGATAGAATAACAATCCGTACCAGAAAACAAGCGTGGATCCCGTCGAGTACGACGGACGTGAGGGGTGCTAATACCTTCCCCTTGCGTAACGGACTCCCGAATCCAGGATTTGGTTGCGATGACCATTCCTTTCCCTGTTTTGCGGTAGGTTTACCTCGAGCGTTTCCTTTCCCCTCTTTGGGATAAATAACGCGCGGTGGCGACTCTTCTGTTCAGCCGGCGCCGATTTTCGCAGTAGCGACAGTACTCTCAACAGGCATGAGAGATCAGAGCTCACGTAGTTCGGGAAACTACGGTTTATTTCCTGTCTTTTACGAAAGAAGTGTTTTTTATTGTGTTTGCGATTTCAATCGCACTAGAGACTATGACCTGAGAGTGAATGCGTCGCATGTCACCCAAAGGGTACCATATTAAACATCCAGACTGTGGAAAAGAAACTCTCCCACAATCCTTTCTCAGATAGCTTAAGGCTCGTAACGTACGAAAGAAATCATTCATGATTACTGTATCTTAAACTGTTTTGAGATGAGAAGAGAACAGGCCCAACTAGGAGGGGGACTATCAAGTCCTACTGTTGTCATGCCATGGATTCATCCTATGGTTGAGGTTTGAACAGGGAACTCCTAGAAGTTGTCATGCATAGGTTTCAACCTAAAATTCTATCATCAATTCCTTATCAAAGGAAATGAGAGTCCTAAGGGATCATGTCAATGATACACCAAAACAGACGAAGCATCAGCTTAACAGTAAAATGCATGCAATGCAAGTGAGGGAGGAAATGTGTGTGGGGCTTCAGCCTCCACAAGCTCATCTCAACCTCAAGCCAGAATGGATAACAGTAATCATACTGAAAGATAAACAACATGTTATCAAGCAATAACAATAAACTGCAATCATACAGATAAAATGAAATGAAATGCCATCAGGCAAACAAACCACATGGGCAAGGGAGCTGGGCTCTACCAAATACCCGCAAGCAAAGCCATACAGTAACAATACAAGCAGAGGGAGCACCTCAACCTCTAGTGCAATCATGCTCCTAGATTCTACCTATTCTAGATATGAACTTATTCTAATGCATCAAGCAAGTCAAACAAAACACATCAATACAGAAAAAGAAAAAGAAAAAAGAAGATCAACTCCTCTCTCAACTCCAAGCTTCAGCTCTTCCAACAGCAACTCAATCTTCAGACTTCCAATTACTCTTGACAAATATCAATTCGCTTTTCCAGGTTTCAACCCTTCAACATAAGTTTCAACTTACCTTCTCCATTAAGCTTCAGCTTCTTGATCAGCTCAACCTTCAGGCTTCACTATCAATCATAAGTATCAACTTGGCTCCTTCAGGATCTCCATGTATCAAAGCAAGTATCAACTTCCTTTGTTCTTCAAGCTTCAGCTCTTCAGAATCAATCTCAATCACTTAGAAGTGTCAACTTCATCCTTTAGTCTTTACTTCCTCTTCAGGGGTCTTCAAGTATCAACTTGCTCTTGTTGCTCTTCAAGCTTCAGCTGGAATGGCAATGCTCAAGGATTCATCCTCTTCTACACTCTTCATTGAAGTCTGCATCTTCAAGCTCAAGCTTAACATCTCTCAAGACAATCAAACCAGAGGAAATCACTTACTGGATAAGCAGGGGATATTGAACTGCTTACTGACCACCAAAGGTGACCTATAAGGGTTCAACATCAAAGGAATGGTTCCCTCAAAAGTTCTACTTCCTAGGTACAATCACTTATCCCTCCAAAGGAGAGAGGTGTATACCATGGAAGGACTTTGAATCATAGGGAGGAATGGAGGTGAAAGATACCATCCATGTTTAAGAAAGAAGTTATCTAAGTCTAAACTCTTCCTAATCCCTAACCCTAAAACAACAGGATCAAGCTCTCAAGCTCCTCAATGCATCTTCAAATCTTCTACTATGCTCCTCAATGCTCCTCAGAACAAGATCAAGCTCTCCAAGCCCACAAAGCAAAGCAAACAAAAATTTAAGCCCACAAGGGCAACACAAACAATCATCAACTACAAAAATCATCTAAAAATAGTATACTACTATATTAAAACCTAACATAATTTCTAAGGGATCCTACATACCTACCCTTAATACCCTATATGTCCCATAGTCTAATTTGTCCTAAAAACCCAAAAATCTAAGGTTATTATAGACCTATGTTGAAGTTTAACCTAATTCTATACAACCTAATGTCATCTAATCAAAACTATCCTAAAATTCATCACAAAATTATGGAATAAATCCAGGGGGAAGCTAAAGCTTATATCTAACTATCCTAAAAAGAATGGCCTAAAAATGCTAAGGAAACTACCTAAACAAAATTCTACAAATTCATGGATCAACATAAAAGAAATAAAATGCAATAAAAGAAGAAAATATACAAAAAAATATCAAAAATGCATGAAAGGAAAATATTTTTAAATTATATTTTTCTAGACAAAAATATGAAATGGGAGCAAAAATTCCCATTAAAAAATCATTAATTTTCAAATTGATATGATTTTTCCAAGATTGAAATTAAATGGAAGAAAAATAAAATGAAAACATGAAGCTGGGGTGCAGGAAGCAAATAGATGCAGTTCAAATCATCACATGGGCCCAGAATGGGGGTTCAGATAGCAAGCGCGCTAGGCCCATTCATTAATAAAAAATAAATCAAAAAAACATACAGAAAATGAAAGATACACGGTGCAAATAGAAATGGTTTTCAGTTCAAAATCCAGGTGGGCCTTGATTGGGGGTGGGGATATCAATCCAGCCCAATACCCCAATTAATGAAACGACGCGTTTTGGAGCTTCCTCAGAATTCCTCTTCACACGCGAAATTGAATCTCACCCTTTAGATCTGACTTTGGTCAACTGGTCCACGCCTGATCCAATGGTTGTGCCTTCGTCTTCTACCTCCAGCCATGGAAATGGAGGGAAAGCTCCATGAACAGAGCTTCAAGTCCCTAATTCGAACTCTCTCGTTTCTCCATCAAAAATCATGATCCAAAGCCCTAATCCACTCTAAATTCAGTCTTGAATCTAACCATGATCTCAGAACTCATTGAAACTCTCTCAAACTTGAAACCCGATCGCAACTTCAAATTATGCTTGAAAATCAAAACTCAAGATTCTTGAAATTGTTTATACTAAAATGTTCACCTCCTATCACTGATCAATT
Source organism: Lathyrus sativus (assembly GCA_963859935.3). Lineage (NCBI taxonomy): Eukaryota > Viridiplantae > Streptophyta > Magnoliopsida > Fabales > Fabaceae > Lathyrus > Lathyrus sativus. Next base: position 118,298,718 of record OZ012738.1, on the reverse strand, counting down.
TCCACTGAAAAACTAAGATTATTACTCAAGATTCAAGGAGTTCTTGGTCCAAACAGAAATCTTGTCAACAACAAAACCATCACCAATTCTCTTCAAACTTTCTAAAATCCATCACCTATGTATCTCTAACCTTTCTATACTAACAAACTAACCTAATTATGCCTAAAACATGGTGTAGGAAAGAATTTGCAAACCTGGTTAATCTTGATGAACAAATGATGAAATCCTCCAATTCATACCTTGAAACTCTTCAGAAAGTTTCCCTAGATGCCAATCTTGCTACTGTTTGCAACAATTTTGATGGAGGAAGCCTCAATCTCATAATTCGATTCTGACTTGCCACCTTGAAATCTCAATCACCAAATCTTCAATTCACCATGGATTTGATCTCAATTCAATCTTCACAGCTTCACTATGATGTATAGAATGTGTTTGAATGTAAAGAATGAATGGAAATGAAGAAGAATGAAGAAATGAAACTTGACTTGCAATGGAAAATTCTTGATCTCACTCTCTCTTCTCTGCACCAATTCTCACCAACCTTGCATCTGAGCAAGTTATACATGTTATATAGAGTGGTTTAGAATCATCTAGAACCCTCTAGGACCATCCAATGAGTATTTGGAAATCTCATGTCATGACATTTTGATTTCAATTCTCCTTACATGCTATCTCATGCCAAGCTTCTTGTAACCTTTGTAACTGACTTGAAATTCTCCCCATATGAGATTTATGATGAGTTACAATGCATAACCAACTTTCTTATTGAGTTTTGTTGAGTTTTGCTTTGGTACCTTAATATGCAAGTAAGCCATTTCCAAGGCAGCCCTATGATCCAAGCCCCAAATCAAAATTGTGGTTGAACCATTGTTCTTAGAATGTCATTTGGAGTCAAAATGACCTATTATATGACATGGTTTGGATGTGCAACTTGTGATTTCCAATTTTCAATTTCAACTTATTTAACTTATGCCTCCATTTTAGGCCATTTTTATCACTTTTTGATACAAGCCTTTTCAACATCTCATGACCTCCTTACTAGCCTTAAAACATCATTCTAAGCAAGTTAGATGTTGAATATTTTTCCATTTGAAGCTTGGAAATAGGAGATATGGCCTTATGCTTGAAATGACCTATAATCTCCAAATGACCAAAATGCCCTTGACTTGTCAAAGCCATAAGTTGAGTTCTACAAATCCTATCAAGGCCTTCTAGTACTTTCTAGAAAGCTAAGAAGATGCTCTACAACATTCATGTTGACCAAGAGTTCATAGGAATCATCCTACTAGGGAAAAAGTTGGATGCAAGTTGGGTGACTTTCAAGGACCCAGATTCACATACCTCAGATGACCTGTAATTTGTCAAAGCCATAACTTGAGCTCTACAAATCCTATCAAGTACTTCTAGTACTCAAATTAAATCTAAGAACAAGCTCTACAACATTCATGTTATGGGGAAGATGAGATGACAATCACATCTTGAGCTAAACTGCCTTGAAGATAGGGATCAAACCAGGGGATTTTACATTGTCAATCCTTAGAAACCCTAGCTTAAAACTTCTCAAACTCCTCAATCATGATGAGTTGGACTAGGAATCATCCTTATAGCATCTCAATGCATCATTCCATGATCACATGGCTCTTGGATTAGGTCTCAACCCTCTCCAAATCATCAGTTGACCTAGGGTTGACCCAGTCAAACCCTAATTCCACCACTCATGGCTGAATCTTATGAATTCTTGTACAATGACCTCTCTAGGCTTCATGATGGCTTTCAAGACATCTCCTAAGCTTTCTCAAAGCTTCAAGTTCACCCTCATAGTCTCAGAATCATCTGAGGAGTTCCCACAATTCTCAAGTTATGAGACACACATCCTTGGTTTCAACCAATCTTTCTGAGGATCTCTTGAGTTCTCTGACAAAGGTATCAACCTTTGAACACTTGAACAAACTTCTTGACTAGCTTCATAGCCTCATATAACTCTTTCTAGGTAAATAAATTTTGGTCAAATTTTGGGGTGCAACACATACAGAGTGTGGTACTTATCTTCCCATGTGTCCCTCTCAAGCTTCGTTCTTGCAAGAACCTCTTGGTACTCCTCCATTTTCTCAATGGGAATGGCGGAAGATGACGCGATGACGATCTGCGTATTCTTCTCGGGAAGGTAAGGCATCTTGAGATCACAAGCTATAGATTGGATCCACTGAGTGAAAGACTCAAAAGCTACAGAGTTCCTTTTCCCCAAGTCAGCCTTAGGTTTTCTTTGGATATTCTTCCAAGCATCAACTGTATTATTTCTTAGTCTTTCCTCTACTTCAGCATTGAGGTAGAAGAACCCAGACAATAGAATGTTGTTGGGTCTGCCCTTTATTGGGAATCCAAACTGGCGTCTGGCCAAAACAGGATTATAGTTGATCCCTCCCTTTGTCCCTAAGAGTGGTACATTTGGGAAAGAATCGCAGCTGTCAATGTATACTCCTCGTTCATATGCAGGATCATACCAATGGTTGTCCGCTTGAGTTAGAAACATGATTCGCTGAGACCACCTCCAACCATTGGGATTTTCTCTGAAGGCATTTGTTCTTGGTAGATGATTGACAAACCATCTGTATAGAAAAGGAGCACAGAAATTGATAGTTCCTCTACCTTGAAGAGTTCTGCGATGAATGGAATGATAAGTGTCACCTAATAAAGTGGGCACCGGGTTACCATTCAAGAATATTGCGATGGCAGTTGAATTCACGAATTATTCTACCTCCGAGAGCAATACCAAACCATAGATTAGGAGAGCCAGAACTTCTTCGAATGCATCTATACTTCCTTCCTCGGCAAGATAAGTAGCCTTCTTCAACAAGTAAGCAGAGTGAAAACCCTTGACCCTATTTTTTGAAGTATGGTTAGCTTTAATCTCGAACACTTCTAGGTGAAGTGCGTCAGCAATCTCCTTCGGCGAGGATAGCTTTTCCCGACCATTGAAGGGCATCTTATCTTTCACGGGAATTCCAACGAAGTAGGAATACTCTTTTAGAGTTGGCATTAACTGATAGTCTAGAAAGGTAAAACAGTGGTACTAAGGATCGTAGAATTGAACCAAGGTGTTGAGAACCACTTCTTCCATCCTAGTCTTCACAATGCTTAAAAGCTTCCCATATGTCTTCCCAAAGTCTTCGGAAAACAATGTTCCCGGCTTTCTCAACTCCAATGTATCACATTTCTTGAAGTTATATTTCTTGGTGTTTCTTTTCCCAAAATCAATGATAAATAGGGTTTCGGAAAAGAAAAAGACTGAGTTTTACAAATCTGCATTTCTGACCTCAAGCCACCCTAACAAGAGCTTCTCCATGCCCTATAGGTCATTTTTATCATTCTTGAGGGGATAAGAGATGACTGGCTGCAGCGTAGTTGGTGGTTTGATGATGGTAGCCACCATTTTTCTCTTTCTTCACTATTCACCTTTTGCAACTTGCATTAAATAATGATATTCTCCAATTCCTGTGCCAAATTTGTGGGAGATGATTCTAAACACTTCCATTAGCAATGTGAAGATCATAAATGAGGCTTAATACTTTATTAGAGTTGATTTGGGAAGCTTTGGAATCAAGACATCCATGCTGAGCTGGTTTTGCAGCAGTGGGTTTTTGCCAACTTGTGAGCTTTGGTTCTCCCTAACCATGAGAAGTTATGGAACCCACTTGTACTTTTTAGAAATCCCTCATTAGGTACTACAATATTTATGTTTAAGTTAAGAACTCATTCCACTTGAAACTAGGTCAAAAACCCTTGTGAAAATGTTGAATTCTTGACTTACAAGTCAAGAAACCTCAAATTTTCAAGTGTTTAAAATCCTTCACAACTTGATGAACTTATAAATCCAAGTCCATTCATTTTTTTCTCATGGGTCAGTAGGAAAATTTTGTAAGAATCCTTAAGACCTTTCCAACAAGCTTTGAACCACTCCATTTGAATGTGTGGTTAGGAAGTTATGACAATTTGAAGTTTGGTCAAAATTAGGTTTTTTTTCACTTACCCTTGTTTCTTGATTTGCGAGTTATCTATAAATTCTTGATTAAATCTCCACCAAACTTCATAATTAGGTGTGAAATGATGTTGGAAACAATATTGGCTTCAATTTGGGGTAAAAGCCCTGTTGGTCAATGAGTTGACTTTTCCGATAGACGAACCGAACAGTTAAAAACCTCTGAATCGACTGTTGATGTTCTGGGTTCCCTGGGGCCTTGAAACTTCTTGGGTAAACTTCATTAGGTCATATGAGCCTCATGGACCACAATTACCTCATTGGAAAACCTTCTAGACCAAAAGTCAAACTACATTTGACATTTTCAACAAGAAACCCTGATTAGGGTTCTTGCACTGCACTGCTTCCATTCTCTTTGTGACACCCACAAATTTGACTCATTCTTGATCACATGTGATATCCTTGATGATATAGAGACTTTTAATATTTAGGATCAATCCAACACCTTGACTGATCAATCCCTAAAAATCTTGATTTATTGACTGTATGAAACCCTAATTCATATGTATCTTGACAAAGACAATCTTGAAATAGGTTAAGGTTAAATAATCAATTTTGATGCTCCTAGAATGATGATGAGATCTATGGGTCAAAATTTGGGGTTTGACAGGTATCATTACTTGTATGGAGTATGTTTTGAGATGCTCAGTGATCATTAGAGTTTAAAGTATTTGTTTGATTAGAAAGAATTGAATATCTGTCAAAGGAGGTGGATGAAGTATTTAAAGGACTTTGACTTTGAAATGAAGTATCATCTAGGTAAAGAGAATAAGGTGGAGGATGTTTTAAGCTGAAAGGAAGTACATAAAGTCGGGTTGATGATGTATGAGTATGCATTATTGGAAAAGTTTCGAGATCTTAATCTTCAATTTGTTTGGACTCTGGATGGTGTGTTAATGGGAAACTTGAATGTCAATTATACTTTAACAGATGAAATTTAACAAGGGCAATTTCTAGATGCAAAGTTACAAGATATATTGGTTCAATCGAGCTTAACACGAGCCATAGATGGAGTTATTCAATTTAATCAAAGGATTTGTGTCCCAGATGATGCAGTATTAAAAAGGAGGATTTTAGAGGAATCTCATAAAAGTGCTTTTACTATACATCTTGGTTCCTCAAAGATGTATCAAGATTTAAATAGGGACTATTAATAGTCTAGGCTGAAAAGAGATATTGCGGTGTATGTGTCGTAATGTGCGGTGTGCCAACAAGTGAAGATCAAACACCAAAGAGCAGGTGGTTTGTTACAACCGTTAGAAATGCTGGTGTGGAAATGGGATAGTATTTCAATGGACTTTGCACTTGGGTTATGCCATACACAAGGTGGTTATGATTCATTTGGGAAATTGTAGATCGATTGACGAAGTCGGCACATTTCTTGGCTGTGAAGACTACTTACAAGGTAAGTCATCTTGCAAGGTTATTTGTTGCAGAAATTGTGAGACTTCATGGTTTTCTCTCGAAAATTTTATCTGATATAGGTACAAAGTTTACATAAAGGTTTTAGAGATCTTTTCAACAAGCCATAGGATATAAGTTATTTTTGAGCACGTCGAATCATCCTCAGCCAGATGGTCAGACGGAACAGACGATACAAACTTTGGAAGACATGTTAAGAGCTTGTGTGCTTGAAAGTGGAGGAAATTGGAAGGAACTCTTACCATTGATTGAGTTTAGATAGAAAAATATTTACCACGTGAGTATTGGTATGACCCTTTACGAGGCTTTGTACGGAAGGAAGCTAGGTCACCTTTATGTTGGACGGAAGTTGGTGAAGAAAGGTTTTTAGGACCAGAGGTTATTCAAGAAACCATAGAAAAGATTAGAATGACTTGTGACAAGGTTAAGAAAGCACAAGATCGTCAAAAGAGTTATGCAGATAACTGAAGGAGGCCGTTGGAATTTGAAGAAGGTGATCATGTATTTTTAAAAGTTACTCCAAGGTTGAGATTAAAAGGACCATTTAAGTCGCGGAAGTTGAGTCTGAGATACGTAGGACCATATCAAATTCTAAAGAGGATTGGTGAAGTAGCTTACAGATTAGCCTTAGCACCTTCTCTATCTGAGATGCATGATGTTTTTCACGTGTCTTAACTCTGGAAGTTTATTTACGATCCTCTTCAACCATTTCTTCTAGATACAATTGAGATAGAAACATATTTAACTTTTGAACCTCTACCAAGCCGTATTGTGGGAAGAGAAACTAAGGTGTTGAGAAACAAAGAGATTCCTCTTGTTAAGGTTCAATAGAACAAAACATATTCGGGTGATGTTACTTAGGTGCATGAGTCTGAGATGCTGGATGTTTACCCTCACCTTTTCAGGTAATATTTAAATTCGAGGACAAATTTTTATTTAGGGGGGGAGGATGTAATACCCCGTATTTGATGAAAATACTCTAAGTATTATTAGTTGAGATAATTAGAGCAACCGATGAGCTCAAATTTGATTTAATTAATATTATTTGACTCTTAGGTTTTATTAATTGGTACATTAGAGATATTTTGTACACCCTTAATTTTGGACATTAAACCAAGTTAGTATTATTACTTCTCATGTTACTAATTTGTTCATTTGTCCTACATTTATGGGAGAAGTATTAGAGAAGGGAAAAGAAAGGAAAGAAAAGATAATAAGAGAAAAGAGAAATAAAAATAGAGAGAAAGAAGAAAAAGTAGGGAGAAAGAAGAAGAAAACCTAGAAGATGAGGAAACTTCACCATTCATCATCAAATCATCTCATTTTTATCATCAACAACTTTTCCATCATTAGCTGGAGGTGGGTTATAGTTAGACACCTAGGTTGGAAATTTCTAGATAGAAATGTGTGAGTTTGGATTTGGTAAGATTTCTTCTTTTCCATGAAAATACCATGATTATTTTTATGTTCATGATATTGTTATTTGAAATGTTATTGTTATGATTTATTATGTTGATACCATGTTGGTTTGAGTTGAGAAGGAGTGGGGTGAAGAAACCCCTTGGAACTACTATACCTTATGCATAAATTCTGGAAATCGCAGGGCTCGCTCAACGAGCTGAAGACGAATATGATAGTCTGTCATGCTCGCACAACGAGCTAAAGGCGAGGCAAAGGTGAGCATTCTCCAAAGGTTCACACAATGACCATTGAGCCCTTTTGCCACTGCCTTTAATTTTCCTATCTTGCCCAGAGTTTGCACAACGAACTCAAGGCGAAGGGACCTCGTCTGGCCTTCACACAGCGAGCCTGGTAGGTTCTTCCCTTTTTGTTTCATTTCTTTCTTGGTTGCTTCATGTGCATGTTTATTTTACTATGGACTATTTTAAATGATTATTATGAGTGTTATACATGCTTACTATGGATGTTATTTGGTCATGAATAGGGATGTCAACGGGGCAGAGAATGCATGGTAGATTCTTCTCCGCTCCCTGCCCCCCCCCCCCCACACACACACACACACATACACACATAATATTTTCCCCATCCCCTTCTCTGATCCCGCCACAGGAGAATATTTTTTCCCCATCCCCACAGATCCCCATAGAGAATCGGAGATCGAATCATAAAAAAAAGTTATATATTTTTTTATCAAAACTATGACACTAGTGTTTAGTTTTTTTCTTCCTTTTTAAAAAAAATATATTTCGTATTTTTTAATAAATAAAGAACATCTTGAATCAATAAAAAACAAGTGCAAAATCACTTGCAGTTGAATCAATAAATAATTTATTAATTGAACAACAATCAGCTTGATAATTGAAGTATATGGAAGTTGAAGAGTAATTACCATAAGCATAATGAACAAATGAGAGTATTTGTTTTGATGATGATGAGAATAAAGGAGATGAGAAATGGAGGAGACAAAGAGAATTGAGAAAAGAAGAAGAGGAAAGGGTGTATACATTGCATGTATTGGGTGCACTTTTATAGGATGAGGTACTTCAATGGTGAACCAATACATTATACAATAAAACAAAAAAATGATCCACTTATGACTCTTCATTTCCTAATATATTAATAAAAAAAATTTAAAATAAACATGCCAAATTATATAATTATATATTATATAATATAAAGTTAAATATTATGGTCGGGGTCAGGGAATCCGCGGGGAGGAGGGTACTTCTCCAATCCCCACACCAAAGTGTCATCAGGGAAGCTTTTCCCTCTATCCCCATCCCCGCGAGGGACAAAATCTCCGACTTTGGAGCTCCAAACAAATAATCCCCACAAGGATCTCCATTAACGGATGCAAATTGACAACCCTAGTCATGAATGATTATAACATATTGAAAATTATAAAGGAAAGGTGAGGAAAAAAAACCTTAATGAAATTGAATGGAATGAACTAGCGTTGTAACTAGGATATGATAGATAACTTAGATGGTGATGCTTGTGCATTGAATCCTAGGTGTGCATCCTTGAGAAGTAGTTGTTTAGTGGAGAGGTGAGACACTATATGGAACATGTGTTAGTTTTGTGTTACTTTGAGAATAAGATGAATGTGTTCGCCTTGTGATTGTCGAATACAATCATGTTTGCATTTGTGATCATGTAGTCAGAAACAATCCTTTGAGATGTGTCGTTCCAAGAGTTGAGGCTTATGTAGAGCGACCGTCTAGAATATACACACTATTTTCACACCCTCTTTTTCACCCTAACCTTTAACCTCCATATCATTATCATTTGCATTAGCATTTTCCCTAGCATGGATCTTAGACAGGGAATCAAGATACGTTATTCAACAATAAAGAGAAGAGCTTCATTTTCAAAGCTCAATCAAGAGCTCAAGCTTAACTTTGTGACAATCTGAAGTGACAAGGTCTCCATCATCATCAAGACATGTCATTTAACCACTTGAATCAAGAACACAAGCATTGATTCTCCTCCTCCTATCTCATGGATAACTTTCTAGGGTTTTGGTTTAAAGGAGGCTTGTGGCTAGTTCCTTGGGAAAGACATGATTATAAAGCTCAAACACACACATTAGGGGGTCCTTTACATGGATTATGTGTCATCACAAGCCATCACAAGAGCCTTAGTCAGTGGAAATGGTCATAGGGTTTCATTTGGTCAATAAAAGTCAATTATGACTCAATTAGGTCAAAATCTTGGATCTCAAGGTCAATCAAGGGCATGGTAGTTTTTTTAAAGTGATCTTATGTGTTTAGAACAAGAAAAGTCAAGGAGGAATATAAAATCAAGTGTTGCAGTGAGAATATGATATCAAATTATTGATTAATTTGAATCACAATCTTGATTCATAATCGGTCTTTGATTTATCCGAAGGAAAGGTTAAAAAAAGGAAAAACCTATTTTGCATCATAAACACAATGCAGGAAGAGACCTAGGGTTCGGGGGTTGGTTAAGCTTAGGGAAGGTATTAGCATCCTAAACTTCTGTAGTACTCTACAGGAACCTCTTGTTTAAAAATGTGCTATTGCTAATGGTCATAGTTTAAAGTTATGCTAAAGGTTAAAGGTAAAGAGAAGGACCTAAGGAGTTAGTCCTAAGTATACTCGCCAAGAAATCACATCTTGTGTCTACGTATCCGAGGTAGGGGATGGAATCAGAGTATTCGTAGTTCCCATACTCGTGCTTAGGCATCCCCACCGAAGGTTTGACCTCTTTCTCCTTACCTTTCTTCTTCACCTCCACAGCCTTTAAAGTGATTTGGTCATCAAAAGATTTCAAAGTGATCGTACCTGTTTCCACATCAATATTGCACTGACTAGTAAGCAAGAACGGCCAGCCAAGTATGATCGAAGTCTCTTCATCTTCTGGAATATCCATGATTTGAGAGTCAATTGGAAAGGTGAATTTATCGATCGTCACCAGAACATCCTCTGCTAGCCCATATGCCATCTTAGTTGTGTGGTCGGCAAACTTCAAACTTGTTCCCGTATCGCTCACTTTTCCAATATCCAGCTTTTGAAGATCGATAACGGCATAAGACTCACACTAGCACCTGAATCAATTAACACTTTCTTAAAAGTTCGATCTTTTATAGTACACTGGATTACTACCAGTCCAGGGTCCTTCCTCTTGATGGGCATTCTCTTTTCTTGTGCTATTTCCTTACATTGCTTAGTTGTGGTCTTCGGTTCTTCACCTACTGATCTCTTTTTACCTATAACCTCTTTCATGAATTTCTTGTACAAAGGCATTTGCTCGAGTGCTTCAAAGAACGACCTGTTGATTTCCAATTTGTTGAAAATTGCACTGAACCTTCCAAAGTATTTCTCTTTCTCATCCTTCTTTGTAACTCTTTGAGGAAATGGTATTTTGATTTTCGGTTTACCCTCCTCTTTCTTTTTCTCTCCCATTGGTTTTTCAGATAGTACAGCTTCTTCTGGTTCGTTCACTTTTTCTCTTACCTCAAGTTCCACCTCTATGCATTCATCCTCCTTAGTTTCTTCTTCTTCCATCTTTTTCTGATTTCTTGTTGTAATAGCATTAATACTCTCTTGATTTTCGGATTCGGTACTGTCGCACTCGGGAGGGTTCCTTGAGTGTGTGTTGAGAGGTGTTGGGCTATCTGCCCCATTTGCGCCTCAAGATTTTTGATGGAAGCTGTGTTATTCCTTTGAACATTACGGGTCTCTTCTTGGAATTGCATACTTTGAGCTACCATTCTTTCAATAGCTAACTCCCATTCTGCTTTTTGAGGAGCCTGTTGTTGTTGCAGATATGGAGGTTGGTTTTGGTCTTTCCAGGAAAAATTAGGATGATTCTTCCATCCTAGATTATATGTCTAAGAATATGGATTGTTCTGCCTCAAAAATTGTATCACTTCAATTTGTTGAGCAGTAGCAAGACAATGCGCAGTAAAATGGGGACTATTACAAACCTCACAACTCACAGCTTGGACAGGTTGAACCTGAGCTACAATTTCAGTACCCACATTCATTCCCTTAAGTCTTCTTTCCACTTCCGCTTTGATTTGCTCTTCCATGTTCACAACTTGATCTGCTAGCTTCAACCTAATCTAACCTTCTGGTTGGTTCACAGTGCGATCATACAACTCAAGATGCTCATTGGAAGCAATTTCTTCTATGATCCTCTTGATACCAGTGGTTGTTGAGTGAAAATTCTGGCCAGCCCACGATGGATGTTCTAACAGAAGTTATAACATCCACTGTGACATTCACTACAGACCTACTATTATGCAGTAATTGTAAAGCAGTAAATAACACAGTTGGTTGTTGACCCAGTTCAGTGCAACACACTTACATCTGGGGGCTACCAAGCCAGGGAGAAATTTCACTATCATTAGAATTAATTCAGAGTCAAACCTCCAGTTTGCACTCCTCACTTAAGACCTACCCAATGACAATTTAACCTAGAGACACTCTAGACCTAAGTATACCTACTCACTCCCTACAATCACACAACAGTGATATCCAAAAACACTTTCAGATTAAACAGTAGTATGAAGAGACACTTCAACTACACACACCTTGATCTTGCTTCAAAGCTTTGATCAAGTGACACACACTCTTGCTTAATAGCTTCAAGTGGTACACAGCCTAGAAACTACCTAACCAATGCAATCAACAGTTGCTTGGATTACAAGTGTTCCTAAGACACAATCGTGAAGAACAACCTCTTCACTTCTAAACCACTATGGTGATTTCTCTGTTCCTCTATCTTCAACAGTTGCCTTCTAGGGTTGCTTCTCCTGTCATTTATAGCAGCAGATCAGTCCTTGGGCCTAGGCGCATAAATTAGGTTTTATCCATAATAAAACCTCTCTTCAGTATTCTGCACGTTTGCCACTTTAATCAGGTACATATTAGTTCCCCTATGGCTTCTAAAATGTCTCCTACATTCCAGCTTGAGCTTCTGATTTGTTTCCTGAGTTCTAGCTACCAGAATAACAAACCTCTGCTTGATGTCATACGACCTATGTCATAACACTGAGTATGACATCCAGCTTAACTTATAGTTAGCTTAGTTAACTTACCCCGCACAATCCCTATTATGAATGTATCAACATTAGACATGACATTCATACATACACTCATATTTTGCCATAAAATGCAGCCAATCAAGAGCACTTACAAATTCCCCCTTTGGCAAATTTTTGGCTAAAACACTCTGTACTTACACCCGAGATTTACACACAGCAGAAGACTTAACATAGGTCATGTCATGTAGGAAAATCACTAGCTGCTCAAGCCCTCAGGATTCTCACAATTGGCTTTCAACCATGCTAACACTCACTTTGTTAGCCACCTATTAGTTATCACTACAAGTGTCATTCTTTGCTGAGTGAGTAACACACAGAGTTACTCCCCCTCAACTGATGCACATTAGTTGAACACTTCGCCTGCAAACAGCATGCAGTCACACATATGAATCCAGCCTGCTCTGGATGTTATGACCTTCAAGATAACATTCTGAAGTCACACAGTTGTGCTACTCCCCCTGAAGGAATGCACTATGCTTTTATTCTGCTCCTGCATATAGTTCCTAGTTCTAGCATACATGGAATACATATCATACCAGTAACAGCCCAAATAACTGTTATCACACACACACATCTCATTAGCAGCACCTGCAGTTACCCCTGTACATCCTAATATCATAAGCACCATGGTGCATATGCTCAAGCATAACTCATGGATGTCTTGTTCTTCCACCTGATGTTACTACCACTACCATATAACCTGTGGTACATGTCTTGTTCTTCCACCTGTTGTTACTGCCATATAACTTGTGGTACACATTGGTTATCAGCCAATTATTCCGTCTGATGTACCTGTTCATGCTTTTATCTAACACTCTTTCCCCCTTTTTAGCCACAAATTAAGATCCAACTAAATACTTAGCATAGGTCAGAAGTTGTAGAAACAGAAAATTTTTAAGGGTTATATTACAAAAGGATAACTCAAGCAGAGCAAACAATTCAGAGGTTTACACAGGATTCACATGATTCTAAATTATCAACCAGCCGTACTCCTCTATGCACCCCCTCAGCCATCAGTGGAGTGTGTTGCAAGTCATCAATCCTCTTTTGCAGCTGGGCTGGACTCGTCCCCACCAATTTCTCCAGTGATGTCAGCAGTAGAGTCACTTCCTTCCCCTGAGCAGTCATCAGTATCTTCTGAACCAGCTTCTTGAGTGCCATCTTCCCTAGTATCACCATCTTCCTTGGTAGCATCTTCTGAGCTGTATGTATCCTCATCTTGTTCAAGAGATTGTAGCAGCTTTTCAAGTGTTTTCTTCCTTGCCTCCAGTTTGTTGCATGTTTCTCTAATGGTTGCCATGACTTCAGCCTTTTTGGTTTTGGGACCTTTATTGGATGTCTCAGCTGAAGTTAAATCCATGTCAGGAACATGCCTTCCTTTAAATAACTTGGAATTGAATGTTAAAGGAGTTTCTCTCCTGCACACTATATCACCCTTTTTGATGATGTTGGGATGTTGCTCACAGATGATTCCACATATAAGTGATGGAAAGGCAATAGGTCCCTTGACACTATAGCTCCCAGCATGCTTCATTGTTTGATTAAGAATGTAGGTCCCATAGTTGAGGTCAGCTTTTGTCCCTACAACATACAAAAATCTTCACAGAATAGTAGCAACAGTCGTTTTATGATTGGTAGGTACCCAATTCGCTGCACCAATTTTGTGAAGCATAACATATTTCATACTGAGTTTGCTAGCCACTAGCTTCCCTTTGGAAGGCCAGTTCTTGAGTTGTTTGGCAGTTATCTCTTGGCACACTTGATGGTCAGATACAGTAAGTTCAGACTTTCCTGCATGTGGTCTTCCCAAATACTTATTGATGATAGAGTCTGAGAAATTTATACACTCTCCCCTTACATATACTTTACCAAACTCGTTAGACTTCCTATCAGCATATGCTTTGGACAGGTTCACTATGAATTCTTTCACAAGAATCTCATAACATGGTGGAAAGTGGGTGACAGTCTTCATCAAACCATCCTTATGAATAAGGTCAAGAATCATTTTGCAGTCAAGAGCAGTTTGAGCTAACTCTCTTTCCAAGGCCAGCCTCTTTTGATACACATATTTCCATCTATTAACACATGATGGATAGTGGAAGGATATATTATCAATAGGCACCTCAGGAACATTTTCAGCCAGCTTGCTGGAAGCAGGTTTCCTCTTTGATTGGGTGTTAGTGACATTCATAGCAACATCAGAATATGTTTCTTGTTCTGGTCTTGATTCAATCTTTCTCTTCTTGATGGTTACCTTGCTCCACCCTTTGGAGGGTCCAACCTGAGTCCTCTTAGTTCCAACCTTCTTGGTGGTATCTTCTTGCTCAGTAGTCTTCTCAACATCCCTTTTCTTGGGTGAGCTTTAGTCAGCCACCTTTTTCCCTTTTCTTTTCATCAATCTTTTGGCTATGCCTGGATTGATCGTTGCTATGAGATCATTGTCAGAGTACTCTTCTAGGGTTACTACCTCAGCATCTTTGGCTTCATGCAAATCATCATTCCCTTTATCAGACCTTTCATCCTTATTCTTCCCTTCTGGAGAGTTGTTTCCCAATGCTTTGACATTGTGTGGGACATCACCTTAATCACCTTGATTAGGATCAGTCCCCTTAATGGTAGATGATGTGGGAATGTTGAGAGCACTAGCAACCATCGCAGTAATTTCAAGGTGCGTTCGTCTAGCTTCCTCTGTATTTAGGTCATCAGATGTAGTCGTAGAAGGAGCTTGACCTGAGCCAAAGGTTTTTGGTTGTCTTGCATGCATCCTTTTAGGTTTCTTTACCAGCAATCCTTCAGGAGTCATCATACGAAGTGGAGAGATCTCTATAGCCTCATTAGGGTTTACTTCAGCGTTATTGGTGTTCATCCTGGAGGTTGGTTGCGCCATAGTTGTTGACGTTGATTGAGATGAGGGAACTTTTTTGTGCTTGTTTGAGACGGTATGGAAGCTGGAGCGTTTGTGAAGAGACCCAGAGTAGAGAGAGTGTGTTATATACGTGGGAGTGAGGTATGATTGCCCACTAGGAGGGAACGTACCGTTTTAACTTATCATTAAATAATTTAGTATCAACATGTAATTCCTCATTTCCTTTAATTGCTATAACTCATCAGCACTAGAGGAACTTAATTTTTTAAATTAAGGTTCCTTAATACTTCTTGAATCCTTGTCAGCAGTATTTAAGACATAGCCACCAGGTTTTGCACACGCTTTTTTCTCTTTCCACACGTTACCCTAAGCCTGTCTCCCTTGAACTCAGCAGAGCTTGTTAGAATGGTGCCCTCAATGTCACAGAACAAAGTCATGACATTAGGAATGACATTGCTTCTTTTCTGCAGGGTATCCTCCATGGACTCCATCAGGTTCCAAAATAGTCTATCTAGTTTTACCTGATGACCAATCTTTGTGTATCCCGTCTTGTCTAGCCTTCCCACCTGACTTTTCTTACACCCTGTTCTTCTTTCTGAAGCATACTTTGAGGATCCTTTTGTTGATGCTTTGGGCCTGGTTCTTTTCTCCAGCCCTAGGTGGTCCTTCTTTTCCTCATTAACCAATCCATTTATGTTACTTCTTGGCTCCCATAGGTAACAGTTATTCTTGGATCTAGATCCCCTCATTTCTTTCTTACCGTCTTCATTGATCACCACATACTTGTCTTTGGAAAAGTGGACTTTTAAACCTTGATCATATAGCTGACTTATGCTTATTAGGTTAACAGTTAGGCCTTTAACTAACAGGACATCCTTTAATTCTAGAGCTTTAGGACTGTCAAGTTGTCCAGCACCTGTGATTTCTCCTCTAGCTCCATCCCCAAAGGTTACATGACTAGATGAATGAGGTTTAAGTTTGATCAACAGATCCTCAATTCCAGTCATATGCCTGGAGCAGCCACTGTCAAAGTACCAATCTTCATTGGTAGGCAACCTTGGAGAAGTGTGTACTGCTAGTGCAACAGTCTTGTCACTCCATTGATGCACTTCTTTCTTAGCCTGATGCTACCACTTGCCAGGCTTGGCATGATGCTGTCTTTTTCCAAGTGTGGCATGATGCTGCATTTTTCCATGCTTTCTTTGTTTGGTCTTGTTTTGGCCAAGAAATCCATGTAACCAGAATATGCCCAAGTTTTCCATAGTGGTAGCATCTATGCCTTTGGAATTGTCTCTTGACTTGATTCCAATTTCTGTGTGAAGGATGTTGTAACTTTGAATGTGACATCCTTTGTACCTTTTGAATCTCAAGCTGCAACCTCTTGAGTTTCAAGACAGGATTTTGTTTTTCAACAAATCTTAGACCATACCTATTTCCTGCAGTCTGACCACTCTGAAGAATCTCCTCTAGGGTGTCAGTTCCAGAGTTGAGCATCCTTATGGATTTTGTCATTTTCTCCTTTTCTCCTTTCAACTCCTTTACCTCTCCTTGAAATGAGTTTATAGTAACTAGATGCTCTCTCTTTTCAACTTCTAGCTCTTTGATGAGCTTCTTCTGATGCTCTCCTTGCTGGTACAGCTCTGTGCTTCTGATGGACAACTTCTTATATGATTCAGCTAGTTCATCATAAGTTAGCTCCTCTTCACTTGAGTCACCATCAGATACACACACACTGTTGAGAATAGTAACATGTTTGGATGATTATCCTTCTGATGCACTGTCAGAATCTTCATCAGACCAAGTGAATGTTAGACCTTTTCCCTTCTTTTTGAGGTATGTGGGACATTCCTTTCTAACATGTCCATATCCCTCACACTCATGGCACTATACTCCTCTGCTTTGGTTGGCTTTATCTTCAGTGTTTCTTTGTCAGCAGGCAAACTTTTGAAGACTTAGCGTCTATCCTTTTGGCCAGTTTGTTGAACTGTCTTCCAAGCATGGTTATTGCCTCTGATAGATCTTCCTATTTTTCATAATCTGAAGCCTCTGCAGAGTTTGAGACAAGAGCTATACTTTTACTCTTTTTCTCCACAGTCTGATCACACATCCCCATCTCAAAGGTTTGAAGGGATCCAATGAGTTCATCCACTTTCAGGTGGCATATGTCTTGAGCTTCTTCAATGGCTGTTACCTTCATGGAAAACCTTTTAGGTAGTGACCTCAGAATCTTTCTTACAAGTTTCTCTTCAGTCATCTTTTCTCCCAGATCTCCTGAGGTGTTTGCAAGTTCAAGAACATTCATGTAAAACTCATGAATGGTCTCCTCTTCCTTCATTTTCAGCCCTTCAAATTTGGTGGTCAGCATTTGAAGTCATGACATTTTGACCTTGGAGGTTCCTTCATGAGTAGTTCTGAGAGTGTCCCAAACATCCTTTGCTAGTTCACAGTGGTGGACCAGTCTAAAGATGTTTTTGTCTATACCATTGAAGAGTGTATTCAATGCTTTAGAGTTTCCAAGAGCTAATACCTCTTACTCTTTGGTCCATTCCTCTTCAGGAATTTGCACAGATACTCCATCCTTGCCAGTCTTCACATGATGTTCCCAGCCAAAGTTTGCAGCTCTCCAAGCCTTGCTGTCTAAGAACCTTAGGAAGGTAATCATCCTAGGATTCCAATAGTCATAATTAGAACCATCCAGAATTGGAGGTCTATTGGTGAATCCAGTATCTTTATCCATAGTACCAGAATTTAATTTCCCTAGATCTCACCCAGTAATAAACAGGCAGGGTGCCAGCTCTGATGCCAATTGAAAATTCTGGCCAGCCCACGATGGATGTTCTAACAGAAGTTATAACATCCACTGTGACATTCACTACAAACCTACTATTATGCAGTAATTGTAAAGCAATAAATAACACAGTTGGTTCTTGACCCAATTCAGTGCAACACACTTACATCTGGGGGCTACCAAGCCAGGGAGAAATTTCACTATCAGTAGAATTAATTCAGAGTCAAACCTCCAGTTTGCACTCCTCACTTAAGACCTACCCAATGACAATTTAACCTAGAGACACTCTAGACCTGATTATACCTATTCACTCCCTACAATCACACAACAGTGATATCCAAAAACACTTTCAGATTAAACAGTAGTATGAAGAGACACTTCAACTACACACACCTTGATCTTGCTTCAAAGCTTTGATCAAGTGACACACACTCTTGCTTAACAGCTTCAAGTGGTACAAAGCCTAGAAACTACCTAACCAATGCAATCAACAGTTGCTTGGATTACAAGTGTTCCTAAGACACAATTGTGAAGAACAACCTCTTCACTTCTAAACCACTATGGTGATTTCTCTGTTCCTCTATCTTCAATAGCTGCCTTCTAGGGTTGCTTCTCCTGTCATTTATAGCAGCAGATCAGTCCTTGGGCCTGGGCGTATAAATTAGGTTTTATCCATAATAAAACCTCTCTTCAGTATTCTGCACATTTTCCACTTTAATCAGGTACATATTAGTTCCCCTAGGGCTTCTAAAATGTCTCCTGCATTCCAGCTTGAGCTTCTGATTTGTTTCCTGAGTTCTAGCTACTAGAATAACAAACCTCCGCTTGATGTCATACAACCTATGTGATAACATTGAGTATGACATCCAGCTTAACTTATAGTTAGCTTAGTTAACTTACCCTGGACAGTCCCTATTATGAATGTATCAACATCAGACATGACATTCATACATACACTCATATTTTGCCACTAAATGCAGCCAATCAAGAGCACTTACATTGAGAAATTAGTTGAGCCACAAGCAGCAGTGTCTATAAGCTGTTTTGTCTTGAGTCGTAATCCATTCCCAGAGTTCTGCATCTGCTTAGTGGCATCCATGTTATGAGTAGGACACACCGTCAGACACCTCTTAAACCTCTTATATGCATCTCCTAGAGAGTCCCTTTCTTTTTGTTTGAAACTGACAATGTCGTATCTTTTTTGAATAAACACTGAAGCAGGGAAATACTCGTTAAGGAATGCAGTTTCCATCTCTCGCCATATAGTGATACTCCCAGCAGGAAGTGAATAGAACCATTCTTCCGCATCATCAGTCAGTGTGAACAGAAACATAACAAGTCTCTTGGTCTCTTCGGAATGGCCTTCTATCTTCAAAGATGTGGTAGTCATTAGTGTTGCACCCCAAAATTTGACCAACATTTATTCATCCATTGAGTGTTTGAAAGTTGATATCTTCATCAGACAGTTCAAGAGATTCTCAGAGGAATTGGTTGAAACCAGGGTTGTGTGCTTCACAGTTTGAAAGTTGTGGGTGCCCCTCAGATGATTCTGAGACTTTGAGAAAGAACTTGATGTTTTGAGAAAGTCTATGAGATGTCTTGATAGCCATCATGAAGCCCAGAAAGGTCATTATGCAAGAATTCAGAAGATTCAACCATGAATGGTGGAATTAGGGTTTTGACTGGGTCAACCCTAGGATAGCTGAAGATTTGGAGAAGGTTGAGACTTAATCCAAGGGCCATGAGATCATGGAATGATGCATAGAGATGTTATAAAGATGATTCCTAGACCAGCTCATCATGATTGAAGAGTTTGAGAAGTTTTGAGTTAGGGTTTCTGAGGATTGTCAGTGGAAAAACCCTAGTTTGATCCCTATTTTCCAGGCAGTTTTAGCCCAAGTTGTGATTGATATCTCATCTTCCCCACAACATGAATGTTGTAGAGCTTGTTCTAAGCTTTAATTTGAGTGGTGGAAGTCCTTGATAGGAGTTACAGAGCTCAAGTTATGGTTTTGACAAATTACAGGTCAGCAGAGGTGTGTGAATCTGGGTCCTTGAAAGTCACCCAACTTGCAGACAACTTTTGCCCTAGTAGTTTGATCCCTATGGTTTCTTGGTCAACATGAATGTTGAAGAGGATCTTCTTAGCTTTAATTTGAGTGGTAGAAGTCCTTGATTGGATTTGTGGAACTCAAGTTATGGTTTGAGCAAGGCAAGGGTATTTTGGTCATTTGTCAGTTATAGGTCATTTTAGCCAATGCCTAAAACTCCTATTTCCAAGCCTCAAATGGAAAAACTCAAAACATGAAAGTTGCTCAAAATGTGATTTTAAGTCTAGAAAGAAGGTCACAAATTGTTGAAAAAGCTCATAGCACAAGATTTCATGATTGGTCAAAAATGAACTAAAAATGACTTATAACTTTGAAAAGTTGAAATTGGAAAGTGTTTTGGAAGATCCACAAATCCAAAATAGGTCATCCAATATATCATTTTGATTGGAAAAACCATTTTGAGAAGATTGGTTTAAGTAGAATTTTCATTTAAGGCTTAAAAAATGAGGTTCCTTTGGAAATTTCTTACTTGAAAAAGAAGGTAGCATTGAAAAACCCTACACAAGCCAAGAATGCCCTTGTTTTTCACTCATCCCTTCTCAATATCTCACATAAGGACATTTTGAGGCCAAATAACAAGGCATGGCATATGAGATGAGATAATCCAACATGGCATATCATGGAACTTTCATGAACTTTTCACATCATTCTAGATGAATCTAGAAGCATCCATCAATTGTTATATAAAGTGTGCATCAGAGAGTGATAAAAGGTTGGTGAAATCTGAGCCAAGTCAGAGGAGAGAGAAGGATACATAGCCATTGGAGAAGTTTCTTCAAGTTGAAGCAACTTGAGTTTTCTTTCATTACAAGCCACCACCTTCACATCAAGTGCAAACAGAAGGCTCTTCACCATTGTAGGATCTCATTGAAGCCATTTCAAGCTTTGGAACCATCTCTACATCACTGCACCATAACCTCTTGACAGGTTCTTTCTTCACTCTCTATCCCCTAAATTATGTAGTTTTAGTTCATTCTTTAGGTGTATAATTGATGTGTTAGGGTAGAGGATTAATTCTTGAAAGCTAGGGCACGATCCATGAGGTTGCATAACAGAACCATGATTCTTTAATCTTCCATGACTGGCTGTTTAAAGAGTTTTAGGTAGCATAAATTGGGTTAAAATGATCAGGATAACATCAAGAATAAGTTTGTAGCTTTGGTTTTGAGTTTAGTGAGGATTGACATCAGTTGGAAATTCTGAACCATGGTTGTACCCGGATCTTCAATCCCTCTGTTAGGGCTATCTAGGGCGATTTAAAAGAAACTGTACGTAGGGTTGTGTTCCCCTTGAGATTTAGAGCAACTTTCATTTTTAAGTCGTGGCAAACCGTGGCGTGTAGAGGGAGATAATAGAGCTCGAAGGTTGGCTCATGGAGGTGGGGTTCTGCAAACCCTAGGGTTTTGATGGAGACGATGAAGGAGCGCCCTTGGATGGGTCTCAGCGTTTGACTAATTCCTTAGATCCAACGGTCGTGGATGCGCCTGAGAATTGGAGGGAGATTTGAAATATATGAAACGCGGTCGTTTCATTAAAGACCGGTTCTGGGCTTGGAATTCTATCCCCACCCCCCTTTATTTCTGGCCCAACATTTTGAACTGACGCGTATTACTTTTCTGACCCCCCTCCCCTTTAATTAATATAATTGTTTTATTTTTCTTTCTTTTATTTTTCTGTTTTTGAATAATTCATTAAAAATAGATAATAAATGATTTTTTAATCCTTCTTTTTTCTATGAGTAGATTAAAATGTATAGAAAATTATAAAAATAAAATTGAGATTTTATTTTTAGGTTTAATATTTTTAATAGTTTTTCCAATTAAATAGCTTTTTAATTGTTTAATTTTGTATCATGATTTTGTAGGAATTGTTTTAGAACCTTACCTTAGGGTTTTTAATCCATTCTTTTTTATGCAATTAGATGATGAGTCATAGTTCCCTATAGGATTTTTTCTAGATTTTTAGAATTTAATCTTGATTGTTTTAATTAGGGTAGACTTAGGGTGTCCTGATTAGGGTTTTAATTGTGCATAGGTGATGAATCCCTTTCTTTGATTGAGTTTTATCTTGATTTTTAGGTAGAAACCTTTGTAGATGTTATGAGTAGGTGTTGAGGACTCTTGTGAATATTTGTTAGATTCTTCCCCATTAGTTTAGCATTTTTAGGTATTGTCTGAAGTTGCCTGATGATTTGGTCTGTTCAGTGGGTTATCTGGTCATCTGTGGGGTTCATTCTGAGGAATTTGCTGAAGGGCTTGTGTTGCCTTGAGGATATTGATGGAGAGCATCATGAAGGGAAGCTTGTAGATCAAGATGCAGAGACCCAGAGCTTGTCTCATCTCCTGTCTGTGAGGTTTGAGAGCCTGAAGTTTGAAGGAAGTTCATGGTACTTTCCTGAGGAAGGCACTATGAATGACTTTCATTCTTCCTTCTCACCTCTTTCTTAAGTATCCAATGATGTTGGAGCCAACTTGTGAGTTTAATTTCTCCTGAGGAGGAATGTAAACTGATCACATGTTGTTGAGCCACATGGGATACAATTCCTAAGTGGAAGCCTCCTAGTACTTTCCTGAGGAAGGTCTTATGAGTCTATTCACTTAGTTCCACTAGTTCAAATAGGATTTCTTAAGTATCCAATGATGTTGGAGCCAACTTGTGAGTTTAATTTCTCCTGAGGAGGAATGTAAACTGATCACATGTTGTTGAGCCACATGGGATACAATTCCTAAGTGGAAGCCTCCTAGTACTTTCCTGAGGAAGGTCCTATGGGTCTATTCACTTAGCTCCACTAGTTCAAATAGGATTTCCTAAATATCCAGTGATGTTGGAGCCTGCTTGTGAGTTTAGTTTCTCCTGAGGAGGAACGTAAACTGATCACAGTGGTTGAGCCACGTCGGATATGACTCCTGAGTATACACCTCCTAGTGCTTTCCTGAGGAAGACACTATGGGTCTGCTTACTTAGCTCCCTTTCTTTGGTAAGCTTGTTCTGAAGCTTGAAGACTGGGAATGATTTCTCTTGTTTAGAGTTTTTGAGAGCTTTGCTTAGGTTTGATTCAGATTCTGTGTTAGGGTCAGGATTAGAGAATAGATGATTCTTTCTCAAGCATGTGTTTTGTTTGCCTGATGGCACTTCATTTCCCTTATCTGTATATTGCTTGATGGCATGTTGATTATTTTCAGTATGATTACTGTTATTTCATGACTGGCTTGAGGTCGAGATGAGCTTGTGGAGGTTGAAGCCCCACACACATTTCCTCCCTCACTTGCATTGCATACATTTTACTGTTAAAGCTGATGTTTTTGTCTGTTTCTGTGTACCATTGACATGATCCCTTAGGACTCTCATTTCCTCTGATGAGGATTTGATGATAGACTTTTAGGTTGAAACCTATGCATGACAACATCTAGGAGTTCCCTGTTCAAACCTCAACCATAGGATGAATCCATAGCATGATAACAGTAGGACTTGATAGTCTCCCTCCTAGTTGAGCCATTTTAACCAGTAGTTTCCCGAACTACGTTTGCTCTGATCTTTCATACCAGATGAAAGTACGTAGGCATAGGATGCGACGTCCTAGCGAGCAACCTTCCCCCATCTTCACCCGTAGTTAGCCGAACTACGTTGACTCTGATTTCTCGTTCCAGACGGGAATACGTAGGCATAAAGTGCGACGCTTTGCCGAGTCATTTTTCTTTTCTTTTTCAGCCAGCCTTGATAGGTAGATAGATTATAACCAACCCGTCCAAGTAAACAAACGAGCGAGGATCCCGTCGAGTACGACGGACGTGAGGGGTGCTAATACCTTCCCCTTGCGTAACCGACTCCCGAACCCAGACAATGGTTGCGATGACCTTGTCTTACCCTTATTCGTCAGGTTTTTCCGATCGTTTCCTTTCCCGCTCTGAGGGATAAATAACGAAAGGTGGCGACTCTTCTGTCATGCCGGCACCTTATTTTCGCGCAAGCGACAGCTGGCGACTCTGCTGGGGACACAACATCTAGGGACTTTTCCCATCCCTTATGCTGGGACCGTTTCCCATCCCCTACGCGAGTCAATCCTATCGTTTGTGTGTTTGCTTGTTGGGTTGCGTTTATTTATCGCATTTTTACTTCCCGCATCTTTACTTCCCGCATTTTATTTCCCGCATTTTATTTCCAGTTCGATATGATTATCTGTGCTGCTGTGGGAGAGGGATGTTACTGTGAGTGAAAAGCCGGACCTGGGCTTGAGTACACACCTAGATGTAGTTGTGGAGAAGTAGTAGACGAACCTGTCTGTTGAGCAGGCACAGTTCCCTACGAAAATCTGCGCTCAGACGAGATTCTTGCAGAGGTGCTCCTTTCCGGTCCTGAGGATCTGAGGGGAGTCCAGACGTAAGGATTGTCGACTCTGGGGACCGATCATTTGGAAGTCAGCTAAGAGAGGCCTCTTCATGACTTGACGATGCCACTCCTTCTGGGAATCGTATTGTCACTCGTGAAAGTCTGTGACGCTGACGACCGCATAGGATGCCGTACCTTTGTCCGTGGATTAGGTCCATCATACCTGTGAGTGGGGTCGGGATATTGCAGGAAACTTTGACCTCCAGACCACCTGGTTTTCTTGACAGTGAATCAGTTATGTTGGGTTCTCAGTTGCAGATATGTTCTTGATAGAACAAGGGTTTGATCAGAGGATCTTATCATCGGGTATTTGTCTGTTCTTGATAGAGCAGGCTTTGATCAGTGTATTATTATCAGAGGTTTGTTCTGGATGGAGCAGATTTTTGAGTGAGGTCTGAGGATCTCGTCAGCAGTTGTTGTTTGTTCTTGATAGGGCAGATTTTGAGTGGGGTTTGAAGATCTCATCAGCAACTGTGTATTTGTTCTTGAGAGGGCATATTTTTGATTTGGGGTCCGAAGACTTCATCGACAGATATCCCTTGATCTTACATCCGGGGTCTTTATTATCAGGCTTTCGTTCCTGTCAGAGCGGAATCTTGATCTCGATCCTACCAGATGGTTATTCACAACAGATCAGATCAGTGGGTTTACACCGGGGTTTCCTTCTCATCAACGACTGTTGACATCGAATCTCCACAGCAGCCACCTGGATATATTGTTGCATACCTGCATTTTGCATTAGCTTGCATAATCATTCCATTAGCGTGTGTCTGTGAGGTTGCTGTCTCCATGATTGGGCCCAGATTCCTCTCCTTATTATTGTCAGCAGATGCCAGGATCGGGGGAAATCTCTCAAGCACACAGACTCACGCATGCATTTGCATGAAGCATTCTTGCATGACATACATTCTGTTGCTTTTCCTAACCTTTGATCTTGACAGGTTTTTCAGGTACTCAGGTTCCGAGCTGCTTTCAGGATTGATCAAAGATTCATCCACCGTTACTCAACTCGCGCCAATCAAACGAGAATCATGGACCAGGTACAATCAGATGTTCAGGAGCTTCGTGAAAGGATGGATCGTTTTATGGAGTTGATGCAAGTAGTTGCGAACGGGCAAGAGCAACTTCGTACTTTGGTTCAACCTCTCATCTCCAGGGTTGACAGCAATGGAATTCTTCACGGCGGGGCCGTGCCCACTCCTCCTCAAGTGGATACTCCTCAGAACGTTGTTCCTGCTGCCGGGGGCAACGGTAGTGCTAACGGCAATCTTATGACTAATCTCGGACTTAATGCGGCGGGCGCCGTCAATGGTGGTTTAGGAGCCAATGTTACCGTGGGGCCGGTCAACGGCAATGTTGGTGCAGGAAATATGGTGGTGCCTCAACCATGGCTGGAGGACCATCAGGACGACATTTTCTCTCAGAGAGGCGTAGAGGCTGAGTTGACTGCTGAAGCTAGACTCAGGTTCAAGGCACTGGAAGATAAAATGAGAGATATAGAAAATCAGAACACATTGGGCGTTGACATGTCCAAACTTGGGCTGATCGCTGACTTTAAAGTACCTCACAAGTTTAAGGTGCCTATCTTTGAGAAGTATAGAGGCACTACTTGTCCCCGTGTTCATCTCCGATCGTATTACAGAAAGATGTCCGCTTACTCTGATGATGAGAAGTTGCTGATGCACTTCTTTCAGGATAGTCTTTCTGGCCCATCGCTTGAATGGTATATGGGTTTGGAACCCGCTGCTGTGCGTACGTGGAAAGATCTCGCTGAAGCGTTTGTTCTCCACTATCAGTATAATAGCGACTTGGCTCCCAACCGGGTTCAGCTTCAGAATCTCTCGCAGCGGAGCAATGAAAGCTTCAAGGAGTACGCCCAGCGGTGGCGTGAATTGGCTGCTCGGGTTCAACCGCCGATGGTTGAGCGTGAGTTGGTACAGATGTTCGTGGCTACTCTTCCCGGAGTCTATTATGAGAAGTTGGTTAGTGGCATGTCCGGGACATTCTCAGCCCTCATTACTTTGGGCGAGCATGTTGAAAATGGTATAAAGATCGGCAAGATTCAAGGCGAATCATCCTCATCTGGAGGAGCCAGCAAGAAACCTTATACTGGCAAGCGTCGGGAGGGCGATGCCAGTGCTGTCTCTAATGCTAGGAGAAAGGGCAAGGGCCCTCAGTCTCAGATCGCTAGCATAAACATCCCAGTTGCTCCCCCGCAGCCGCAGCAGCAGCCTCAGCAACAGAATAACCCGGGATATAAGAAATATCAGCATCGGGGTCCCCTAGCAAACCGTCATTTGGAAACTCCTCCCATGTCATATGCACAGCTTCTGCAGACGTTGCTTCAGCTCCAACTGGTTCAGAAAAGGACGCTAGCTCCCTTGACAGGGGCACCACCACCCGGGTACGATGCTAATGCTACTTGTGAATTTCATTCTGGGGCACCTGGCCATACAGTTGAGAATTGCAAAGCTTTTAAGCACAAAGTCCAGGACATGATTGACGCCAAGATAATAAATTTTTCTGACAACGTGCCCAACGTCACCAAGAATCCGATGCCTCACCACAGGGGGGGCGGAGTGAATGCTATCATCTCTGAAGAGAATTCAGACTTGCTGACTGATGTCAGAGATTTGAAAACGCCACTGAGTTTTGTTAAAGCTAAGCTGCTAAAGAAAGGCTTCTTTCCCGGGTGTGGAGAATTTTGTATGGCATGTGCCACACTTCCTGATGGGTGTGAGCAGTTGAGTGAAGGTATCCAGAGTCTGATGACCGAGGGTATTTTGCAGTTCAGTAGGAGCGTTGACAATGCGTCGGGAGAAGTCGTGCTGAAGCAGGCGGACGAAGTTGCCACTATCACCATTCCTCGCCACCCTATCACTATTTCTGCACCTCGTCCACCTACAATCACCATCACCAGGGCTGGACCAATCCCATTTGAGAGTACCAATGCCGTTCCATGGCATTATGGCGCTGAAGTGTACTGTAATGGTCAGAAGGTAGAGCTGGAGCCGTCTAGATCGACTGCGCAGAATCTTGCTGAGGCCAGTGGTATCACCAGAAGTGGCAGAGTGTTCGCGCCGGCAGAGGGTGCGGCAGAGAAGGTAGTCCGGGCTGACGCTGTGGACAAAGGCAAAGGTAAAGCTGTTGAGGAGGTTCCCGCAGGGGCAGGGAAAGACTTGTTGGTTAAAGACGCTGAAGAGTTCATGCGGCTGATCAGGAAAAGTGACTACAAGATTGTAGATCATCTTCACCAGACTCCGTCGAAGATCTCGATTCTTAACCTGTTGCTGTGTTCTGAAGCACACCGCAACGCGTTGCTGAAAGTATTGAATGCTGCTTACGTGCCGCAGGAGATATCAGTTAACCAACTTGAGGAAGTAGTAGCTCATGTCAACGCTGGTAATGGGCTGGGTTTTACAGATTTGGAGCTGACGCCCAAGGGAAGAGATCACAACAATGCCTTGCACGTCTCGATAGAGTGCAGAGGCACGATTATGTCACATGTCCTAGTAGATACGGGCTCCTCGCTGAACGTGCTTCCGAAGAAAGCACTGATGAAGTTGGATACCCGGGGACTGCTGTGCACGCCCAGTGATCTGGTCGTAAAGGCTTTTGACGGAACCAAGCGCCACGTCTTTGGAGAATTGACCCTGCCAATTCAGGTTGGTCCAGAGACGTTTAATGCAGTGTTCTATATTATGGATATCATGCCCGCCTATAGTTGCCTCTTGGGTCGGCCGTGGATTCATTCTGCTGGTGCCGTAACGTCTACGTTGCATCAGAAGCTTAAATATGCTGTTGGGGGCAGCATAGTGACAGTTTGTGGAGAGGAAGACATCATGGTAAGTCACCTGTCGTCCTTTAAGTATGTCGAAATGGATGGCGAGATCCATGAGACTCTTTGCCAGGCGTTTGAAACCGTCAGGGTGAAGGAGGTAGCTCCCGTAGTTGCAGAGAAGCAGGAGGTGAACCTCTCTTCGTTCAAGGAAGCTAGGGCCGTTGTCGAAGCTGGTTCTACCCCAGGCTGGGGGCACGTCTTGGATATACCATTCAAACAGGATAAGTTTGGATTGGGATATTCTCCGGAAGCTGAAGCTTCAACTTCTTCTGGTAGCTCATCTCGTGGGAAAGGGCCGATCCTATTCACCAAGGGAGGAGTAATATTCGAAAGTGTCAACGCAGCGTCGGAGGACAGCGGAGACAGTGACTGTGATCTAGATGCCTGGATTCAACCGAGCAAGCCAGGCGAGCGCCTTCACAACTGGACCATCAAGGAGATTATCGAACTGACGAGTGAAGAGTAATGATTTGCTTCTTACAATCTTTGTACAACCCTATGTCCTGCCCGGGGCATAGTGGTTTTACTGTCAGGGCCTTGTTGGATTATGTGTATACATTTTGTCAATAAATGAAAAGGCGTTTTCTTCGTAATCAAATATTGTGTTCTCTGTTATTCATGTTTTATGTTTGTTTTGAAAAACAGCAAAATGGCAACGAGGTTCGTGCTAACCTGCATATTCCTGCTTTAAACTTAACCCTTGTTATTGCAGGATCCACGTAACAGACGACATCGACTCTGGACCCTCTACGGCTCACTACGACTTTGATTGTCCGATCTATCAAGCCGAGGATGAGATTGATGAAGACGAAGACCTTCCGGAAGAGTTGGCCCGCTTGTTGAGACAAGAGGAGAAGGTTATTCTGCCTCATGAAGAGGAGATTGAGATCGTAAATCTGGGTTCTGAGGAGCTTATCAGGAATGTCAGAGTTGGGGCGGCGCTGCAGAATGATGTCAAGCACAGACTGGTCGAGATGCTTCGAGAGTATAGTGACGTCTTTGCTTGGTCATATGAGGATATGCCCGGACTTGACACAGATATCGTGGTTCATCGCTTGCCGTTGCGAGAAGATTGCCCTCCAGTCAAGCAGAAGCTCAGGAGGACGAGACCAGACATGGCTGTAAAAATCAAAGAAGAAGTCCAGAAGCAGTTGGACGCAGGATTTCTAGCCGTTACCACCTACCCTCCGTGGGTCGCCAACATAGTGCCTGTACCGAAGAAGGACGGTAAGGTACGCATGTGCGTCGATTATCGGGATTTGAATAGGGCGAGCCCTAAGGATGATTTCCCGTTGCCTCATATCGATGTGTTGGTCGACAATACAGCCCAGTTTTCCGTGTTTTCGTTCATGGATGGCTTCTCCGGTTACAATCAGATTAAGATGGCGCCGGAGGACATGGAGAAAACAACGTTTATTACCCCCTGGGGCACGTTTTGCTACAAGGTAATGCCCTTCGGTCTGAAGAACGCAGGGGCCACTTACCAGCGAGCAATGGTAACTTTGTTTCATGATATGATTCATCACGAGATTGAAGTCTATGTTGATGACATGATTGCAAAGTCCCAAACGGAGGAGGAGCATCTGGTCAATTTGCTGAAGCTGTTTGAAAGGCTTAGGAAGTTCAAGCTGAGGCTGAATCCTAACAAGTGCACGTTCGGAGTGCGGTCCGGAAAGTTGCTGGGGTTCATCGTTAGTGAACGAGGTATTGAAGTTGATCCTGCGAAGATAAAAGCTATCCAAGAGATGCCAGCGCCGAAAACAGAAAAAGAAGTTCGTGGGTTCTTGGGCCGAATAAACTACATTGCGAGGTTTATCTCCCAGCTCACGGCCACTTGTGAACCGATGTTCAAATTGTTAAAGAAAAATCAGGCGATTACTTGGAATGAGGATTGCCAGAAGGCATTCGATAAGATAAAGCAGTATCTTCAAGAACCTCCAATCTTGATACCCCCAGTGGCTGGACGGCCATTAATCATGTACTTGACAGTTCTGGAGAATAGCATGGGGTGTGTTCTCGGTCAGCACGACGAGACGGGAAGAAAAGAGCATGCCATTTATTATTTGAGTAAAAAGTTCACTGAGTGTGAATCTCGATACTCGATGCTGGAGAAGACGTGTTGTGCACTAGCTTGGGCCGCCAAACGTCTACGACAGTATATGCTCAATCACACCACTATGCTGATTTCGAAGATGGATCCGATCAAGTACGTCTTCGAGAAGCAGGCTCTTTCGGGCAGGATTGCCAGATGGCAGATGGTGTTAACAGAATATGATATTCAGTACGTCTCTCAGAAAGCCATCAAAGGGAGCGTATTGTCTGACTACCTTGCCGAACAGCCGATCGAAGACTATCAGCCGATGAAGTTCGAGTTCCCTGACGAGGACATTATGTTTCTCAAAGCGAAGGATTGCGAGGAGCCATTGCCCGACGAGGGGCCAGATAGGAAGTCTCAGTGGAAGTTGATATTCGACGGAGCGGTTAATTCCTATGGAAGTGGTATCGGGGCTATCATTACGACTCCTCACGGATCCCACATCCCGTTTACTGCGAGACTGACGTTTCCAGTTACCAACAACGAGGCCGAGTATGAAGCGTGTATTATGGGTCTAGAAGAGGCAATTGATTTGAGAATCAAGAATCTAGACATATATGGTGACTCAGCGCTTGTAATCAATCAGATTAAAGGGGAGTGGGAAACTCGTCAACCGAATCTAGTGTCGTACATGAATTACGCCAGGAGGCTGCTTCCGTTCTTCGACCGAGTAGAACTTCATCATGTACCCCGGGCTGAAAATCAAATGGCTGATGCTTTAGCCACGTTGGCTTCAATGTATAAGGTCAATCTTTGGAATGAGGCTCCAAGCATTGTCCTGTCGCGTCTTGACAGACCAGCATATGTGTTCGCAATCGAGGATGCCACTGACGGCAAGCCATGGTTCCACGATATCCAGACCTTCCTTATGACTAAGGAGTATCCTGCGGGTGCGTCTACCCAGGATAAGAAGACTCTGAGGAGGCTATCTGGAAACTTTTACCTCAATCCTGATGGAGTGCTGTATAAGAGAAACCACGATCTCGTGCTACTCAGATGTGTAGATGAGAAAGAGGCCAGTATGCTCATGGAGGAAGTCCATGAGGGCACATTTGGTACGCACGCCGGCGGGCATGCCATGACGAGAAAGATCCTGAGAGCAGGATATTACTGGTTGACTATGGAGTCGGATTGCTTCAGATTCGCGAAGAAATGTCACAAATGCCAGGTTTATGCTGATAAAGTTCATGTGCCGCCGTGCCCATTGAATGTCATGTCCTCCCCTTGGCCGTTTTCCATGTGGGGCATTGATATGATAGGCAAGATCGAGCCCACCGCATCCAATGGTCATCGTTTTATTCTGGTAGCTATCGACTACTTCACCAAGTGGGTGGAGGCAGCCTCGTACGCTAATGTGACCAAGCAGGTGGTTGCTAAGTTCATAAAGAGGGACATCATCTGTCGCTATGGAATTCCCGAGCGGATCATTACTGATAATGGTTCGAATTTGAATAATAAGATGATGAAGGAGCTGTGCCAGAGCTTCAAGATTGAACACCACAACTCATCTCCTTATCGGCCGAAGATGAATGGCGCTGTTGAAGCGGCCAACAAGAACATCAAGAAGATTGTTCAGAAGATGGTTGTGACGTATAAAGATTGGCACGAGATGCTGTCGTTTGCCTTGCACGGTTATCGTACGACGGTGCGTACGTCGACCGGGGCAACTCCTTTCTCCTTGGTGTACGGTATGGAAGCTGTCCTACCGCTAGAAGTGGAGATTCCCTCTTTGCGAGTTTTGGTTGATGTGAAGCTTGATGAGGCAGAATGGGTGACGAATCGCCTGAACCAGCTCAGCCTGATGGACGAGAAGAGGTTAGCATCGATTGCATTTGGTCGCCTGTACCAAAGCCGAATGAAGAAAGCTTATGATAAGAAGGTGCGTCCTCGAAGCTTTCAGACGGGTGACCTCGTCCTGAAGAAGATTCTTCCACCACACTCCGATCACCGGGGCAAGTGGACTCCGAATTACGAAGGGCCGTATGTCGTCAGCAAGGTCTTCTCGGGAGGAGCTTTGTTGTTATCCACGATGGATGGTGAAGGTTTTGCATCCCCGGTGAACGCGGACGCAGTTAAAAAATACTTTGCTTGAAAGCGACCCGCTGGACAAAAAAAAGAGAGTCCAGGCAAAAAAGGGGCATCCCGGCGAACCAAAAACAGAATAAAAGGTTCGGGCAAAAATTAGGGATATATTGAAAAAATGTACACCCGCGAAGTCGAAAACCTACACTGGGCGGCTTCGGCAAAAAAGGGTATCCCGGTGAACTGAAAACCCGAAAGGGCGGTTCACGCAAAAGTTAGGGATTTAAATAAGCAAATGACTGCGTTTCGCGTATGGACTTTCATTGTTTAGTGGTTCGGAAGACCTGAGGGCCGTTCATCTGAATCAATCTCTTCCAAAGCTGAAGCATCGGAGAAGTATCGAAGTCGAGTGGGTCTTAGAGGGATCAACTCATGGTGTTCGTCTACGCCTCGATTGCCGACATTTGTATATACTGATGTATATTTATGTTTTCCTTTTGCGCGGCTTCCTCATTCCAGGAGCTTGCCTCTGTTGTAAAACATCTTTGCCCATTCAGGGGTTCATTATCAATAAAATGCACATTATTCAGCAATTCTACTTGTCTGTTTAGCATTTATCTGTTTTGTTTGCGAATGATAACGCCGATGTGTTTTTGATAAAAATGCGCATACATAAACTTGCGGGCCTAAGCCCATTGATTGTTGAAACAATTAACTAACTGAACAATGTCACGAGATGATAACCCTGATAGGCCCCTTTGAGGAGGGTATCTTGTCTGTTTGTTTGTTGCAGGTGTGACACCTCGCCAGAAGATGTGCCGTGCGTATCCCCGAAGCAGGATGAGTCCTCCCTCTCCAGTAAAGTTCAGTAGTCTCTCCTTCGCAGAATCTGAACGCAGAGCAGTGAGCATTGATATGTCCACCAGGCAGAGATGATTCTCTTCCCCAAGCAGACACATCCTGAAGGAATGTCACCTCATCAACTGAGTTAAGCACCGAAGAATGATTTCTCCATCCCCAGCACCGGGTCACAAGTGCAGATTTCAGAGAAGTGTTCGGGTACCGAAGCTCGTGTTTTCCCCAGTAAAGTCGCTGAAGCAGGTGTCTCCCCCGCACCGGGTCACAAGTGCAGGTTTCGCAGGAAGCTAGTCGTATACCGAAGTATGCAGTAACTGATGGTGCCAGACTGAAGTCTCCAGCGGAGTTGAGATTCCCTCACCAGAGTCAGGCTCTCTCCTGAAGTTCGATGATTCCATCTTCCCCAGTAGAGTGTTGGAACAACTGATGTTGTATGCCCCTGCAGAGTTGTACTCTCCCCCGAAGTCGGATGATTCCTTTCTTCCCCAGTGGAATCGAATTTCCCCATCAGAGTCGTACTCTCCAGTGAAGTAGAATGATTTCTCTCCCCGGCTGAGTCCGCAGAAAAGCAGAATCCTTGGAAGTCGGTCAGATCATGATCGATGTTCCCCAGCAGAGCGTAGAACAGCCGATGCTGTATTTTCCCCAGAGTCGCACTCTCTCCAGCAAAGCAGAATGATTTCTCCTTCCTTAGCCGAGTTTGCAGATGTCCAAGAGATCCGAATCCTTGGAAGTTGATCAGATCATGGTTGGGTTTTCCCCAGTGGAGTGTTAAGCAGCTGAAGTTGGTTCCCCACAGAGTGGTCATCCCCAGAAGAGTAGCCGAGACGGCCGCGCAATTCATTCTCGCGATTAATATCAGCGGATCCAAGTTCTCGTAGAGCTTCATCCCCTGCAGCAGTCAGCTGAAGTTGTTCCCCTGCAGCAGTTCGCGGAAGATCAATTCCCCAGACAGAGCCTAATTGATATTGGCATGTTCACAACCTCCTCAGCAGGATGATTCCTCTACCTGAGTGGTTCTTCCTCCTTGACAGGAGGATTTCCCCCTCGGCATTTATTTTGCTGACAGGATCGCATCATTGTGCATGACTACATAGCATTGTGCATGACTGCATAGCATTTAAACGTCGCATAGCCTTGTGCATGATTGCACAGCATCTAGCATAAACGCATATCATTCCCACCGTGTGAGGCATAGTGCAGAAACATACACGTCATAAGCATGATCTAGGTCATTATCATCCTTGTTGTACAGGTGTACCACCAAAAGACCGGTTGCTCAGGACGATTCTTGAAGTTCTCCCCAGCAAGGTTATTTTCTTAGATGATTCTAAAGACCCCGGTGTGATCCCCGCAGGTCGCTCGCTCAAGATGATTTTTTTAGATCCCCAGCGAAGTCTTCGGTTCAAGATGATTCTCGAATCCCTCAGCAGGGCCGTTTGCTTAAGACGATTCTTAAGACCCCAGTACAGCTTCCCGAGTTTGTTTGCTTAGTATGATACTTGAGCTCCCCAATAGCGCCTCCAGCAAGAGTTGCCCAGGAAGATTCCCGGAATTCCCAACAGAATGTTTGTTCCAGAAAGGTTATCAGTTCAGGACGATTCTTGAAGATACCCGACGGATCTGTTTGTTCAAGATTGATTCTTGAAGTCCTCAGCAGCATGATATGTCTGCTCCAACAACGATGTCTAATCTGAAGATGGATTCCGTAAACGCCTGAAGGCGGAATCAAAGGTTCCGGTGAGTCCAGATTTCCGTGTTGAAGAATCAACAGGTAGCTGAAGACAAGGTTCCAGGGTTGTAGATACAACAGAGTGATTCGTGTGAGTCTGAAGACCAAGTCAGTTATCCTGAGGTGATGATTGAGCGCGATCAAGTGAATGATACGTCTTCTGATTGAAGTCGAAGATGTTTCTCCAGCTGAAGCGGAGTTTTGCCTGAAGGCAAAGTGTTTGAATCCCCGTAGAGTCATGAATGGCTCAGGATACCATTTCTCTGACTGAAGTCACAGATTTCCTAAGCTGAAGCGAAGGTGCCTAAGGACAAGGTTACCCCCAAGGTTATGAATGACCTAGGATTCATTTTTCGGACTGAAGGCCGAAGTATATCCCTGACTGACGTCTCGGATACTCTATAGCAGAGGCGGAGTTGCCTGAAGGCAGATCCATGTATCCTTGAAGGCCAAGGACCATTTCTTCAGACTGAAGTCGAAGATACCTCCTGCAGAGTTGCCGACGGGCAAAGTTTACGTCCTTGAAGGCCAAGGATGTTCTTTCTAGCTGAAGCTAGAATAGCCGACGGGCAGGGTTTCATCTATCTTCAAAGATACTTGAAGATTCTCCAGCGGATCTGGAGTGGCCAGGGGCCAGGGTTTCATTCATATTCAGAAATACTTGAAGATCGTTTTCTAGCTGAAGCTGGAAAGGGCCAGGGGCCAGGGTTTCATATATCTTTAATGTTGAAGTTCAACGGCAGGCAGTGTGCCGCAGTATTCTGATATTCGCTATGGTTCTGAGGGTGAACCCCAGATCAGAGTGTGCTCGGTTAAGTCTCTCGTTCCCAGCAGAGTAGGTTCAAGTACGCAAGTGTACCTTTTGTTCCATTTACCAGGGGTGAACCCCAGGTCAGAATTGTTCAGTGATATAGTTGTCCAGCAGTGAGGTTGGGCATTTTGATTATCCGACGGCGAGGTCAGATTATATTTTGTCCGACGGCGAGGTTGAATGTTTGTTTCCGACGGCGAGGTCAGATTATGATTTGTTTGACGGCAATGTCAGACTCCATAGATCCCCAGCAGAGATGATGTTGGTACGACGGCGATGTCGAGTGTCTCTCAGAATGATGTTTGTTTCCGGCGGCGATGTCAGATCAGTATCTCTCCAGCTAGTTGTTGAGCAGCTAGTGTTGCAGTGTTCGAAGATTTGTTCCCCGCAGAGTACCGTGTGCTTGTGCAGTTGGCAAATTTTCGGGTTTACCGGTATTCAACCGTCTCGTACCTTGATTGGTTGAGAGCCGTTCGCTTCTCACCCAGTCAGGTTCAAGCCGTTTGAATAGGGGCAGCTGTTGCACCCCAAAATTTGACCAACATTTATTCATCCATTGAGTGTTTGAAAGTTGATATCTTCATCAGACAGTTCAAGAGATTCTCAGAGGAATTGGTTGAAACCAGGGTTGTGTGCTTCACAGTTTGAAAGTTGTGGGTGCCCCTCAGATGATTCTGAGACTTTGAGAAAGAACTTGATGTTTTGAGAAAGTCTATGAGATGTCTTGATAGCCATCATGAAGCCCAGAAAGGTCATTATGCAAGAATTCAGAAGATTCAACCATGAATGGTGGAATTAGGGTTTTGACTGGGTCAACCCTAGGATAGCTGAAGATTTGGAGAAGGTTGAGACTTAATCCAAGGGCCATGAGATCATGGAATGATGCATAGAGATGTTATAAAGATGATTCCTAGACCAGCTCATCATGATTGAAGAGTTTGAGAAGTTTTGAGTTAGGGTTTCTGAGGATTGTCAGTGGAAAAACCCTAGTTTGATCCCTATTTTCCAGGCAGTTTTAGCCCAAGTTGTGATTGATATCTCATCTTCCCCACAACATGAATGTTGTAGAGCTTGTTCTAAGCTTTAATTTGAGTGGTGGAAGTCCTTGATAGGAGTTACAGAGCTCAAGTTATGGTTTTGACAAATTACAGGTCAGCAGAGGTGTGTGAATCTGGGTCCTTGAAAGTCACCCAACTTGCAGACAACTTTTGCCCTAGTAGTTTGATCCCTATGGTTTCTTGGTCAACATGAATGTTGAAGAGGATCTTCTTAGCTTTAATTTGAGTGGTAGAAGTCCTTGATTGGATTTGTGGAACTCAAGTTATGGTTTGAGCAAGGCAAGGGTATTTTGGTCATTTGTCAGTTATAGGTCATTTTAGCCAATGCCTAAAACTCCTATTTCCAAGCCTCAAATGGAAAAACTCAAAACATGAAAGTTGCTCAAAATGTGATTTTAAGTCTAGAAAGAAGGTCACAAATTGTTGAAAAAGCTCATAGCACAAGATTTCATGATTGGTCAAAAATGAACTAAAAATGACTTATAACTTTGAAAAGTTGAAATTGGAAAGTGTTTTGGAAGATCCACAAATCCAAAATAGGTCATCCAATATATCATTTTGATTGGAAAAACCATTTTGAGAAGATTGGTTTAAGTAGAATTTTCATTTAAGGCTTAAAAAATGAGGTTCCTTTGGAAATTTCTTACTTGAAAAAGAAGGTAGCATTGAAAAACCCTACACAAGCCAAGAATGCCCTTGTTTTTCACTCATCCCTTCTCAATATCTCACATAAGGACATTTTGAGGCCAAATAACAAGGCATGGCATATGAGATGAGATAATCCAACATGGCATATCATGGAACTTTCATGAACTTTTCACATCATTCTAGATGAATCTAGAAGCATCCATCAATTGTTATATAAAGTGTGCATCAGAGAGTGATAAAAGGTTGGTGAAATCTGAGCCAAGTCAGAGGAGAGAGAAGGATACATAGCCATTGGAGAAGTTTCTTCAAGTTGAAGCAACTTGAGTTTTCTTTCATTACAAGCCACCACCTTCACATCAAGTGCAAACAGAAGGCTCTTCACCATTGTAGGATCTCATTGAAGCCATTTCAAGCTTTGGAACCATCTCTACATCACTGCACCATAACCTCTTGACAGGTTCTTTCTTCACTCTCTATCCCCTAAATTATGTAGTTTTAGTTCATTCTTTAGGTGTATAATTGATGTGTTAGGGTAGAGGATTAATTCTTGAAAGCTAGGGCACGATCCATGAGGTTGCATAACAGAACCATGATTCTTTAATCTTCCATGACTGGCTGTTTAAAGAGTTTTAGGTAGCATAAATTGGGTTAAAATGATCAGGATAACATCAAGAATAAGTTTGTAGCTTTGGTTTTGAGTTTAGTGAGGATTGACATCAGTTGGAAATTCTGAACCATGGTTGTACCCGGATCTTCAATCCCTCTGTTAGGGCTATCTAGGGCGATTTAAAAGAAACTGTACGTAGGGTTGTGTTCCCCTTGAGATTTAGAGCAACTTTCATTTTTAAGTCGTGGCAAACCGTGGCGTGTAGAGGGAGATAATAGAGCTCGAAGGTTGGCTCATGGAGGTGGGGTTCTGCAAACCCTAGGGTTTTGATGGAGACGATGAAGGAGCGCCCTTGGATGGGTCTCAGCGTTTGACTAATTCCTTAGATCCAACGGTCGTGGATGCGCCTGAGAATTGGAGGGAGATTTGAAATATATGAAACGCGGTCGTTTCATTAAAGACCGGTTCTGGGCTTGGAATTCTATCCCCACCCCCCTTTATTTCTGGCCCAACATTTTGAACTGACGCGTATTACTTTTCTGACCCCCCTCCCCTTTAATTAATATAATTGTTTTATTTTTCTTTCTTTTATTTTTCTGTTTTTGAATAATTCATTAAAAATAGATAATAAATGATTTTTTAATCCTTCTTTTTTCTATGAGTAGATTAAAATGTATAGAAAATTATAAAAATAAAATTGAGATTTTATTTTTAGGTTTAATATTTTTAATAGTTTTTCCAATTAAATAGCTTTTTAATTGTTTAATTTTGTATCATGATTTTGTAGGAATTGTTTTAGAACCTTACCTTAGGGTTTTTAATCCATTCTTTTTTATGCAATTAGATGATGAGTCATAGTTCCCTATAGGATTTTTTCTAGATTTTTAGAATTTAATCTTGATTGTTTTAATTAGGGTAGACTTAGGGTGTCCTGATTAGGGTTTTAATTGTGCATAGGTGATGAATCCCTTTCTTTGATTGAGTTTTATCTTGATTTTTAGGTAGAAACCTTTGTAGATGTTATGAGTAGGTGTTGAGGACTCTTGTGAATATTTGTTAGATTCTTCCCCATTAGTTTAGCATTTTTAGGTATTGTCTGAAGTTGCCTGATGATTTGGTCTGTTCAGTGGGTTATCTGGTCATCTGTGGGGTTCATTCTGAGGAATTTGCTGAAGGGCTTGTGTTGCCTTGAGGATATTGATGGAGAGCATCATGAAGGGAAGCTTGTAGATCAAGATGCAGAGACCCAGAGCTTGTCTCATCTCCTGTCTGTGAGGTTTGAGAGCCTGAAGTTTGAAGGAAGTTCATGGTACTTTCCTGAGGAAGGCACTATGAATGACTTTCATTCTTCCTTCTCACCTCTTTCTTAAGTATCCAATGATGTTGGAGCCAACTTGTGAGTTTAATTTCTCCTGAGGAGGAATGTAAACTGATCACATGTTGTTGAGCCACATGGGATACAATTCCTAAGTGGAAGCCTCCTAGTACTTTCCTGAGGAAGGTCTTATGAGTCTATTCACTTAGTTCCACTAGTTCAAATAGGATTTCTTAAGTATCCAATGATGTTGGAGCCAACTTGTGAGTTTAATTTCTCCTGAGGAGGAATGTAAACTGATCACATGTTGTTGAGCCACATGGGATACAATTCCTAAGTGGAAGCCTCCTAGTACTTTCCTGAGGAAGGTCCTATGGGTCTATTCACTTAGCTCCACTAGTTCAAATAGGATTTCCTAAATATCCAGTGATGTTGGAGCCTGCTTGTGAGTTTAGTTTCTCCTGAGGAGGAACGTAAACTGATCACAGTGGTTGAGCCACGTAGGATATGACTCCTGAGTATACACCTCCTAGTGCTTTCCTGAGGAAGACACTATGGGTCTGCTTACTTAGCTCCCTTTCTTTGGTAAGCTTGTTCTGAAGCTTGAAGACTGGGAATGATTTCTCTTGTTTAGAGTTTTTGAGAGCTTTGCTTAGGTTTGATTCAGATTCTGTGTTAGGGTCAGGATTAGAGAATAGATGATTCTTTCTCAAGCATGTGTTTTGTTTGCCTGATGGCACTTCATTTCCCTTATCTGTATATTGCTTGATGGCATGTTGATTATTTTCAGTATGATTACTGTTATTTCATGACTGGCTTGAGGTCGAGATGAGCTTGTGGAGGTTGAAGCCCCACACACATTTCCTCCCTCACTTGCATTGCATACATTTTACTGTTAAAGCTGATGTTTTTGTCTGTTTCTGTGTACCATTGACATGATCCCTTAGGACTCTCATTTCCTCTGATGAGGATTTGATGATAGACTTTTAGGTTGAAACCTATGCATGACAACATCTAGGAGTTCCCTGTTCAAACCTCAACCATAGGATGAATCCATAGCATGATAACAGTAGGACTTGATAGTCTCCCTCCTAGTTGAGCCATTTTAACCAGTAGTTTCCCGAACTACGTTTGCTCTGATCTTTCATACCAGATGAAAGTACGTAGGCATAGGATGCGACGTCCTAGCGAGCAACCTTCCCCCATCTTCACCCGTAGTTAGCCGAACTACGTTGACTCTGATTTCTCGTTCCAGACGGGAATACGTAGGCATAAAGTGCGACGCTTTGCCGAGTCATTTTTCTTTTCTTTTTCAGCCAGCCTTGATAGGTAGATAGATTATAACCAACCCGTCCAAGTAAACAAACGAGCGAGGATCCCGTCGAGTACGACGGACGTGAGGGGTGCTAATACCTTCCCCTTGCGTAACCGACTCCCGAACCCAGACAATGGTTGCGATGACCTTGTCTTACCCTTATTCGTCAGGTTTTTCCGATCGTTTCCTTTCCCGCTCTGAGGGATAAATAACGAAAGGTGGCGACTCTTCTGTCATGCCGGCACCTTATTTTCGCGCAAGCGACAATTAGGAATCTCTGTAGATACTTGTTTGCATCTTTGTTTATTCTTCCATAGAAAGGCTTGCTCTCCAACTGGCGAATGGTGGAAGGATGTAGCTGAAAGTGTGCCACATTCACCGGTTGATATACGATGGTCATCCGGTTTGGTTGAGCGTTGGCCCCTCCGTAGTCTCCAAGAAGTCTCTCCGCTGGTGGGGGATCCGCCATAGCTTCAGTGTCTCTCTCTGATTCCGAACTTGAATCTGAATGAACAGAAGCCCTTTTTTCTTCTGAAGCTAATAGTCTAGCTTGCCTACGTCTTTCGTGTAGAGTCCTTTCAATTTCTGCGTCCAAAGAAAAATTAGCTGAGGGATCTCCTCGCATGAAAATGTTAGGCGCAGATTAATAGTAACAAAATAATAATAATAAAAATTAAAAATAAAAACTGAAAGTAAAATTTTGGTCGCAGAGCAACAAAATTTCAATTGAATTATAATACAACTTATATTCTGGCAGTCCCCGGCAACGACGCCAAAAACATGACCAGTAAATTAGCAAGTGTACTAATTGTACCGATGTAGTAATAAGGGGAAATTCCCTGAATATCGATATCGCGGACTGCGTATAAACACAAGTTCTATAATAATGCAATTGAACAAAAAGTCATAAGGGTTTTGGTTTGTTTCTTTAGAATTATCAAGCCAAAAGGCAAAAGCGGTAAAATAAAGGTTTTAGACAATTATGAGAAGCATGCTAGGGTAGGGTGTTTGAAAAGCCTTGTAATAGCCTTAATCCTTAGTTTTCAAAAATCACTGCTCAATTCAATCGTTACCGGTTTTAAAGATTAGTTGACTCTAATTCCTTAGCAGAAAACCCTTTGGTATTCTTTCTATGCCCCAATTCCTTGGCGGTATAGGAACAATCCCAAGCAATATATTTTATCTAAAATATTACGGTTACTATAGGGTATCCCTATTCCTAAGCAATATCTACTATAGTATTATCGTATAAACGCGTTAACAATCATTTTTCCAAACCTAAGGTTAACCGTAAATCAAATCCTTATTTGTCAAATAAGAAAAGCCATAAGAAAATTATACAATAAAAACGATGATTAGACAGCAGTGAAATCCATTATTCAAAGGAAACAAGGTTATTACAGAGTCAATTCAGGGACACCCCCCTAGCATTGGGGGGTTTAGCTATTCATACAGATAAAATCAACAATAAGATTAAACATTACAAGATAATCGGTTGCTTTGATCTTCAATCGCTTCCACTCATGAGGATCTTCAGTTTCCCAACACCTTGATCGCTCCAATCTTTCTCGTGCAATTCCTTTATGTCCTAAAGTCCCTTTTCTTTCCTCAAAACACGTCTTTAGTAGTTCAGGTTCAATCTCGCACTAGGAAAATACCCAGAATACCCTTAATGATCACAAATGCCCAAAATCCAAGAAAAATAGAAGATGGAGCGTTTTGGCCAACACAGGCCGTTTCAGATGACAGGGGCGGCCGTGTTAGCTTCCTGATGTATTTTGCACGCGAATTTTCCAAGTCCCAGGTGTGCTGACACAGGCCGTGTCAGCTCCCTGGTTTCCACTAAAACTTGTCTTTCTGGGAACTTCCTGACACGGGCCGCGTCAGCTGACATGTGCGGCCGTGTCAGGCTCCTGGTCCACTTCAAAGCTCTTCCGAATTCTTGTCGTTTTCCCCGGTTTTCACTCTGATTCTCCTTTATTGTATACCTGAACCTAGAAATAGTGAAAACACCAAACCAACGCGTAAAATGCAATAAAAACAAATAAAATGAGACAAGATATAACCAATGATTAACAGAAACAAATGGTAAAATCACGTGTAAAAACCACTGATCAGTTGCTGTTGGTTTTTCATGTTCTGTTGGAAGCTGGCGGCGAATTTCATTGCCCTTCTAGATTGCCCGATGATGAATCTCTTAAGTTCTGAGGGCTAAAAAATTCAAAGTCTTTTCTTTTCAAAATTCCGTCTTACTGCTATTTTCTCGTTGTGTTGCATGGATTTTTTAAGATAGCAAGGATGAAGAAGAACTTGAAGGGTTTTGGAGTCTCTTAGAATAGTCTTAGGTTTTTGAATTTGTAAAACAAGTTGTAATCTTGAATATGCTTGTAATGAATTTGAAAAAATTTATCTTCTGTAATCCTTGACTATTAATTAATAGAACCTCTTATTCCAAGACTTTTTAAATCTCATGAACCAAATTCGTATGCTTCCTTGGTAGTATTAGATTTGAAAAATGTAACTTGAAAGGACTTAACACTTGATTTTCATTGTGAATTCAACGCAAACCATAAATCGTGGTTCAAACTATGCCTTTGAAAATTAACTTGTAACCTGTGAATCTGATCTTTAAGTAATCTTGAATAATGAATCCACATGAATAATGTCTTGAACATGGCTATTTATATGAAGAATCCTTTTTACTGGAATAGAAACCAATGATTTTGCAAAACTTATAAATAACGGCCAAGTCTTGTTTAAAGAACCCTTTGAAAATGTAGACACCATCTGTAATGCCACCCACCACAAATTTCTCAAAAGCCTTCTAATGATCACAGTTCAAAACCCATGGGTAGAAACACCTTAATCTCAATCCTCTCTAGAGAAATCTCAAAGAAAAACCATTGAGGGACATTAACCCTGTTCTGACTGAGGATCGCAATCATAAGGGTATGTCTACTCTTTATTTCAATATATCCTGCAAAGACTAGAACATGAATAAAGCCTTGAATCTCTTACAGCAAACCAACCTTCATAAGATAAAACAGACAAATTGGTTAAAAGGTTAGCTAAAACAAGGACGATGATACCAAAATGATATGCGAATGATCACTAAATCTAAGGGTAAATTTTGGGGTACAACTTCAAGAGTTTGACTAAATTAGGGTTTTAATTGAAAATTGTGTAAGTGTAGAAAACTCAAATTCTAGCCATCTTGCAACTTCCATAACTTTCTCATTTTTTATCCAATGAAGGAAAACTTACTATCAAATTAAAGAGGACATCATGAATTACAAGTTTGTGGAAGGAAACATGTCCATAAGATTCATGGTTTAGGAGATATGATAAGTTAAAGTTGGAAGAAAGGAGATTATGACATTTCAACACTTAGAAATTTTTCTAAGTATAGAAAATCAGTTTTAGATACCTACTTTCAAGCCCATTTTACATGATTATTCAAGCTTCAAATGATTTTTCCTTGAATATGAAAGTTTTAGAGCATCCTCCGAGCTTTATTTTGAGTACTAGATAATCTCTATTGAGTGTGTAGAGCTCAAGTTATGAAACTCCCAAATTAGGGTTTCAAAGATGTCAAAATTAGCAAGGGGCTAGACAGATTTTTCAACCAAACTTCCAAGATATTTTTCACTAAGTTTTTGACCTCAATTGAATTTTCACACAAC
Organism: Lathyrus sativus; assembly: GCA_963859935.3. Classification (NCBI taxonomy): domain Eukaryota; kingdom Viridiplantae; phylum Streptophyta; class Magnoliopsida; order Fabales; family Fabaceae; genus Lathyrus; species Lathyrus sativus. The sequence goes on along the minus strand of OZ012738.1, from coordinate 118,254,589 downwards.
ATGAAAGTTTAAGATCCTTCTTCAAGCTTTCCAACCATTACAAGAACTACCCCATTGGATCAATATATCTCAAGATATGGTCTTGCAAAGATGGTGTTTCAAAGATGTCAAAATGTCAATAACTTAGAAAATTTATAAGTTACTTTGGACTGAATTTTAGGACCAACTTGAAGACATATATTCATCACCTTCCAAGCCTTGTTTCAAGTTTCCATCAACATGAAATTTTTTTATCATTATGCAAGCTTTCATAGGAGCCAAAGAACACACCAATATGAGCAACATTCATGAAATTATGGTGGTTCATAGATGGCATTATGGACTTGATTCTCATGCATCATGTGTTATCATTTTGGTGCACAAATTGAATCAACATTTGCAGCACCCTCTTGTAACATATTCATGCACAAAACTTAACACCAAAACATTACCAAACCTAGCCAAACACATTCATGTACCACTTGTACCATTTTGCACAAACTTTGCCAAAAGAAGAAAATAAAAAAACTTGCTTAATAAGAATTTTTGTCGAGCCACTCTTTCATTTTGATTTCCTCTCTCTCTCATTCCACTCACAACCACAACAACACCATCTCGTATCATGCTAACCCGTGCTACTCTCATACTCACTCCAAAAATTCAAAATTTTCAAAATCACTAACCATAAGGAATTAACAGTAGTAACTTGTTTCTAACCACTCTAAAACCATCATATATAAGCAAAAATCAAACCCTAGAAAAGGGGGGATCATTTTTCAATAGCCAAGCACCCAAACATTCTCTCACTCTCATTTTTTCCTCTTCCTTAGAATCTCATCCTTCAAAGACTGTTTCATCATTTTATCATCACCATCATCATCCTTAAGGCTTAAGGAGGTTAAAGGAGGAGTTGTTGAAATTTTTGGAGCAAAAGCATAAGGTATAGAGTTGTCATTTTAGGTAACTTTTCATCAACCTTGTTCTACCATGCTACACATGCTTTGAAGTTGTTTTGACTTTGTTTGAGATCCTGAGCTTGTGTAGATTGCACTAATATGCCTATTGTTTTGTTTGGTTAAACTTACATAATGAGTGCTTAGTTTTTATAGTCAGTTTTAGTGGGTTTAGAGGTCTCAAATGGAGAAAATAACACCATAAATGAGATCAGCATGAAATTTTGAAGGGGAATGAGCTCTTTATCTTATGTTTCATGGTGGTTGAAGGCCAACTCCGGCGACCATTGCCAGAGAAGATGATTGGAGCTAGGGCTCTAGCGTCTGGTTTTGTTTGCTAAGGTGCCAGGGTTGACCCTGGTCTTTGCCCATGTGGGTGCTAGGTCAGTGCCACCTCAATTAATGGTTGTTGGCGTGGCCTAGTTTGTTTGTTGGTTTTTTATTCAGATTTTGGTTTTAAAAAGGCAATGGGCCTAACACGCTTGCTATCCACACACCCTCCTTTTATCCCAGATGCGCTTCAATACTATTTTCAGTTCATTCTGGATTTTGCTACTATACCCTCCTTTGTCATTTGAATTTTATTTTATTTTATTTTTCCTATTCTCTCATTTTTATTTAATTTTATTTGTTCCAAGCTTGATAAGAATTCGTAAAAATATGTTTCTGATCATTTGGTGTCTTGTGATATTTTTCATATTTTTTATTTTATTTTTCTATTTTATTTTTAATTAATTGTGAAGTTACTTTTACATGTTTACCCTTGGATTAGGGTTTGTGGTTTGATGACTCTTGAGGCACTTCTTGAGCTAATTTTTTCACCATATTTTGACACATGGTTGCTTATTGTTTGAGTGGTTTTATTGTACCTTGATCATGTTTATTTGGTTACTTTCCATGTGATTTAATTTGAGCCTCGATTCATGCTCGATTGTTGAACATGCTTGGACATGTTGATTTTATTTGATGATGCACTTGTGCAATTATTTTGAGAATCCTTTTCTCCCATGTTCTTAGGTGTCTTAGCATGAGATAGGGCCTTGTGTCCATATTTGTTTGATTTTCTAAGTTCTTTGGTTTGGTTTGTCTTTGTGATGTTGCTTTGAGATGAAACATGCTTACTTTTGACCTAGTTCTTGAACTTGTGTTCTTGTATGAATCCATTTGATGTTTGATGATCTTAATTAAATTTAAAGGCTATCTTTAAGCTTCTTACTTCCTTTGATTCATTATGTATGGCTTGACTTTTGAATCTTTTTACTTGTATATGAATGTTTGAATTCTTTTAAGGTTGATAAGGAATGATGCATGCCTAGTTCTTTGCTCATGTTTTGAGTTTGATTTTTATTGAACTTCTTTGATGTCTTGATGTTGAATACACTTTGAAATTCTTATGTTTACTTCTGATCTCTCATGTTCACATGTTCTAATTGCATGTTATTTTCCATGGTTGTTTTGTTTCCATGAGATATTTGTTGACAAATGCCTAGTCTTTGTTTGGATTCATGTTGAATGCTTTGATGCTTCTTCCTTCATCTTTGAGATATGTTAATCATGACATAGGTTCTGACCTTAATTGTCTTTCATCTTGATTAATCCAAATTGCTTTGGTTTGTTCATTTATGAATAAGTGGTTAACTTCTCAAGGCATATGTGCTTGGGCCTTAACTATTTGACTTTGCCTAATTACTTGAGTTGTGTTGTGTGACTTATTTGAGTTTGTTTAGATATTTTGAATGTGTTTGAGTATTAATTGGTACTTCCCTTATCATCTTTGATTCATGTTTGAAGCATGTTTTATTTTGTATACTTGTTTGTTGCATCTTAATTGCTTTGATTGTGTCTTTTGTTTTTGTTGTCTGAAATGAACTCTTGATGATCCTTCCCTTCCATAATTGATACATTTCTCTTAATCCTTCATACATTTAATTTCATTTCCCCTCTTGGTGGGAATTATGTGTCCCACTCCCATTTACAATGTAATAGTGTAGTTCTTCAGCTTCTTATTTGTGCTTGCTTGCTGATTAAGAAAGATAAAATGAATCTAGGTTAGAGCACATTTTCAATAAAAGGGACAAACAAGGCTTGATCCAAAGTCAAGTCATTTTCAAACTCATTTAACTTGGATTACCTTAGGGTTTCTCCTCTCTTCTCTTTCTCTTTTCTTATCTCTTTCATTAAACACCACACTAACCTTGTATGTATTCCACCTTTTTAAGTCGATTGCTTCGCGCATCGCCATCAACCTACCTTGATCTGTTCACCACTCTTTCTTTTCAAAAAAAATTCTCTATTTCTTTTTGTCTCCTTGAGTTTAAAAACCTTGGTCTTGTACCAAGTGTATTTTCAAACCTATTTTCTTAATAAACTTGGATGGTTATGGAGTGGTTAGGCGAAGGCCTTGTCCTACCCCGAGTGCTTAACATTACCTTTAGGGTTCACTATCATAAAATACTTACCATCCAAAATTAAAATATATTTAATAAGAGAATGAAGTTCTCTTTGTATTAAACTAAAGAGAGAGGATTGAGTGAAGACTTCTTCCTTTCCGAGTATTAGTATACTCACTTTAGAGTGTGTGGTCTCAATACTCGTCTTTAAATACAAAGACGTGACTATATTCGCCACACCATTTTCACAATAAATCTTTTGAGATAAAGAATTGGGTACTGCCCGCTAAGGGTTACTATTCGAGGACTTATTTCACCCTTAAAAATCAACTTTCAACAAATCAAATGTGACATCTTACCTTGATGGCGAAAACTAATTCTTTTCAAAAAAGACATGTTACGTCTGTTCTATCACAAACAGGTAACGCCTAAGACTCCACAAGCGAGTTGCAATACACCTAACTGCTAGAACGCGTACGTTGGCATCGTCTATAAAAAGCACCAACAAACTGTAGTCCGAACTACGGACGCGCTGATCCTTTACTTCTTTTAAGTAAAGATACGTAGGCACAAGGGTCCCAATCCTTGGCGAGCACACTCCCATATTTTTATTCATAGTCCTCCGAATTACATTGACTCTGACTTTCTCATACATGTTGAGAATACGTAGGCATAGGACTGCAAAATCCTACCGAGTCTCCTTCCCCTTTCCATCTCCTCTTTTCTCTCATTTATTGTATCCAACCCTTCTCTCTCCCCTTTAGAACACTCTTAGAAAGCAATATCCTTTAGCAACATCCTTACACACATAGACAAGCAAATGGTTCCCATCGAGTACGATGGATGTGAGGGGTGCTAATACCTTCCCTTCGCATAACTGGCTTCCGAACCCTTTCTCTTGGTTACGAGACCATCTTATCCTTTTCCTTTTAGGGTTTTTTTTCCGATGTTTTCCCTTCCCCTTTTGGGATAAATAAAGTTCGATGACGACTCTTTTGTCTTTCCACTTTCGCCTCTCCATCGTTGCATTTTTTGAGTAGCAAAAACTATTACTTTGACAGGTTTGATTCCTGTGTGTAGTACGAATGAAGCCTACGGGTAAAATGATTGAGATAGGGGTGGTCCCATGGGAAGTGACAACTCATGAGGAAAGCACCTTGAATCTGAATCCATTTTGTATGTCAAAGTAGATACATGGATCCATGACCCGTGACGAACATCCTAGACGTAGGAGAGGATGGGAAGAGGGGATGCCTTGGTATAGTTTCCGATTAGTGATGGTTTGAGTTGTTGGCCTCAAGCAACATGTTTTCGTATAGTGTGTGGTTTATGAGCTCAAGTCTTATGCCTTCCCTTTTTTACTTAAGTTAGGATCGGTTAGAACCTTATAAAGCCGAGAGAATCTATAAGATAGGGAATCCATTGATATTATCATCTCACCCCATGTTGTTGATTATATTTTAGATGGTTCCGGTTCCGTGAAGGGTAAGGATAAAGAGTTTGATATCCTTACTTGTCTTGACTATTTTTGGGATGACATTGTTTCTGTTGTGAAGACTCTATTTTGAGATCGTTTGATATGATCTAGTTCTTAGCCTTTGGAGCATCTTGTGTATATTATGCCATTGTTTGTGTTTGGCATGTAATATATACAATGTGTTACTAGGACCTTATTTGTACTTCAGTACTAAACTTGCAAACATGTATAATATGTATCTTCTAGACATATGTAGTTATATATGGGTGTTACATAATTGCTGAGTTATTTGATAGATATGTTGTGTGTTTGGGGCAAGTTTGTAATACTGCAAAATGCATTTTGTTTGTAGGTTCGATGTCCATTGTTAGACACAGTTCTTTGCTAGAAAAATAGGATTCAAGATGGGGTTTTTACCTTTTTTTATACCTCGGGGTCCCTATATTCAATAGGAAGAGCCAAGGATGCTTACTTCCAACCGACTGCGGATAAAATTAGGATTAAATTGGCTGCTTGGAAGGCGAGTTTGTTGTCAATATCTTGTAAAGTACAATTGGTAAATTCGGTTATTCATAACATGTTTCTTTATTCATTCAGAATTTATTCTCGGCCTATCAGTTTAATTTCTCAGATTGAAGCTTGGTATCAAAATTTTATATGGAGTGGGGACATTAATCAGAGGAAGATGGCCACAATGGCTTAGAAATATTGTTCTTAGGATATTATGGATGAAGGGTTGGCAATGCAATTTTTTAGGGCAACAAATGAAGCCTACAATTTGGTGTAGTGCTGGAATATCATTAATGAGATAGACACTTGGACCAATATTATCAAAGCTAGAGTTTTCAGGAAGGGCCTGCTCAGAAAGTTTCATGTGTTTTCTTCAATTTGGACGGAATGTAAGGAGGCTTATGCAGATATTTTGGATCATTCTATATGGTTAATTGGTAAGTGTCATACCCTAATTTTTACCCCTAAGATTTCACCTATCATATCATTCTCATTTCAACCAAAATCACAAGCATGGTAACCTTATAACCTCCCATTCTTTGGGTTTACCTTTATAGGAGACCACCAAGCACCTTTGTGTTTCTTGTTGTTTGTATATTTTTTTACATTCTAACTTTGTTAATATTATTCAAAATACAAAAATATGTGTTGTTTCCTTTTCTTATTGTACAAGGTAAGGACTTGCAATCAATGGATCGAACTTGGTTTCTGAGTTAGGGTTTGGATTCTCAAAGTAAACATTTGGTCAACAAATGGTTCACAAGAGCTTTCACTTTAAGGCATGACCTATAATCTTAGGTCACATTAATGTCAAGCTTCATTTAACATCATTGGATCAAAATAAGTTCAAGTTGAGTGCATGATTTCAATGTTGATTCAAGTATGGTTCATGCGTTTATTTCCATTCCATCTCCCTCCTTTTCTCAAGCAATCATTAAGATTATTCAAAGGATAATCAAGCTTCCTTCATTTGGTATTTCAAGTGTTCATCATTGGGTTTTTGGATGCAAGGAAATAGCAAGAAATCTTGATCGGTAAAATAGTAAGTGTACTATTTTGCCAATGTAGTAGTAAGAGGGTATTTCCCCGAATATCGATCTCGAGGACTGCATAGGAAATACAAGTTGTATAATAATATAGTTGAACAAAAACACTATGGTTTTTGAGATTTTCTGGTTTAATTATAAAAATATTTGCAAGTAAAAGAGAGAAATTGACTAAGTGGTTTAAAAGATATGAGTAACATGCAAGAGGAAGTGCATGACCCGACTCAGTAATAATCACACAGGTCACAAAAACAAGAAAATTGGATGATGAAGCGCTTCAACCAACACGGTGTTTCCCTTGAAAATCGGAAAACAACCGCTGATCTTCCAAATCTAACTTTGGTGACTCACAGGATCGATCAGATTGATCCTATGACATGTGCTAAAAGGGTTTTTTTTCTTCAGAAATCTATCTAAGTTTCACACTTAGGCAATATTGGAGTGAAAAGGTTCTATAAAGCATTTATTCGACGAAAAAAGAAAGAAGATAAAGTTTTCAGTGATAAAAGATAAAAGATTTAAAAGAAGTGGCTGAGAATGAAGGCGAAGTAAAATGCATAGAAAAGGGGAAGGTTGTAAGAAAGATAAAGAAATCTTTTATAAAGTCTGAACAAAACAAATAAATTTCATTGGAAAGTAAAGGATAGTGTGTTTACATTACGTTGTCGCTACTGCAAAAAATAAGGCCGGCAAAACAGAAGAGTCGCCACCTTTCATTATTTATCCCATAGAAAGGGAAAGGAAACGATCGGAAAAACCTGACGAAAAGGTATAAGACAAGGTCATCGCAACCATTGTCTGGATTCGGGAGTCGGTTACGCAAGGGGAAGGTATTAGCACCCCTCACGTCCATCGTACTCGATGGGATCCACGCTTGTTGTGTTTATGTGATGGGTTGATTACATCTATCTACACTAAACGTCTGGTCTGAAAAGAAAAGAAAATGACTCGGCAAAGCGTTGCACTTTATGCCTACGTATTCCCGTCTGGAACGAGAAATCATAGTCAACATAGTTCGCCTAACTACGGGTTACGGGGAAAGGTTGCTCACCGAGATATCGCATCTCATGCCTACGTACTTTCACACAGCGTGAAAGATCAGAGCAAACATAGTTCGGGAGAACGAGAGACACAGGTTTGTCTTTTTTATCCGAGTAGGGTTAACAGACGGTTCCAGCAGTTGGTGTATGCAGCTCGCTCGACGGAGACTTAGGCGTTTACCGTTTGCGGTAGAACCGGGAGTTAACAAAACTCTCCTTCTGAAAAGGGTTTCCAAGAATTAAAGGTCCAAGAGGACAAAAAGAGGTTTGATCTTTGTTTTCTGTTTTTTAGAAGAAGTGTCTTTTATGGATGTTTGCAACTGATATCGCACTAGAGACTATGACCTAAGAGTGAATGCGTCGCATGTCACCTAAAGGGTGTCATACTAAACATCCAGATTGTTGGAAAGAAACTCTCCAACCACCCTTTCTCAAGTAGCTTAAGGCTCGTAGCGCACGACGTCAATTAACCTTTATTACTGTATTTTGATTTGTTTGAAGATGAGAAGAGAAAGGACGCACTAAAGGGGAACTGATCCAATCCTAAAGTTGTCATGCAAAATTGAACCTATGGTTGGGGTTAGGAGGGAACTACCTAATGTTATCATGCATGGTTAGAACCCTAATGTCTGTCATAACTTCTCTTGAACAAGAGAAGTCAGAGTTCCTATGGGAACATGGTAAAGGAAAACAACAGCAGAAGAAATAAATGTAAAGGAAATAGATGTAAATAAAATGCATGCAATGCAACAAACAAGCAGAAGGAGCCAAGCTCAACTTCTAGAACAAGCAAGCCCAAATGCAACACACGAAGCACAGGCAAGGGAGACAGACTCAACCTTAATCCAGTAAGCAAAGCCAATAAATAACAGTCGAGCAGAGGGAGACAGACTCAACCTCTAATGCAGACAAGCAAAGGGAGCTAAACTCAACCTTTAGGATGCTCTTAGGCCTAGAAACATCTATATGAGAGCCTAGTCTAATGCAACACACCAAACAGTCACACAAGCAACAGTCAAGTAATCAGAAAATACAGGAGACAAGATAGTAGACAAACAGCTCAACAGCAAAGCAGGTAAACAGCAAAACAAAACAACAGACAAGCAGCTTCAAGTCCAAGCCATCCTCAAGAGAAGTCTTCATCTTCATGCCTCAACAAGCTCCAACAAAAGGGAAGAGAATTAACACCAAGATTATTGATTGATGATGGGAAGCAGGATGGAAACCAAAGGAATCCATCCTGGCACTCAACCATACATCTGAGATAGGCATCCTCAAAGGTTCTACCTCTTGTGATATGCCACATATCCTTCCAAAGGAGGGATGAGGCTTCCACATAGGGACCTTGTATCATAGGATGAGAATGGAAAGCAATCAAAGCAATCCATGTTTATTTGAAGAAAGAGAAAGAAAACTAAGCTCTTCCTAAATCCTAATTGAACAAGCTACAAGAAAGCTACTAAAAGAAGGTCTAAACACCAAAACCAAACACCACAACCAAACAAACAGAAGCTTATACATGTCTAAAGCACCAACAAAGAAGATTAGTAAACCTATTATGAACTAAAGGCCACCATTGAGTTCATTCTAAAGTAAGTGTCATCTTAGAAGCACATTAAACCTAGCCTAAGTACTAAATCAAATTAAAATACCAAAACTACTTCTAAAATCCTATAAGATTTTCTAGGGGAACCTAAGAAGGTTAAGGACCTATAGTAGAAAGGTCAGGGATCAAATCAAATGGGAAGGTCACCTAAAAAAATCCTAGATCACAAGATATCAAATGAAAACCCTAAAATGGAAAGTCTAATGATCCTAATCCAAAACAGAACCTAATTTTGTCTAAAAAATATGAAATAAATCCTAAGGGATCATGCATCTCTAATCTACCATCTAGCCAAAAATCTCATCCAAATTCAAACCCAATTGAAAGAACAAAAATCAGCAAAAACATGAAGAAATAAACCATATTAAAAAAATTAATAAAAATGCAAAAAAAAAAAACAAATTAAATGGAAAATTGCATGAAAATAAAATGCAAAAGCATCATAAAATCAGAAATAAAATCAGGATCATGCTCATATTTTTATGGTATTTTTCTAATCAATATTGGAATTAAAATGAATTTAAAATGAAACAAACAATTAAAATAAACATAAAATGAATTAAAAAAACAATTAACAAATTAAAATGCTAAATTAAATGAGAGGCGTAGGATATGTGGACTGGTCAACTTATCCAATGGCTTCAGCGCGTGCCAGCGCATTAACAGAACGACTGCGTTTTGGATTGCAAAGTTCAAATCTCAGGTTAAGTCATGATCGTTGGATTGGGATACAAAGTCAAGTCTCCAGGCAGATCCAAGGGTGGGGAACTCATCTTCCTCGTTTAAACTGGAAATGGAGGGAGAGTTGCAGCGGTGGCCAGAGAAAGACGCTGGTCGTCTTCTCCGGCGAGACATTATGCGCAGGTCATGGAACCTCAACAAACCTTACATCATCTCACTCCAAATTTCACGTAGATTCCAAATAACACCTTCATTTCCTCTAATTCCTCATGGATTTTAAAATTTGAACACAAACAGAAAATGCATCAAATTCTCAAGTGTCACCAAAACTCAATCTAAAGCCATGGATTTACTCCTCATGTTACATAGATCATTATGAACTATCTAGATCGTGCTAACACCTCATGATCAAGTCAAATCGCATCCAAACAGAAATTACATAGCATCTTAAGTTGTCTCTAATCCTTCAATTTCTGATCTAAAATCCATCTAATCGTCTTCCTAAACCTTATCCTCATGTCAATTCTACTTAGATCATGCTAAAATTAGTGCAATCGTGAATTGTTCAAACCTGGTTTGTAGCTTAAAATTGAGGCAATTATGGTGCTCATCTTGCTCCAACCTTGTGAAGATCCACTCAATGAAGTATGCTGAAGATGTTTGTAGCTATGAATTGCCTTGAATTCCTCTGAATCAGAAAACACGATTTCACACTTGAAGCTTGAAATTCAACTTGCAATCTCTGGCTATGGCACGAAATGAACACCAAAATTGATCTGAATCCATCATGGAACTTATATAGAAGGTGTTTGTGGGCTTTGGAGGTCCATTGAAGGCCCAAATCAGAATATCCACATTTCAATTTTCCTTGAAAATTCCAAACATGGTGAACACACATTTGCACTCAAAACTTCTCCAAGAAGCTTCAATTCCCTTGCTTATGGTCTGGTGAGAGTGTAGAGATCAATTGGAAAGCTTAAACTTATCATATGAACAAGTTTTGATGTGTTACTTATTTGTGAAGTAACAAGTCAAACCACCATGAAATAGGCCCCAAATGAAAAATATAATAATGCCAAAGTGCTTAGAATGATTTTTCTGATTAAAATGAGTACTCATTTGGCCTTGTTTGAACACAAATGAATTAATCATGAATTTTTCACTTAAATGCCTTTAAATTCTCCTTTTGTCAATTTCTTTCAAACCAACTCTCACCCTAAGCCAAATCAATTCATCATGAGTACATGGTTGACCTGAAAACATCATTTTGAGCAATTTTTGTGTTGAACAAAACTTCATTTGAAGCTTGCAAGATAGAGAAAATGAACTATAATCCCAAATGACCTATAATCTTACTTTCCAAAAATACCCCTAACTTGTAAACCTCATAACTTGAGTTCTACAAATCAGATGGAAGACTTCTAGTACAATTTGGAAAGCTAAGATCAAGATCTAAAACTTTCATGTTGGACAAAAGTTTAGAAGAAACACCCTTCTAGGTCAAACGTTCCATGGAAGTTGGTGAACTTTCACAGACAAATTTCTCATTCATCTGATGACCTGTAACTTGTCTGGACCATAACTTGAGTTCTATAAATCCAATGGAGGACTTCTAGTACTCAAATTAAAGCTAAGACCATACTCTACAAGTTTTATGTTAGAAAAAAGTGGATATGAAACTTGTATCTTGAGATAAGTGGTCTTGAAGTTAGGAACTAAATAGGGGATTTTACCATAAGAACCCTAATTTAGCAACTCCTCACACTTTGAAAATTTTTCTTGGATTGATCTTGGAATATCACCTCATGTATCTCAACACAACTATCCATGATCACAAAGACTTAGAGTTGAGCCTTAATCCTCTTCAATTGCACAGTTGACTTAGGATTACTCAGATGAAAACCCTAATTGCAACACCCTCAACTGTGGCTCTTCACACTTGGCACAATGACTTGACTGAGCTCCACCATGACCCTCAAGGCACTCTAGGAGCTCTATCCACACACTCCTTCCTTGATCAAGGTTCCACAACCCACTGATGGTCTTCAATTGGTCCTCAGATTAGGAGATTAACCACACACAAACATCCAAACTTCTCAAGAGCACAACCCTCTTCTTGATGACTTTGGTGACCTCTCAAGCTTGAATAAGACCTCTAGATAGGCTCCTCTGGATATAAACCACACTTGATCCCCTGATAAATGAACAATGTTATACTATACAAATGTTAGATCAATGACATGCTAATGCAATGAAACATAAACCAAGTGAGAAAAGGTTAGGAAAATTTTGGGGTGCAACAGCTGCCCCTATTCAAGCGGCTTGAACCTGACTGGATGAAAAGAGAAAGGCTTTCAGGCAATCAAGGTAGAAGACGGTTGAATACCAAAGAACCCGAAAATTTGCTAACCAAAGAAACAAACTGCTTGGGGAAAAAATATCCAAATAATTGAATCTGATTGTCACGGCAACAACTGATCAATCATCTGATACATAACTTGATTTCAATATCAACCACCTGCGTGACGCCACAGGCACTGAATCAACAGTCAACTTCAAATACATGCTACAATAAACAGGCACCACGTAAAGCGCGTCATCCATGACCTATCCTGGATCTTCCATTTCTGAAGAAACGAGTATCACACTAAATAAAAGCGCAGTATGTCAATGTACTATCCTTGACCTTCCATTTCCGAAGAAACGGGCATGCACTACGTAAAGTGTGTCATCCCTGTACTATCCGGGATCTTCCATTTCCGAAGAAACGAGCATCGCACTAAATAAAAGCGCGGTAGGTCAATATACTATCCTTGACCTTCCATTTCCGAAGAAACGGGCATCGCACTAAATAAAAGCGCGGTATCCCTGTACTATCCGGGATCTTCCATTTCCGAAGAAACGGGCATCGCACTAAATAAAAGCGCAGTATCCCTGTACTATCCGGGATCTTCCATTTCCGAAGAAACGGACATCGCACTAAATAAAAGTGCGGTATCCATGTACTATCCGGGATCTTCCATTTCCGAAGAAATGGGCATCGCACTACGTAAAATGTGCCATCCCTGTACTATCCGGGATCTTCCATTTCCGAAGAAACAAGCATCACACTAAATAAAAGCGCAGAATGTCAATATACTTTCCTTGACCTTCCATTTCCGAAGAAATGGGCATCGCACTAAATAAAAGCGCGGTATCCCTATACTATCCGGGATCTTCCATTTCCGAAGAAACGGGCATCGCACTAAATAAAAGTGCGGTATCCCTGTACTATCCGGGATCTTCCATTTCCGAAGAAACAAGCATCGCACTAAATAAAAGCGCAGAATGTCAATATACTTTCCTTGACCTTCCATTTCCGAAGAAACGGGCATCGCACTAAATAAAAGCGCGGTATCCCTGTACTATCCGGGATCTTCCATTTTCGAAGAAACGGGCATCGCACTAAATAAAAGTGCGGTATCCCTGTACTATCCGGGATCTTCCATTTCCGAAGAAACGGGCATCGCACTACGTAAAGTGCGTCAACCCTGTACTATCTGGGATCTTCCATTTCCGAAGAAACGAGCATCGCACTAAATAAAAGTGCGGAATGTCAATATACTTTCCTTGACCTTCCATTTCCGAAGAAACGGGCATCACACTAAATAAAATCGCGGTATCCCTGTACTATCAGGGATCTTCCATTTCCGAAGAAACGGGCATCGCACTAAATAAAAGTGCAGTATCGGGCATCCGAAGACTTGAACAAGCAACTCTGCAGGGAAATCTGGCAACAACTCTAAAGTCTAATTATGAAGCCGTTTAATGCTGACGTGACAGCCATTCGAGGAAAACTCTGCCGGGGAATTTCTGACGACAAATCCAAAGTCTAATTATGAAGTCGTTTAATGCTGACGTAACAGCCGCCTGAGGAAAACTCCGCTGGGGAAGAAGAGAAACTTAACCAAGCAACTCTGATGAGGGGACACATGATAGGAAGAACGTTATCACCACATATCTCATGCCAAAAATTTGAATATCCGAAAACCATCCTGAACAAGAATTCCAATTACCTGCAGGGAAGAACACCTGAAAATAAAGAGGTAACCAACCTGGCTTATGTTTCAAAATGCATATGTTTGAAAATGGTGTAATGCTCCATACGACATGGAAATGCTATGCGTTTGGCGATGAAATACAAATATGATGCAGATATGATGATATATGCAAGATGCAAATGCAGGCTCGGGCTGCCGGAGAAAAGCTGTACACAGATTTGCTTCAGCAAAATAAATGTTGGAGACAAAGCCAACTCCGCTGGGATAACCGGGTATCACAGAATTATCCCAGCAAAATAAATGCTGGAAAAGTGAACCGACTCCGCTGGGGGAAGAAACAACCCTGCTGGGGGATAGCTTAACAACTCCGGAGTTACGAACTCTGCAGAGGATGATCAACCTATTGGAGGAAAGAAAACCTGCTGGAAAAACAGAAAGAGCCATCCTGCGTGGGGAAAATCCTTTGGCAACCTGGTTGCACCCTGTGAGGACTTCACTGGGGACTAAATGTGCACACTGCTGGGAATGCACATCACTGCCTGACTGCTTGCTAGCTCGCATCCAACTCTTGTGAGGATAACAATGTGACTTCCATCTGCTGGGGAGGAATAAGATCACCTAGAGCCTGTTCCTACGTTAAGGGACTCTGGCTGGGGAAACACGATCCCTTATCTATTTGCTGCGAAGGCAACGACCCTGCAAAACATGAGCCACAACAAGATATCCTATACAAAAGGAAATCCAGGTCAGTATTCGTGACAATTGTTCAGTCAATTCAAAGTTTTAACAATTATTGGTCGAGGCCTGCAAGTTTATGCATGTGCAAGTTTATCAAAAACATCGGCGTTTTCCACAAACAAAACAGTAAAAGTTAAAGCAAGAGACAAACATCAAGTACTGAATAGTATGCGTTTATTGATAATGGGCCTGTAAATAGGCAAAGTTTTGTACAATGGATGCAACTCCTGAAAAGAGGAAGCTACAAAAACAAATACAAATATGTACATAGGCACAAAGAAATTTGTATACATGTCGGCAACGTGGTACAGACGAACACCATGAGCCGATCCTCCTATGACTCGCCTGACTCCGATGCTTTCCCGATACTCCGTCCTCGGAAGAGACTGACTTGGATAATCGACCCTCAGGTACTCCTAAACCACTAAGCAATGCAGTATCAAATTCGGACCGCAGTCATTTGCTTTTTCAATCCCTAACTTTTGCCCTTTGCGGGTTTTCAATTCACCAGGATACCCTTTTTTGCCAAAGTCGCCTTTTCAGGTTTTCAACTTCGCGAGTGTACATCTTTTCAGTTTTATCCCTAATTTTTGCCCGAACCTTTCTTTTCCTTTTTTTTTTGGTTCGCCGGGATGCCCCATTTTTGTCTGGACTTTCTTTTTCCTGTCCAGCGGGTCTCTTTAAGCAAAGTATTTTTTAACTGCGTCCGAGTTCACAGGAGATGAAAAATCTTCACCATCCATGGTGGACAACAGTAAGGCTCCTCTAGAGAAGACCTTTCGAATGATATATGGACCTTCATAGTTGGGAGTCCATTTGCCCCTATGATCTGATTGTGGTGGGAGAATCTTCTTTAGCACAAGATCGCCCATCTAAAAGCTTCGAGAGCGCACCTTCTTGTCGTAAGCTTTCTTCATCCGGCTCTGGTATAAACGACCATATGCGATAGATGCAAGTCTCTTCTCATCCATCAAACTGAGCTGATTCAGCCTATTCCTTACCCACTCTGCCTCATCAAGTTGGACATCGAGCAAAACTCTCAAGGAAGGAATCTCAACTTTTAATGGTAGGACAACCTCCATACCATACACCAGTGAGAAAGGTGTTGCCTCGGTCGATGTGCGTATCGTCGTACGGTAACCATGCAATGCGAAGGGCAACATCTCGTGCCAGTCTTTGTATGTTACAACCATCTTCTAGACTATCTTCTTGATGTTCTTATTGGTTGCTTCGACAGCACCATTCATCTTGGGCCGATAGGGAGATGAATTATGATGCTTAATTTTGAAATTCTGGCACAATTCCTTCATCATTTTGTTATTCAGGTTTGAACCATTGTCAGTAATGATTCTTTTAGGAATGCTGTAACGACATATGATGTCCTTTTTGATAAACCGGGCTACTACTTTCTTGGTAACATTGGCGTACGACGCTGCTTCGACCCATTTGGTGAAGTAATCGATAGCTACCAAGATGAACCGGTGTCCGTTGGATGCGGTGGGCTCAATTTTCCCAATCATATCAATGCCCCACATGGAGAAAGGCCACGGGGACGCCATAACGTTCAAAGGGCTTGGCGGAACCTGAATCTTGTCTGCATAAATTTGGCATTTATGGAACTTCTTTGCAAATTTAAAGCAATGTCTTTCCATCGTCAGCCAATAATACCCTGCCCGCAATAACTTTCGAGACATAGCGTGTCCACCGGCGTGCGTGCCAAAAGTTCCCTCGTGGACCTCCTCCATAAGAAAATTAGATTCTTTCTCATCCACACATCGTAATAGCACCAAATCATGGTTTCTCCTGTACAGAAAACCATTTGGATTCAAGTAGAAGTTGCCAGCCAATCTCCTAAGAGTCTTCTTATCACGGCTGGATGCCCCAGTCGGATACTCTTGGTTCTTTAGGAAATTCTGGATATCAAAATACCACGGCTTGCCATCGGACGCTTCCTTAATGGCGAATATGAAAGCGGGCCTATCAAGGCGAGAGATAACTATTCTGGGAGTATCATTCCAGAAATAAATTTGTACATCGAAGACAATGTCGCAAGAGCGTCAGCGTCTGATTTTATGCCCGTGGCACATGGTAAAACTCTATTCTGTCAAAGAAGGGCAACAACCTCCTTGCATAATTCATATACGGTATCAGATTAGGCTGACGAGTCTCTCATTCTCCCTTGATCTGGTTCACGACTAGCGCGGAGTCTCCATACACATCAAGATTTTTAATCCTCAAATCAATAGCCTCCTCGAGACCCATGATACACGCCTCATATTCAGCCTCATTATTGGTAATTGGAAATGTCAATCTGGCACTGAACGGGATGTGCGTCCCATGGGGTGTCGTAATGATTGCCCCAACTCCACTTCCATATGAATTAATAGCACCGTCAAAAATCAATTGCCATTGGGAACCCCGCTCAGGACCTTCACCATGCAACAACTCTTCATAGTCTTTCATCTTTAAGTACATGATATCCTTGTCAGGAAAGTCAAACTTCATCGGCTGGTAATCATCGATTGGCTGCTCAGCCAGGTACTCTGACAGTACGCTACCTTTGATAGCCTTTTGTGAAACATATTGTATATCATACTCTGTCAGTACAATCTGCCATCGGGCAATCCTTCCTGAAAGTGCCTGCTTTTCAAAGACGTATTTGATCGGATCCATCTTCGAAATCAACATGGTTGTATGGTTTAGCATGTATTGTCTCAGACGTTTTGGCAGCCCAAGCAAGTGAACAACATGTCTTTTCGAGCATTGAGTAACGGGACTCACAGTCTGTGAACTTTTTACTCAAATAATAGATTGCATGCTCTTTTAGTCCAGTCTCGTCGTGTTGACTGAGAACACAACCCATACTGTTCTCCAGAACCGTCAAGTACATGATCAGTGGTCTTCCGGCTACTGGGGGTATCAAAATCGGAGGTTCCTGTAAGTATTCTTTTATTCTTTCAAACGCCTTTTGACAGTTTTCGTTCCAGAAAATCGCCTGATCTTTTTTCAACAGTTTAAACATTGGCTCACACGTGGCTGTAAGGTGAGATATGAACCGGGCAATATAGTTCAAGCTCCCCAAAAAGCCACGAACCTCTTTCTCTGTTTTTGGCGCTGGCATTTCTTGTATGGCTTTTATTTTTGCAGGATCAACCTCAATTCCTTTTTCGCTAACAATGAACCCCAATAGCTTTCCAGATCTCACTTCGAAGGTGCACTTATTAGGATTCAGCCTCAGCTTGAATTTCCAAAGCCTCTAAAACAATTTCAGAAGATTCACCAGATGCTCTTCCTCCGTCTAGGATTTGGCAATCATATCGTCAACATAGACCTCAATCTCTTTATGCATCATGTCATGAAAGAGTGTCGTCATAGCACGTTGATATGTTGCCCCAGCGTTCTTCAAACCAAAGGGCATCACTTTGTAGCAGAACATTCCCCACGGGGTAATAAAAGTTGTTTTCTCCATATCCTCTGGCGCCATCTTAATTTGATTGTAGCCCGAAAAGTCGTCTGTGAAGGAAAACACAAAGAATTGAGCAGTGTTGTCGACCAACACGTCAATATGAGGAAGCGGGAAGTCATCCTTAGGGCTCGCCCTGTTCAGATCCCGATAGTCAACGCACATCCGCACCTTACCATCTTTCTTAGGTACAGGTACTATATTGGCGACCCAAGGAGGGTAAGTTGTAATAGCCAGAAAACCAGCGTCCCACTGTTTCTGTACTTCCTCTTTAATCTTTACGGCCATATCTGGTTTCGTTCTTCTGAGCTTTTGCTTGACCGGCGAACAGTCTTCACGCAATGGCAAGCGGTGGACCACAATATCAGTGTCTAGCCCATGCATATCTTCATAAGACCAAGCAAAGATGTCACTATACTCTCGAAGCATCTCGACAAGTCTCTGCTTGATATAGCTTTGCAGCGCAGCCCCTATCCGGACATTCCTGACAACTTCTTCCGAACCCAAATTAACAGTCTCAATATCCTCCTGATGAGGCAGAATGATTCTCTCTTCTTGTCTCAAAAGACGAGTCAGCTCTTCTGGTAAGTCGTCGTCCTCAACCATCTCTTCTTCAGCTTGAAATACCGGATGCTCAAAGTTGAAGCGAGGCATAGGGAGTTCTTGATCGGTGTCATCTGAAATATGGATCCTGCAAGAGAAAGGGTTAAATGCTTCAAATGATATGCAAACGAAGCAAACGACCATATTGCCATTTTATTGTAAAATAAAAATAGAAAAACAAGGATCACAAATTTTACATGAGGAAAACGCCTTTATTTGATGATTAAAACAAAGCATACACATAAGCAAGTAGGCCCTGAAATAAAATCACTATGCCCCGGGTAGGACATGGGATTGTACAATAATCGAAAAAACAAGGCATTACTGTTTCGGCGTCACTTGAATAAAGTCCTGGATAGACCAGTTGCATAGGCTCTGTCCTGGCTCGCTGGGCTTGATCCATGAATCCATTTCACAGTCGTTATCTCCATCTTCACTGTCAGACACAGCATTAATCTGTTCAAAACTGACTCCTCCTGGAGTAAACACAATCGGCCCTTTGAACCTTGGCGCGCTCTGTGAAGAAGATGACGACGATGGGCGATACCATAAGCCGAACTTGTCCTGCTTAACAAGAATCTCCAGAGCTTGACCCCAACCTTTTGTGTCCCCGACCTGAACTACTGCTTGGGCTTCTCTGTACGAAGACATAGCCACCTCTGGCCCACTGCTTATGACAGGAGATTTGTCTCTGATCTGCACTCCTTCAAAAGCCTGGCACAATGTCTCATGGATCTCCCCATCCACTTTGACATATTTGAATGACCACAGGTGACTTACCAGGATATCTTCCTCCCCACATATGATGACAATGCTACCACCGACCATATACTTGAGCTTTTGGTGCAACGTAGACGTTACAGCCCCTGCGGAGTGAATCCAAGGTCGTCCGAGCAAGCAGCTATAAGCTGGCTGAATGTCCATGATGTAAAACACAGTGTCAAATACCTCTGGACCAACCTGGATTGGCAAAGTCAGTTCTCCAAACACGGACCTTCTAGTCCCGTCAAAAGCTCTCACTACCAAGTCGCTTGGCGTGCAGATTATACCTCGGGTGTCTAGCTTCAACAGCGCCTTCTTGGGAAAAACGTTCAAGGACAAACCAGTGTCAACAAGGACATGAGACATAACAGTGCCCCTACACTCAACTAAAATATGCAACGCACTGTTGTGGTTGCGTCCCCTGGGTGTCAAATCAAAATCTGTAAAGCCAAGGTCATGCCCCGCATTCACGTGCACAATCACTCCTTCGAGCTGATTAACGGATATCTCCTGGGGTACATAGGCAGCGTCAAGAGCTTTCAGGAACGCGTTCCGGTGAGCTTCGGAACAAAGCAGCAGGGACAAAATCAAGATTTTGGAAGGCGTCTGCTGCAGATGATCAACAATTTTATAATCACTCTTCCGGATTAATCTCATAAATTCTTCCACGTCTTTGGTCAAAGCCTCTTTTTCCTTCTCTTGAGAAGGTCCCTCTTCATTGACTTTACCTTTCCCCTGGCCATTCTCTCAGCTTCTACTTTTGGTGACGCAAATATTCTACCACTGCGGGTTATGCCCCCTTCCCCCACAAGGTTATCAACTGACCCCACCGGCGGGCTTGCCAGGTTAATCTTCTCCCCATTGCAGTAAACTTCCGCCCCATAGTTCCAAGGGATGGCTTTAGTGCATTCATACGGAATGGGTCCATCTTTGGTTATTGTGATAGTCGGCCTCTTGGGAGGCACCGATATCGTGACAGTTTTAAACGGGATGGTGACTGTTGCAACTTCGCCCTGCCTTTCAGATATTGCCTCAACAGGCTTCTCTTCAGCAGTACGGTCGAATTGCAGTGTTCCTTCGTCAATCAACCCTTGAATACCTCTTCTCAAGTTATCACAACCCTCAGGTCGGGCCAAACAATCAATACAACCTGTATCACAACCAGGGAACACTCCCCCTTTCAGCAATCTGCTCTTGACATAACCCAGAGGCGTCTTCAATTCATCCATATTCATGACCAAATTCAGACAGGTATCTTCCAAGACTGCACCCACCTGTGCAGATCCGTGAGCTGGCATCGGATTTTTCTCAATGTTGGGTGCCTCATTACCAAAGTTTATAGCCTTGCAATCTATCAAATCCTGCACCTTGTGCTTGAACGCGTGGCAATTCTTTATGCTGTGACTGGGTGCCCCGGAATGGAAGTTGCAATGTGCATTGGCATCATATTCGAAAGGAGGCGTGCCCTTTAACGGAGCCAACGTCCTTTTCTCAACAAGCTGCAGTTGTAACAAAGTTGGAAGAAGCTGAGCATACGGCAATAGAGGCACATCAAATACTCTTTTCACAGCCCTATCCCGACCTTGGTACCTTTGCGGAGCAGAATTCTATCGTCCCTGTTGCTGTTGTGGCTGTTGTTGTTGCTATTGAGGTACAGGAATTGTCACACTGGCAATCTGCTGCTGACGGTATTGGCTTCAACCTCTACATCTTCCTTGGGAGTTGTATACTGAATTAGTATCCCCCTGTCTCTTGTTCCCAAAAGCTCTTTTACCACCTCCAGCTGAGGTTGATTCTCCTGCTTGAATCTTACCAATCTTGACACCATTCTCGATACGCTCTCCTAAGAGTATCAACTCAGAAAAGTTACTCGTCATACAATTGATAAGCCGGTCATAATACAACCCAGAGAAAGTGCCCACAAACATATCCACCAACTCCCGCTCTACCATGGGTGGGTGCACCCTAGCTGCAAGCTCATGCCACCTCTAGGCATACTCTTTGAAACTCTCGCCATTCTTCTGAGAAAGATTTTGGAGTTGGACCCTGTTCGGCACAAGGTCGCTGTTATATTGGTAATGCTTGACAAAAGCTTCTGCCAACTCTTTCCAGCTACCAATCTGAGTAGGCTCTAACCCCATATACCATTCCAATAACGGTCCAGACAAGCTATCCTGGAAAATATGCATCAGCATCTTTTCGTCATCAGAATATGCAGACATTCTCCGATAGTAAGACCGCACGTGAACTCTTGGGCAAGTATACCCCTTGTACTTGTCGAAAGTAGGTGCTTTGAACTTGAGTGGCACCCTTAAGCCAGGAACCAAACCCATGTTAGCCACGTCCAACCCCGTGAAATTCTGATTAGCAAGATTTCTCATTTGTTCCTCCAACATTTTGAACCTTCTATCATTGTCAGTGGGCATCTCAAGATCCCTACCTAGCGGAGGGAAAGCATCTTCCTGACGATCTTCGCCCCATTGAGAATCCCCATTGTCATATCCAGCATAAGCAGTATTAGGACCGAAACCAGTCTGATTGAACCTGGGACCATACCCCATATTACCAAAACCCTGATTTCCAGCACCTGGCCCAAAACCAGCATTGTGAGCACCCATTCCAATACCTTGTTGCTTGCGTTGCCAAAACCTGCGTTACCGAAGCCCTGATTGCCATAACCCTGATTTCCATAGCCCTGATTGGTATAGCCTTGATTACCAACAAAACCAGCATTGCTAACACCAATACCCATACCGGTATTCCCAGCTCCAAGACCAGCATTCCCAGTTCCAACATTGAAACCAGCATTCCCAGCACCAATATTTCCATTGGTTTCCACATGCCCATTATCGTTACCAGTCACATTCTTGTTCCCAACTCTGTTACCATTCTCAGTCGTATTAAGGACGACTACTGGTACAGCATCACCAGCTTGGAGAGTCTCGCCATGAGGAGGATCAGTAGCAACTCCGCCATGTAGCACACCCTGACTGTCAACATGTGCGATCAGAGGCTGCACGAGAGTCTGAAGTTGTTCCTGGCCCTTGGCCACAGTTTCCATCACCTGCATGAACTGCGCCATCCTGTCGCGCATCTCCTGCATCTCAGTTTGCATCTGATCCATAACTTTCTTGCAGTTGCTTCTGGTAGAGTAGCGATGAATTCGCTGATCGGCAATCTTGAAACCTGCATCAACAGAGGGTTAGGAAACAACTAAAGGTACCTGCTATGCAAATGATTTATGCAAATGCAAATGTGTGTCTGTGTGTTAGGGAGATTTCTCCCCCGATTCTAGTACCAGAGTGCCAGTGCTGATAACAAGAAGTCCAGATCCAGTCACTGAAATAACATCTCATATATATATATATATATATAAGGCCCAACAAGGCAGCAGTACAATGTCAATGAATACATGGAGAATCAATAGCATGACCTCGACCAACAAGTCTAGCGATGGTCAGCCTACAACAAAGATCAGGAAAATACAAAGGGTTACAAAGATAATCAAGTGCTACAACGGGCACAAAATTCCTTTAGCAACTCTTTTGTCTTGGGGTGGTCAGGCCGAGTGAGTAACCCTTCAACAAGCAACTCCCTCTGCATAATAGTATACTGGAGACCTTCAACAGAATCTTCCCACGCGCCCTGGCCAAAGCAATCTTCTAACCTTCGCTTCTTAGATTCGAACCTCTGCTTGCGATCTTTCAGGTTAGCGATAGCTTTGTTGAGCATATCTTCAGTGGCATATCTGCGAGCAGTTTCCTCATCAAACATCTTCTCGCTGGCCTTCACCTGAGCCTTCAATTTGGAGATCTGTTGTTTCAATTTATCCTCCCTCTCTTTGTTGCTGGCTATAGTGGCATTCCACTGCTGGTTGAACTTGGATATTCTCCGGTATGCTTCATCTAGATTCTGCTTCTTGGTGGCCAGTACATCTTTGACAAATTTGAAGTCCAGACCCAAACGTTCACGATCAGCTATCTACTTAGTTAAGTCCGTGCCCAACCTGTTCACCAACTCTGTCTGCCTCTTGAAGGAGTGGACGGCTTCATTTCTCTCGCTTCTAACCTGTGCCAGCTCTTTCTCCAACTCTTCGTTGGCCTTTTTCAGCTCTTCCTTCTCAGCTAACACCTGATTATATTGTTGAATAGACACGGTAGTAGGCTCTTCAGCCACTGGAGGGCACTCCTGCTTAGCAGGTGGAAATGGCATCCCTATAGTCTCTGCTCTGGTCTTGATCCAGGTCACATACGGAGAGTAAGCTCGGTTATTGCTTTTACCCAACAATGATTTTCCTCGTCTACTGATATCATTCCAGGCCTACTGAAGCTTAGCTAACATATCCCCCTCTAGAAGACCTGTGAGGTACAGAGATTCCTGCACCTCTTCCTCTTTTGGCGGACCTCTCAAAGCATAGACAAACTGTCTAACAAGTAGAGATGGATTATAATTGATGCAACCCTTTCTTCCAATCAGAGGCACATTTGAAAACCCACTGCAGCTGAATATGACTTAAGTACCCAACATATCTCTATCAAACCAAACAACACTCTCTGCTGATAAACCCATCAAGCGCTCAGACCACTCAGCTGTGGCTGCAGATGAAGCAAAAAGACCCTTCTTGGGCAGGTGACTATCAAACCATCTATAGAGTAAGGGAACACAACATGATACATTCTTACCCCTTCTATTTTCGTTCTTGTAATGGACGGAATGATACACATCACCAATCAAGGTAGGAACTGGATTCCCTGATGCAAAGATATGAAAGGCATCCAAGTCTACAAAATCAGGCATGTTGGGAAACAAAATGATGCCATATATGCAGAGGGCAAGAATGGCATTGAATGCGATCCAACAACCGTCTTTGGCACACTGTTGGGCTTTCCCCACTAGGAACTGCGGACAAAATCCAGGAACCCCATTCCAACTGGACAGAAGCAACTCAGAGGCATCCAGATGAAGAGCAAGAGCTAAATTAGCCAGATTAGGCTTAGCATCCATGTGAACAAATGGCATCTGACTCTTAATAGGTACACCCAACAACTCAGCATACTCCTCTAATGTAGGTGCAAGAATGAAGTCCGGGAAAGTGAAGCATCTCAATGGAGGGTCATAGAACTGCAGCAAGGCATACAACCCATTCAACTCATATACCGAAGGTTTACGAACCAAACTGAGCAGCTTCCCATAAGATTTTCTGAATTCCCCTCTCACTGTATAATCTGCCAAGGCAATCAAACTAGACAATAGAGCAACATATGGGGTAGGGAGCTTGTAGGCCACATTCTTCCTCAGTGATCCCATGATAGTACAACAGAAGGCAAGAAAATCGGAACCGGGGGACAATGTATGCAACTGCAACACAGACACACGTTAATGATATGCAAATGAGTATGCAAAATGCAAAATGCAAACATGCAACAGGGGATCAAGATTGTGCTGCTGAGGAGACCGAGGCTCTGTTCCAACACAATCACAACACTGCTCTGATAATACAACCCTGAAGAGGACCAATAAATATGCACTGTCGAGAACAACCACGTCTCTGATGATAAGAACCCTCTAAACCCAACAACACTGATTCACTATCAAGAAAACCAGGTATTATGAAGGTTAAGGTTTCCTGCAATAACCCGACCCCACTCACAGGTATGGACCTAATCACAGACAAGGTATGGCATCCTATGCGTTTCCCAGCGTCACAGACTTTCAAGAATGATGATATGATACCCAAAAGGTGTGGCATCATCATCTCTTGAAGTGGCCTCACTCAGCTGAGTCACAAATGATCGGTCCCCAGTGTCAAAAATCCTCCAAACCAACAACCCCTCAGGCCCAAAGGGCCGGAAAAGAAGTAAACCGGGAGAACCTCGTCTGAGCATGAATTTCATGAGACACTAGTGCCTGCAAAGCAAGCACGCACCCACTAATTTCCACAACTAATGCTAGGTACACTCAAGCCTGGGTCTGGCTTCTCACTCATCAGATCCCCTTCCCACAACAGCACAATAATAATATCATACTAAAAATAAAATGCGGAAAGTAAAGTGCGATAAATAAAACCCAACAGGTAAACACACAAGCGCTAGGATTGACTCGCATAGGGAACCAGAATCCCCAGCAGAGTCGCCAGCTGTCGCTACTGCGAAAAATGAGGCCGGAAAAACAGAAGAGTTGCCACCTTTCGTTATTTATCCCACAGAAAGGGAAAGGAAACGATCGGAAAAACCTGACGAAAAGGTATAAGACAAGGTCATCGCAACCATTGTCTGGATTCGGGAGTCGGTTACGCAAGGGGAAGGTATTAGCACCCCTCACGTCCATCGTACTCGATGGGATCCATGCTTGTTGTGTTTATCTGACGGGTTGATTACATCTATCTACACTAAAAGTCTGGTCTGAAAAGAAAAGAAAATGACTCGGCAAAGCGTCGCACTTTATGCCTACGTATTCCCGTCTGGAACGAGAAATCAGAGTCAACGTAGTTCGCCTAACTACGGGTTACGGGGAAAGGTTGCTTGCCGAGATATCGCATCTCGTGCCTACGTACCTTCACACAGCGTGAAAGATCAGAGCAAACGTAGTTTGGGAGAACGAGAGACACAGGTTTGTCTTTTTTATCCGAGTAGGGTTAACAGACGAATCCAGCAGTTGGTGTATGCAGCTCGCTCGACGGAGACTTAGGCGTTTACCGTTTGCGGTAGAACCGGGAGTTAACAAAACTCTCCTTATGAAAAGGGTTTCCAAGAATTAAAGGTCCAAGAGGACAAAGAGAGGTTTGATCTTTGTTTTCTGTTTTTTAGAAGAAGTGTCTTTTATGGATGTTTGCAACTGATATCGCACTAGAGACTATGACCTGAGAGTGAATGCGTCACATGTCACCTAAAGGGTGCCATACTAAACATCCAGATTGTTGGAAAGAAACTCTCCAACCACCCATTCTCAAGTAGCTTAAGGCTCGTAGCGCACAATGTCAATAAACCTTTATTACTGTATTTTGATTTGTTTGAAGATGAGAAGAGAAAGGACGCACTAAAGAGGAACTGATCCAATCCTAAAGTTGTCATGCAAAATTGAACCTATGGTTGGGGTTAGGAGGGAACTACCTAATGTTATCATGCATGGTTAGAACCCTAATGTCTGTCATAACTTCTCTTAAACAAGAGAAGTCAAAGTTCCTAGAGGAACATGGCAAAGGAAAACAACAGCAGAAGAAATAATTGTAAAGGAAATAACTGTAAATAAAATGCATGCAATGCAACAAACAAGCAGAAGGAGCCAAGCTCAACTTCTAGAACAAGCAAGCCCAAAGGCAACACACAAAGCACATGCAAGGGAGACCGAATCAACCTTAAACCAGTAAGCAAAGCCAATCAATAACAGTCAAGCAGAGGGAGACAGACTCAACCTCTAATGCAGACAAGCAAAGGGAGCTAAACTCAACCTTTAGGATGCTCTTAGGCCTAGAAACATCTATATGAGAGCCTAGTATAATGCAACACACCAAACAGTCACACAAGCAACAATCAAGTAATCAGAAAATACAGCAGACAAGATAGTAGACAAACAGCTCAACAACAAAGCAGGTAAACAGCAAAACAAAACAACAGACAAGCAGCTTCAAGTCCAAGCCATCCTCAAGAGAAGTCTTCATCTTCATGCCTCAACAAGCTCCAACAAAAGGGAAGAGAATTAACACCAAGATTATTGATTGATGATGGGAAGCAGGATGGAAACCAAAGGAATCCATCCAGGCACTCAACCATACATCTGAGATAGGCATCCTCAAAGGTTCTACCTCTTGTGATCTGCCACACATCCTTCCAAAGGAGGGATGAGGCTTCCACATACGGACCTTGTATCATAGGATGAGAATGGAAAGCAATCAAAGCAATCCATGTTTATTTGAAGAAAGAGAAAGCAAACTAAGCTCTTCCTAAACCCTAATTGAACAAGCTACAAGAAAGCTACTAAAAGAAGGTCTAAACACCAAAACCAAACACCACAACCAAACAAACAGAAGCTTATACATGTCTAAAGCACCAACAAAGAAGATTAGAAAACCTATTATGAACTAAAGGCCACCATTGAGGTCATTCTAAAGCAAGTGTCATGTTAGAAGCACATTAAAACTAGCCTAAGTACTAAATCAAATTAAAATACCAAAACTACTTCTAAAATCCTATAAGATTTTCTAGGGGAACCTAAGAAGGTTAAGGACCTATAGTAGAAAGGTCAGGGATCAAATCAAATGGGAAGGTCACCTAAAAAATCCTAGATCACAAGATATCAAATGAAAACCCTAAAATGGAAAGTCTAATGATCCTAATCCAAAACAGAACCTAATGTTGTCTAAAAAATCTGAAATAAATCCTAAGGGATCATGCATCTCTAATCTACCAGCTAGCCAAAAATCTCATCCAAATTCAAAACCAATTGAAAGAACAAAAATCAGCAAAAACATGAAGAAATAAGCCAAATTAAAAAATTAATAAAAATGCAAAAAAAAAAAAAAACAAATTAAATGGAAAATTGCATGAAAATAAAATGAAAAAGTATCATAAATTCAAAAATAAAATCAGGATCATGCTCATATTTTTATGGTATTTTTCTGATCAATATTGGAATTAAAATGAATTTAAAATGAAACAAACAATTAAAATAAACATAAAATGAATTAAAAAAACAATTAACAAAATAAAATGCTGAATTAAATGAGAGGCGTAGGATATGTGGACTGGTCAACTTATCCAATGGCTTCAGCGCGTGCCAGCGCATTAACAGAATGACTGCGTTTTGGATTGCAAAGTTCAAATCTCAGGTTAAGTCATGATCGTTGGATTGGGATACAAAGTCAAGTCTCCAGGCAGATCCAAGGGTGGGGAACTCATCTTCCTCGTTTGAACTGGAAATGGAGGGAGAGTTGCAGCGGTGGCCAGAGAAAGACATCGGTTGTCTTCTCCGGCGAGACATTATGTGCAGGTCATGGAACCTCAACAAACCTTACATCATCTCACTCCAAATTTCACGTAGATTCCAAATAACACCTTCATTTCCTCTAATTCCTCATGGATTTTAAAATTTGAACACAAACAGAAAATGCATCAAATTCTCAAGTGTCACCAAAACTCAATCTAAAGCCATGGATTTACTCCTCATGTTACATAGATCATTATGAACTATCTAGATCGTGCTAACACCTCATGATCAAGTCAAATCGCATCCAAACAGAAATTACATAGCATCTTAATTGTGTCTAATCCTTCAATTTCTGATCTAAAATCCATCTAATCGTCTTCCTAAACCTTATCCTCATGTCAATTCTACTTAGATCATGCTAAAATTAGTGCAATCGTGAATTGTTCAAACCTGGTTTGTAGCTTAAAATTGAGGCAGTTATGGTGCTCCTCTTGCTCCAATCTTGTGAAGATCCACTCAATGAAGTATGCTGAAGATGTTTGTAGCTATGAATTGCCTTGAATTCCTCTGAATCAGAAAACACGATTTCACACTTGAAGCTTGAAATTCAACTTGCAATCTCTGGCTATGGCACGAAATGAACACCAAAATTGATCTGAATCCATCATGGAACTTATATAGAAGGTGTTTGTGGGCTTTGGAGGTCCATTGAAGGCCCAAATCAGAATATCCACATTTCAATTTTCCTTGAAAATTCCAAACATGGTGAATACACATTTGCACTCAAAACTTCTCCAAGAAGCTTCAATTCCCTTGCTTATGGTCTGGTGAGAGTGTAGAGATCAATTGGAAAGCTTAAACTTATCATATGAACAAGTTTTGATGTGTTACTTATTTGTGAAGTAACAAGTCAAACCACCATGAAATAGGCCCCAAATGAAAAATCTAATAATGCCAAAGTGCTTAGAATGATTTTTCTGATTAAAATGAGTACTCACTTGGCCTTGTTTGAACACAAATGAATTAATCATGAATTTTTCACTTAAATGCCTTTAAATTCTCCTTTTGTCAATTTCTTTCAAACCAACTCTCACCCTAAGCCAAATCAATTCATCATGAGTACATGGTTGACCTGAAAACATCATTTTGAGCAAGTCCTGTGCTGAACAAAACTTCATTTGAAGCTTGCAACATAGAGCAAATGACATATAATCCCAAATGACCTATAATCTTACTTTCCCAAAACACCCCTAACTTGTAAACCTCATAACTTGAGTTCTACAAATCAGATGGAAGACTTATAGTACAATTTGGAAAGCTAAGATCAAGATCTACAACTTTCATGTTGGCGAAAAGTTTAGGAGAAACACCCTTCTAGGTCAAAAGTTCTACGGAAGTTGGTGAACTTTCACAGACAAATTTAATATTCATATGATGACCTGTAACTTGTCTGGACCATAACTTGAGTTCTATAAATCCAATGGAGGACTTCTAGTACTCAAATTAAATCTAAGAGCATACTCTACAAGTTTCATGTTGGAAAAAAGTGGATATGAAACTTGTATCTTGAGATAAGTGGTCTTGAAGTTAGGAACTAAATAGGGGATTTTACCCTAAGAACCCTAATTTAACAACTCCTCACACTTTGAATTTTTCTTGGATTGATCTTGGAATATCACCTCATGTATCTCAACACAACTATCCATGATCACAAAGACTTAGAATTGAGCCTTAATCCTCTTCAATTGCATAGTTGACTTAGGATTACTCAGATGAAAACCCTAATTGCAACACCCTCAACTATGGCTCTTCACACTTGGAATAATGACTTGACTGAGCTCCACCATGACCCTAAAGGCACTCTATAAGCTCTATCCACATACTCCCTCCTTGATCAAGGCTCCACAACCCACTGGTGGTCTTCAATTGGTCCTTAGATTAGGAGATTAACCACACACAAACATCCAAACTTCTCAAGAGCACAACCCTCTTCTTGATGACTTTGGTGACCTGTCAAGCTTGAATAAGACCTCTAGATAGGATCCTCTAGATATAAACCACACTTGATCCCCTGCTAAATGAACAATGCTATACTATGCAAATGTTAGATCAATGACATGCTAATGCAATGAAACATAAACCAAGTGAGAAAAGGTTAGGCAAATTTTGGGGTGCAACACACGTACATCTCTTTGATACTCTCTTTCTCTGCACTCGGATACTTGGAGTATTTTTAAGAGTAACTTGTACAACAGTAAATTACAACACCCTGATTTTATGTCTAAGACTTTCTATTTATAATAGTGGAAAATAACTACCAATAACTTCCTCTATCATCATCTTCTGCCACTTGTCATCATGCATGAGTCTGTTGCCCACATAACGCCACATGTCCTCTTAGTCATCCAGCGAACAAAAACATTCCCTCCAATTTATTTAAATTTTAAATCTCTCGGGTAACTACCCAGCAACATCATGGTCGAAGCTTCCAATGATTTTCTTCAAGTCTTTGTAGTTGCTTCGACTTTTCTTCCTCAAATGTCTTGCACTCTTCGACCAGCTCTCATCTCCAGCAAGATTCTAACACTTTCTTTATAATATTTTAACTTGTAAAATGGTGTCGAATTTAGGAGCTAACACACGGGCCATGTCAACTGACACGGGCGGCCGTGTTGGCTCCCTGATTGCCTGATAAAAATAATGTCTGCTCCAGACTTGCTGACACGGGTCGTGTCAGGTGACACGGGCACCCGTGTCAGCCCACTGCTTTTCTACTCAACTTCATCCTCTTGGCATCCTCCTGACACGGGCTGTTTCAGATGACACAGATGGTTATGTCAGGCCACTATTTCCCTTCAAAAACTCTTCCGAATTCCTGCTGTTTTTCTTGGTTTTTGCTCTGATTCTTCTTGATTGCTTACCTAAACCTAAAAACAATGGAAATACCAAACCAACGCATACAATGCGATAGAAGGAAATAAAATGCAAGTGGACGTATAAGAAAATTAACTAAAACAAATGGTAAAATAACATATAAAAACCACTGATCAAATCTCAAGTTGGAACATGCATGGTTGGCCTAAAATCAAGTATGGCATGTCACTTGGTCCAAACACCATAACTATCTCATTTCACAACATTTTTTGAATCTACTTTGAGCTAAATCTTACATTTAAAATTCTCTACAACTTTGCTTCAAGGTTCAACCATCAATTCAACCTCTAAGATCATCAATTTTGGAATTTGCCCAGTTGCCCATGTGTGCACAAAAGTAGGCTCAAGACCTGGTTGACCTAATGCCTGACCTAAAATTTCAGGTTATGACCAAACTTTGAAACAAATCCATTTTCAACTCAAGTTCTCTTTTGATGTCATTCTTTTTGCATCTGATTTTTCACCGTGAGGAGATCATTTGGTACAAAGAATATCTTAAAACGCATGAGTGGATTTCATTTGACCTAAGCTCAAACTTGGTACCTCAAACCATGTATTACACACATGACTTGAAACTTGAAATCACTAAAGTCTTTATCTTAGACCACAAGCACATGCACAAACTTGTTTGTTATGTTGAAACACATCTGAACAAGTGAAAAATTACTTGGTTTCATGACAAACTCACGCATTCCATGTTTCATTTTACACGAATTGCAAAAGTGAAAATTCCAACCCTCATTCACACGAGTTTGCCTCCAATTCACACGTACCATAACCTCATTCCATTTCCTATAAATAGAGTGTTAATTTGACTTCATTGCCAAGATTTAGAAATCTAAAAAACCTCAGCTACACTTGAGCTCGAAACCACCAAAAACCAGTTAAACATTTCATCAAACCAAGCTCGTGTTGCTTCAAATCTTTGCCTAAAATCACTCACTGACCTCCTCTGAAGCTAACTGAAGCAGTGTCATGGCTTGAAACTTCCTGCAACCTTCAACTCGAATCTATCATTTTTAACCTTCAAATCTTTAACTGAAAAAGTAGCTACGAGTAAAGTTTATGAGCAAACAAGTTACCAGTGTGTTTGTCTTGATTCACTGATTGAAAGCCCTCACTTACCGGGAATTTATATTGCGTTTTATTCATTTAATTTTACTTTGAAAAATTAGGGTTCTTCGTGTTCTTGAGAAAATTCTCTTTGCTTAAGGCCAATCAATGACTTTGATGCAAAGAGACATGAACGATGAAGTGTTATGAAGCTGAATCCATGCTTGACTCTGGCTAAAAACACGATTTCATATATTTGCAGAAATTGAAGCAAGGTTGAAGACAAAGTTGGATGCGCGTGCTTTGGTGCCAAATTTAAATCCTAGTCAATCCCAGCCTGATACGTTACTAGCCTTTGGGTCATTTTTCATTTTAAATCTTTTTTATTTTCTTTTTTTCTGATTTATTTTAAATATCTCTTTTATTATTTTTGACTCCAACTTTTTTCATAAATCATAAAAAATATTTTCTATCACATATATATTTTTGCCCAATTTTAAAAAATCATTTTAAATTTAATTGATATTTTCTTTTTTTTCTATTTATTTTTCATTTTTCATTTTTCATTTTAATCATTTTGAAACTTTTTTCACTCCAACTTTTTAGATCCACTTATTTACAATATTCTTGATTTCTCATAATTTTCTAAACCATTTATTTTATGTTTTGATGCATCTTTTTAATTTCCATTTTAAATCATTTCATATAATTCAAATTTTGGAATGTCTTGATATTGCCTCTTGATGATTGCTTCATTGAACATATTTTCAACATTTCAAGTCCTTGATTGATGATCTTTTGGTTGATTCAACCTTCTTTGGTTCAAACATGTCAATGAATGATCATCTGATCATCTTTGATACTTTGTATCAGAGATAGATTATCCATTGTTTCATCATGTTTTGAGTCATTTGACTTGTTGATAGATGATCCCTAGGTGATTACTTGAGTCTTCATTTCATCTTCTCATCTCTTCTTTTCCATCTTCTTCTTTTTGCTTTTGCTTTGGCTATTGTGTTACATGTTTTAGGAGATTAACTTTGTGTCAGTTCTCTAACATGTTTGACACATAAATTGTTATTGACCGATCTCAGATAGGTGTGACTTCTACATAAGTCCACTTACAATTGTTTAACATAGCGCTAAATTACCCCAACTCGGTTGAATTCTCATTAGCACAAACATTTACACATTAATTGTTCTAATATCTAACATTTACTTTTATGTTCTTTACAATTATACCATTTACATTTATGTCATTTATATTCTTGTCTTTTATTAATTTCATTTTTTTTTTCATTTTTTTTCAAAAGAGCAAAAATATTATAAAAGGGATAAAACCCTAAAAAAAATTAATTTGATCTTATGGACTTTGTGTTACTATTCCTTGCTTGAGGAGCATTTTGGACTTTGGACCTTAAGACTTAGTGTTTTCCCTTTTCTTAGAGTAATATCTGAGACTTAGTGGTATCTAAGACTTTGTGATTCATCTGAGACTTAATGATTCATCTGGACCATTGTGATCTTCGTTTCAAGACTTGAATGTCCTTTGTGGCTTTATGAATTGGTTGTTCATCTGGATCTTTTGATATTCATCTATTCACGTGCTTGTTCATCTTAATGCTCAATCCAAAGGGAAATGAATGCTTGTTTTGACCAATGTCAAATGCTTGCTCCATCTTGTGGTTAGTACACTTGCACACACAAAGGCTTCTTACTTCATACTTTAGGATAGTCTCTTCTTCTCCTTCCCACTTCTTAAATTTTCAAAACTTCTCCATATTTCAAAAAAAATTGTATTCAAATTTCACACCCTATTTCTTAATAAACCTTGAATTTTGAAAATATTTTTCTTAATAAATGGTTAAACACTTAAGCATATTCAAACTCTTTTCAAAATCTCTAAAAAGACAAACCTCATCAAACTTATTTTTGTGCCTTTTTTCACTTTTCTTTAAGAGCCTTTTTTTGAAATATTGGATATTATTCTATTCTTGTAGTGATGCAAACCACTATACTTCTACAATATCCTGAGAAATGATTGACATTTTCCAGTTGAATGTTAAGACACGCTTGTGAGAAAGTCAAAGTAAAATTTCTCCATATCAAGATGATGCAAATGCTTATTTCCTCATACTTGTGAGTAGTAAGTTGAGTTTTCCACTTGAATAATATAAAATGTCTTCTCAAATTAAAATCAATCAGCAAACAACCCATCTTTTTTTATAAACATAAATTTGCAAGTGGTTCTTATGGATTACCATAGATGTGAGGGGTGCTAATACCCTCCCCTTGCATAACTAACCCCCGTATCCATATTCTCTCTTTTTGTTTTTGCTTTTGTGGGTTTTGTTCGACCTTTTCTCTTTTCTTTTTGAAAACAATAAAGTTCAATGGCGACTCTTGCTTTTCGATTTACATTAATCAATAGCTTAATCTCTATTTTTCCCTCTGCGACAATTGGAGACTCTGCTGGGGAGTAGTTCTTAAGAGGGTTAAGCCTAGCTTGTTAATTTGTGTTTATGTTATTGCTTTTGTTTGTTATTTTTGTTTTTGGATGCTTGGTGATTTCTGTGTGGTGAGATAAGTCCCCTACTCGGACTTAAGTGCACTTAAGCTAAGATGGTGGTATAGTAATGTTGACCTTATGGGCGTTAAGCCTCGTTAGGTTTTCATGAGAACCCCGCTCAAATGAGGCCCCTTTGGAGGTACTAATGTCTTACGAGTAATCGTAATGGCGTTATTATTTTCGACCTGGGAGTCTGGGATTCTGAGAAACCTTTAGAATAATTTTAACTCTCATGGCCTTTTAGGATGTAGTGTGGTGACCTTCTTGGCGTAGGCCTGGTATAATTGTTACACGATACTACACTCAGACGAGATTTTCTTGAGATTATTATTGGTATACAAGCAAGTCATTAAACTAGTAATATTAGAAAGATGAATTTATGACTCTGGAAACTTTTTTAGAACCTGGTTACTGTTCAAGACATCCAAAGCTATAAAACATACCATGTGGGATGGTTGTTACCCTATCCACCTGGCTCCATGCTTGTGACATTGAACCTTTGAACCCACTATGTTTGTGATTGTTGCATAATCATGCATTCATAAACATCTCATTTTCACCTGGTTTTCAAGGAACTTAGGAACTCTATTTTTGCAAGTATCATAGGTAATTTACGCATGGGTTTTGGTAGTTTTAACTTCTTAGCTACTCATACAGTAGAAACTCTTTAAATTAATACTCGATAAATTAATAAACTCTCTAAAATAATAAATTTGTCCGGTCCCGATTTGGGCCAATGTAAAAAATTGAAAAACTCGATAAAATAATAAGATAATAATTTTTCGGGAGATCCCTTTATAATTTTCGGTCCCAAGAAAATCATAAATTAATAATTCATAGAAACTGGAAAAAAATATATTACACTCTATTGAAATATGATTCAATAGTTGTCTGTTTTCCTTTAAAGTTTAAGTCTATTTAGAGCTCATCTCTAACTTTTCTTATTGCGTCCAATAGCTCAGGTGTTGTATTTTTGTATTGTATCATAAATTTGTGAAGAGTGTTCGATGCCATAAGTGCTTCCTTTCGCGTAACAGGCTCCAAAGACACCATATCATCTTCGTCGTCATCCTCTGCATTGTTCTCAATGATAGTACCTCCAAACATGCTTCATTTTCACCTGGATAGTTCATTAGATTGTCGATATCCATCTTATTACGATAGCCACATTGATTGATCATAGTCTCGAGGTCTTGAGTTTCTTCATCAAAAGTGGATTCATCTAAATTTCTTGCAACGACACTAGCTGAACGAATTTTACAATGTCGGAAGCAATTCGTTATTGTTTCTTTTCGAACATCTATCGTCCAAGCTGGGATTGCCAAATTGATAGCATTAAAGACATTTATCTTCCGTGGATCAGATTGTCCCACCTCATAACCTTCCAATATTTTGCGGTAAAACCTTCTACGGTAATGCATCTTGAAAGCTCTTATTATCCCAGCATTGCAAGGTTGAATCTTTGATGTCATGTTGGGTGGCAAGAAGAACAACTCAATGTTTCTTAGCCCTTCAATATTTCTTGGATGTGCTGGACAATTATCCACCACAAGTAGAACTCTTTTACCATGCATCATTTGGTCAAATGAACGAACATATTCATCAAAAAGCACACTAGTCATCCATGCTTTTTTGTTAGCTCGATACTGACAATCCAAGCTATTCATGTTGACATTCTTGAAGCAACGAGGCTTTGCATATTTCCCAATAATCCATAGAGGGATTTTTTCAGAGCCATCTTCATTGCAACAAATAACTATCGTTAACCTTTCTTTATCTTGTTTTCTTCCTTCAAGTTGTTTTGTTGCCAGTGAATGATCAGCTTGTAACTTATAAAACAACTCAGTTTCATCCATATTGAAAACATATTTCATAGGGAACTGATCAATTTTCTCCCAAATCGATACCAATTTCTGCTCCATGTCTTGTACATCAACAGACCCACTCTCCCAAAACGACGAAATGACTTTATGCCATGTCAGTTCTTGAATTTCCCAAGCCATCCTATAGAGAAATTAAAATATGAATCATCATGAGGGTACACGAGTTTCATTGTATCTCTTGCCTTCTGCAAAATTAATTCTCCTGTGATATTCACATGTT
The DNA here is from genome assembly GCA_963859935.3 of Lathyrus sativus. NCBI lineage: Eukaryota > Viridiplantae > Streptophyta > Magnoliopsida > Fabales > Fabaceae > Lathyrus > Lathyrus sativus. The sequence goes on along the minus strand of OZ012738.1, from coordinate 118,217,720 downwards.
CTTGATGCTGGAGAAACCACTCCTAAACAACCTTCTCCATGTTAGGATATTTTGCTGGGTTGTGTCTTTTGATCTCTGCTCTTCCCTTTTCTATTTCAGCAGAAAGATAGTCATCTAATCGTTTAAGTGTGTTTGATATTGTTCCTTGACTAACTTTCAACTTAAATTTTCCCTTAAGCAATCTCTGCAAGTCTTTTTGTGTGCTTGCAGGATTATCTTTCTTGTACTCACACAACTCCTTACGTATTTGATCTGACATAGTTGATTTTGCAACACCTTTTAGATGAGAAGCCATTTTGTGAGATATGTTTTGAATACTCTAACACATTCATGTAATTTATATATGGCAAACTTGCTTAAGAATACATTGAACACATTTGTTCCTCTTGTTTACATTTATTGTACTTCAAAAGTCATTGTTGATTTTCAATGCATATGAACACAATAGTTACTAATTTACGTTGAGTCCCAAGGTTCACTGCAACGTAATTCTAAGAGGCATAGACTAATTTGCCTTTTTGTTTGGTATGTACGGTATAATTACTTAAAAAATCTTTAAATTAATAATTATTAATTTATCGATAAATTAATAACTCTCTAAATTAATAAATTTCTCCGATTCAGACATTATTAATTTAAAAAATTTCTACTGTATTTATAAGAAAGGTAATCACTGTGCTGATAAGTTTGCTAATTTAGGTTTAGACATCTCTAAATTCACTTGGTGGAATGATGTTTTTATTGATATTCAACCAAACTTTTTTAGAAGCTAGTTAGGAATGTCAAATGTTAGAATAAGATAGGTTTGAGGTTTCACCTCTATCCCCTCATTTTTGTACCTACTTCTTTTTTAATATATATTTTAAGCTAATGCTCATTTTATAAATAAAAAAACTAACTTTCACTATTATTTCTCTCTATTTTATTTTTTTATGCATATTATTAACTTTTACTCTTTTATATTTATTTTTTTAAGTATAAATTATTATTATTATTATTATTATTATTATTATTATTATTATTGTCAACCTAATGTAAAATTTCTTTAAAAAGTTCTGTCATAATTATTTTGACCAAATATATTTAGTTTTCAATTTTTTTTATTATAATCCAATTTAATTTATTTTTAATTAATGAATATATATCAAAAATTGTTTAAATAAGTAATTAATTATTATTTAAACTATTGCAATTTTATATTAAGATCAATTATTTTTACTTGCATCGCAAGGGTCAATACTAATTGTAATAGAAGAGACTAACGTAAAGGGAACGCTTAACAACAAAATCCTCAGACTATCCGGCAAAAAACAACAACGCAATACAAAAATCTCATTGGTCAACAAATTCATAACAGGTCCCACCTTCATCCGCCTCATCACTCACACCTTTTTTAAAACCCCACCGACCAAACCCCCCACGTTTTCTTAAACACCAATCCAATCGATTCCCGAACATTAACGGAATATTCCAAACCCCGTCATTCCCACTTAACCTACAGTAAATACACCCCTCACGTCACGTCAACTAACGCCCCTCTCCTTCACCAAAGAGTTCTTATTTCTTCATCTTTCCCTTTCCTTCCTCTCATTTTCCACAATGACGATTCCTCTCTTAAAACTCTTCCTTCTATTTTCTCTCTTCGCAATTTCCTTCTCCCACGAACCTCAAAACCTCCACGTCTTCCCGAGACCGTTGATTGTAGAATACTCCGAACTCGACGACGACGTGAAGCTGAGATGCACCAGTTGGAGATTCGCCGGCGAAGCGAATAATCTGAGTCCGTGGAAAACGGTGCCGAAAGAATGTGCGGAACAAGTGAAGGAGTACATGACGGGAAAAGGATATGTTTATGACCTGGAAATTGCGTCTAAGGAAGCTGGTGAATTTGCTAGGAGTGTTCAACTACAAGATGATGGATTCGATGCGTGGGTTTTCGATATTGATGAAACTTTGCTCTCTAATTTGCCTTATTATGCTGCACATGGTTACGGGTAATGATAACTTCGCAACACTTTATGATTTTTATTTTTATTTTTTATATATTGCTTGTGTTTGATGGGTTTTCGATAAATTAGGAGCTTAATTGAATCAGTTACGCTTTCTAGAATGACTTAGTCTTCGTTAGAACAACAGTCAATCTCTAAGATTAAATAGAAAGGGAAGTAAAAGACAATAAGTCAATAACCATAATTCATCCTTATTAATGCATTTTGGTCAATGATGCCTACAGTTACCTACCCATTATAATTTTTTGCAATTTTTGCAATATGAGTCGTACTCAACAATATCATAATTATTTCTGTAACCAAATAATACTCATAATTGTTGGGGTCAATTCGGGATTTAACATGAGAACAAGATCAACACACTAGAGAGAGACTCCCATTTTTCTTGGGCATTTCGAAAGATCTCTTCATAGACATTTTGATTTTAACAAGACACCTCTTTTTGGGCATTTCGTAAGCCTCTTTTTGGACATTTGGGCATTTCGTAAGCCGGTCCTCATTACTCAAACCAAAAGGTCATAATACCATTTGTTAGGTCATGAGGAGGAGCATCAAGGCTTTTGGTGAATATGTGTTTTCGTGTCTTCGTGTTGATCCCGTGAATTAACTCCAACAAATGGTATCAAACCCTAGTTATAAATGTAGAGACTTGGCATTTTAAATGGGAGAACTCACACGTTTACAAAATGCTCAAGTCTCCAAATTTTTATAACCAATATAAGATTCCAACTCACGACTTATTATTTTCAACAAGAATAATCTCCACAATATAAGGCATGCTTTAACAGTTTTCCAATAATTTCAAATATTTTTCTTTCCTTCTCGTATTAAGGCCTTATTATACATGCTTGCAGGTTGGAGGTTTTTGACCATAAAAAGTTTGATGATTGGGTAGAGAAGGGGGTAGCCCCAGCCTTAGAACCCAGTTTAAAACTCTATGAAGATGTTTTGAATATGGGGTATAAGGTCATTCTACTTACAGGGCGGAGTGAACTACATAGGGATGTTACCGTTGATAATTTGATAAATGCTGGATTTCGGGATTGGCACCAGCTCATATTAAGGTAATTCCTACAATTTTTTTAACTTCAGCTCTGCAAATGAAAGTCTATTATATGTTAAATGCTCAGTGATTTGAATGCATGTGTAATGCATTTGTGATTTAGATAAATTCTATTATTATGTGTTTAAACAAAATCGTTTACATATATTGTGCAGATTTTATCAGTCCTTTTCCATTCTTATTGCTATTACCTTTTATCAATTTTGTTGTTGTAAAATCTTTAGTTGTTGGAAGATTTGGTGTGTTTCCGTAAATAATAATAACCTGAAATAGTGACACAAATCTTACCATTTCCCTTAGGTTTGAATGGAACCTTTAACTGTAAATATAATGATTTCTGTCAACTGTTAACGTATTCCTAGTAAGCTTAATGCTATTTTCAGAAAAGATATATTATAAATAGATATAAAAGCAATGTTCGGTGGCCCATAACTTTGAAGAAAGGTAAATTCTGTTTTGGTTCATCATAGGAGGAGCTTGGAAAAGATACATCGACTCTGCATCCTCCACTTTTTGTTGGGCTGCAGCATGCTTACCTGAAACCTTTTTGGTACTAGGTTTCAAAAATTTAGAAAAATTTTACCACATTTTACCATTTAATCTTTTGTGAGGATAAAATTCCTTTAGTAAGTTTATTATTTGCAATGGTTAATAAACAAAGTAAACTTATAGGCAAAATAAAGCAGGATGATCAATGAATAGAACTAAAAGAAATTGAAGAGAGTGAGAGTCCAGTAATGTAAGACTAGCAATGATGAAAAAGATTTGAAGTTAATATCTTGAATCTATCTTCCCAGATGATGCTTTGATACGCATTTTCAAATTTCCCTCTTAAATAGTTTTACACCAGTCCCTTTTGGATGAATAAGCTTGAAAACTGAGATAGTATCTAAATATAATGTTAGAGGACAGAATGCCGAAGCAACATGTACTTAGTCTTTACTTTTGGAGGAATCGTGTAAGCACCCTTTGATCCACCCTCCAGTTCCGCGATATCAAGCTACAATAGGCTAATACGTGGGAGTCCAAAGATGATGCTCACCATGATAAGGCTGGTTCTTGTAGTCTACCTATTGTAAACTGTCTAAGTAGCAAGTAAATTTTGTGTGCTAAAATAATTGCAACAATTACATGCTTTTATGCTGTTATGTCTTTAGACATTTTGTCTGCTCTGTATGCATTAGTCGAAGTGCAGAACTTATGTATTGTATTTCGCACCCTGATGCTATATTGCTGTCTATTTTATGCTGATTTTTCTCAATCTGTCATGTTAAATTGTTCAGATCCTCAGATGATAAAGGGAAACTAGCTGTAGTTTACAAATCAGATAAGAGGAATGAGATGGAGAAAGACGGATACAGGATTCTTGGAAATTCTGGTGATCAGTGGAGTGATTTATTAGGTTCTTCAGTATCTGTTAGGTCCTTCAAACTTCCAAATCCAATGTATTACATTGCTTAGTAATGCTTATTTATTTGCAAATAATCACTTTCAAGAATTCTGTGCTGTACATAAATGGAAGTTACCCCAATTCTTAATTCTTACTACGATATTGAACATGCCATTGAAACTCCAATATTGATTGCAGATTCATTATACTTTCCTAGTTCTAAACTTGTAATTGTCGGCACCAAAAAAATACTTGTATACTTTATGTTTCTATTAGAATGGTACTCAAGTATTTTTTCTTTCTTTCTATTTCATGTTAAGAGTGAATATATTTCGTTCCGTTAAGGCAATTCAGTTGATAGTTGTATATGGATATTGAATATAAGGGCGCGGGTTCACTCGAACTCGTAACATCTCACTTATTTATCTTTAATAAGGTGAATTCCAGCCATTAAGCTACTTAATCAAATAAAAAAAGTAAATATATTTACTAGTCTTCTTATTATTATATTGGATTGTTTTATAGAACTAATCGGAAAAAACTTCTCAGAAATCGAAGACTATGGCACAAACGAGTCAAATTGATATCTTATTTGAAAAAAAATTGGGTGTTTAAACAATACCTATTTTATCGATTTTTCCTATGATCCTAAATCTTTTACTTTCATCTCTAAATCTTTATATACTTCTTACTCAATCAAATCAAAACTTTACAAGTTTGTTTTTAAAACAACTCAAAATTTGGGAGAATCTTTAAAGCATTGTATATACAGCTAGAAACACAAACAAACACATATATGCGATAAAAAGTAAAAAGGAAAACATCCACATACTTAAATCGAACATTGTCCCCAATGTTCTATAATAAGGAAGAAGAGGTTGAAGAGTAAAGTCACATAGCACCTATCGGAAGAGGCAGAAAATGCTGCATATGAGAGAATTGGAAAAATTATTTTATTTTTCCCTTCTTCTCTTGAGTTTTCCTTCCTTATTAAAACAAACATTCAAAATGAAACAACACGAAACAAACTTGCAATAAAAACCGGGTTGCCTCACACGAAGCACTTTGCTCAACATTGTTTACCTCGACGATTCATGAGTGCAAGCAATTATGATGGTTCCTTCAAAGATGGTTCTTCAACCTTAAGCTCAGTGGCCTTATGGTCCATGCCCGCCTATCAATCCATATCTCATATTTACTATTTATCTTTTTCTTCCTTCTATGGGGGTGGTTCATACTTCTTAACCGTGGGGTGATTTTTGTTTTACCTTAAGTATCAGTTTTTCGGGTTTTGCTTCATCATAATTTTTCTTCGAGATGGTTCATACTTATTAATCTGGGGTGGCTTTGCTTCATCATAAGTTTTAATCTCATCAACTAAGTAGCAAGAAACCTTTGTATAAGGGTCTTTCAAGAGACTTGTCTTTATGAATTTAATCCTCTCATTTCCTAGCACAAAAGTTAATCTCCCTTATTAACATCAATAATTGCGCCAACACTGCGTAAAAAAGGCCTACCGTAATGATAAGTACTTGGGAATCTTTCTCAATGTCTGTGATAATAAATTCGATTGGTATATAGAGACGTCCTACTTTTACGAGCGCATCTTCTAACACAGTGATCGAGTACTTAACTGATTTGTTTGTGAGCTGTAGAGAAACATTTATGGGTTTCATATCACCTAATCCTAACATCTTGCACACGGATAGGGGCACCAGGTTAACGTTGGCTCCTAAATCAGATAGTTCTCTATCAAACTCCATAGGGCCAAGCTGATAGGGAATAGAAAAATATTCCCAGATCCTTCAATTTAGGTGGCATACTTTGGATCACATCACTACTCGTTGAAGTCTTAGCCAGGATTTCATGTTCCTCTAATTCTATCTTTTTATATAGGATTTCCTTTAAGAACTTAGCATATGTGAGATTTTCTTAGAGAACTTCGGTGAAAGGCACATTGACGTAGAGCTTTTTTCATTATCTCTACAAATTTCATAAATTGAGCCTCTACCTTAGCCTTCTCAAACCTTTACAGAAATGGAATTTTTGGCTTGTATGGAAGAGGAAAAACATAAGGTGTTTCCTTCTCTTCCTCTTAAACAACCAAAATTTCCAATGGGGTGGGCAGACTCTCCTTATCCTCTAATTTTTTCTCTTTTGAACTCTTAACTTGTTTACTTTTATTCTCAAAACTCTCAACTTATTTTCCACTTCTACTTACCATAACATTCATTTGTCCCTTGGGATTTTGCCCGAGATGACCCGGAAAAGATCATTGAGGGACTATTGATGAAGATTGTTGCTATGCAACTTGGGAGATCTGTGTCTCCAACATTTTATTATGAGTGGAAATGGATTTAAGCTTTTGTGGTTAGCTGCATAAGAACCTCATTTGTGTGGAGGTTTTGGTTTCTGAATTCTTCATTCTGGCGAGATTGCATCCCCTCGAAACTTTCCATCATAGTTTCAAAGTTAGACATCCTAGGGGTTGCGCCTTGTTGGAAACCTAAGGGTCGCGTAGCGTTAAGGAGCTAATTATTCTTATAATAGAAGTTGGGGTGATCTCTCCACCTTAGATTATAGGTGTTTGAATATGGATTTCATCGCCAATTGTTAACATCAGTAACACTGTCTTGGGTGGACCCTTCAACAAGGATCATCTTATAGTTACCAGTGGAATGTTTATTTAACCCGCATACCTCAAAGTAGAGGACCAACAATGTGGAAGAAGCTATAACATCTACAGGCATGGGCACAAATGGTGTTATGCTAAAGTTTTCAATTTTTTTGGTAGAGTGTGTCTACCTTTGCGTTCATGTGATCGAAAAGACTTACTTCATAAAGCCCACCCTTTTGAGGGGCCTTATCATTTTTTATTAGGCGGTTCCCCATGAATGGTAATTTTTTTTCCCATGTCCTCGATCAAGTGATAAGCCACATTTTATGGGTTATTCATGTGCACGCCACCGGCAGCCACATCTAAAGTCATCCTCATGGAATAAATAAGACCATTATAAAGTGTGTGTACTATTAGCCATTTTCTAACCTATAGAACAGGAGCAGTTGATAACGTAAAAATGTATCGTGTATTTCGACACGACTCGCATGCTATTTTATGTCATTTTGTCATGTTTTATTAGTATTATGTCTTATTTTGGTTACATTTCAGGAACTATTCGATTATGGAGTGTCTATGCAAATAAATCATAAGAGGAGCAAGAAGAGGAGGAAAATGCAGAGAAATCCAAGTTTTTGGTGCATGGCATTCACCATTACCTAATGGTGTTTGCCATTGCATCCAACTACGTCACCTTATCCACTTAAAGCTCATGGTGAACGCCATGAGCCTAATGGCGATCTCCATTCAGGTGCAGAGGCATAATACGTGAAAGCCCAAACTGACTCACTCTTCCTTACTTCCCTACATTGTCTCAACCTATTCTACACGTTAGGAGATGGTTTTGAAGCACCAAACCTCTATATAAGTGATAGTTTTCTTATTTTTTAGCATCTAAGAATTGCGCGGAAGCTCTGCAATGTTTAGTTTTAAGCACAAATTTACATTTCAAAGTTATAATCACTCACGTTGAGAGATTATCACAACTTTAGTATTAAGTTTTTGTACTCTTGGATCGCAAGCCTGCCGACATAATCAAAATTATTTTCGTTCGTGTTATTTCAAGTTTTCCCGCATTTTCATGTTCTACAGGTTTTTATATATTGCTTATTGTTCTTGTTTATCGCATTGTTTATCATGCTGTTTTTATCTTCCATTACCATGATTAATTTGTTTAAGTTTAATTCCATGTCTATCTAAACGCATTTGAGTCTGGTATGTGAGGACCGTCGTTTTCGACGGGACTTGGTAATGAAATTCGACGTAAAACTTTATTAAATTCTTTTTTGACTTTAGTTTCCAAGTTTAATTCAAATGGTTTTGTCACGAGAATGAAAAGAAAATAAATATCCGAGTCGATAGCGCGAGAGTGTGAGAATTGGACCGGATAGTGGGAACTGGACGTTGATCCTAAATACAGCGAGAGCGCTTTATGTGTCAATTAGGATCTAATTAGTTTTCAAAATATGCTTCTTAATTAAAACGGGCGAGCGAGAGCAAAATCTCATGGTTAGGAAGTGTGCCTTTAATCAATAGCTTGAGAGTGTGAGATAGTCTTTAAACTAGTATTTTCTACTGAATGCAATTTAACCATAAATTAACACCAATGATTTACAGAGTCCCTGAGGTAAAAGAAATCCATATTCCGACGTCTCTTTCTTGATACATTTCTTAATCTTTAATTTAGTTTTCATTTTAATTTCGTCCAAACAAAGTAATCACTAGCCTTAGCTTTACATAGTACCAACTGAATAATATTAGATTGATCATTATTCCTTGTGGGTTTGATATCTTTTAAAACTACGCGACAGACTGTATACTTGCAATTAGACAATCTGATAGACCCGTAAAGTCGCGATCAAGTTTTTGGCGCTGTTGCCAAAGACTAATTTAGTCAATATTGTGATTCCGTTGTTGCACAATATAGACTAAGGCAACATATTTTTTCCCTTAATTCGTCGATTTTATACCAAGCACTCGCTCTTAAGGTGAAGAGTTAGAGCAACCAATTGACGATATCAAGCGTTTTATTAATCTAAGACGCTAAATCAATGAATTCCGAATAAAATATAATCTTCTTGGTCCTATCATTCCTTTTCCAGAAATATAATCACTTATGGATGAAAATCCACAGAACCGTCCTCTTAAGGGAGTTTTCTAATCTAATGCAGGGAGAATTCGAGATGAGTATGATGGGGGAGCTCACATATTTTCTCGGATTACAAATCAAGCAGCTTGAGGAAGGAACTTTTGCGAGCCAGACGAAATATTGTCTTGAGCTTCTCAAGCGGTTTGACATGGCAAACTCCAAAGCCATTGACACACCAATGCCAACATGTGAAAATCCCAGTCGAGATGAAAGTGGTAAGGATGTAGAGGTAAAAAGATATCGAGGTATGACCGGCTCTCTTCTGTATCTTACTGTTTGTAGACCCGATATTATGTTTAGTGTATGTATGTGCGCTAGAAATCAATCTTCTCCTAAAGAATCCCATCTAAAAGTAGTTAAGTGCATACTTAGATACCTTTTGGGTACTTCAAAGTATGGGCTATGGTATTCTAAGGGAAACGATTGTTCCTTGGTTGGATTCTCCGATTATGATTTTGCCGGGTGCAAATTGGATAGGAAACGTACGAGTGGTACTTGTCACTTATTTTCAAACTCTTTGGTCAGTTGGCATAGCAAAAAACAGATTTATGTTGCTTTGTAAACCGCCAAAGCGGAATACGTCGCAGTCGGCAGTTGTTGCACTCAAGTCTTATGGCTTAAGCAACAATTGCTCGACTTTAATCTCAAACTCGAGCGTATTCTGATTTTCTATGAAAACACAAGTGCCATCAATCCTACCAAGAATCCCGTGCTGCATTCACACATCAAACATATCAAAATTCGACACCACTTCCTTAGGGATCATGTGGAGAAAAGCGATGTGGTTTTTGAACATGTTGATACTAAAAATCAACTAGCTGGTATTTTTACAAAACCTCTTGCTACTGAGCCTTTCTTTCATATCCGACGGGAACTAGGTATTCTCGATATTTCGGATCGTGCTTAGTCATATTTCTTGCACATTATATATATGTACTTTACTTCATTGATATCTATATGTGCTTTGAGTATCATATATCTAACAATTGAAGAGGTTGAAAGTATATGTGTGTGTGCATCTAGCTATATTTGGAGTTGAGGTAATATCTTTCCTCAACTAACTCTCTCTCAATATTCATGTTCACAAAATGTATCAAATTATGTGTTATATTTGTCGTATATGTCGTGATTGTATGTATTTTACTTCATTGAATGCTTAAAATATGTCTTGGCTTTGTATCTATGTCCTTATGTATGCCCATATGATCAAAAATGTCAAAATTTGCTAGTTTTACTTGCATGAGTCGACCTAAGCAAGGTTCGGTCGACTCACAAAAATGTTTTCTAATTTGCATTTGAGCCGGGTATGCTTAGGTCGACCTACCGATCGATGCATACCTCTTGTACTTTGAATGTGTGCTTTTCAACACAGTATGCGTCGACGCAAAAGACCCTCCGGTTGACGCATCGCGCGATTTCCTTGAATATTTTTTTTCTGAAAACTGTTCATTTTCCCACTTAAATTGCTTTAAAGATTCATATTGCATTCTATCATTTTGCTTTGTATTAAGTGTACTTCTATGATCGCGACTTTCTGAGTCTAACTGCAAGTGCACAATCTATCGCATAGTAATAAAGATATCGATCCCACAGGGACTCGTAATCAATCTAGTGCTATCGTGTGTTACTATGCTTAGCTATGTCGGAAAAGGTTTTTAGTAAGTAAGTGCGGAATTAAAGGCTAATTTAAAAGAAAGTATAAGGCTTTTTTAAAATAATAACAAGAGAAATCAGTATGCAATACTTTAGTTTTCGGGAATTCGATATGTCACCGGTGCGGTTTAATATTTTCAAAATAGTTTTCAGGAGAAAATAATTGTTTAAAGACTTTCGTCTCACGTTGGTTGTTGATGATAATCACAACTCTAAGAAGGAATGTATGCTTTCGCTATCCCATTCGGGGTTAAAATCACATTTTAAAAACTATTAAGTTCTGATTCCTTTTAAAGCGCTTTCGCTGTATCTAAAATGAATGCCTAGTTTTTACTATCTGGTTCGAACCCCGGCTTTGGCCTGCCGGTTCGTACCTTAATGAATTTCCCACTGTCATGGCAAAACTACTGTAAAATAATTTCTCGCTGTCGCGACGAAGATTTATTTAGGAAATTTAATTAAAAACCACGGTCAGAAACATGTTTGGAACGCAGAAAAAGCACCGAATGTTATCAACTTCCTCCCTACTAATTTATTACATACCGATTAACGCAGTTTAGCTAGACATGGGATTTAGAACTTGCATAATTGAACAATGGCAGAATAATAAGTAAACATGCATTATAACGGTAATGGAAAATCAATTAATAATAAAAACCTGTAAATAATTCAGCTCTCGGTCCTTGAGTAGTCCTCCACAATGTCGGCAGGATTCTACTTTGGCGATAATTAAACGGGCGGAAAAAGGAATAAAAGCAAGGCAATGGAAATAAAAGAAAAAAAAGGAAACAAGAGCAATATTTGGCTTCAGTAATAAAATTTGGCAGCACTTCATGATCTTCAATGCAGCTCCCTTCTTCTAGTCCTTGGCTCTTCCTTTTATAACTAAGATTCTCTGCGTGAAGTCCTGAGGAAGTGGAGTTGATGGTGAGACAATGTAGGGAAAATGTTCCACCAATATCTCAGTCTTCGTGGACACGTTTTATTTCTGCACGTAAGTTTGTTTTTGCCTGCATGACGATCGTGAGGGGGGTGTGATGTTCGTGAGGAGCGTGATGGTCATCATGGGCATGTGCCGGCCATGATGCTTGTGAAGGGCGTCACATGGGTGTGAAGACCGTGACATCAGCAAAATCCTTGTTTCTGCTATTTCTTGTCTCTTTTTCATTTGTTTTGTGCATTTGATCACGGGTTTTCTCTGTCTTGCTCATTTGGAGTGTGAACTTCATATACCTGCAAAACACTTAACAAAATAGCTTGGAACAATCTGAAATCGGGGTGAAACCAAACATTAATAGCATAAAATCATGGCATTTATAATATATGTTTTCGCGTTATCAAACTCCCCTAAACTTGAATCTTTGCTTGTCCTCAGGCAAAAAGTCTAAGTATTGAGACGATGCAGTCACACAGCGCGTTCCTTTGCATTTTCAAAGTAGCTTTAGAGGCGTTGAGTCGGGAAGCCGGAGATAGGATTAAAACAACACGCATACGGCAGTGACACTAGGAGGTATGTGCTCGAAGGCCTCCTTCTTATATGAGCCGGTTCTAGTCATGCTGCTGTAGCTTGGCGTAAAGTTCATCACACCCAACTTTGCCCAGTTTCGTTCCAGCGCAATCACATTAAGCCCTTTACCTTTTGCACGCACATAGTGGAATAACCTGTTAGTGATTTCGGTCTTTCTTTGTATGGGGTCTGGTGCACGAGTGTGGTACCCTTTGATATGTCCTCTTTTTAAGTTGTGGGGGATCGAACCGTAATTCGCCCTACCGAGTCCATAACCAGAGACCTATGAACCAACTGACAGAGGACTTCTTTTCTTTATGATCTTATTTTTGTTATTCCGAGATATCAGAGGTAGATAATCACTACATGGTTGTTGAGCAATTCTTTTCTTTATGATCTTACCGATCACTTATTTGCATCGGCTTTCCACGTGGTATGTGCTTAAGGCGGTGCTGACTGCTTGTATAAACTACTAGGGGCTACGTTTGGTGCTCAAACCTGAGGCTTTGGTACAGTAGGTAGTGGAACTGGCTCGAATAAACCAGAGGTCTAAGGTGTCAAAGCGGTATTGGTATCGTTAGCATTAGTTCTCGAGGTTCCCTGACTCGGCCTTTATCTTGGCGCATCGGGTGTTGCATCGGTTTTGGAAAAAAAATTGTATAGCTTGAGTAAAATGGATAGAGCATGGAAGTTCACGTAACGGAAAAGAATACATAAATGCGCTTTATTGTACTGAATTAAAATAACTGGATTAAAATAGTTGAAAGGAAACTTACATAACAAAGGTGAAAGGAAATAAAGTGCCGCTCTCACACGATCTCAAGCAGTGTCCTCACTGGTTTGAAACAACTGTGGAAGGGATACAACAACAAGAAATAAATTGCAAGAAATAAAACAACAACAAGATGGCTATGGGGAACACTACTCTCTGTCTCTGCCTCTGCCTCGATGTTGTCCACCTCGAGTCGTGGGGTTCAGAGCGCCAGTGTGATAAATAGATTCGCTTAGGCCTTCCACACGGACAGTGAGAGCAACCATCTTATCGATGACATTGTCGAGGCGTTCACCCTAGGCTACCTGTCCCTGGTGGATTTGTTGCAACAGTGCCATCATCTGTTGATGCTGTGCTTGGTGACGAACTTCGAGCCGGGCGGCCGTCTCGTTTTGTTGCCAAATACCGCGAAGGATTTCTTCATTTGTTACCTCAGACTCATGGCGGCGTCGGCGTCGGGAGGACGGGCCTTCATCTACTGGTGGCTGTGACTCGGCGTGGGCGGCTTGGTCTATTGCATCTTCCATCTCATTTGCGGGCCGATTGGCTTTAACGTGAGGAGCAGCTGCATTTGCTTCAGGAGCAGAAAGATCAAAGAGCCAATTTGCTCGGTCCTGCGGATTTGTGTGGTCACGACAGGGTATGATTATGCTGCGGACGGTACAGTTATGTACCACCGGATGATATTTGCCATCGGCTCTGACTTTGATGAGGTGGGAGGATCAGTAGTAGTCGATGTCAAGTAAGAGCAGAGGCAGCGAGGGAAGGTTCTGCAGACGATCGCTGAGGCCGAGGGCTAAGGCTATTGAGGTAATGATACCTCCGATGTATAAAGGTTTCGAACCTCGGCCGCAGTTGGCTTGTATATGGGCCAGCAGAAATGGTGCAGCATTGACGGCTTCAGCAGCGAACACGCAATGGAGAAAGAAAAACTCCTTGGAGTTTACCTTGTGGTTACTGTCCCTTGCGAAGATAGTATTTCCGAGGACGCGATGGAAGTACCGGATGGCAGGATTGTGAACGTAAGTGGCATTTAGGCTGTCCCAAGCATCAGCGGTGGTACCCGTAAGCTGGTTCTAGAGGGCGAATGCTTCTTGAAAGAATTGATTCGAGGGGACTCTGCGGTGAGCATCGTCGCTGCGGTTGAACTACAGCATTTCTGCAATCTGATTCTGGTGCAGCCGGTATTCTGTTCCAAACATTCGGAAACATACGACTCCGGTGAGTTGGTTCGTTTCGTCGGTAGGGGTAATGTAGGAGAAAGAACTTAAAAACTCCAGGGTGAGCTTCTCGTAAGTTGGTTGTGGTGTCGTGCAAAGATGCCAGAGGCCAGCATTCTGCAGCATCCAAGTTACGCCGTCCAAAATGCCCAGCTCTGTTAAACAAGCGACATGGACGTAGCGAGTCGGTTGACTGACCGTTGATAGAAGGCGACGTAGTTTGTTCGCTGTTGGTCGCCACGTTCTCTATCTTTGAAAGTGATTGTAGACATGTCAGGCAATTTGTGGTTTTATCGTGCCATTGATGTGGTTGGGTAGTAGGAAAGATATTGGGTAGAGAGGGAGAGTGGGTTTCGGTAAAAGGGGTAACAGAGAGATGGGTGATCTATAATGAAGGACGGGAAGTTGAAAGGGTGGAACGGTTAATGATAGGGTAGAACAAAATGAATGAAGATTTGAAAATAGAGGTAGTGGGAGGTTACGGGATGTAGGGGAAAAGAAATGAGGAACTGTCGTATTCTTCTAAAATAGCAGAATTGGGGTTTTTTATCCGTGACGGTCGTAACAGGGGTGTCACGGTCGTGAGACCTGTGACGCTCGTAACGGGCTTGTGACGATCGTCACATCAGCAAATTCTGCAAGTGCAGAAAAGTTGTTGCTGGGTTCGTACTGGGATTACTTGGATCATTTGATAATTTAGTGCAAGCTAGTATGATAAACAGCAATACGAAATGTAAATTAAAGAGAAAATGAAATAACAGTAAAGGAATGCAAACTATCAATTGAATGAGAAATAATGTGATTGTTTAACCAAATACAATAGTGATGGAAATTCAGAAATTTAAAAGACATAAACTAGAAAGCTGTAAAATTTGTTCCACTGTGGTAAAAATAAAACTAAAAAAATATAAAAGATAAAACATCACTCCTTCTTCTTCTTCAACTTGGTGAACTCTTGAGTTATGTAGTCGAACTGCTTAACAACTATGTCCATGAAACTTGTCAAATCCTTTTGCTATGTTTTCAGTTCGTCCTTTACTGTTGTGATTTCCGTCTTGAATTCATCCATGGTTTTCATGATGTTTTCCAGCTTTTTAGTGGTTTGGTTAGGATTGGGTTCAGGGAAATCATGATAATGTGGCGGGGTCTCGGGATCTGTCTCGGCTTCTGACACATAGTCCTTATAATACATAAAATCATGTGCTTCGGAGATGTGATCATCATCGTACATGTAATCTTGTGGTGTAGAATGAGGTGAAGGCGGACCCATAGGCTCATTCAACTCGTACAACCAGTTATTTTGGTTATGGACACTGGTCAGCTCATGGTTGGGTAGCGTGAAAAATCGGATCGGTTGGTTAACAATGATGTACTGGTATGGTGCTGGTCCTAAGTTACCAACTATGCGCTGGTTAAAGCAAAATTCTCTGTCCATAAGTAGGATGTTGCCAAAGTGAAAAGCTCAATTCATCTGATACCTAAGGCTAATTTTACTAGCAATCATGGTTACAAGGCCGCCTATTAAGATGGGCAGGTTGGGATCCTGATTGAGTTTCTCGAAGGTTCTCATCATGAAAGGCACGACATTAACGGGTCGACCTAGAGAGGCACAATACAAAATGAAAAGTTCTTCCTTAGAGACGGAGGTGATATTTTCCTCTTTCCCAAAAAGGGTATGGGCTAGCATCCTATGGAAATAACGGATCGCAGGATTATGTATTTCATTAGAGTTCATGTCATCCTGTTCAGGGTGATAGTTTCCTGTGATTGTTCCCCAGAAATAATCTAACTCTATATCCATGTCACTTCATGGGCTTCGGTATACACGAATGGTCCGCTAGGAAATCCTAAGAGGTCAGCTAGTGACTTACGGTTGTATGTGAAATTGGTACCAAAGAGTCTAAAGCAAATCAGTTCCTTGGTGGAGCCATAACCATGTCCGGGTATGTAGGTTAAGGAACTAAGGAATTCAAAAGTGAGTTCTCTAAAGGTGACAAATCGAGTCTTCAGGGCAGCGTTTTCCCATCCTAATTGGTTATATAAGAAAAGGATGCTGTCGTGGATTCCTAGTTGGTCCATGGTGGATGTATCAGGGTAAATGGTTAAGGCGATGCCTCTCTGTGTCAGGGCCTGAAATCGGGCTTGCTAAGCTGGTCCTCTAAATACGGTAACCACGTAGTCGATGTTAGCCATGCTCGAGAGTTAGTCAGATAAAAAGAGGAGAAAGTAAGAAGGCTTAAAAATCCTGGAAACAATTGAAAACAGATTTATTCAAATTAAGTTTTAGAAACAGAAGGTGGTAAAATATAAATAAAAGGGAGAAAATAACATCAAAGTAAAAGTTGAAAGTTAGTAAGGAAGCAGTGTAGAAGCATAGGTAAAACGAAAAAAACATAAAGTAAATAAATAAATAAAGCGGAAAGAACAAGGAGAAATGGATTGCCTCCCATTCAGCGTTGTTTTTAACGTCAAAAGCCTGACGATAGCTTGGTGACAAGCTAGTTGGGGTGTTTAGCGGGAAGCGCTAACAATTTCAATCTGCTCACGCAGTTGCTGTGTTCATTCTGATTGTAGTGCTTCAACCTTTGTTCGTTGACTATGAATGACACATTGTTTTTATCGCTGATTTCGACTGCTCTACTTTGAAGGATTTTAGTTACCTCGAAAGGACCTGACCATCTTGACTTTAGTTTTCCTGGGAAAAGTTTTAATCTTGAGTTAAATATGAGAACGATGTCTCCCACATTGAACTATTTTCTGACTAACCACTTATCGTGCCACTTTTTGGTTCTTTCCTTGTATATGCGGGCGTTCTCGTATGCGTCTAGTCGAAGCTCTTCCAATTTATGCAGATTCAAGATTCGTTTCTCTCCCGCGGCAGCGTAGTTTAAGTTTAGCGTTTTAATATCCCAAAAGGCTTTATGCTCCAGCTCTACTGGCAGGTGGCAAGATTTTCCATAGACTAATTTAAATGGTGTGGTTCCTATTGGCGTCTTGTAAGCAGTCCGATAGGCCCATAAAGCATCGTTTAATTTCGATGACCAATCTTTCCTGGAGGCGGCAACGGTCTTTTCTAAGATTTGCTTTATTTCTCTGTTTGAAACCTCCACTTGGCCGCGAGTCTACGGGTGATACGGTGTTGCAACATGGTGTTTGACTCCATATTTTAATAGAAGTTTGTCAACGATTTATGCTATGAAGTGTGAACCACCGTCACTGATGACAAGTCTGGGTACACCGAATCTGGGGAAAATGTTGTTCTTAAAGAGTTTGATGACTACTCGCGTGTCGTAAGTTGGAGCGGCAACAGCCTCAATCTATTTTGATACGTAATCGACAATGACGAGTATATATTTGTTTCCAAAAGAAGATGGGAATGGTCTCATGAAATCGATCCCCCATACATCAAAGACTTCCACTTCCAAAATACCCTTCTGGGGCATCTCGACGTGCCTTGAAATGTTTCCAGTGCGTTGTGCCCTTATTCAAGCGGCTTGGACCCGACTGGGTGAAGAGCGAACGGCCTTCAAACATTCGAGGTATGAGACGGTTGAATACTAAAGAAACCCTGAAATTTGCCAACAGCAGAAATAAACTGCACCACTGCTTGGGGAACGACATTCGCCGAGTGAACCTGATTGTTATGGTAACAACAGATCATTCGTCGGGGAATAACTCTGATTTTGACTATCTTTGCAAAAAATCCTCTGTTCACAACTGGACTAACCTTGTCAACACAAGAAGAGAAACAAATTCGTCAACACGAGCAAAGATCCCACCATCACAGGAAAAATCTTATCCACAATTGCCCTTAAATTTCGTCAACACGAGAAGCCATAAATTCATCATCACGAGGAAATCCTATCATCATAGGAATACAACTTGCCCTTATCAGTACTTTTCAAACTTGTCCTCAGCAAGACTCCATAGTCCATCATCATGGAGAGATAAAACTTGTCGACTCCACTAGGGATGGGCTATCCGCATCTCGTCAACACGAGGAAAATAGATTCATTAACATGAATAAATCCTATCATCATAGGAATACCATTCTTGTACATCTCTGAACTCACATTTCGTCAACACGAAGAAATCCTATCCACATAGGCATAAATTGTCCTCACCAGGACGCAAATTCCGTCAATATGGAGAGAGTAATTCGTCAACACGAACAAATCCTATCAGCATAGGCGTAGATTGTCCTCCTCAGGACTCCATATTCCGTCAACACGGAGAGAACTCGTCCTCATCAGGACCCCATGTTCCGTTAACCCGGAGAAATCAAACTTCGTCCTCAACAGGACTCCATATTCCATCATCATGGAGAAGTAATTCGTCAATACGAATAAATCCTATCATCATAGGCCTAAATTGTCCTCATCAGGACTCCATATTCCGTCAACACGGAGAGAAACTCGTCCTCATCAGGACTCCATATTCCGTCATCACGGGGAGAGTAATCTTGGTCCTCCACAGGACTCTATATTCCGTCAACACGGAGAAATCCTATCAACATAGGCATAATTTGTCCTCATCAGGACTTCATATTCCGTCAACACGGAGAAATCAAACTTCGCTAACACGAATAAATTCTATCAACATAACTGGGGATATTCTGAAATCCAATGGCCGACACCCGTCCTGACAACAAGCGACCACTTCTGAAATTTTGATACATGGAACCCTGAGATGCTACTGCAGCAACAAACCTGATAAAACAGTCCGCTGATCGGACACGAGAAAACCTCAATCATTAACTCTGTGGGGATGATGATAAACTGAATCGCATCATCGTATGTCTTACGTCAAGACTTTGATTATCTGAAAAGACCCCTGAGATTTAGAACTCCACACTCCTGTTGAGAAACACACCTGAAAGCAAAAGGTTAACCAACCTGATTTATGTTTCAAAATGCGCATGTTTGACAATGGCGTAATGTTCCATACAGCATGGAAATGCTACGCATTTTCTAGATGGATGCAAACATGATAATGCATGCAAATGCAAATGCAGGTTCGGGCTGCCGGGAACAACTCTGATAAGCTCGCTTCATTACGGATGCTGAGGACAAATACTACCCTGCTGGGGAAGGAACGGTTGCCACCATAAATGCCAGGACATACAACGAACTCTGCCGGGGAGAGCTTTAAACCTTCCATTTCCACTGGGAGGAAAGAAGACACCTGCTGGGGAGAGAAAACTCCGCTGGGGAAGAAACGACTCTCTTGGGAAATATTAACCGACTCCGCTGGGGAGAATGAGCAACCCTACTGGGGAGAATAACTGTCTGAGCACAGTTTACAACTCTCTGAAAGCTAAACGACTCTGCTGAGGATAAGGAGTCCTTTTGGAGAACCACCAATGTCTGAATACAGCTTACGAACTTTAAAGTTGTCCAATTCTGCTGAGGGTTAACGACCCTGCTGGGAAAAGTAAACCATCTGGCTACAGTTTGCATACTCGGGACTGATGGTAGACATCCTGCGGCGAGCATTAATCTTGACTTTCTAGAGAACATCTTTTGGGATAGGCTGCGACTAGCTGGGGGAGATTGACCTTCCTTCAGTAAAGAGCATTGTCATCTTAGCTTTGGGAAATGAAGCGCGACCTGCATGGGGA
The DNA here is from genome assembly GCA_963859935.3 of Lathyrus sativus. NCBI lineage: Eukaryota > Viridiplantae > Streptophyta > Magnoliopsida > Fabales > Fabaceae > Lathyrus > Lathyrus sativus. The sequence continues at coordinate 118,197,720 of OZ012738.1, read as the reverse complement.
TTCACTTCACATAATGATCAAGTCTTTTCGTCAAGCCTCTGGTTAGGACTACAATTGTCTGATCGTCCACTTCACATGGGCAAGAACCCTGCAACACCACAAACGAGACAAGTCAAGTCTATACAACCAAATCTATTCAAGTTAGCGTTAGTGACATCATTTTTAGTCAATTCGAAGTTTTAGCAATTATTGGCAAGGGTCAGCAACGTTATGCAACTGCTAGTTTTATCAAAATGTTGGCGCTTTTCACATACAAAATAGTAAAGAACAAGCATCGAATACTGAATAACATGTTTTATTGATTGGGCCCCTGAATGGGCAGAATTTTGTACACTGAATGTAACTCCTGAAAAGAGGAAGTTACGCATAACAAATACACAAGTATGCACAGGAAGCATAAATACAATGACAAATCAAATTTGCACATATGTCGGCAACGTGAAGTAGACAAACATCATGAGCTGATCCTCCTATGACTCGCCTGACTCTGGCGCTTTCCCGGTATTCAAACTTCTGAAGAGATTGTATCTGATAATCGAACCCTCAAGCGTATTCTCCCGCCCCAAGCTGCAACATCAAATTCGGACCGCAGTCATTTGCTTTTTTAAATCCCTAACTTTTGCGTGAACCGCCCTTTGCGGGTTTTCAGTTCACCGGGATACCCTTTTTTGCCGAAGCCGCCCAGTGTAGGTTTTCGACTCCGCGGGTGTACATCTTTTGAATTTTATCCCTAATTTTTGCCCGAACCTTTTATTCTGTTTTTGGTTCGCCAGGATGCCCCATTTTTGCCTGGACTCTCTTTTTCTGTCCAGCGGGTCAATTTCAAGCAAAGTATTTTTTAACTGTGTCCGAATTCACAGGCGACGTAAAGTCTTCACCGTCCATGGTGGACAACAACAATGCTCCTCCTGAAAAGACTTTTTTGACAATGTATGGCCCTTCGTAGTTGGGGGTCCACTTGCCCCTGTGATCTGACTGCGGCGGGAGGATCCTCTTCAGCACAAGGTCGCCCGTCTGAAAGCTCCGAGGATGTATCTTCTTATCATACGCTTTCTTCATCCGGCTCTGGTACAAACGACCGTATGCTAGAGAAGCTAGCCTCTTCTCATCCATTAAACTCAGCTGGTTCAACCTGTGTTTCACCCATTCTTCCTCGTCGAGTTGGACATCTCGTAATACCCTCAGGGAAGGAATCTCAACTTCCAGTGGTAACACTGCTTCCATTCCGTATACCAACGAGAACGGGGTTGCCCCGGTTGATGCTTGTACCGTCGTACGATAACCGTGCAAAGCGAATGGTAGCATCTCGTGCCAGTCCTTATAGGTCACCACCATCTTCTGAACGATCTTCTTTATGTTCTTATTGGCCGCTTCAACAACGCCATTCATCTTGGGTCGGTACGGAGAAGAGTTGTGATGTTCGATCTTGAAACTCTGACACAGCTCCTTCATCATCTTGTTATTTAAGTTCGAACCGTTTTCGGTAATAATCCGCTCAGGGATTCCATATCTGCAAATGATATCTCGTTTGATAAACCTGCTGGCTACCACCTGCTTGGTCACATTAGCATATGATGCCGCTTCTACCCATTTGGTAAAATAATCAATTGCTACCAAAATGAACCGGTGTCCGTTAGATGTCGTCGGCTCAATCTTTCCAATCATATCAATGCCTCACATCGAGAATGGCCACGGTGACGACATCATGTTCAGAGGACTCGGAGGCACATGGATCTTATCTGCATAGATCTGGCACTTATGACACCTTTTCGCAAACTTGAAACAGTCAGTTTCCATAGTTAGCCAGTAATAACCTGCCCGCAGTAATTTTCTCGTCATAGCATGCCCCCCCGCATGTGTACCAAATGTACCCTCATGTATCTCTTCCATGAGCAACTTCGCTTCTTTCTCGTCTACACAACGTAGCAACACCAAGTCATGATTCCTTTTGTATAGGACACTGTCCGGATTTAGATAGAAATTACCAGCCAATCTCCTGAGAGTCTTCTGATCGTGACTGGATGCCCCAACCGGATACTCCTTGTTCTTCAGGAAATTCTGGATGTCAAAATACCAGGGCTTATCATCGGATGCTTCGTCAATGGCAAATACGAAGGCGGGTCTGTCAAGCCGAGAGATAACAATTCTGGGAGCCTCATTCCAGAAGTTGACTTTATACATGGAAGACAATGTGGCCAGGGCGTCAGCCATCTGATTTTCTGCTCGCGGCACATGATGCAATTCAACCTTGTCAAAGAAAGGAAACAATCTCCTTGCATAATTCATGTACGGTATCAAATTGGGTTGACGTGTCTCCCATTCTCCTTTTATTTGATTTACCACCAGAGCTGAGTCTCCGTATACATCCAGATTTTTGATTCGCAAATCAATGGCCTCTTCAAGCCCCATGATGCAAGCTTCGTATTCGGCTTTGTTATTGGTAACCGGAAAGGTCAATCGAGCAGTAAATGGGATGTGCGACCCATGTGGAGTAGTGATGATTGCCCCTATTCCGCTACCATAGGAATTCACAGCTCCGTCAAAGATCAACTGCCATTTGGAATCTGTCTTTGGCCCTTCATCCGGCAACGGTTCTTCCCGATCTTTCATCTTTAGGTACATGATATCCTCGTCAGGAAAATCAAACCTCATCGATTGGTAGTCCTCAATAGGCTGCTCAGCCAGATACTCTGATAACACGCTCCCCTTTATAGCCTTCTGTGAAACATACTGGATGTCGTATTCGGTCAAAACCATCTGCCACCGGGCAATTCTCCCCGATAGTGCCTGCTTTTCAAATACGTATTTGATAGGATCCATCTTCGAGATGAGCATGGTTGTATGATTTAACATGTACTGCCTCAAACGCTTGGCAGCCCAGGCTAGCGCACAACAAGTTTTTTTGAGCATTGAGTATCGAGATTCATAGTCAGTAAACTTTTTACTCAGGTAGTATATCACATGCTCTTTACGCCCTGTCTCGTCATGTTGACCGAGAACACAACCCATACTCCCCTTAAGAACCGTCAAATACATAATCAAGGGTCTCTCTGCCACCGGAGGTATCAAAATAGGAGGCTCCTGCAAATACTGTTTTATTTTATCGAACGCCTTCTGACAATTTTCATTCCATGTCACAGCCTGGTCTTTTTTCAACAACTTGAATAATGGCTCACACGTATCTGTTAGGTGAGATATGAACCGAGCGATGTAGTTCAACCTCCCTAAAAACCCACACACCTCTTTTTCTGTTTTAGGCGTCGACATTTCTTGTATTGCTTTTATTTTCGCAGGATCAACCTCTATTCCTTTTTCGCTCACGATAAACCCCAGCAGTTTACCCGATCTCACCCCGAAGGTGCATTTGTTAGGGTTCAGTCTCAGTCTGAACTTCCTAAGCCTCTTGAATAATTTCAGCAGATTCACCAAATGTTCTTCCTCCGTTTGGGATTTGGCAATCATATCATCAACATAAACCTCGATCTCTTTATGCATCATGTCATGAAAGAGAGTCGTTATTGCACGCGGATACGTTGCCCCAACATTCTTCAATCCGAAGGGCATCACCTTGTAACAAAATGTTCCCCAGGGCGTAATGAAGGTAGTCTTCTCCATGTCTTCTGGCGCCATTTTTATCTGATTATAGCCCGAGAAACCATCCATGAAGGAGAATACAGAGAATTGAGCGGTATTATCGACCAGCACATCGATGTGAGGAAGTGGAAAATCGTCTTTCGGGCTCGCCTTGTTCAGATCACAGTAATCTACGCACATTCTCACTTTACCGTCTTTCTTTGGCACTGGTACAATATTAGCGACCCATGAGGGATATTTTGTAACAGCTAGGAAACCAACATCCCACTGCTTTTGAACTTCCTCCTTAATCTTCACAGCCATGTCCGGTCTAGTTCTTCAGAGCTTCTGCTTAACCGGCGGGCATTCTTCTTTTAGCGGCAGACGGTGCACAACCATATCCGTATCCAGCCCAGGCATGTCCTCATACGACCAAGCAAAAATATCACTGTACTCTTTGAGCATTTCAACCAATCTTTGCTTGACGTTGCTCTGCAGCGCGGCCCCTATACGGATGTTCCTTTCAACCCCTTCCGACCCCAGATTGACGATCTCAATGACTTCTTCATGAGGCAGAATGATTCGTTCTTCTTGTTTTACCAACCAAGACAACTCTTCTAGAACTTCGCCGTCTTCAACAATCTCTTCTTCGGTCTGAAATACCGGGTGCTCAAAGTCGAAGTGAGTCATAAGCGGTTCATAGATGTCATCTGAAATGGTAATCCTGCAAAGGAAATGGTTAAATGCTTCAAAAGACATACAAAGCGAATAACCACGTTGCCATTTTATTATAAAAAATAAAAACATGAAAAACAGAGATCACAATATTTGTACATGAAAAACGCCTTTTATTTAACGATTAAACAGTGCAATGTACATAACAGAACGGCCCTATGCAAAATCACGATGCCCCGGGCAGGACACCGGATCGTTCAACAATTAAGAAAACAAAGTATTACTGTTTAGTTATCACAGGAATAATCTCCTGAATAGACTAATTGCAAAGCCCTTATCCTGGCACGCTCGGCTGAATCCAGGTGTTCATGTCGTAGTCGCTGTCTCCTTCTTCAGAATCTGAAACAGCATTGATGGTCTCGTGATATACCCCACCAGCCGTAATTGTTATTGGTCCTTTGAAACGGGGTGCCCCTGCAGTAGGCGCTGATGATGAAGGTTGATATCCCAGCCCGAATCTGTCCATTTTCACGGGAATATCCAGAACCTTGCCCCAACCCTTGGTCTCGCCAGTCTTCACTAGAGCCTGAGCCTCTTTGTATGACTACACTGCCACCTCTGATGCTTTACTCGGCCCTGGAACTTTGTCCTTGATGCGCAACCCCTCAAAGGCTTGACAGGGGGTTTCATGAATCTCGCCGTCGACTTCCACGTACTTGAATGACGACAAATGGTTGACCAGTATGTCCTCCTCTCCACAAACTGTGACCATACTGTCCCCCACCATGTACTTCAGCTTTTGGTGTAAGGTAGACGTGACTACCCCAACACCATGGATCCATGGTCGTCCGAGAAGATAGCTATATGCAGGCTAGATGTCCATAATGTAGAATTCAATTTCAAAAATCTCCGGCCCCACCTGCAGAGGCAAAGTTATGGATCCAAAGACTGACCTCCGTGTACCATCAAATGCCCTGACCACCAAGTCACTAGGCGTACAAATGATCCCCCTGATGTCCAATTTCATCATTGCTTTCTTCGGCAGCACATTTAAGGAAGACCCGGTATCTACCAGCACGTGGGACATGACTGCACCCCTGCATTCAACTGAGACGTGCAACGCCATATTATGCTCTCTTCCCCTCGGGGTCAAATCAAAATCCGTAAATCCCAAACTATGGCCTGCATTCACGTGCGCCATTACCCCCTCCAACTGATTCACAGAAACATCTTGGGGTACAAACGACGTGTCTAGAATTTTCAATAATGCATTCCTATGGGCTTCGGAACATAATAACAGCGACAATATGGATATCTTCGACGGCGTTTGTTGAAGGTGCTCAACAATCTTATAGTCACTCTTACGGATAAGATGCATAAACTCTTCTACATCCTTCAGTGCCGTTTCTTTTTCATTCCTCTGCACAGGAACATCATCATTCACTTTTCCTTTACCTTTTGCCAATCGTTCAGCCTCTACCTCAGGCGATATAAAAATTCTCCCGCTCCTTGTCATCCCTCCAGTCCCGACGACATTGTCCACAACCCCAGCTGGCTGTTTACTGATATCAAGTTTCTCCCCATCACAGTATGCTTCCAGGGCATAAGTCCATGGTACTGCCTTAGTGCTCTCATAAGGGATTGGCCCTGCCTTTGTGATAGTGATCGTTGGTCGCCTGGCTGGCGCCGTTATAGTTATCGTTTTTCGGGGAATTATCACCGTAGCAACATCACTTTGCTCATCAGCTAATACTTTTGCAGGTTTCTCAACTGTCGTTCTGTCGAATTGCAACGTGCCTTCATCTATCAAGGTCTGAATACCTTTCTTCAATTTAGCGCAACCCCCAGCCTGGGTCCAACATTCTAGACAAAACTCATCGCAGCCCGGATACACACCTCCTTTCAATAACCTGCTCTTTACCTCACACAACGGTGTTATCAGTTCATCAACATTCATGATCAGATTCAAACCCTCCTCAGTTAAAATAGCATTTGCCCCATGGTTGGGCATTGGCTGCTGTACTATATTCGGACCTGCTCGTCCAAAATTTATGGCCTTACTATCCAATAGATCTTGAACTTTATGTTTAAACGCATGACATGCCTCTATGTCATGCCCGGGCGCCCCGGAGTGGAAGTCATAGTGTTTGTTAACATCATACCCATAAGGAAGGGTTGGTCCTGTGGGCGGTGCCAAGGTCCTCTTTTCAACTAAATTCAGCCCCAACAGTGTCTGAAAAAGTTCCGCGTATGTGGAAGGAGGCGCTTCAAACACCCTTTTCGGCTTCGCATTCGGGAATCTTCTTTGGCCAGCATACTGCCCCTGCTGCTGCTGTGGCTGCTGCTGTTGTTGCGGTGGTTGTTGTTGTTGTCTCTGTTGAGGAATCGGAATCGTGACACTCGCTATCTGCTGCGGCTGATTATACTGGTGTCTTCCTCTGCCTCTGCCCCGGCCGCCAAACACTGCGCTAGAATCACCTTGACGACGACCACCGAATGCTTTTCTATTACCGCCTGACGAAGTAGACTCCCCAGCTTGGAATCTTCCCATTTTAATATTACTTTCAATCTTCTCGCCCATCAAGATTAGATCCGAGAAACTGCCCAAGGAAGCAGGAAACAACTTATCATAAAATATGCCGGTGAACGTTCCTATGAACATATCATTCATCTCCTTCTCAACCAAAGGAGGATGAACCCTCGCAGCCATGTCGCGCCATCTCTGCGCATATTCTTTGAAACTCTCATCTTTCTTTTGTGACAACCCCTGCAGCTGGACCCTGTTCGGTGCCAGGTCACTATTATACTTGTAATGAGTCACAAACGCTTCAGCCAGTTGCTTCCATGTCTTTATCTGAGTAGGCTCCAACCCCATGTACCATTCAAGGGAAGGATCAGACAAGCTGTCTTGAAAGAAATGCATCAGCATTCTCTCATTGTTCGAGTAAGCAGACATCCGTCTGTAGTATGACCGCACATGTACCTTGGGGCAGGTATCTCCCTTATATTTATCAAAGGTGGGAGCCTTAAATTTCAACGGTACCCGCAGACCAGGCACCAGTCCCATCGTGGTCATATCCAAACCGGAAGCACTCTGATTCACAACACCTTTCATCTGCTCCTCGAGCATCTTGATTCGCTGAGTGTTGTCTACAGGACCTTCAAAACCTCTACCAGAGAAAGCATCTTCTTGTTGGTCTTCCATCCAATTAACATTCTCATTTCCATACCCATCATACCCATTGTTACGACCAAATCTAGTCTGATTCATCACAGGGCCCCGTCCCCTGTTACCATACCCTTGAGCGGCCCCGGCAGGTCCAAAAGACATCATTCCAACACCATTTCCGTTACCGAGTCCACCATAGCCCTGATTGGCATTACCAAATCCATCATGTCCTAAACCCTGAGCGTTGAAGCCAAACTTCCCATCCTGGTTAGCATAATCAAACCCCTGGTCGTTATAGCCAAATCCGTTGTTACCAAAGCCATTACCTCCATTATTATCACCGCCCAGATTGGCGTCTCCGAATCCAACGTTGTTAATGACAGTCTCATTACCAATTCCTGTATTACCATTCCCGGCGCCAGCGCCATTGTTCACATTCGCAACAGGTATATTCACCACAGGTGGAGCTACTGGTGTAGGAGTACCATCCCCATGAATGGTGTCAACACGTACAGAATTGTGGTCTTCGTTTCCATTCCCGACATTTCTCGTCAGTAATGGCTGTACCAAAGTTTGCAAGTTTTCCTGCCCTTTCACAATTGTCTCCATCGTCTGCATGAACAGCGCCAGCTTTTCACGCATCTCCTACATCTCGTTTTGCATCTGGTCCATAACTCTTTTGCAGTTAGTACGAGTAGAGTATCGGTGAGGACGTTGGCTTTCAATCCTGGAAGAACCTGAAGAGATGCAGGAAATGAGATACAGTTCAATAATTACCTGGTGAATGCAATATGAATGCAAATGCAATTGTGTAAATATGCTACAGGTTATATTCCCCCGATTCTAGTTCTGGAGAGAAAGCCATTACGGCAATAGAGTCCCTATCCAGCAAGCAATAAACCAGAAAATCCTCATATATAACAAATTCCAGGAGGCTGGGTACAAGAGTTCAACTGAATACAACCGAAGAGACCTCGGTCAACAAGTCTGGCGATGGCCCAAATATAAGTACAAATAACAAAGGTAAGGCAAAGATACATCAGGCCAAATGACGTGCTCAGACGTCCTCCAATATCCTCATCGTCTTCGAGTGCCCTAGTCGGGAGATCAACTCATGAATCAGTAAAGCATGCCGCTCGGTAGTGGATCTCAGCTTCGTGGCGTCGTCCCGGGAAGCTCCTTTGCTCGAACTCTCGTCAGATCTGTACCTCTTGGAACCGGCCTTCTCCTCGTAACCTCTCGACTTCTCGTCACTGTCACTTACTCTGAGACCAGCAGTACTCCTAAGGGATGTTACTTCAGCAATCTTTGCTTCCTGGGCTTTAACATGTGCCTCCAGCATGGTAATCTGCATTTTTAGTTCGTCTTCGCGCTCTTTCCGCTTGGTAAGCGTGGCCTCCCACAAAGCTTCCCACTTGCTGATACGAGCATACGCCTTGCTTAGAAGTTCCTTCTTGGAAGTAAGCACCTTGCTAACACCGTTCAAGGCTATCCCCACTTTTTCTTTCTTGTTGGTTTCTTCTGTCAGCTCTGATCCCAACCTGTTAATCAATTCGGTCTGTTCCTTCACAGTGAAGGTGGCTTCCTTCTTCTCTCGTCGTAACTGGAAGATCTCCTTCTCTAACTCCTCGTTAGCTTTCTTCAATTCCTCATTTGCATCCAACAACTTGCTATATTTCTCACTCTCTTCTGCAGGAGGTACCGCAATCAATGGAAGATACAGGGGTTCCACAGCAGGATAAGGCATCAAAGAAGTACTAGCTCTCTCACGGACCCACGCCATATAAGGATCATAAGCTCTGCTGTTGCTCTTACCGAGCAAAGCTTTCCCCCTCCTATGGATTCCAGCCCATGCATGCCTTAATATGGTCAAAACAACCTCGTCCAATGAGCCCGTGAGATACAGAGATTCCTGTATCTCCTTCTCAATAGGGGCGGCCTTCAAAGCGTAACCGAACTGTCATACCAACAATGAAGGATTATAGTTGATACAACCTTTCCGTCCAATCAGGGGCACATTCGGAAAGCCACTGCAACTATATATAATGTCAGTACCAAGCATACCCCGATCAAACCAAATGATATTCTCAGCAGATAGCCCCATCAACCGGGAAGGCCAATCCAGAGTATCAACGGTATCAACAAACGGCCCAGTCTTCGGAAGGTGCCTCTGGAACCACCTGTACAGGAGAGGAAGACAGCAGGAAACATTCTTCCCACGATGTTTCTCATTCTTGTAGTGAATAGAATGATAAACATCGCCTAAGAGAGTAGGGACTGGATTCTTCGAGGCGAGAATCAAGAAGGCATCCGAGTCGACAAAGTTTGGCACATTAGGAAACAAGACAATCCCGTAGATGCAGACAGCTAGAATAGCACTAAAGGCAACCCAACACCCATTCTTCGCGCACTGTGTAGCCTTCTCAACTAGGACAGACAAGTGAAAACCATAAGCCCCATTCAGCTTGACCAAGCCTCCTGGAAACTCAGAAGCGTCCAAACTGACAATCTCTGTGAGTGTAGCTAACTCAGGCTCAGTATCAATGTGTACAAAGGGCATCTGGTCTAGCACGGGAATACCCAACATAACATAATACTCCTCCAAAGTGGGTGCCAGAATGTAGTCTGGAAATAAGAAACATCTCAGCTGCGGCTCATAAAACTGCATCAAAGTATACACCCCAGTAGTCTCGAAAGCTGAAGGTGTGTACAACAAGCTAAGCAGTCTCCCATAGGATGCTCTGAACCCAGCCCTCACACTCTCATATGCCAAAGCAACTAAACCCAGTAATGAACTGATGTCTGGTGAATGCAACCTGTAAGCAACCGTCTTCTTCAGGGACTCCATGCCTAGCTAGAAGATATCCTAGAATCAGAGGGGAATGATCACCTACAACATAAATACACGTTAATGAAATGCAAACATGAAAATGCACATGCATATGCAAACAAGGGATCAAGTGCAATGCTGATAGACTGGGTTGCTCTGTACTGAAGCCTTGAGAACCATTCAATCTTTATTTCAAACCAAACCAACCACTCAAAAGAACCCTGTAACCACATCTCACTGATAGAGATAAACCAGGTATTCTGAGGTCAAAGGTTTCCTGCAAACAGACCCTCCTACCCCTCACAGGTGTGTACTTAAATCGCAGACGAGGTACGACATCCTATGCGGGTTCAACGTCACAGACTTTCAAGAGCGATGATACGATACCCAGAAGGTGTGGCATCATCATCCCTTGAAGCGGCCTCACTTAGTTGAATCCCAATTGATAGGTTCCCAGAGTCGACAATCCTCGGGTCAGACAACTTGTCGAGCCCTAAGGGCCAGGCAAGAAGCATCATAGAGAATCTCGTCCGAGTGAGATTTCGCGGCTAGCTGGTGCGAGCTAAGCAAGCAGGCTAACCACTACTCTCTCTCTAAATCTATATGTGTACTCAAGCCCGGGTTTGGCTTATCTCTCAACAGATTACCCCTACCCACAACAGCAATGATAATATAAGGCTAGTAATAACATTGCGGAAAGTAAAGACAGAATAGTAAATCCATACAACGCCCCTGACGGGAAAACAAGCGCTAGGATTGACTCGCGTAGGGAACCGTTGGAGTCCCCAGCAGAGCCGCCAGCTGTCGCTACTGCAAAAATCGGCGCCGGCTGAACAGAAGAGTCGCCACCGTGCGTTATTTATCCCAACGGAGGGAAAGGAAACGCTCAGAGTAAACCTACTGCAAAGACGGGAAAGGAATGGTCATCGCAACCAAATCCTGGATTCGGGAGTCGGTTACGCAAGGGGAAGGTATTAGCACCCCTCACGTCCGTCGTACTCGACGGGATCCACGCTTGTTTTCTAGTACGGATTGTTATTCTATCTACTCTACAGGTCTGGGGTTAAAAGAAAATAAAATGACTCGGCAAAGTACCGCACTTTATGCCTACGTATTCCCGTCTGCAACGAGAAATCAGAGTCAACGTAGTTCGCCTACCTACGGGAAAGGAGGGGAAGGTTGCTCGCTAGGATATCGCATCCTATGCCTACGTACTTTCATACAGCATGAAAGATCAGAGCAAACGTAGTTCGGGCCACGTACGACACAAGTCTGTCTTGATTGTTTTTATCCTTCTAAAAAAAGGTTTTCTCCTGATTATGGGTCCAAGCGGACAAAAATGACACTTTGATATTTGTTTGAATCTTTTACGGAAGAAATGTTTTTTTAGTGTGTTTGCAATCTCTGACGCACTAGAGACTATGATTTGAGAGTGACTACGTCATATGTCACCCTAAGGGTAACACACTAAGCAATCAGATTACTGAAGAGTGACCCTCCAACAACCTTTTCTCAAATAGCTTAAGGCTCGTAACGTACGACGTCCATTAACCTTATTACTGTATTTTTGAATTGTTCTAAGATGAGAAGAGAAAGAAGCTCTAAAAAGCCTATGGTTGAAAAGGGACTCAAAACTACCCTAATATTGTCATGCATGGATGAAAGCCTAATTTCTATCATAATTCCCTCCTGCACAGAGGAAATCAGAGATCCTAGGGGATAAACAGAAAAGAAAACAAGCAAATAGAGTAAAATGCATGCAATGCAACAAGAAACAATAGGCAAAGTGAACAGCTTCACTTTAAACCTAAGGGGAAGATTAAAAAACAATACAACAAAGAAAATAAAACCCCAAAGCAGAGGAGGCAGCCCAAACAACAACACCAAACTCCTACAGCACACAGCACAAGCAATAGCTCTGACAGTAACAGTTGATTCACCAGCAAAAAGTTGACAGCAACAACCTTCATCTTCATGAATGCTCTTATCCCATCAAGATTCACTAAATTTTCAATCTTCAATGGACACCAACTTCAACAAGCTCCCAGCTTAAGCAAGCTCAAACCCCAACCAGTAACCAGCTTCAACAAGCTCCTGACTTCAACTTCAACAAGCAGTAAAACCCTAGCTTCAACAAGCAACCAGCTTCATCAAGCTCAAACTTATATTTCAATAAGCTTCAACTTTCTCTTTACCAAGCTTCCACAAGCACCTCCAAAGGAGAATCATTCAACAAGATCAGGTTATAATGTTAAGAAACTCAATGACAACCAAAGGAAATCACTAAGATTTTAACATTGCAAAGGAAAGGTATCCTCAAAGTTCTACTCACTTGGGCATACCACTCATCCCTCCTAAGGAGAGATGGAGCTTCCCAAGGATGACTTTATGTCATTGGATAGGATAGAGGCAAACAATGCACTCTATGTTTGACAGAAGAATTTGTCTATTCTAAGCTCTTCCTATTTTATCCTATTTCTCCTAAGTCTTCAATCAGCATCTTCAATCCAAGCAATCCTCATGCATCAACCTTGATCCTTGTATTCAATCTTCTCCATTGATGCCTTCATGCTTCCACAAGCCCAAACCAAGCCCACACCCCAAAATAAAAGCCCAGACACCCCAAACAGACAAACATAAACCCCAAGTGGGAACACCAAACAAACACTCTATTTGCAAAATATACTGAAAATAGCAAAATAGCATTTAAAATTCTAAGATTTATTTTAAGGGGATTTCTATATCTACCCTACATACCCTATATATCCCATAACCTAATTCATGCTAAAAACCCCAAAATAAAATGTTGTAATGCACCTATGTGGAGTTTGAACCCTAAAACTATCACCCTAATGTTCTCTAATCAAAACTAATCAAAATTAATCCAAAAAAATATGAAATAAATCCAGGGGGAACTTAATGTTCTAATCTAACTACCACAAAAATAATGGAATCAAAATATGAATTTAAATGACCAAACAAAATTCACAAAATGATATGTATAAACAAAATGAAAATAAAATGCAATTAAATGTAAAAATCACCAAAAATAGGAAAATGCTTAAAATGATATTTTTATTTCTTCACAATTTTTTTCAGACAATTATTAAAAGGTAGCAAAAAACCCCACATCAAAATGATTATTTTTGGATTTTATATGAATTTTCAAAGAACCAAAAATAATATGAAGAAAATGATGAAAATATGAGGAAAAAAAAAGAAACACGCGTGTCAAATAGTAATTAAAAGCAGTTCAAAACCCCAGTTGGGCCCAGGAGGGGGGGGGGGGGGTGGATAGCACGTGTGCACTAAGCCCAATACCATCAGAAAATTAAATGAAAAACAAGATAAAAATGGAAAACTCATGTGGTAAATAGCAACTAAACCTAGTGTAATATCCTAATGGGCCTAAGGGGAGGGTGTGTATAGCAATCCAAATCAATAAGCCCAACCAAAATGATTAATGAAACGGTGAGTTTTATATGTGTATTCAGCCTTCACAAACTGAAATGGAATCCTGGCCATCCAATTCAATTCCAGTCAACGGTCCAAGCCATATCTGATGGCTCACGTTCATCTTCCTCAAATAACTCAGGCGAGCCAAGGCATAACCAGACGGTGGCTCACGGTGGAAGCCACCGTCTTCTCCGGTGAGAGCCTCCACACACGTTATCAACAATAGCCAATAAAAACCCTATTCCACTCCAAATTTCGTCCTGAATCCGAATATACCACTAGAATCCTCTAATTCTCACTCAAAATCAAAACACGAAGAGATTCTCAAAAGAGGCACCGATCTTGATCCTCATGATTCTTAAAATTGAAGGCACTAAACTAAACCTCAACTATTAGGGATCATACTCCAATGTTCAATCACGATCAACACCTCAAGAAATAGGAGAAAACAGGCTCAACAGAAAATGTCCATCATCATCAATCAACTCAATTCTCTAATCTTTTGACCTAGAAACCGTCTACCAGTTGCAAGCATCCTAACCACAGGTTAATTTCTATCTAGAACTAAATGGATCGATCACAATGAAGGAAGTTACAAACCTGGTTTCAGAAGATCACCACGAGCTATTCTTGCTCAATTCAACCTCCACAATGATCCAAACACCTTCAATGAAGCTAGGAGAAGCACTTCCACACTTCAATTTGGCTTGAAACTCCTTGCAACCTTGAAACCGATTCTGAGTTCTTCACTGTTGCGGTGAAATTTGGATGTCAAGCTATTGATTAACTTGAATCTTAATTCATTTACAACCGGTCTTTGATTTATCCGAAGGAAAGGTTAAAGGAAGGAAAAACCTAAAGGGGAGAGATCTAAGGTTCGGGGGTTGGTTAAATTTAGGGAAGGTATTAGCACCCTAAACTTCCGTAGTACTCTACGGGAACCTTTTGTTTATTTTTTTTATTTATTTCATTAATTATTTTGCTTTAGGGTATATACAAAGGATTGAAAATTAAAAAAGACCTAGGGGTTAATTCTAAGTTTACTCGGCAAGACATTGCATCTTGTGCCTACATATCCTTACGGGAATGGAATCAGAGTAACTGTAGTTCCCCTCAAAAGGGAGGTTAGAAACGTCTTGACTGTGGCCAAGGTTTCAATGGGGAATAAACGTATCTTAGGGACACGCTTACGTGGAGTGTAGAAACTCCAAATCTCTACGTTGAATTGTTAAGTGAATTAGGGTTAGGTTAGGGATTCCGCGGCGGGAAACCCTAAAATGAGCGCGGCGGCTCTTTGACCTAATGCTAGGGGTAAAATTGTAATTTGGCCTGCGGCGAGGCATTTGTGAAAATTAGGGTTTGTAGTTTGTAGTTTTGAGGATTTGAAATTGAATGTGTGAAGTTTTACGGACTATTGGCGCGGCGGCCAAACAGTTAGACCTAACCTTCGGATGTGTGCAATGTGACAGAAATAATGGTAAACGCGTGAGATAATTGAATCATGCAAACAGAGAGATAATGTCATAATTTAAACCATGCAAGCAGAAATTTAAAGGCAGAATTTAAAGAGCGATTGTTAAGTTCGCGAGGTTACATGAGAGGAGCAGATACAATATGATAATGAAATTTGAATTGAACAATAATAAAATAAAATAAATAACGGTTCTAGTTATTATTTTAAAAAAAAGATTTTAGTTATTATTTTAAATTTATCTAAAAAAAAAGTTTTTCTTAAAAATAATAGGTTTTCATATTAATTTGGAAAAGATGTTAATGTTATTTATTTTAAAAAACAGATTTTTATATTATAACAAGTTTTAATAAATTAATGATAACAATAATAATAATAATGGTAATAATAATGATAATAATGATAATAATAATAAATAATGATAATAATAATACTAATAATAATAATAATAATAATAATAATAATAATAATAATAATAATAATAATAATAATAATAATAAAGCAATAATGAATTTTAAATGTGCCAAATAACCCAACAATGTTGCTAACGCAGAAATGCGCTCATCGCAACCAGATCTAAATTGGACGAAACAAAATTTATCGCAAAGAAAAAGAAAATAAGCAAAAAATAGTATTATTGCTCACACAAAAATGCGATCATCGCAACCAGATCGAACTAACACAAATGTCACGCGTCATGCACACAAATGTGCAAACATCGTATCGACATAATTCGATCAAAAATTAATCTTATATATATATATATATATATATATATATATATATATATAAACTCTAACAATTTAAAAATTACATATATATATATATATATATATATATATATATATATATATATATATATATATATATATATATATATATATGTATATATAAACGTAACAGTAATAGATGAAGAAAAAGAAATAACGGTAATAGATGAAGAAAAAGAAATAACGGTAAAAGATGAAGAAAAAGAAACAACAGTAATAGATGAAGGAAAAGAAATAACGGTAAACGATGAAGAAAAAGAAACAATAGTAATGGATGAAGAAGAAAAATAAATAACGGCAAACGACACTCACTCCTTTTAGGTTTTTTTCATTCTCCCCTTTTTCAACAAAGCAACACATGTATATATAGCGAACAAATTAGGGTTAACACCAAATTGTCAATAATGTCCCTAAAGCCCAAACTAAATAATTAGTTAAGAAAAAAAGTAAAATTTAAATAATTTAAAATAATTAAAATAAACTTAAAATAAAAACTAATAATCCTATTGATTCCTAAAATCAAAAATATTATAAAAAGAACAAAAATTTTTTCAATATTTTTTATTTTATGATTTTTTAGATATTTTTATGAATAATTTAGAAAAAAGTGAAAAAAAATAATATTTTAAAAAATGATTTAATTAAAATACGAAAATAATAATTAAATAATAATAAAAAACTATTTTTGTTATTTTTTAATGAAAGATAGAAAAATTTAGAGTAAAAATAATAAAAAACAAAAAGTGACAAAGGTGAGATTCGAACTCTCAACCTCTCACACTCACAACTCCTTACACATGTCCTCTTGCCAATTGTGCCATTTTTACTTTTTAGAAAAAAAATGCATGTCATATGATATTTACCTGCAAAAAGTCAAACGACTACACAAATTTGTTAGTAATTGATTAAATGCAATAAAAATGCAATGAAATGCGACGACAAATCTTAGGGCAAAATTTGGGGTATTACAGTTGCCCCTATTTAAATAACTTCACCGGGTGATTTGAGCAACGGAGACTCGAGAAATCATGGTGGAGGGATTTAAATACAGATAACCGAAAATTTTGCCTTTAGACGCAGTGCTATGCAATGATATGGACAAAACAAAACGAACTATAATGCTAAATATGATATGAATCTGATATGATGCGTATGATGAAAATGACAAATGCACGGATACAGACGAAACAACGTCACAGGGGACGACCCATCGAGGAATTGCACTAGGGAAGAAGACATGTCATATCTGGAAGAACGTCGGGTAGACACGACACAAAATTGTTGATAGGTGCCAAGTAAATTAGAAATTGTCCACAAGATAAGACGCGGGTAAAACACGAGCTCAGGAGAAAAACGCAAATGGGGATAAAACACCCATGATGCCAAGTAAATAAATTTTGCCCACAAGGTAAGACGCGAGTAAAACACGACCTCAGGAAAAAAAAAAAGCAAATGGGGGTAAAACACCACGATGTTAGGTAAACCCAGGAATATCTGGTAAACGGGGAATAAAACACCCGGGATAAAAGGTACATGGGGGATAAAACACCCAAGGATAGAAGGTAAATGAGGAGTAAAGCACCCAAGATAGACATGTAAAAGGGGAGTAAAGCACCCAGGATAGAAATGTAAATGGGGAGTAAAGCACCCAAGATAAAAATGTAAATGGGGAGTAAAGCACCCAAGATAAAAATGTAAATGGGGAGTAAAGCACCCAAGATAAAAATGTAAATGGGGAGTAAAGCACCCAAGATAAAAATGTAAATGGGGAGTAAAGCACCCAAGCTAGAAATGTAAATGGGGAGTAAAGCACCCAAGATAGAGAGGTAAATGGGGAATAAAGCACCCAAGATATGCACATGTATAGGAATTATGCTATGAGATATGATCAAATGCAAATGCAGACATCGACGACAAGGCTCGACTCTTTCTGTGAGATGACAAAACTGGAGGACTGATTCCTCAACACGGAGATCACTGTCATTCTGTTAAACTGTATCAAGTTGATAGTCACTGTAGGAATGATGAATAACTGCTTAGGGATTATGCGAGTAAACTGCCCCAGGTCAAATGAACTGATAGTTGCTTCAGCTGTCTGATTCGTGGAATCGACTGTTTTGCTATATCCTCGGAGGGCTTGCCCCAGTCTGAGTCTTGAACAATTCTCTGGATAAACCAAATCTGAGAAGATATTTCCTTGAACAAATCTTGAACTGATTCTTTGACAGGATGTAAAAGGAACTTGCCCCTGATAAGATCACTTGACCAAGTTTCTCATTGTTTGAAAATTCCTTAGAGGAAAGCCAGTTTGCAAACAAAAATATTCATACAAACATGGTAATGCAAAGTTCATGCGACTTTTGAAATCAAAATTATTTTTGAAAGATGGAAAATACATGAGTCGTTAGTCAGAACACAACGGTTCAAGACGCTCAAAGTTTAAAACAAAGGTGTACTGCCAAAATAAATGATTCACAAAGATCTTTAGGAGTCAGGTTACACAACCTTGCTGTAGTATACTTTCAAAATAACCTTGCTTCAATTAGGTCTTTTGAGGGTTGTAATGTGGCCTGGTTCACGGTTTATGAAACAAAAGATAAAGGCTCAAAATTTATTTGTACCCACCCAATCTACGTGATGATCTTCAGTCCTATGCCCAGTTAACTCATACTATGCATTCAGGTTCCCATAAGTTAGGGATTTCATTGATCGTCGCAGTGATGATTCAGAAGTCAAAGGGACCTATGAAAAGGCAGCCACTACTCCCCTATAACATTTGATTGTTTTGACATTGAGGATTTTCAAGATAAGGATTTAAAAATCTCTTTGTATTATCCCTAAATTTTGCCTGAACTGTTTATTTTAGAGTTTACAGTCAGCGGGATGCCCCAGTTTTGCCTAAGTCTCCTTCATAGGTTTTGACTTAGCGGGCTTCTTTTGATTTTTTTATATTATTTTTTTGTGTGAAGGAAAGTGACTGTTTGATTTTAATGATTACGGTGAACCATCATCGACCTTTTGATTAGAAAACATCTTCGACACTTGTTTGACGTGTGCGAAGGAAAATTTGTTAATGAAAGGTGTATCGTATGAACACACAACCAAGTTAACTGAGAACTACCCATCCCAAGGTTAAAATTATGGGTTTTTTGTAACGAAAGAAACTCCAACTTCTAGGCTCGAAGGGGGTAACGAGGGATTAACTTCCTTATTTCTCCAGTGTTTGGGAATTGAAACAATGCCTTACATCGTCAACAAGGTTTGATTGAAAGCATACTGACAGCAATTATGGGTATAACATTTTCGTCATCCTCCCTCCAATCTTAGCATATCAAAATTTTGGACAAGAAGTAAACATTTGAAAAATAAAGCATAAAGATGCAAATAAATGGACGGAAATGAATTGAATCAAAAGTCGCAATGCTTACTTCATTAATGAAAGTACAAACATAATTGAAAGCAAACAACTTAAACAAAATAAGGAAAATGCAAACAACGAGAAAAAAAAGGCCCAATGACAAAGCTTCAATTCTGATGTGTTGGCAAGGGATCTGTCTGGACGCTCGGACGACTATCCGTAAAATCAAGTATTCCGGCTCTAATCAGTTCACGCACCCTAGCTTTCAATGCAAAACAATGCTCCAAGTCGTGGCCTAAGGCACCCTCATGAAAAGCACACTTTAGATCAGCCCTAAATCCAACTGGAGGATTAAGAGGAGGTGGTAAAGCCTTTGTAGTAATCAGTCCTTGCCGGACTAAGTCAGGATATAGCTCTGTGTAAGTCATGAGAATAGGATCAAAGTGACTCCTGTTCCGTTTCTAGTCTGATATCTGTGTCGAGGAATCAGCTTGACGACTCAAAGGTACACTAGAAGACGATAGGACCAAGAAGGAGAAACTAGGGGATAAATGCAATGCAAAAATGTGATGCTAATGCCATCCAATGGTCTCAAGAATTTCAACGGTCGATTGCAAACATTCCCTTTTAGGAAAGCGAGAAAAGCTGTTAGACTTTAAAATATAGGACTTCTTGAATTTGCAAAGGACTGTTGAATTCCTTGAAACTAGGAATGATATGATGCTTTATAGATGCAAAGCACAAACGTAAGTAAACAAA
The DNA here is from genome assembly GCA_963859935.3 of Lathyrus sativus. Lineage (NCBI taxonomy): Eukaryota > Viridiplantae > Streptophyta > Magnoliopsida > Fabales > Fabaceae > Lathyrus > Lathyrus sativus. Next base: position 118,177,659 of record OZ012738.1, on the reverse strand, counting down.
GGTCCTAGGTTAGAGGAACAGTGAATGGAGTTAAGGTCTACCCTTCCCAAAGAGGTATGTACTATAGGTTGATTGTACCTGCAGAACAAGGGTTCTAAATCAGTGCCCAAAGTCATCAGTCCATCTTTCGGATATTATCGACTTCCCGACTGACTCGAGGGTCAATAATATTCTCAAGAGAACCTCTTTTAAGTGTAGCATCGTGTAGCAACCATTGTAGGACTACTCCCATATAGTTCCCGCACTACGTCCTATATAAGGTCAAGATGGTGTAAAGGTACTACGGTTCCCAGTATCACAGACTCCAATCGATAACGGTAAAAGTTTTCACGACTACACTCGATCAACCGAACCATTTTCGAAAGTGTCTCAACTGAGTGGTGATTCTCGATTTAGCTTAGTCGGGACTCACTCCCTATAAGCCTCGTCGAATATATCAGCCATCCTATCATAAGGTCGCTCAAGTTCGGGTGTAGGACTTATCTCACAACACAGTAACTCCCAAGCAGGTACCCTGAACAACGTATATACAAATGAGTAAAAATATTAATGAAACAAATATATGAAGAAAAATAAACAAGATAGGGATAACCCTAAAAAAGTTAGGACTCCCCAGTGAAGTCTCCATTTTCTGTTGCGGTGAAATTTGGATGTCAAGCTATTGATTAACTTGAATCTTAATTCATTTACAACCGGTCTTTGATTTATCCGAAGGAAAGGTTAAAGGAAGGAAAAACCTAAAGGGGAGAGATCTAAGGTTCGGGGGTTGGTTAAATTTAGGGAAGGTATTAGCACCCTAAACTTCCGTAGTACTCTACGGGAACCTTTTGTTTATTTTTTTTTGTTTATTTCATTAATTATTTTGCTTTAGGGTATATACAAAGGATTGAAAATTAAAAAAGACCTAGGGGTTAATTCTAAGTTTACTCGGCAAGACATCGCATCTTGTGCCTACATATCCTTACGGGAATGGAATCAGAGTAACTGTAGTTCCCCTCAAAAGGGAGGTTAGAAACGTCTTGACTGTGGCCAAGGTTTCAATGGGGAATAAACGTATCTTAGGGACACGCTTACGTGGAGTGTAGAAACTCCAAATCTCTACGTTGAATTGTTAAGTGAATTAGGGTTAGGTTAGGGATTCCGCGGCGGGAAACCCTAAAATGAGCGCGGCGGCTCTTTGACCTAATGCTAGGGATAAAATTGTAATTTGGCCTGCGGCGAGGCATTTGTGAAAATTAGGGTTTGTAGTTTGTAGTTTTGAGGATTTGAAATTGAATGTGTGAAGTTTTACGGACTATTGGCGCGGCGGCCAAACAGTTAGACCTAACCTTCGGATGTGTGCAATGTGACAGAAATAATGGTAAACGCGTGAGATAATTGAATCATGCAAACAGAGAGATAATGTCATAATTTAAACCATGCAAGCAGAAATTTAAAGGCAGAATTTAAAGAGCGATTGTTAAGTTCGCGAGGTTACATGAGAGGAGCAGATACAATATGATAATGAAATTTGAATTGAACAATAATAAAATAAAATAAATAACGGTTCTAGTTATTATTTTAAAAAAAAAGATTTTAGTTATTATTTTAAATTTATCTAAAAAAAAAGTTTTTCTTAAAAATAATAGGTTTTCATATTAATTTGGAAAAGATGTTAATGTTATTTATTTTAAAAAACAGATTTTTATATTATAACAAGTTTTAATAAATTAATGATAACAATAATAATAATAATGACAATAATAATGATAATAATGATAATAATAATAAATAATGATAATAATAATAATAATAATAATAATAATAATAATAATAATAATAATAATAATAATAATAATAATAATAATAATAAAGCAATAATGAATTTTAAATGTGCCAAATAACCCAACAATGTTGCTAACGCAGAAATGCGCTCATCGCAACCAGATCTAAATCGGACGAAACAAAATTTATCGCAAAGAAAAAGAAAATAAGCAAAAAATAGTATTATTGCTCACACAAAAATGCGATCATCGCAACCAGATCGAACTAACACAAATGTCACGCGTCATGCACACAAATGTGCAAACATCGTATCGACATAATTCGATCAAAAATTAATCTTATATATATATATATATATATATATATATATATATATATATATATATATATATATATATATATATATATAAACTCTAACAATTTAAAAATTACATATATATATATATATATATATATATATATATATATATATATATATATATATATATATATATATATATATATATATATATATATATATATATATATATATATATATATATATATATATATATATATATATATATATATATATATATATATATATATATATATATATATAAACGTAACAGTAATAGATGAAGAAAAAGAAATAACGGTAATAGATGAAGAAAAAGAAATAACGGTAAAAGATGAAGAAAAAGAAACAACAGTAATAGATGAAGGAAAAGAAATAACGGTAAACGATGAAGAAAAAGAAACAATAGTAATGGATGAAGAAGAAAAATAAATAACGGCACTCACTCCTCTTAGGTTTTTTTCATTCTCCCCTTTTTCAACAAAGCAACACATGTATATATAGGGAACAAATTAGGGTTAACACCAAATTGTCAATAATGTCCCTAAAGCCCATTTTAAAGCCCAAACTAAATAATTAGTTAAGAAAAAAAATAAAATTTAAATAATTTAAAATAATTAAAATAAACTTAAAATAAAAACTAATAATCCTATTGATTCCTAAAATCAAAAATATTATAAAAAGAACAAAATTTTTTTCAATATTTTTTATTTTATGATTTTTTAGATATTTTTATGAATAATTTAGAAAAAAGTGGAAAAAAATAATATTTTAAAAAATGATTTAATTAAAATACGAAAATAATAATTAAATAAGAATAAAAAACTATTTTTGTTATTTTTTAATGAAAGATAGGAAAATTTAGAGTAAAAATAATAAAAAACAAAAAGTGACAAAGGTGAGATTCAAACTCTCAACCTCTCACACTCACAACTCCTTACACATGTCCTCTTGCCAATTGTGCCATTTTTACTTTTTAGAAAAAAAATGCATGCCATATGATATTTACCTGCAAAAAGTCAAACGACTACACAAATTTGTTAGTAATTGATTAAATGCAATAAAAATGCAATGAAATGCGACGACAAATCTTAGGGAAAAATTTGGGGTATTACATTCACCTTCAAAATTCAGTTGCAAAACCGTTACTCAGCCTCAAATCTCTAACCTCTTTCATCTGAGCACCCTCTAAACCTTTTATAGAACACATTGATGGGCTTTTGATCCACTTTAGAAGCCCAAATCAGGAGATCCATTTTCTGTCATGGAAGTGAAAATTCAATGGTACAGTCGTGTATCCCCTTGCTTCAGTTAGCTGAAATCTCTCCCTTTCAATCATACAAGTCATGGTAAATGTGTTTGGATGGCTAGCTTAGCTTGAATTGGCTTGTGTTGGATTTTGCTTATGTGACTTGTAATTCAAGTAAGAAGTTTACAAAGAAAGTCCATCATTCTGACCTCTACTCAAAAAAGTGTTAATGCAATTGTCTCTAAAATATGTTTTCCAATCCATTTGTGTATTTGGATGATGCATTTTGGACTCATAACTTGAAAATTGCATTTTCCCTCCATGAATCCATTTGAAATTCTTCCATATTCAAGCCATTTTTGGGCATTCTGGACTACAAGTCATTCTAACTCACCATGACCTCTTGTCTAGACTAAAGATGCCATTTGGAACACATCTCATGTTGGGAAAAATTGCATTTGAAGAGTGGAAGATGAAGATATTGACCTATGTTGAGAAATGACTTATAACTCAACTTTCCCAAAATACCCCTGAGTTGCCAAGACCATAACTTGAGTTCTACAACTCCTCTTGAGGACTTCTAGTACTCAAATTAAATCTAAGATCAAGATCTACAACTCTTATGTTGGCCAAGAATCCATTTGAAAACTCATTGATGGGCAAAAGTTGCTTGGAAGTCAGGTGACTATCATAGATAAATTTCAATGTCCTCTGATGACCTCTAACTTGCAAGAACCATAACTTGAGTTCTATAAATCTCCTTGAAGACTTGTAGTACTCAAATTAAAGGTATTGAGAAGATCTACAAATTTCATGTTGGCCAAGGATCCATTTGAAACTTGCATTTTGACTTATCTGGCTTGGAAGTTAAGCCTAAATTAGGGTTTTTTTTACACTGAAACCCTAATCTAATGACCCCTCCTCTTCTTGATCCCTCTTGATTTCCCCTTGGAACAACACCACACATGTACCCCCAAATCAATTCATGACTTCCACAACCTCCAAGCTGACCTTGATACTCTTCAATCACCCAGTTGACCTAAGGTTGCCCTAGGGTTGACCCAGATGAAACCCTAGTTGACTGCATTCAACTGTAGCTCTTGTAATCACACCAATGACTTGACTCATTTTCAAAATGACCCTCTAAGCCCTCCATGATGCTAGTACACATTCCATACCCTCAGTTCATAGCTCATGTCTCATTGATGATCCTCAAACACACCCCTAGATAGGAGAGGAATCCACTACTTGACCTTCTAACCTCTCAAAGCTTCACTTCCTTTCCTGGTGACTTGAATAGACTTAGGCTTGAATAAAACCCCTTTTGATGTGCCTCTTTAGAGAATAATGGCACTTGATCCCCTTGCTGGATGACTTGCTTATGCCATGCTATGCAAATGATTGAACTATGGACATTATCTACTATGCAAATGACAATGCTCTTGAAACATAAATCTAGTAAAATAAGTTGGTCAAATTTTAAGGTGAAACACGTTGGCACCGGTCGCACCTTATTATTGCAGCGTGGACATCTTTCCAAAGGCTGGGCCAGAATAGGCCAGCGTGGATGTCTTTGAGGTACTGGCATGTCCACCATAAGGGGCAGAGTGACAATGAGAGATGATGTCTTCTGTTTCTTCCTCTGGGACACATCGACGGAATATGTTGTCGGCTCCTCTCTTGAAAAGCAGAGGTTCGTCCCAATAATAGTGCTTTAAGTCATGGAAGAATTTCTTCTTTTGCTGATAAGTTAAGTCCGGTGGGAGCACGCCTGCGGCTAAGTAATTTACAATATCAGCATATCAAGGCAGGGTAACTTGTGCATAGATTGCTTCCACGGATTTTTCTAATTCTGGTTCTTCCGAGGTTAAGTGTGGCATATCGCTTTCCAATCTAGCTATCATGCGTTCATAAGGGAAATCGTCATTGATAGGCACTGATTCTTGTTTAATGCCTTCTATTCGGGATAAGTGATCGGCCACTACGTTCTCGGTTCCTTTTTTGTCTCTGATTTCTAAGTCAAACTCTTGTAACAATATGATCCATCGTAATAATCTCGGCTTGGCATCCTTTTTTCTTATTAGGTACCTAATGGCAGCGTGGTCTGTGTAAATGATTATTTTTGCTCCTACCAAGTAGGAACGAAATTTGTCAAGGGCGAACACAATTGCTAGAAGTTCCTTTTCTGTTGTGGCGTAGTTCATTTGGGAAGGATCCAAAGTTCTACTGGCATAGTAGATTGCGTGAAGCTTCTTGTCTTTCCTTTGTCCTAGAATTGCACCTACAGCGTAATCATTCGCATCGCACATGATTTCAAATGGTAGTTGCCAATCTGGTGGTTGCATGATTGGTGCGGTGATGAGGGCTGTTTTTAGTGTTTCGAATGCTTTCAAGCAATCCTCGTTGAAGACGAATTCTGCATCTTTCATTAACAGACCTGTTAGAGGTTTTGTAATTTTCGAGAAATCTTTTATGAATCGTCGGTAGAATCCAGCGTGTCCTAAAAAGCTTTGTATTTCTCGTAAGGTTTTCGGAGGTTGAAGATCCTTTATAATTTTTATTTTTTCTTTATCAACCTCAATTCCTTTGTCAGATATGACGTCTCCTAGAACTATTCCTTGTCGGACAATGAAATGACATTTTTCTCAATTGAGAACAAGGTTCACTTTCGCACATCTTTCGAGTACCATCTCTAAGTTCGACAAACACCCTTCAAAACTTTGTCCGCATACAGAGAAGTCATCCATAAACACTTTCATGATGTAATCTATGAAATCCGCAAAGATTGCCATCATGCATCTCTGGAACGTTGCGGGAGCATTGCAGAGTCCAAACAACATTCGTCGATAAGCAAAAGTGCCATAAGGACAGGTGAACGTAGTTTTTTCTTGGTCATCGGGGTGAATAGGAATTTGGAAAAATCCCGAATAACCATCTAGATAGCAGAAATATGAATGTTTGGCCAATCTCTCCAACATATGATCTATGAAAGGTAAAGGGAAATGATCTTTTCGAGTGGCCTTATTCAGTTTTCTGTAATCGATACACATCCTGCTTCCAGTCATAACTCTTTGTGTTATCGATTCACCTTTTAAGTTCTTTACCACAGTGACACCTCCTTTCTTGGGTACGACGTGCACTGGGCTAACCCATTGGCTGTCGGAGATCGGATATATGATTCCTGCATCTAGTAACTTCTTCACTTTGTCTTTGACCATAGTGCTTAGAATAGGATTTATCCTTCTCTGATGTTCTCTAGAGGTTTTGCAGTCTTCCTCTAGCATGATTCGATGCATACAGAAGGAAGGAATTATACCCTTGAGGTCAGTTATACTATAGCCTAATGTAGTTGGGTATTTTCTTAGGACTTCTAATAGTTTCTTGGTTTCTAACTGTCCTAAATCGGCATTGACTATCACTGGTCTTTTGAATTCGGTGTCCAAGAATTTGTACCTGAGGATTTTAGGTAATTCTTTAAGCTCTAAAGTTGGGTTCTTCGGACTTGGCATGTGATTAGGAGTCAGTGCTAAGATTTCGCTTAGACTATCATCTTCGTATGGCGCACGCCAATTGTCGTCTTCATGAATTTCAGGGATTTGGATTTTCATTATTTCCGAGTATGTAGTTTCTTCCTTCTCCAGTTCCCTGATGCATTCGTCAATGACGTCTACTAAATAGCATGTGTCATCTATGGCTGGTGCTTGTAAGAACTTGGTGAGGATGAATTCTATCTTTTCTTCTCCCACTTCGAATGTTAGCCTACCTTTCTTCATGTCTATGATAGCTCTGGCTGTTGCTAGGAAGGGTCTTCCTAAGATAATCAGGGTAACAAAGTCTTCCTTAATATCCATGATTATAAAGTCGGTTGGGATGTAGAATTGACCTATGCGCACTGGAACGTTTTCCAATATACCGACGGGATATTTGACTGATCGGTCAGCCAATTGCATGAACATTTTGGTTGGTCTTAGTTTACCCATATTCAGCTTTTTGCATATAAATAAGGGCATAACACTTATACTGGCTCCTAAGTCGCACAAAGCTTTGTCTATGACGAACTTTCTAATGACACAAGGTATGGAGAAACTACCTGGGTCTTTTAGTTTAGGAGGCATGTTGTTTTGAATGATCGCGCTACACTCGGCAGTAAGTGTAACTATTTCATTATCCTCGATTTTTCTCTTGTTAGAAAAGATTTCTTTGAGAAATTTAGCGTATGAGGGCATTCGAGTGATAAGTTCTTTGAAAGGAATTGTGATATTCAGTTGCTTCAGAAGTTCTACAAATTTCTTAAACTGCCCTGTAGTTTTGGAATTTATGAATCTTTGAGGATATGGAATCAATGGCTTATACGGCGGTGGAGGCACATGCGGGTTTTCATTTTTGGCGGCCTCTTTCTTGTTATATTCCTTCTCTTCGGTTTCAGACTCCTTTTTTGCCTGTTTATCAGTTTTCTGATGCATGGCTGAGTTTTGACTCCTAGGATCGATCGGTCTATCCAATTCTTTTCCACTTCTTAATAAGACAACGTTTGCATGACCTTTCGGATTAGGTTCTGGCTGTCCAAGAAATGTGCCAGCGGGTGCGGCTGCAGAGGCTTGTTGTTGAGCCACTTGTGATATCTGTGTTTCAAGCATTTTGTGGTGGGTGGCTAAAGCGTCTACTTTGTTGGTTAGCTGTTTAATCTGCTCGCTAGTGTGTATGTTTTGATTCAGGAATTCCTTGTTCATTTGAGCTTGAGTAGCTATGAATTTTTCCATCATCAATTCAAGATTTGATTTTCTAGGGGCATTTGGAGCAACTACGACTGGTTTCTGATATCCTGGTGGAACATCAGGTGCTTGATTAGGTGCATACAATGCGTTATCACTTTTGTAGGAAAAGTTTGGATGGTTTTTCCAGCCTGGGTTGTAGGTGTTCGCGTAAGGATTACCTTGGGCGTAGTTCATCTGGTCTGCAGGGATTCCTGCCAGTAATGGACATTCGGGCGCAGTGTGAGTAGTGATTCCGCACAACTCACAGTTTGGGGTTACGGCAGCTACGGTCGCAGGCGGTGTTACAGTTAAACTGTCGATCTTCTGCGTCAAGGCATCTACCTTAGCGTTGAACTTTTCAAGACTGCTGATCTCGTACATCCCACCTTTTGCTCCGGGTTTCTCTGATGTAGTTCTTTCACCTCCCCATTGGCAATGGTTCTGAGACATGTTCTTGATAAGTTGATAGGCTTCATCGTAAGGCTTATCCATAAGTGCACCGCCCGCGGCGGCATCTACTGTTAATCTGGTGTTGTACAGAAGCCCATTATAGAAGGTATGAATAGTCACCCAATCTTCTAGACCATGGTGAGGACATGCTCTCATCATATCTTTGAATCTTTCTCATGCTTCGTAGAGAGATTCGGCATCTTTCTGTCGAAATCCGTTAATTTGAGCTCTTAGCATAGCAGTTTTGCTTGGCAGAAAGTATCTCGCTAAGAAAACATTCTTCAACTGTTCCCACATCGTAACAGAGTTGGACGGCAAGGATTGTAACCAAGCCAAAGCTCTATCTCTAAGACAGAAAGGAAAAAGACGAAGTCTTATTGCGTCTGGAGTTACGCCATTTGCCTTCACTGTGTCTGCGTACTGCACAAACTTTGTTAAATGTTCATTCGGATCCTCGGTTGCATTTCCTGAGAATTGATGTTGTTGCACAGCTGACAACAATGATGGTTTTAGTTCGAAATCATTCCGATTGATAGCGGGGGCAGCAATGCTACTATGAGGCTCTAGCTGAGATGAGGTAGCGTAATCCTTCAGAGGTCTGTTCTGAGGTCCTTCAGCCATCTTTGATTCTTCTTCAGATTCAGGAGTGTGAGCGAGAAGTTGGGGAATATTACGTCTTCGTTGATGTTCTATGAATCATCTTCCTAAGTGTAGGAAGCGCTCAAGTTCGGCGATTGTTGGTAGCAAAATTTCGCTTTGTGAGCAAGTAATTGGCATGCAATCGATGAACTAGTAAAAGGGAAATAAAATAGTTAACCTAGTCTATACTACGTAACAGAGGTTTACACTATTGACTAAACGGGTCCCTGGCAACGGCGCCAAAAACTCGATCGCAACTTTCTGAGTCTAATTGAACTAACTGCAAGTGCACAGTCTATCGCGTAGTAATAAAGATATCGATCCCACATGGACTCGTAATCAATCTAGTGCTATCGAGTGTTACTATGTTTAGCTAAGTCGGAAAAGGTTTTTAGTCAGTAAGTGCGGAATTAAAGGCTAATTTAAAAGAAAGTTATAAGGATTTTTTAAAATAATAACAAGAGAAATCGGTATGCAATACTTTAGTTTTCGGGAATTCGATATGTCACCGGTGCGGTTTAATATTTTCAAAATAGTTTTCAGGAGAAAATAATTGCTTAAAGACTTTCTTCTCATGTTGGTTGTTGACGCTAATCACAACTCTAAGGCGGAATGTATGCTTTCCCTATCCCATTCGGGGTTAAAATCGCTTTTTGAAAACTATTAAGTTCTGATTCCTTTTAAAGCGCTTTCGCTGTATTTAAAATGAATGCCTAGTTTTTACTATCAGGTTCGAACCCCAGCTTTCGTGTGCCGGTTCGTACCTTAATGAATTTCCCACTGTCGTGGCAAAACTACTGTAAAATAATTTCTCGTTTTCGCGACGAAGATTTATTTAGGAAATTTAATTAAAAACCACGGCCAGAAACATGTTTGAAACGCAGAAAAAGCACCGGATGTTATCGAATCCCTTCCTACTAATTTATTACATACCGATTAATGCAATTTAGCTAGACATGGGATTTAGAACTTGCATAATTGAACAATGGCAGAATAATAAGTAAACATGCACTATAACGGTAATGGAAAATCAATTAATAATAAAAACCTGTAAATAATTCAGCTCTCAGTCCTTGAGTAGTCCTGCACAATGTCGGCAGGATTCTACTTTGGCGAGAATTAAACGGACGGAAAAAGGAATAAAAGCAAGGCAATGGAAATAAAAGAAAAAAAGGAAACAAGAGCAATATTTGGCTTCAGTAATAAAATTCGGCAGCACTTCGTGATCCTTAATGCGGCTCCCTTCTTCTGGTCCTCGGCTCTTCCTTTTATAGCTAAGATTCTCTGCGTGAAGTCCTGAGGAAGTGGAGTTGATGGTGAGACAATGTAGGGAAAACATTCCACCAATATCTCAGTCTTCGTGGACACGTTTTTTTCTGCACGTAAGTTTTTTTTTCCTGCATGACGATCGTGAGGGGGGTGTGACGTTCGTGAGGAGCATGACGGTCGTCATGGGCCGGTGCCAGTCGTGATGCTTGTGATGGGCGTCACATGGGTGTGACGACCGTGACATCAGCAAAATCCTTGTTTCTGTTATTTCTTGTCTCTTTTTCATCTGTTCTGTGCATTTGATCATGGGTTTTCTCTGTCTTGCTCGTTTGGAGTGTGAACTTCATATACCTACAAAACACTTAACAAAATAGCTCGGAACAATCTGAAATCAGGGTGAAACCAAACATTAATAGCATAAAATCATGGCATTTATAATATACGTTTTTGCGTTATCATTCTACTGCATAAATGCCTTGAATCATGAACTTATATGTCATTACTTGTTTGTATTTTCTAGCATCAATTACTATTTTTGTCTGTGTATGGTGCTATTTATCTCCGTGTTCTTTTTTCATTAACTGTGTTATGTGTGGATGTATGTTAATGTTTATCTTGTTGTGCGTGTTTTGAGATGAGCATCTATTATTTGTTTACCATACCTTAACCAATCTTTCTTTCTTTTTGATGTTGTCAAAGGAGGAGAAAGTGTCAAGCATCTCAGTAGAACCATAAAGATCAAAATTGAAGACGTAGCATTTAACGCAAATGAGTAAGTAGGAATGAAGGCATCAAGTAAGGGGGGATAACGCATATCATACATACAGGTTCTATATGTTTTGCCATCATCAAAAAGGGGGAGTATGTGAGGGAAAAGCCTCATATACAATATATGCTTGTTTCGATGATGTCAAAACTTAGCTTCATAGAAGAATCGTTGTTGGGCGTTATCACCATGTTGCATGTGCATAACTTGTTTCTCAAATTTATTTGCTTGCATAAAATATCTCGAGTGTTGTATATAGAGATGTCAAAATCTGTGTCATATGAGTTAAACTTCATTGGTATATCATAGGTAACATCTAAGAGAGTCAAAAGTATGAAATTAGGCATTTTTAGCAATTTCAGGTCTATGAGTCGACCAAAGCTTTGTTCTGCTCGACTCATACTATGTGTCTAGATTTTGTATTTTCTTCAGGTGTGCTCGCGTCGACCTACCGGTCGACTCATACTGTTGGTATTTGTATTTGTCTAAAAATTCAAGCTATGCGTCGACGCATGCCTTGTTCCGGTCGATGCATGGTTGTGTATTTTGCACAATTTTTTCCTCGGGTTAGCTCAGGTCGACCCTGCATTCTGCATGGGTCGACCGCTCGCTGTTTTATGCTACTTTTCTGTTATGTCTATTATTTTTGGAAAGTGGTTTTATTAGTTATAACAGTTTTGTATGGTATAAATAATCAGTTGCTCTTTTCACTTCATAACATTGAGAAAAACAAGAAAAATGAAATAAGTGCCAATTCAGTTTTCATCATCTTCATATTCATAGCATACCACAACAATCACACACAATAATCTTTGTTGTGCATTATGCATTGTTAGAGGTGATAACATTCGAAGTCGCTGATTGGGTAATCTGGTTCGGGTTGAGGAATTGACGGGTTTTTCTTAAATAAAACCTCTAGGTTTTTGTCCTCCAAGATTCTCTAAATTTGGGGGGTTTTGCATGATTCTTCTCAAACATATTCATCCAAGTGAAGGTAATCGAGGAGTGGTGGGTTACGTCGATTTAGTAATGGTAAGTGGAGGATTATGAAGGAGAGTTTCGGGTTCGACACGCGAGTGATTGAAATCAGCCGGGTTAGGTTTTGAAGACGGAAGGTTGTTCAAACATAGAGCCGCAATCAGAGGTTTATTCACAAGCTGTCGAAGGACTTGATTCGACTCGAGTCAAGGGGCAAGAAGAGATAGCATCTACAACAACAAGGGTGTTTGTTTGTTTGATTGCTATTTAATTCTTGTATATACAATTCTACAACAGGTTAAATTTATATTATAAGGTCTCAATTCTATTATTAGAATTGAGGGCAGATGTACCCCAAAGCGAGGACGACGGGGGAACTGCCTCAACAAATCGTTGCGTCTTTTGCCTTATATTTTATATTGCTTAATGTTTGTGGTTTTTAGTGCAAACAATTATATCAATCTAGGACCGATTTGAATCTAAAATGATTTTGAATCTATGATTGTACAAGGAAACTTGAGCTACTCACTCAAAGCGGAACTCACTTGTTGTGCTCTGTACGCCAAGTGTTAGATAAATTGTCTGAACCAAAAGCCTTGTGTGCTGCCCATTTATTGTTGAATATTTTAAGGCATTGGAACTAGTCATACCAAATTGTGAGCTAAATCAAATTGATAGTGTGACTAGCATAGTGATTCTCATTACTCGTTATCGGATTCCATAGGCTTGGCGCATATCCGGTTTTCTAGTAACCGTTCATTATAGACGGTATAGTTCCTCGGCCGCTTCCGTAAACTAAACAATTTTTAAACACCAATTTTATTTGGTAGTGCCGACTCTTTTGAGAAAGGGATCTATTCAACCCCCCCTTCTAGATCTGTGCCATCGTCTAACAATAAATACTAACAAGAGGTTCCTATAGAGTACTACAGTTACTTAGAATGCTAACACCTTCCCTAGGTATAACCAACCCCCGAACCTTAGATCTCTAGCTGTGTTGTTACATAGTTCACTTAGGATTTTCTTTGATCTTTACCCTTTCCTTTGGATAAATCAAAGCACGATGGTGAACTTCATGATTTGTGATTCAAGTTAATTAATAGCTTGATTTCTGATTCTCACCGGAACAAAAATGACGACATCACTGGGGAATTCCCCTAAGAGGGTTAAGCCCACCTTGTTTGTATTTGTGTTTGCTATAGGTTTGCTTGCTTGTATACCTGTATATTTGTAAATATCTGTGTGTGTGTGTGTGTGTGTGTGTGTGTGTATATATATATATATATATATATATATATATATATATATATATATATATATATATATATATATATATATATAATATATATATATATATATATATATATATATATATATATATATATATATATATATATATATATATATATATATATATATATATATATATATATATCTGTTTGTGCTTGGGTTTTTCTGTATGCAGGGTGGTCACCTTGAGTAGTGAGTTAAGTCCTAAGCTGGACTTGAGTGTACATTTATGATAAGATTGTGATATGATCTATAGTTAGCTGTTGGGAGTAGTCCTAACATGTCTAGCATATGATAACCATGCTCAGTGGAGGCCCCTTTGGGATTACTGATGTCTGATACGAGTAGTCGTATTGGCATTACTTTTTCTGACTTGGGAGTCCGTGAAGCTGAGGACCTTTAGTTACCCATCACCCCTCTATGCCTTTTAGGATGTAGTGCAATGATTATCCATGTGTAGACCTGTGATGGTTGTAATGCGATACTACGCTCAAATGAGTTTATCTTGAGAATATTATTGGCTCGCATGAGTAGTCATGTAAGTTGATAATATCTGAAAGATTTATCGATGACTCTGGAAACTTTTTAAAACCCTATTTCTCAGATTAAGAACCCATAGTACACACCTTTGGGATGGGTAGACCATGGCTCCACGCTCGTGATCTTCAAACCTAGGCCCTTGTTTATTTTTCTGTACATGTCTGTATATATGTGAATATCTGTATACGTGTATTTGTGCATGCATTGCTCCACACATTCCTGCGTTCATGAGTAGCCATTTGGTTTCAAGGAATTCAGTTGTTCTTTCCTTTGCAAAAATCAATAAAGATCATGGATTTTGAAATGAAACTCTTCAGTTTTTCCAGAAAATGTTTGCAACTTCCTTTTAAGTTCCTTGAAACCATTTGGCTTGCCTTTGCACTGCATGTGCATGTCGTTACATTTGCATTTACATTTCTCTACCTTGAGTCTTGTCTTCTTCCTCTATCTCTAGAAGGATACTTAGCACGCATTATGGACAAATGGAAACGATGAGTGAGCTTCTAAAAGGCCAGGAAGCCTTAAAAGTGGAGATCAGGATCCTCAAAAGTCAGATGAATTGGGTTTTGGAGACCTTGCAGAACTTGATGAAGAAGGAGGGGCATTCTCACCCTGTTGCACCCAGAGAAGTTGTCACTTCATCATCTCCTGTGGTTTTTCCAACTCAAGGACCTCCTCAGTATCAACGGTCAGACCACCGTCAACCGCGTTAGTACGTTCTACCAAGGCCAAGGAAGCCAGAGAGGCAGTTCACTTCGCTACCAATGTCATAAAGTCATATTTTTCCAGATTTAATCAAAAGTGGATTGATAATGCCAAAGAAGATAGATCCAATAATCCCTCCATACCCACCAGGCTTTGACGCCAATTCTCGATGTGGCTACCATACTGGAGCATAAGGGCATTCAACTAAAAACTGTAATGTGCTTAGGAGAAAGGTTCAAAATTTGCTTGACTCCAAGATGATCTTATTCATGCCTCAAAGCATTTAAATAAACAATCCTTCACCATTTCATGTGCCTTTTCCGCAACAAGGACACGCACCTGAGGAAACTGCATGTCAACCAGCATTTGGGCTTGCGCCAAAATGCCATCCTCATCAGGTGGTTACCGAAAGAGCGTCCAACATTCATTGGTTGTTTCCCCTCGATGTGCTCAAGGGCAGAACATGAACAAAAAGAATCCTTTCAAAAGAAATAGGGCCTGTTATATGCCGATTCATGTGCCACTTAGTAAGATTTATCCGCTATTAATTCAGAACTCGTTGGTCACTTCGCGAGCTCTTAACCCTGTGCTAGGACCGTGGCACAATGCAAAATTGAATAGTGAGTTTCAATAATGGGATGAAGGACATGACCTAGATACTTGTTTGGCATTAGGATCTGTTGTGCAAGAGATAATCTATGAAAAAGATCTGATCCTCAAAGAAGATCACCCAGAAGTTGAATGCAAGTACCATACTGGAACAATGGGACATTTGGTTGAAGAGTGCAAAGGTTTTGGGTTGAAGTTGCAAAGCTTGTTGAAGCTACTAAAATCTCAAGAAGGTAAGTCAAGTGCCAATGTCTCAACTCTTGAGGCAAAAGACAAAAGACCTATGAGGCCTCTCAAGGTTCTGTACCACAAGGAGCAAGTAATCAGTGATGGAGGTGTTCCCCTATTTAGACCTGGAAATTGAGTTGTTAAAGTCAATTCTCCAAAGTTATCAGTATTTTAATTATTACAGTATTTTCAGTTGTATTTTCCTTGCTTTTTGATTTCATGTATGCTTGTAAGCTTTGTTGTTTGTTGAATTGGCAAGATTAATTATATGTGTGCATCTTTTGGATTAATTCATTCGTATCCACTCATTTCCTTTTATTGTCATAAAAAATGATTAAAAAAGAAAGCAAAAATATTTATCTTTTCCCATCCACTTATCTTTATAAAACTGTTGTTTAAGAAAACATTAGGGAGGATGACGAAAAAATTATATCCATAACTATTGTTGGCATGCTTTCAATTAAACTTTGCCGATGATGTAAGGCCTTGTTTCAATCCCCAAAAATTGGAGAAATAAAAAAAATAATCTCTCATTAACCCTTTCAAGCCTAGAAGTATGAGGTCTCTTTATTTACAAATAAATCAATAATCTCAACCTTGGGGTGGTTAATTCTCAGTTAACTTGGCGATATGTGCATACAAGACACCCTTCATATAAAGTTTGTGCTCACAGGTTTCCCTTTGCACACAACAAACAAGTGTCGAAGATATCTTCCAAGACTAAAGGCCAATGATGGTTCACCATCACCACACTAGGTAGTCACCTTCCTTCTCAAAAAGGAAAATTAAAAAAAAAATCAAAGAGAGAAAAAGTTCGCCAACTCAAAACCTATGAAGGAGACTTAGGAAAAAATGGGGCATCCCGCTGACTGTAAACATCAAAAGAAACAGTTCAAGCAAAAGTTAGGGATAATGAAAAAAGGATGACTTTAAAGCTTTCACTCTGAAAGTCCTCAATAGCAAAAACAACCAAATGTTGTAAGAGAGTAGTGACTACCCTAGGTTTTTGAACTATTAATAACTATCTTCAGTTCAAATCCTAACCTATAAGAACCTGAATGCATATCCTAAGTTAACTGAACGTATGATTAAAGTTCATTATGAATATTGGATGGGGACAAACAAACTTTGAGCCTTTATCCTTGGTTTCATGAACCTTGAACCAAGCCACGTTACAACCCTTAAAAGACCTAATTGAGGTAAGGTTGTTTTGAAAGCATACTACAACAAGGTTGGATAACCTGACTCCTAATGATCTTAGCTTTTTGTTGATCACTTCATCTTTCATTCTGTAAATGACAAGTTCCACTTTGTTTTTTTAATCTTTGAATCACTCCATTGTGTTTGTTTTACCAATAAATTTTTGTTTTCAAAAGCTTACATGAATGTTACATTAAAATTGCCAATTTTTAATAAAAAAATATTGTTTGCAAGATAATCCAATATCAAAGGAGTCCCAACAATTGCAACCAGCTAGGGAATTTGACTTGGTAAAGGAAGTTCAACCTGGGGAAACCAATTTGGAGGATTTGTTAATCACTTATCCCCATGAGTTAATGAATCGGGGGCAGAACTCTTCAAAGTTCAGAATATTGGAGCTCACCGTCTTGAGGTCATATTATAGCGGGTTGTTTCCCAGCTCTTTTAAAGGTGAGCCACTCCAGACCAGTTTATCAGGAGTAGTCAAATCGAAATTAGATAAATCTCTCGAAGATCAGTTAGTCTGGGGCAACTCTCTCACAAATCCACTAGCTAACAGGGGAAAGTTTGTTCCCCAGTTTTTACCCCCACAGTATGACGAACAAGTTTGAGAACTTTGTTATGCAATTGCAGTTAAACTAGGGCAGTTACGTCGAGATCTGTGAATCTCTCCAAGAGTTTGGGGATATTGAAGCATCTTGTATGTCAATTTTTTTGTAAAATCCTCTTGATGATTTCTTCTTGTAGACCATGTAATTTGGGGCAGGGGAAATTTGACGATTATTATGCAAGATAGAGTGCAAAGCTACTTTGTTCTTGTGACATCTTTCGCCAACTCCCCAGTAAGTTGTTATTTCAGTTGATCTTGGCAATTCTCCATGGATTTTTTCTCTTCCAACAAAGAAATCAGGCTCATGATGGCAATCTGATGAAGTCATGACGTTATATCTTGAGTGAAATACTCTTTTCCCCAGAGAAGGTTGTAACTTTGAAGTAGAAATGTGTTGTTCTACATGTTTATCCCTAGTGATGTTCCAATCTTGTGAGGTTAGCTAGGTATCCTGGTTGAGATGTTTATTTCATCCTTAGTTTTGCTTCCCTTTGTCTGTTTTGTCAATATAAGCATAAGCATTAAACATGGCATGCAAGCATTCATACATATGCATGGTATTTGAGCATTTTTGCTACCATTCCGGAGTTTACCTGTTTCGTTCACTTTGGTGTTTATTCCCCAAGTGACTGGGTTTATCTCTTCTCTACAATAGAGTTGTCATCCCTGTAACACTCTAATTTTTTACCCCTAAGATCCCACATTTCATTTGCATCATTACATACACAAACAAGATCACAACATTGGTTCTCCTTCCCTCCTTGGTGGTTTTGCTTCTAAGGGAGATCATCAAGCATGTGTGTTGCACTTACTTTCTTTATGTTTGCTTTTGTTTACTAACTTCTAACCAAAATACCAAAAATATATTGCAATCGCCTGTTTTTCTTTCTCTGTGTATTTAGGGTTTTGCAGGGAGATCCATGGCAAGTGCATTTATCAGTGGGTTTCAGTCGTGTATTTCAAACTGTTTGTGTCATTTGTTTTTAATGTTCTCGTCCACTTTTGAGTCTTTTGATTATGTTTTCATCTTTATTTTCATATGTCATTGAACAAGTCATGTTTTGATGTTTTTATCATTTTATGCCGCTGGTGCGTTTAATTTGGTTGTTTGTAGTGTGTTTTCAGTATAGCAAGAAGTTGGTGATCTGACATCCGTGTGAAGTCGTTCCGGGTACAAAGACTGCCGAGAAAATGGAACTCTTTGAAGAGAAATCTAGGAATGTCAGTAGCCTGACACGGGTGCCCGTGTCCCATGACACAGCCCGTGTCAGGACCCTTGAAGATGAAGAGCGTGACCCAAGAGTCAGCAAACTGACACGGTCACCCGTGTCCCATGACACAACCCATGTCAGAACCCCTGAAGATGAAGAGTGTGACCCAAGAAGTCAACAACTTGCACGACCACCTGTGTCCCATGACACGGCCCGTGTCAAGGCTACTAAAAGTGAAATGTTTTTATTTTGTTTTATGCTGACTGTTGCTATCTCGGAGGGCAGTTTAGGCATCTCACAGTATAATTTAAATTCTGATATATTAGACGCATTGTGGCTTAGAACGAAGGGAGTTTTTAGTTTTTTGTTCTTGTTTTTACACTTTGGAGGAGATTTCCGGAGAATGAGGATCGATCAAAAGCGGAAGCGATTGATGATCCAAGAACCTCAATCCTTATTTTAATGTCTGTCTTCCTTTTATTTTTCTATGTTTTTGTTTTGATTAAGAACATGATTGGCTAAACCCCCCATTGCTAAATTGCAATGTATTGATCTGTGTTTGAATTATTTTATGAGATCTATGTTTTTCCCCTTTTATCTTTTATTTTGCAACGATCTTAAGGCAGATTCGTATTGGAAAATGGAATTCGATTGACGGTTAGGTTTAGGTCTGAAAAACCAATCTAATGATTTTGCAAAATAATACTACGGTAGATATTGCCTAGGAATAGGGATACCCCGTAGTAATGTGTTTATTATATCAGAACTATTGCCTGATGATTTTCGTGGGCAACTAAGGAATTAGTGTGTAGGAAAAATTATCAAAGGATTTTTCATTAAGGAATTAAGGAAAACTAATTTGGGAATTTGACATATACCAAGGTTGGAGGCATGTCTCTTAAAATAATTTTTTCTGGTCTTCACAGAGCAATTTATCCACTTCCCTAGCATTGTTCTTATTATTACTATAAACCTTTATTTTCCTATTTTATTTTCTTGAGTAATTTTATTCGTTTATATAACTTTTAAAAATAACCCCAAGGTATTTTTGTTCCTTTGAATCATTAAAAAAATGTTGGTTCCTACGCAGTCCTCGAGATCGATACTCGGGAACTTTTCCCTTATTACTAAATCGGTAAAAATAGTACACTTGCTATTTTTCCGATCAACGTTTTGGCGCCGTTGCCGGGGATTTCCAAATTAACTTTGTTTTTAGGATTCAAAAGAAATTTTGTTGCTCTGCGACTAAAATTTTTATTTTTTTTTGCTTTATTATCTTTTTGGTTAAAATATCTAACTTCTGTCTAACTGCGTATGCGAGGTTAGGCCTCAGCTAAATTTTCTTTTGATACAGAACTAGAGCGAGCATTGCACGAAAGACTTAGAAAAGCTAGAGTTGAAAGACTGGTAGGGTCAAGTTCAAGCCCCGGTGTTCTGTTAGTTGAAAGAGAAGAAGAGGTATCTGTGCATAGTGAGCACAGTGATTCAGAAGCAGACAGGTAGACAACACCAGAAACTATTCAAATGGCTGGGAATCAACCTCAGCCTGAAAGACTTTTGGGAGACTATGGAGGGGCCAATGCTCAACCAAACTGGATGACCATCGTAAATCAACCGGTGAATGTGGCACACTTTCAGCTACATCCTTCCAGCATTCGCCAGTTAGAGAGCAAGCCTTTCTCTGGAAGAATCAACGAAGATGCAAACAAGCATCTACAGAGATTCCTAACGACTACCACATATTTGAAGATAGAAGGCCATTCTAAAGAGGCCAAGAGACTTGTTATGTTTCCTTTCACACTGACTGATGATGCGGAAGAATGGTCCTACTCATTTCCAGCTGGGAGTATCACCACATGGCAAGAGATGGAAACTGCATTCCTTCACGAGTATTTTTCTGCTTCAGTGTTTATTCGAAAAAGATACGACATTGTCAATTTCAAAAAAAAAAGGGGAATCTCTAGGAGATGCATATAAGAGGTTTAAGAGGTGTCTGGCGGCATGTCCTACTCATAACATGGATGCCACTGAGCAGATGCAGAACTTTGTGAATGATTTACGACTCAAGACAAAACAGCTTATAGACACTACTGTCGATGGCTCAACTAATTTCTCAACAGTCACTGGTATCAAGAGGATCATAGAAGCAATGGCCACCAATGAACATCTTGAGTTGTATGATCGCACTGTGAACCAACCAGAGGGTAAGATTGATTTGAAGCTGGCGGATCAGGTTGTTAAAATGGAGGATCAAATTGCCGCCGAGGTAGAGAGAAGGTTAAAGAAGATGAATATTGGAACTCAGACAGTGGCACAAGTTGAACCAGTTCAAGCGGTACTTTATGAAATATATGGTGGACCGCACTTTTCTATGCATTGTGTGGCAACTCAAGAGCAGGTTGAACAAATTAATATGTTGAGGCAGAACAATCCTTATGCCAACACATATAATCCAGGTTGGAAAAATCACCCTAATTTCTCATGGAAAGATCCGCAAGGAAATGTGCAGAAACCGGTTCAAGGCCAACAACCGTACCAACCACAGCAACAACAATATCAGCAGCCACCATACCAACCTCAATATCAACAAGCTCCTAGAAAAGCTGATTGGGAGGTCGCCATTGAAAAGATGGCTGCCCAAAGTTCACAATTTCAAGAAGAGACAAGGAGCAACTTAAGGAATACTGGTGCGTCAATTAAAAATCTTGAAGTTCAGATGAGTTAGATTGCTCAACAACTTGCGAGTTCTCAAGCGCCGGGTACACTTCCAAGTGCTACAGTGCCAAATCCAAAAGATCACCACCAAGTTAAGGCTGTAATAATAAGGCGTGGTAAATCTAAGGAAGTGGAAGAAAAATAATCATAGTTGAATGATCATATGATTGAAGTGGAACTGGAAATAAAAGATAATGATGTAGTTGAAGAAGAAGTGGTGACACCAGCACCAGTAACTAAAGAAAAAGTAGTAGAACCGAAATCGGTGATCAAACTCCCTTATACCTCAAGGAATAAAAAGAAAGGACAACAGGAGAAGAATTTCGAAAAGATCCTTGAGTTGTTTAAAAAGCTAGAGCTGAACATTCTGTTATTGGAGGCACTTGAGCAAATTCCCACCTATGCTAAATTCATGAAGGATATCATTTCCAAGAAGCAAACCATTGAGTCCGAACCTGTTATTCTAACCAAAATTTGTAGTTTTATTTTGCAAGGTTTAAAGATTCCGGTGAAGAAGAAAGACAGCAGAGTTGTTACTATTCCATGCACTATTGGTGATAGGTCATTCAAGAGAGCTTTAATCGATTTGGGGGCAAGTATTAGTCTCATGCTTTTGTCCATCTACAAAAATTTGGGTATTGGTGCAATTCAAGATACTCGGATGACTCTTCAATTTGTGAATCATTCAGTTAAGCGGCCTTATAGAGTTGTCCAAGATATTCTTGTGAAAGTGGATAAGTTTGTGTTTCCGGTTGATTTTGTGATCCTTGAAATGCCGGAAGATGAAGAAATTCCTTTAATTTTGGGCAGACCATTCTTGGAAACCAGGAGAGTCATGATAGACATGGAGGGTGGTACTCTTACCTTGAAGGTTTATGACGAGGAGTTAAAAATTGATGTTAGGAATACCATGAAGCATAAAGAGGATTTTGGCACAAGTAGCAACATACAAGTGTTAGAACAAGTGGTAGAAAGTGAACATTTGGATAGTGTGTCCCAATTACCTCTCCAGAGAGTGTTGAGCATGTCGATTTTTAAGGAAGATAAAGAAGTTGATGGTAGTGATATGGAAGTGGTAGCAATGTTGGAGACTCAACCTGTTCAAAAAGGATCCCGACCACATCAGTGGGAAGATCTAAGGCAACCTATAATGTTGCAAGGTAATGAAGAAAAGCCGAAAAGTGCAGAGTTGAAACAACTTCCTGAGAATCTCAAATATGTTTTCCTCGACATTGAAGAAAAATGTCCCACTATCATTAGCTCTAGTTTGAAAACTGTCCAAGAGGACAAGTTGATTGGAGTTCTGAAAAAGTTTAAAGGTGCTATTGGGTGGAAAATTGAAGACCTCAAGGGTATAAGTCCTACAGTTTGCATGCACAAAATTCTTATGAAAAAAGATCGCAAACCGGTTGTGCAGCCCCAAAGGAGACTGAACCCCGTTATGAAGGAGGTAGTGAGAAAGGAAACGTGAAGTTGTTGGATGCATGACTTATCTATCCTATATCAAACAGTTCATGGGTAAGTCCTGTTCAGGTGGTGCCCAAGAAAGGAGGTACAATTGTGGTAACCAATGAAAAGAATGAGTTCATTCCTACTAGAACGGTCACTGGTTGAAGGGTGTGCATTGACTACAGGAGGCTAAATTTAGCCACAAGAAAAGATCACTTTCCATTGCCATTCATTGACCAGATGTTAGAGAGATTGGTTGGGCATGACTACTATTGTTTTTTGGATGGGTACTCCGGGTACAACCAAATTGCGATTGCACCGGAGGATCAAGAGAAGACGACATTTACATGCCCGTACAGTGCTTTTGCTTATAAAAGGATGTCATTCGGGTTGTGTAATGCCCCAGCGACGTTTCAAAGATGCATGACTTCCATTTTTGCTGATATGCTCGAGAAGCATATGGAAGTCTTCATGGATGACTTCTCTGTTTTTGGTTCTTCGTTTGATAACTGTTTAACTAACCTTTCACTTGTTTTGCAGCGATGTCAGGAAAGTAACTTGATCCTAAACTGGGACAAGTCCCATTTTATGGTACGAGAGGGCATTTTCCTTGGTCACAAGATCTCACACAAAGGGATCAAAGTCGATCAAGCCAAAGTGGAGGTGATCTCTAAGTTACCACCACCGGTGAATGAGAAAGGTATTCGAAGTTTCTTAGGCCATGCGGGTTTCTACTGTAGGTTTATAAGAGACTTTTCCAAGATAGCTAAACCGTTAACTTCCTTGTTGGTAAAGGATAAAGCTTTTGTGTTCGATGAGGAGTGTGATGATGCGTTTAAAAAGCTGAAAAATAAATTAGTGTCAGCACCAATTGTGATTGCCCCCAATTGGTCTCTACCTTTTGAGATCATGTGTGATGCTAGCAACATCGTCGTTGGGCCTGTGTTGGGACAACGGAGAGATAAGCTGTTGCATGTTATTTACTATGCTAGTCATGTTTTGAACCCTACACAGATGAATTACGCAACTACCGAGAAGGAGTTGTTAGCTGTGGTGTATGCCTTTGATAAATTCAGGCAATATCTATTGGGTTCGAAATACTGACCATGTTGCTTTAAAACATCTTTTTGCTAAGCAGGAATCAAAACCCAGGCTCCTGAGATGGATCTTACTTCTCCAGGAATTCGATGTGGAGATTCGTGATAAGAGAGGGTGTGAAAACACCGTAGCTGATCACCTCTCGCGAATGTCACCGATTAAAGAGAATGAGGACAAGTGTCCTATAAAGGATGATTTTGCTGATGAACACATTCTAGCTATTTCTGGTGTTCCGTGGTTTGCAGATTACACAAATTACTTGGTCGGTGGTATCATACCTGACGATTTTGATTCTAATAGAAGAAAAAAGTTTGTTCATGATTGCAGGTTTTACTTATGGGATGATCCGTTTCTCTACAAAAGAGGAGTGGATGGATTGGTCAGAAGATGTGTACCAGAGGAAGAACAGAGAGATGTGTTGAAATCATGTCATGATTCAGAGTACGGAGGACATTTCGGTGGGGATAGAACCACAGCCAAAGTTCTCCAATCGGGTTTGTATTGGCCCTCTGTGTTTAAAGATGCTCAAGAGTTGGTGAAAGAATGCGACAAGTGCCAGAGAACTAGGAATATTTCAAAAAGAAATCAAATTCCCCAAAATTTTATGTTGGAGGTTGAATTGTTTGATGTTTGGGGCATAGACTTTATGGGGCCGTTTCCACCATCTCTGGAAAGAACTACATTTTGGTTGCAGTGGACTATGTCTAGAAATGGGTTGAAGCTGTGGCTTTGCCTACTAATGATGCAAAGGTTGTGGTGAAGTTTTTGAGAGAAAACATTTTTGCAAGGTTTGGAGTTCTGAGAGCATTGATAAGTGATGAAGGAACTCACTTCCTAAATCACCTTATGGAGAGACTCCTGTAGAAGTACAATGTGAAGTATCGGGTAGCCACTCCGTATCATCCTCAAACAAGTGGTCAGGTAGAGGTATCAAATCGACAACTCATGCAGATTTTGGAGAAAACTGTAAGTTCGTCACAGAAAGATTGGTCAACGAAGTTGGATGATGCATTATGGGCCTACCGAATAGCTTTCAAAACGCCATCGGTATGTCACCATACCAACTTGTCTACGGAAAAGCATGCCATCTACTTTTAGATCTAGAACACAAGGCATTTTGGGCAACCAAATTCTTGAACATGGATTTATCCCTAGCCGGAAGTTCTAGAATTCTTCAACTACACGAGTTGGAAGAGTTTCGGAATCACGCTTATGAAAATGCCAAACTTTACAAGGAACAAAAAAAGAAATAGTATGATAAGAGGATACGGAGAAAATAGTTTTGGGAAGGACAACTTGTCCTCATATACAATTCTCGGATGAAGCTATTCCCAGGAAAGTTACGGTCCAAATGGTCGGGATCATTTGTGGTTCACAAGGTTTTTCCACATGGAGCTATTGAGTTGAAAAATCAAGCCAATGGAGATACCTTTAAAGTAAATGGGCAGAGGATGAAACCTTACTACCAAGGAGACTCAGCCGGCCAAGTGGATGTCATTCGTCTTACCATGTAGGATGGACGACCGTCGAGCCATGTGACGTTAAACACAACGCTTTGTGGGAGGCAACCCATGTTTTTCTTTGCTAATTGTAGTTTTGTTTATTTTACAGATGTCTAATTCATGTCAATTCCCGAGTCGATGTGAGGAAGAAAAAGTCCAGAGAAAGCGGATTAAAATGACCATTCAATCAGAGCATTTCAGACATATCAGGTCCCTGACACGGGTTGCCGTGTTGCATGACACGGTCCGTGTCAGGAGATGGATGAACTACAGGGAAATTTGAGGCTGAAGGTCAGTGGTGTGACATGGGTGCTCGTGTCCCATGACACGGACCGCGTCACAAATATCAGGTGCATTCAAGTGTGTGGCTTCAGTGGGTACAACACGGGTGTCTGTGTCAGGAGGCGTATCAGTCAAATTGTTTTACAAATATTTGTAACTCCCTCTTAATTTGTGGGCCCCATCACACTTACTATCTCATTTATAAATTATAACCTTCTCATTAACCATTACTACTTCATCTTCTCCCCTCTTCCTTTAAAAAAAACCCTAAAACCCCATAACTTCTCCTCTACAAACCTCCACTTTCTCTAACACCCACCCCTCAAAACCATTTCCTCTCTTCACGAAAAACACTCTACTCATCACCGTGGTCAGTTCTACGGTGACACATTTCTCTAACTGTGATTTCCAATTTTCAGTGTGTTGTGCAGGGATACATTATGCCTCCTCGAAGAGATACCGGAAAAGCAGTGGCCGAAACTTCTCGCCCTCAAAAAAGGACGCACCGCATGGAAAATGCTCACAACATCTTGTTTAAGGAGACGGCCCATCAAAAGAAGTATTCGTCATTGGTCAAGCGTAAGCTAATACCTACCAGGTACATCTGTAACGACACTCTTGATAATTTAGGGCTAAGAATTGAAGTGCATAGAATGTTTCATACCCTTGGAATGCTTGAGTATATGCAGTTTGAAACGCCGACCTTTGAGCGCATAACGTTTGAGTTTCTGAGCACTTTGGACTTTCAGCTTAAGCACAGGTGGACAGGTGCTGATGAAGAATATTTCGATACTTTGAGATTCCGTCTTTTTGATAATGATCACACTCTGATCGTGGCTGAATTGGGATGAGTTCTGAAGCTCCCCAGTCTTGGACCTGGAGCACCCCCGAGTAATTTTAGTGCGGGATATTTTTGGAAAGCCATCACAGGTAAATCTGATTATGTCGCGAAGGCAGCAAAGCCCTCCGGCATTCATAACCCATGTTTCAGGTATGCTCAAAAAGGACTGGCGTGCACACTATTTGGCAGAGGTGACAGTATTGGGGTGGCGACACAGAAGGAGTTGTACTTGTTATATGGCATGGCCAACAAGGAGCTCATCAATGTAGCTGCCTTTGCAGCTGATCATTTGAAGCGTGTTGGAAATGCAGCTTCAGGAGAAATATCTGTGGGAGGGATGATAACCCAAATTGCAGACCACTTTGGGTACATTCCTCTTCTGATGTAGGAACGTATGGTTCCAGGTAAAACTAAGATCGACTTAGCTACTCTCACCAACCAAGGTATGATAGAAGTTTTTAATAATTACTACTCTTTGGTAAGCCGTAATAGACACCTGCTAGCTTTACCGGCTCCTGATTTCATTAGCATTGAAAACGAGACTAATTGGTTATATGAGAACCTTATGCAGGACGAGGAAGAGCCATTTGATGAATTTGCAGGTACCGATGATGAAGAAGGAGATCGTACTGAAGAAATCCCTGTACCGAGTGGATGCGGCAGATGACGTTGCGAGACCAACCTCCTTAGTAATAAGCTCGGTGAATCCCCTCTTACTAGCACTTCAACAGTGGGGACACTGTTGAGTTCAAGTGTGGGGGTATTTATTTATGTGTTTTTTTTCATATTATGTCATTTGATTTGAGCATTTTATCATGTGTTGGTTGTCAGTTTGAAATCATGTTTGAAGATCTGTAGTGAAAACGCCCTGAATTTGAGCTGAGAAAAATAATTCTGATAATAATGTGGTTGAGCTGTTATGCGAGTGAGTGATGAGAAGGTATATAGAGTGTTCAGTGAAAAGAACCTTGAAGAGGAAATTGGAAAAATCTTGAGATTTAGGTAGAGTGCAAGCACCCTGAGTTTCCCGAGTAAGGAACGAGTCCGACGTGTAGATTTGTACCATAATACTTTGATCTGAGAAGTACTCCCTTAGTAGTTTTTCTAGACAGTCGGGCTTATTCTATAAGAATTGTGTGTGCAAGGTTGGTTTAAAAAAAAATCAAAAAGTGAGAATAAAGGCAGTTAGACGACCGATCCTTCTAAGTTGGGTAACCCTCACCCGGTTATTCAGCCCAACGACGGTTGAACCTGAAAGTCGTCCCTAAGTGGACAAAGAAAATAACAGTTCCAAAGAAAAAATTGATCAATCTTGTGCATACGAGGAAAAATCATAAAAGCCTTAAAGTGATTGTCCGAATGAAAAGGGTTGAAAATCGAAAAATAAGACTTAAGTCCAAAGCATAGTCAGAGAGGTTACTGAAAGGGAGATTGAGGTCCGTGGTTTCGCCGCGGTTTAGTGTTTGTGTGATACCTCTATTCATGTAGTAGTACCGAGACTAATCTTCGAGTGACTTGGAACGAGAATCTCACGTATGAGTATCAGCACTGTAACTCGCAGTTCTTGAGACGATTCATTTTTGCTGTAAATTGTTTTGCGAGCTTTTTGCTTGAGGTCAAGCAACAGTTCAAGTTTGGGGGAGTTTGATTAGTAAGTTTCAGTCGTGTATTTCAAACTATTTGTGTCGTTTGTTTTTAATGTTTTCGTCCGCTTTTGAGTCTTTTGATTATGTTTTCATCTTTATTTTCATATGTCATTGAACAAGTCATGTTTTGATGTTTTTATCATTTTATGCAGCTGGTCTGTTTAATTTGGTTATTTGTAGTGTGTTTTCAGTATAGCAAGAAGTTAGTGATCTGACATCCGCGCAAAGCTGTTCCGGGTACAAAGACTGCCGAGAAAATGGAAGTCTTTGAAGAGAAATCTAGGCATGTCAGTAGCCTGACACGGGTGTCCGTGTCCCATGACACGGCCCGTGTCAGGACCCCTGGAGATGAAGAGCGTGATCCAAGAGTCAACAACCTGACACGGTCACCCGTGTCCCATGACACGGCCCGTGTCAAGACCCCTGAAGATGAAGAGCGTGACCCAAGAAGTCAGCAACCTGACACAGCCACCCGTGTCTCATGACACGACCCGTGTCAGGGCTACTGAAAGTCAAATGTTTTTATTTCGTTTTATGCTGACTGTTGCTATCTCGGAGGGCAGTTTGGGCATCTCGCAGTGTAATTTTAATTCTGATATATTAGACGCATCGTGGCTTAGAACAAAGGGAGTTTTTAGTTTTTAGTTTTTGTTTTTACACTTTGGAGGAGATTTCCAGATAACGATGATCGATCAAAAGCGGAAGCGATTGATGATCCAAGAACCCCAATCCTTATTGTAATGGGTGTCTTCCTTTCACTTTTCTGTGTTTTTGCTTTGATTAAGAACATGATTGGATAAACCCCCCATTTCTAGGGGGGTGGTCCTAAATTGCAATGTATTGATCTGTGTTTGAATTATTTTATGAGATCTATGTTTTTCCCCTTTTATCTTTTATTTCACAACGATCTTAAGGCGGATTCATATTGGAAAATGGAATTCGATTGACGGTTAGGTTAGGTTTGAAAAACCAATCTAATGCTTTTGCAAAATAATATTACGGTAGATATTGCCTAGGAATGGGGATACCCCGTAGTAATGTGTTTATTATGTTAGAACTATTTCTTGATGATTTTCGTGGGCAACTAAGGAATTAGTGTGTAGGAAAAATTATCAAAGGGTTTTTCATTACATAATTAAGGAAAACTAATTTGGGAATTTGACATATACCAAGGTTGGAGGCATGTCTCTTAGAATAATTTTTTCCGATCTTCACTAAGCAATTTATCCACTTCCCTAACATTGTTCTTATTATTACTATAAACCTTTGTTTTCCTGTTTTATTTTCTTTAGTAATTTCATTCGTTTATATAAATTTTAAAAATAACCCCAAGGTATTTTTGTTCCTTTGAATCATTAAAAACACTATTGGTTCCTACGCAGTCCTCGAGATCAATACTCGGGAACTTTTCCCTTATTACTACATCGGTAAAAATAGTACACTTTCTATTTTTCCGATCAGGCATTGGTTTCAAGTCAAATGTGGTTATTTATCCAAGTCAAGACCAGATGGAAATTTGACCTCATCTTGGTCAAACTATCAAGAGTTTGCTTCAATGACAAGTTATTTGCATCAATGGGTTATCTTTCAGGAAATAAGTATTCAAAGGTCAAGGGAATTAGGTTTTGAGTTCATTGTGCTTGAGTATTGATAATGGTTCCTCAGTTGAAATTCTTGATGCTGTGGTTTTCTTCTTCGAGGCTACATTGAGCATTATTCTGTATTGCAATTTCATCATCATCTCAAAGTTTCTCCTAGTTCTCTACTTCACAAGTTAATATCTTCAATAAGGATTCCTCAAGGATTTACCTCTATGGTTGGATCATCAATGGGAAAGGAATTTTGCTAAATAAAGGCATTTTGTTGATTAAGATGTAAATTTTGATATTTGAATTCATCATGACATCAAATTCTCAAGATCTTGTTTCATTCAAGGTTTGGTTCGAGTTGGAAGATTCATGGTTCATGGCTTACTTGGAATTTAAGGCGTATTTTCAAAGACTCAAGATTCTTTTCTTTCCTAAGTTCACCTTTATCCATCTTTCTAACCATTTCCTTTTTAATATCTATCTAATATCACCTCCAAATTCACATTCCATATTTAAATTTCAAATTCATTTCTAAATATTCATTCTTGAGCCATTTTATTTGGATATCCAATTCAATTCCTCAACCCACATTCAAAATTCAATTTTTAAAACCATTATCAATTCTTTTCTAAACCCATATCCAATTTCAAATCTATTTTTTTTCAATATCCATTCTTAAATCCTCTTTTTGCATAAAAATTCATTTTTCATTATTCATATCCATTAAACCATTTATCCAATTTCCACATTTCAAATTCAACTTCCAATTATTCATTTATCAATCTTTTTTTTCCTCTAAACTAATTTCCATATCCATATTCCATTAAAAAAATATGAAAGCATATTGCTAAAACCTTTGATTTATCGAATTTGTCCATCACTTTTTTCCCCTCTAACTAAAGTCCATTCAAACCATGATTGTGCGTGTTAAATCAATTTTCCAACTATCCATTTTTCTAACCATTTTTTTTAAATTCTCATTTTATCCAATTCCATTTTATTCCAATTACCCATATTAATATCCAAACTCAATTCAAATGCGATTCTAAATGTCCATATTTTTTCCAATGTCCAATATCCATTTTAATATTATTCATTAACCATTTTTACCAACACACTTCTAAAAATACAAAGCTCAATTTACAAATTTCAGCCCATGTTACATTAAAAACAAATATTAAAAAAATGATAAAATAAGCCTTCATGAAAATCTCCAAATATGCTAGCCATGACCAAAGTCTTTTCAACCAAGTCTAAGCTACACAACCTTATGTGCAACTTCATGCTACAATCATCACCTCAAGGAATTTTCATTATGGTTCATGGTGGCTTGTTAAAGAAATTTTTTGAAATCAAGTAATCTTGGTGCATTTCACTTTTTTTTATCAAGTCCATCAATGTTTGAAACAAAAAATAAATGAGTAGAAACATGGTTGTTAGAACACAGATTGGTTCTTAATATATCTCAATGTTTTGATGATAACAATAATGAAATTTTGTATGGAGAAAATATATACTCTAATTTTTGTTCAAGAGTTTTTGTTTCAGATAACATAATAAATATTCCTCTGAACGAAATATTCCTCTGAACGTTAAGCTACAACACGCAGAAGACTCTGAGTATTTGCGAAGCTACAGAAGACTCTGAGCGTTTGGTAATAAGCGAAGCTACAGAAGACTCTGAGCATAGAGTAATAAGCGAAGCTACAGAAGGCTCTGAGCATAGAGTAATAAGCGAAGCTACAGAAGGCTCTGAGCGTATAGTATAAAGCAAAGATTCAGAAAACTCTGAACGTACTAAACTCAACGCTGCAACTACAGAGGCTCTGGGAACCAACACGTAAGACTCTGAAATGTTAGTAACGAAGTGATACATTTGGATAACACGTAAGAGCGAAGATCTGCTCTGATCTGAAGCGCTCCTCTGAATGAACAATTTGTTGAAATATCGATAGCACTAAGCTGCAGAACCCTGGAAGAGAGTCACTCTAATAAGAAGAAAATGAAACATCATCAAAGGATCTAATGCAGGAAATATTTCCATATTTGTTCATTCAAAAAGATGCTGATCAAGAAAGAGTCGTTGCCAAAGTCATTGTCTACATCCAACAGTACTATTCCTCTTTTGTGTATGGGACAAAATATCAGAACAAAAAAAAGGATATCTCTGAAGATTCCTCTTCTAGAAAGAAACAATCAAAGAAGACAAAAGGTTGTGCACGCTATTTGAGAAATGTGAAGTATTTAAACAAGTCTTCAACAACAAATTCTTTAGAGAGAACATCATACAACGTGAAGCAGCATCATTCTACAAAGAAAATACTACTTGGCTGAAAAGAAAATAAAAAATTCATTGATTTTTAATTTGTGTAAAATCACTGTTGTGAAATAGCTTTTCGAAGAAGCACTTAAACACATTATTGTATTACTTTGTAAAAGTTCCTTGAAGGACCAAGTTGTGGTAAGTATTCTTGAGAAGACTAAGACAAGTTTGTCTTAGTGAAAAGATTGTAATCACTTTTTGATTATTGGATTAAGTCCTCTTTTGAAAGAGGCGAAATCACCTTTGTCGAGTGGACTGGAGTAGTTTGAGGTCAAACGAACCAGTATAAAAATACCTGTTATTTTTATTGCCTTATTTGTTTTTTGAAAACCCTTATTCAACCCCCCTTCTCAGTATTTTCCTACCTTCAGTTGGCATCAGAGTACGGTTCCGAGTGCTATCACTTAACAGTGACAAATAAAAGATCCGTTTGGAAAACTCTTTGATTTACTATGGCTGAATCTTCAAACAACGCTGGGTTGAACAACAAATATAAAGAGAAAGACAGAATCAACATAAAGCCTCCTATGTTTGATGGAGAAAAATTTGATTACTGGAAGGACAGAATTGAAAGCTTCTTTCTTGGCTATGACGCTGATCTCTGGGGTATAGTCATTGATGGATACACTCACCCCACTAATGGTGAAGGTAAAAAGATCGATAGAAAATCAATGACTTATCAACAAAAGAAAGACTTCAAAAATCACCACAAGGCATGGACAATTCTGCTGAACGCTATATCTCATACTGAATATGAAAAAATCACCAATAGAGATACAACGCATGACATGTTTGAGTCCTTGAAAATGACACATGAGGGAAACACGCAGGTGAAAGAAACAAAGGCTCTAGCGCTGATTCAAAAGTATGAAGCCTTCAAGATGGAGGAAGATGAATATGTGGAAACCATGTTTTCTAGATTTCAGATTCTGACTGCTGGATTGAAGGTTCTCGACAAAGGCTACTCCACTTCTGATCATGTAAAGAAGATAGTCAGAAGTTTACCAAAGAGGCGGAGACCTATGGTCACAACGTTAAAGCTCTCAAAAGATCTGAACATAATCACTCTGGAGGAACTCATCAGTTCTTTAAGAAGCCATGAGATAGAGATTGAAGAAGATGAGCCTTAGAAGAAAGGTAAGTCCATGGCTTTAAAATCTAAAAAAAAATCTGAAACTAAAGCTTTTCAGGTACTAGAAGAAAGCTCTGGAGATTCTTCATCAGATGATGACGAACTATCGTTACTATCTAGAAGAATAAATCAACTCTGGAAGCACAAGCAAAAGAAGTTCAGAAAATTTAAAAGACCAGAACACCGTGGAGAATCCCCTGGTCACAGAAGATCTAGCAAAAAGGAAGTAGTGTGCTATGAATGCAAAGATCTAGGACACTACAAGAATGATTGTCCCAAACTTCAAAAGGATAAACCCAAGAAGAAGTTTGAGAAGAAAAAGAAAGTCCTGATGGCTACTTGGGATGACTCAGATTCTTCTGAAGCCTCGTCAGAGTCTGAAGACGAATGTGCAAACGTTGCACTAATGGCTGACATAGAGGAGCATGAAGAATCATCTGAATCTGGATCAGAATCATATTCATAAGAGGTATTTGCTGATCTCACCAGAGCTGAGTTAATTGAAAGCTTATCTGAAATATGTGAAAACTATAGTAAGATCAGACTCAAATACAAGAAGCTGCAATGCAGTCTTGCATCTAAGACTGGTCAGCTGAAATCAGAAATTGCTGAGCTGAAAGAAAATAATTTTCAAATTAAAATTGATTTGGAAAAAGCTCAACAAAAATATGAAACAGATACTACGTCTAGCTCTAAAAATATTTTAGAAGAGTATGACCATTGTTTTCAAAGGTTCCTGTCCAGAAGCATAGACAGAAGCAATATGGCTTCTATGATCTATGGTGTGAGTAGGAACAACAGAAAAAGGATATGATATGAATCTTCTTCTGGGAAGGATTCAAATCCAAAACCTGTTGATGAGTTAATTATCAATTATACTCCTTTGTATTCTCATTTTACATTTGGTCACTCACATGACATAAAGTACACACGTTCAGATTAGAACACCATAATTTTTAATGAACCTAAGCTGCGTCAGAACACAACTGCTTTTAATGGACAGAAGTTCAGAAAGAACTTCAGAACAACTAACCCCAGAGGATCCAAAAAGATATGGGTACCTAAGGATAAAATAATTTACGTTGCAGATGTCCTTAGCAGCAAAGTTGAGACACCAGTCCTGGTATCTGAACTCTGGATGCTCACGACACGTGACGGGAAGAAGGTCTATGTTCCAAAGTCTGGAATTTAGATCTGGTGGAGACGCGAAGTTTGGAGGAAACCAAAAGGGCAAGATCATTGGCTCTGGAACAGTTGGTAATGGTAACCTCCCTTCTGTCTCAAATGTTCTTCTTGTAGAAGGATTAACTCATAACTTGTTGTCCATAAGTCAATTAAGTGATAATGGTTATGATATTATCTTTAATAAAAAATGTTACAAAGCTGTTAGTCAGAAAGACGGATCAATCCTCTTTTATGGTAAAAGAAAGAACAACATTTATAAAATAAAACTTTCAGAATTGAAAAATCAAAATGTTAAATGTCTTATGTCTGTTAATGATGAGCAATGGGTCTGGCATAGAAGATTGGGACATGTTAGCATGAGATGTATATCTCAGATTAACAAGCTCAATCTGGTCAGAGGACTTCCTAAGTTGAAGTTCAACTCAGATGCTCTTTGTGAAGCATGTCAGAAAGGCAAATTTTCAAAATCCACTTTCAAACCAAAAAATGTTGTTTCTACTTCTAGACCATTAAAGTTTCTGCACATTGATCTGTTTGGACCAGTGAAACTGAATCCATCAGAGGCAAGAAGTATGGGCTTGTCATCGTTGGTGACTAAAGCAGATGGACATGGGTAAAATTCCTAAAGCACAAGGATGAGTCTCACTCTGTATTTTTTAATTTCTGCAATCAAGTTCAAAATGAAAAGAAATTTAATATTGTCAAAGTCAGAAGTGATCATGATGGTGAATTTGAAAATAAATCTTTTGAAAAATATTTTAAAGAAAATGGCATTGCACATGATTTCTCTTGTCCTGGAACTCCTCAACGGAATGGAGTTGTAGAACGAAAGAATAGAACATTGCAAGAAATGGTCAGAACCATGATCAATGAGACAAATATGGCTAAACATTTTTGGGCAGAAGTAATAAATACAGCATGCTATATTCAGAACAGAGTCTCTATAAGACCTCTTCTAGAGAAGACTCCTTATGAATTGTGGAGGAATAGAAAGCCCAACATTTTATATTTCCATCCTTTTGGATGTATTTGTTTTATTCTGAACACTAAAGATAATTTGAACAAATTTGACTCTAAAGAACAAAAGTGTTTTATGCTTGGATATTCTGAACGCTCAAAAGGCTACAGAGTATACAATACTGAAACACAGATTGTGGAAGAATCAATTCATGTCAGATTTGATGATAAGCTTGGCAATCAAAAGCCAAAGTAGTCTGAAATTTCTGCAGATCTGAAGAATCAGAGGCAAACAAAGTTCCAGCTAAAGAACTAGAAGCAACTCCAGATGCCACTCCATTAGCTGCTCATCTGGATAACTTAACCATTTCTGAAGAACAAACTCTGAAAGGATCCTCCAGAATCAAATCTTCTCATCTAGAGGAAATGATTATTGGAAAGAAGGATGATCCCATAAGAACAAGATCCTTCCTCAAATCCTCCGGGATGTCATTGTTTAGTATGGTGTCAATTATTGAACCTACCTCTGTGGATGGAGCTCTGCAAAACAACGATTGGATACTTGCTATGCAAGAGGAGCTGAATCAATTCACAAGAAATGATGTCTGGGATCTGGTTCCAAGACCAAGAGGATTCAACATTATTGGAACAAAATGGGTCTACAGAAATAAGTTAAATGAGCAAGGAGAAGTCATCAGAAATAAAGCTAGACTTGTTGCTCAAGGCTACAATCAGCAAGAAGGTATTGACTACACAGAGACATATGCTCCTGTGGCAAGGTTAGAATCCATACGCTTGCTAATTTCTTTTGCTACACAGAATAACATCACTCTGTATCAGATGGATGTTAAAAATGCTTTCTTAAATGGTTTAATAGAAGAAGAAGTATATGTTCATCAACCTCCTGGATTTGAAAATGAAAGATTTCCAAAGCACGTTTTTAAATTAAAGAAATCACTTTATGGCCTAAAACAAGCTCCTAGAGATTGGTATGAAAGGATGAGTAATTTTCTTCTGGAAAATAATTTTATCAGAGGAAAGGTTGATACCACTCTTTTTCATAAATCAGTTAAGAAAGGTATCTTAATCTGTCAGATTTATGTTGATGATATTATTTTTGGAACCGCAAATATTTCACTTGGAAAGGAGTTTGCTAAGTCTATGCAGGCAGAAAGCTAAGATTATTTCTAGGCATTCAAATTAATCAGACTCCAGAAGGCACCTACATACATCAGACGAAGTATGTGAAAGAGCTTTTGAAGAAGTTTAATCTGACAGAGAGTAAGCCAGCTAAGACTCTCATGCATCCAACTTGCACTCTGGGAAAAGAAGAGGTAAGTAAAAAGCTATATCAGAAGTTGTACAGAGGTATGATTAGCTCTCTTCTGTATTTGACTGCTTCTAGGCCTGACATTCTCTTTAGTGTATGTTTATGTGCTAGATTCCAATAAGATCCTCGAGAATCTCACTTAATTGCTGTTAAGAGAATTCTGAGGTATCTGAAAGGTACAATAACGCGGGTCTGTGTTACAGAAGATCTGATGAATATAAATTAGTAGGCTTATGTGACACTGATTTTGCTGGAGATAGAGTTGAATGCAAAAGCACCTCTGAAAGCTGTCAGTTTCTGGGAGGCAATCTGATCTCGTTGTACAGCAAGAAGCAACCCACTATAGCACTCTCAACTACAGAGGTAGAATATATTGTTGTTGTTGGTTGTAGTACCCAGATGCTCTGGATGAAGAGTCAGCTGGAGGACTACCAAATACCTGAGAGTAATATTCCTATCTTCTGTGACAATAGTTCTGCAATTTGTCTTTCTAAAAATCCAATTTTGCATTTAAAGGCAAAACATATAGAGATTAAACACCACTTCATCAGAGACTATATTCAGAAAGGGATATTAAGTTTAAATTTTGTTGATACAGACCATCAATGGGCTGATATTTTACAAAACCCCTCTCTGAAGATAGATTTAAATTTATTCTGAAAAATATTAGTATGGACTTTTGTCCAGAATAAAATCTTTATTCAGAATTAAATTTATTCAGATGAAAAGTGTTTAAAGTCTATACTCTGAAGTATTGCATCTGGAAAAAAAATTAAGTTACTTTATTTGTGTGAAAATCTGAGTTAACAAGCTTCAGAAGATCTGAGCGTTAGTTAATGTTTCATTTCTTAAAAGAGCTTCAGAGGCATACCACATCAAACACGTGTCACTTCTAATCTGATTTTTGCAAACGATTGAGTGTGCACAAGGTTGAGGCGCTGTTTCAGGTACGGTTTGAATCATTAAAATTCTCTTCCCCCCCCCCCCCCCTCCACTTTGTTAAATCACATTTAATGCGTTAAATCATTATTTTGTTTCTCTTTGTGCCCTAATACTTATTCCACGCCTTAACACATTCCACACTTTCATTATCTCACACACTTTATGCATTTTTCTCTTCTTTACTGCTTAATCTTCAAACCTGAAATTAAAAGAATCCCCAGTCATCTCAAAATTTCTTCTTCAATGGCTACCTCATATTCATCACATCAACGCTTGGTTTCTACAATGGTTGGGTCATCTTCATCGCAAATGGGTAATGAAGCTTACAAAGAACCAGAACGCACACTTCTCACACCAGTGAACAAACTAGAGGTACTCTGTGAGTTTATGGTTGATTTTGACTGTATGGAAAAAAATGGGTTTGATCTTTGTTCAACAGTTAACTTTCAAGGATGGGTAAAATACTTTGATCGGTTGGTTGGTCCAGTTTTTCCCTAACTGGTAAAGGAATATTGGATTCACGCCCAAGTTTACCCTAAGTTTATTTCTTCATCTGTGTTAGGTAAAACTATCATCATCACTGAGGAATTGATTCACAAACTTATTGGCTATGAAGAAGAGGGTATTGTGAATACCTCAGTGGGACGCATAAATATGACTGAAGTGTACAACGAGGTGTTTACCTCTGGGCTTCCATCCAACAAGATAAAGGATCTGAAGACCCATTACAAGCTTTGGGCCAAGATATTTCTAGGATGTATTCATCATCGCAAGGCTTCAAATTCTCCAGATTACATTAATACATATCAACTGTATATTTTGTACTGTCTAGGGAATAATATCAAGGTGAATCTTCCACACCTGTTGTTTGTTCATCTATGGAGTCATGTCAAGATGTCCAGAGAAATCATTCGCACCAAACACCAGAAGATCAGAGATTGGATTCCCATGGGAAGGTTAATTTTTGATATCCTCACTGAAAATGGTTTGGTAGCTTATCTGAAAGATGCTAGTCAAACAGATGAATTAGTTCTTATTCTTGGGAATCCTCTGGATGGCAAGAGTCTTCAGAGAATGAAGTTGGTAGAAAAACTTCAATCTGATCCAGTTCAGATTGATTCTGATGTTGTGCGCAAAAGGAGGGTACCAGTAGAAAATTTTCCACTCTTCACTGCAGAGGAGCCAAAGGAAGCTCTCCTCGTTTATATTGCTTCTTGTATGGCAGATGGCACTCCTATGCCAGCTGATCTGCTGCTACGTGCTTCTCAACCTGCTCCAGAGCTGATTATGAGGAAGAAAAGCAAGAAGAGAAAAGTCTCTGAAGAAGGTCTCTCAGAGAAACATTCTAAGAGTTCTAAGAGGAAGGCTTCTGAAGAAGACTCTTCTGAGAAGTCCTCAAAGCGTTCCAAGCAATCAGGTAATCACTCTGTTATTTTATCTCCTGTTTTGGAAACTGTTACAGAAGAACCAACGTCTCAACCCCTTTCTGAACCTATTCTGCTTCTAAACCTATTATCACCTCTGATCCTTCTCCTCTTTCCTCTCCACACATCACCTCTGAGAACCATTCACATTCCTCTGAGCATGTTCATGTCTCTGAACCACAAACTTCCAACCCTCACACCACCTCTCAACATAACCAAGAAGCCACCTCTGAACACACCACCTCTATACCATCCACACCCTCATTCAATATCCCTCAGCAAACCAATTCTGCTGAAGTCCCCTCTACAAACCAACCAGTTGTTACCAACCCCTCTGAACCTGAAATATTTCATGCCACACCTCTCCTAACCATTCACCCAATTCCATATGACTCATCTGAATCCTATGACTCCTCCTCTGACCAATCAGATGCTACATCCCCTCCACATAACTCCCCAAACCACCCTCTTGAAATTTCTTCTCCCACTCCCATTTCCTCTCATTCTCCAGATAAACCTTCATCATCTGTTAAACCTTCCTTCTTTGATGCCCTTAAGCAATCCTTCTTCGTGGCCTACCTTAAGCCCAAACCCATACCAAATGTTGGTAATCTGTTATCTAGTTTTGGAACGGAGATGCAGATGTGGTTTTCTGCTGTAAGGGAGAAGTGTCTCACTAGCACGAATCCTCGTGACTCTGAAGAGATCTGGACTGCCTTCAGAAAGAGATTTGCTTCTGTGACTATGAATCTTTAGGATGCTTTCTCTGCAGATGTGCAAGAGAGAGTTTCTGAGGCAATAAACTTGCTCAACTTAGTGTCAGCAGAACTCCTATTCTTTGTCTGGAAAACACATCTGCAGAGGTTGTGTGTTCCTCATCTGAGAAATCTGCTGCACTTTAGATGAGTGAAGATCCTCATGCTGAAGAAGATAAATCAGATGCTCCTAATGCTGAAGAGATTCCTAACTCTGATCATCCCTCTGCTCTAGAATTAGGGATTGCACCTTCTTCATTGGTTGTTCGGCATTCAACAGATTTGAGGAAAGAAAATGAAGATGTGCTAAACAAGTTTGCTCAGCAAGAGGCTACTAACAGCGAGATAAAATCTTGGATGATCAAGCAAGAGAAAACTACGACAGAGATTCAGGAGTGGATGGTCAAATAGGAAGAATCCACTACTGAAATCAAGACATGGATGGCCAAACAAGAAGCTTCAACTTCTGAGATGACGGACCTTCTTAAGCTTTTAGCTTCTCGTTTATCT
The DNA here is from genome assembly GCA_963859935.3 of Lathyrus sativus. Lineage (NCBI taxonomy): Eukaryota > Viridiplantae > Streptophyta > Magnoliopsida > Fabales > Fabaceae > Lathyrus > Lathyrus sativus. The sequence goes on along the minus strand of OZ012738.1, from coordinate 118,137,380 downwards.
TAATTGTTTTTTAGTTTGTGCTCATCTGTGAATTTTCCCGTTTTATCTCTTTTCTGAGTTTCTAAATGCATCTGTGACTATCTTTTTACATCTGATTCTATCTTATTTTTTTTCTATTTTTCTTGCTCTAAAATTTTTTTTTGTCTTAAATGATTTTCTAAAATAAAAAGGGGAGAAATTGGAAATCACTTTTTGATATGACAAAAAGGGGGAGAAAATGGAAATTTTGAATCGTTCACATAAACAGATACTGAATGGAAACTCACACATGTTAAAATCTAACTAATCATGAATGCAGTGTTTCAGAGCTAAAGTTACTCATCTGACCATATTTATAGAATTCACTCTGAACAAGTTCTGAGATAGTTCACAAGCTTGCTCTGACTCTGGAAAGAATACAAGTGCTAAAAGGGAAGTTTTAAATTTTCTAGCAGTATTCATTTCAGGGGAAGAATCATATTCTCAGGGGGAGATATATATTTCAATTTTGAATAAAATTTTGTATAGTTTTTGTCATCATCAAAAAGGGGGAGATTGTTAGAACACAGATTAGTTCTTAATATATCTCAATGTCTTGATGATAACAATAATAAAGTTGTGTATGGAGAAAATATATACTCTAATTTTTGTTCAAGTGTTTTTGTTTCAGATAACATAATAAATATTCCTCTGAACGGAATATTCCTCTGAACATTAAGCTACAACACGCAGAAGACTCTGAGCGTTTATGAAGCTACAGAAGACTCTGAGCGTTTGGTAATAAGCGAAGCTACAGAAGACTCTGAGCGTAGAGTAATAAGCGAAGCTACAGAAGGCTCTGAGTAGAGTGAAAAGCGAAGCTACAGAAGGCTTTGAGCGTAGAGTATAAAGCAAAGATTCAGAAAACTCTGAACGTACTAAACTCAACGCTGCAACTGCAGAGGCTCTGGGAATCAACACGTAAGACTCTGAAACGTTAGTAACAAAGTGATACATTTGGATAACACGTAAGAGCGAAGATCTGCTCTGATCTGAAGCGCTCCTCTGAATGAACAGTTTGTTGAAATCACGCTAGCACTAAGCTGTAGAACTCTGGAAAAGTGTCACTCTGATAAGAAGAAAATGGAACATCATCAGAGGATCTGATGCAAGAAATATTTCCATATTCGTTCATTCAAAAAGATGCTGATCAAGAAAGAGTCGTTGCCAAAGTCATTGTCTACATCCAACGGTACTATTCCTCTTTTGTGTATGGGACAAAATGTCAGAACAAAAAAAGGATATCTCTGAACATTCCTCTTCTAGAAAGAAACAGTCAAAGAAGACAAAAAGTTGTGCATGCTATTTGAGAAATGTTAAGTATTTAAACAAGCCTTCAACATCAAATTCATTAGAGAGAACATCATACAACGTGAAACAGCATCATTCTATAAAGAAAATACTACTTGGCAGAAAAGAAAATAGAAAATTCATTGATCTTTAATTTGTGTAAAATCACTATTGTGAAATAGCTTTTCTAAGAAGCACTTAAACACATTATTGTATTACTTTGTAAAATTTACTCGAGAGACCAAACGAACCAGTATAAAAATACCTGTTATTTTTATTGCCTTATTTGTTTTTGGAAAACCCTTATTCAACCCCCTTCTCAGTATTTTCCTACATGAAGTCCCTAAATGCAGCCACAAGACTCTCCATACTCCAAAACCATGTCATATTCCAAGCATACACACTCCATGTACAAGCCTTCCAAGCTTTGCTAGAATCACTTTCCAAGATAAAGTTAAGCCATGGGAGCCAACATCACGTTTAAGTTGTAACACAAGCTGCAAGAGAATTTGCAATTTACAATCCACATCATGTTAAATTCACCACGCCATCACAGGAGTTGAAATTAAAAGAAAAAAATAAACTAAAAGTTCAATTATAAGTGACACTACAGATTCAAATAAGTTGTAATTTGAACGCAAAAACGGCAACAAGAAGTCACACGTAAACGTAGCAATCAAAATGCAAGAAAAAATACACAAACGACAACAACTTCACTCACTCTCCATCTATAAATAAGAGTGCATTCTACTCATTTGGATTCAAGCTTTCAAGCCAATATTACTCTGCTACTTTTTCCACTCAAAATCTCACTTCACGAAACCAATTCGAAGCATTATTCATCTTCTACTTTTCTTCAATCCATTCTCCAATTCAAATCAATTACATCCCAAAACAGTAGAAAAGGAAGAGGAAAGATTCAATTGATTAGTACCTGGTCTTTAAAGGTCGTTTGAAGCTTTACCGTCATTTTAGATCAGATACTCTTTGTTGCGTTTCTTTAAATTGTTGACACCATTGTGTAGAGCTTTCCATTTCGATCACGTTCGTATAATTTTTGAGCTCCGCCGCGGCAGAGAAAGCACTATCTATGGAGGGTGAATAGTATCACGTGAGTTTTTCATTGAAGAAGAAGATGAAATACTTTCTGATGTATTTTTTTATTTTTTTTATTAAATTCACTTATTATTTTTTTTGGTTTGGGCCTATGTGATGGATCTCTTTAATAATCCATACTACTTTTTTTCTTTTAAAACCTCCATCTCATTTTTTAAAGATTTTTTTTTCAATTTCCTTTTAATAATTTTCTAATATTTATTTTCTTTTGAAATAATTTCTTAAAATAGATTTTATTTTTTCTTGTGGATCTTGATATTTTGATATTTTTGTTTTAAAACTTTTCTTGAAATTCATGTGATTCATAATTCTTGATTTTTTTAAAAATTTTGATTTCTTATTTTGTTAATTGATTTATTTTTGGTTGTTTGTTGGATCATAAATTTTGAACATGATCTTGTTAATCTCAAACCACCATGGGTGTTGATAGGAGAAATTCCAAATCCACCAAGAGAGGTGATTAATATTAATGATGATTTAATCGAATTAAGATTCATTTTAGTCCTCTTTCTTCTTCTTCTTTTTCTTTTGATCGATGAAATCTATGGATCATGAATTGTTGATTGTCAAGGATGTTTAATCTTCATTATTTCAAATCTATGGACAAATTGAGATAATTCTCCATACATTAGAATAGTGATAGATTACATTTGATTAATCGATAAAAATCTTGATTATGATGAGATCACTGCCTCTTTTATTTTGTGTGGCATGTTTTAGGAGAGTGATTTACATATCACTTCTCTAACATGTGTTAACACTAACATTATTATTGACCGGCCTCATATAGTCGTAATTTCTACTTAAACCCGATTACGATTGCTTAAAATAGCGCTAAAGTGTCCCGTAATCGGAAAATGATCATTCGTGGCCCAAACTTATGTTTGAAAGTTCAAGTATGGTTGGTTGCTTGTCTTAAGTCCACTACCTATGAAACTCATTGTTATGAGGCTTTGATTTTATCAATCCTCTAATGTGTTTTCACTAACCATGGTCTAGGTGCATGAATTAACCATCATTGATCATTTATTCTAACAATTAATCACTTACTCGCTAACAATATCATTATATTAATTTTGTTTATGTTTCCCTCGTGCTCCCTATCTCTTTTATTCTTATACTCCATTATTATTATTTCATATCATATCTTTGTTTATGTTTATGTCATTTTTCTTTTGTCCACTTGGACCATATCTTGTTCAAAACACTAATAAAGGATTAAAACTTCTTAAAAACTTGGTGCTCTTAATTTTGTGGTTGTGCTCTTTGATCATTCTTAGACCCTTGGACTTAGATTTAGGACTTTGCCCATATGCTTGGAGTATTGTGGATCTTGGCCTTTATTTGGCTCGCTTATTAGCTTATGCTTCAAATCGGATGGAATTCTTATTTTGCTAACTATGAAGTGTGCTACAATTTGGTTAGTTCCTTCTTATCTATAGCTTTTATTTTGCTTTCTAGGATAGTCACTTCATCTCTTCCCCCTTCTTAAATTTTCAAAACCTTCCTCCTCTTTCAAAACCTTCTTGGTTTCAAACTTCAAATCGCTTTCACAATAAAACCTTGACTTTTGTCAAGTGATTTTTAAACTTTGTTTTCTTAATAAATGTCAATCAATGTTAATCATATTTGAGAAATTTCAAAAAGATATAAAAAACACTTCACCTCATTCAAACTTTTTGTGTCTTTGTGCACTTTTTCATTTTAAAACTTTTCATAAATTTTAGACATGAGTCATTTCCATAGTTGAGATATAATTCTTCTATTCTCTATAGTATTAAGATGTTGACATTTTCCACTTAGATGTTGAGTGATAGACTTGTTGATAATCCAAGCAAAATCCTCCATCTTTAGGTGATGCAAATGTTGTCTTATACTTGTGGACGACTAGTCGTGGTTTTCTCCTTAAAATGACAACTTGTCTTTACATTTAAAATCAATCAAAACCAATAAAATTTTGTTATTTGTACCACGAACTATGACGTTTTGATCTTATATTGCACTTTGTGGGTACGTAGGCATGAAGCGATAAGTCTCTCCAAACACAAAAATCTAAAAAAAAATTATGCTCTTCTCATCTCCCCAATCTCTTTTCAAATAAACTATTTTCAAATCAAAAAGCGTAAGCATTTCAAAGGTCTCCTATAGAGTACTATAGACGTTTTGGGTGCTAACACCTTCCCATTGCGTAACTAACCCCCTTACCCAAATCTCTGTTTATTTCTTCTTTTCTTAGAACTCTCAGGTTTTGTTCGCTCTTTTTCGTTTCCTTTTTTGGATAAAATAAAAGTGCGGTGTCGACTCTTGCATTTTTGAGTTACGTTAATCAATAGCTAACACTTACGATTTTACTGCTGCAGAAAAGTGGCGACTCTGCTGGGGAGAATTCATTGTTCCTAGTGGGTTTAGACTACTTTTATTTATTTATCGCTTTTTGTTTGATTTGGTTGTTATTGTTTGTTCTGTTTTGGTGCCTGGTGATCTATGTGGTGAGATAAGTCCTATACCCGGACTTGAGTGCACTTATGATATAAGAGTGGTATAGTCTTGTTGGCTTACGTGGAGTAGTCCTTACTAAGATGACTTGAGATCCCCCGCTCGGTGGAGGCCCCTTTGAAATTACTGATGTCTTACGAGTAGTCGTATTTGGCATTACGTTTTCCGACCTAAGAAGTTGAGGACCTTAGAACCCTTTAACCCATCTTGGCCTTATTAGGACGTGGTGCGGTGGCTATTCAGGTGTAGACTTGAATTAGTTGTTACGCGATACCACACTCAGACGAGTTTCTCTTAAGAATATTGTTGGCCGACGAGTAGTCGTTTAAGCCGATAATATCCAAAAGATGGAATTATGACTTCGGGAACTTTTTAGAACCTTGTTCTATAGGTGATGATATAACCTTAGTACATACCATTGTGGGTGGTTCTTACCTCTGAATCCATGCTCGCGCCGAACCTTTGAATTTGTATGCTTTGTATGATCTTGTTTGTGGGTGTTGCATCTTGCACTCATTCATTCATGGGCATTTTGTTTTAGTCGGTTTTTAAGGATCTCAGAGATTTTCTTTTGCAAACATCGCAGATATTGTTGATTATGGACATTAGAAGGAGAAACACTCAGAAGTACAATTTTCGGGCTCTTGATCTCACAGATTTGAGAAAGCTAGTGTCCTTGGTAGTTGATCGTTCAGGCTCCAGATCTCGTTATGGGAGACTTTTATTTGTTCTTTCTACCAACATTGAAGAGGGAATTCTGAATACCCTTATGCAGTTCTATGATCCTATCTACCGATGCTTTACTTTTCTCGATTATCAGCTCATGCCAACCTTAGAGGAGTATGCTTATTTGTTGGATGTACCGGTTTCTGATAAGGTTTCATATACTGGTTTGGAGGAAGCTCTTAAGCCTCAAGATATTGTTGCAGCCACCCATTTGACGAAATCTGATATTGATGCTAATCTGAGGTTTAAGGGAGGCCTCAAGGGTTTGACTTCTATGTTCTTGATTGCGAAAGCCACTTTATTTACTGACGCTGGTCGCACGTTGGCGTTTGAGGCTATATTTGCTTTGCTTATATACGGACTAATATTATTTCCTAATGTTGACAACTTTTTGGATGTTAATGCTATTAGGGTTTTCTTGATTGGGAACCCTGTTCCAACTTTGCTTGGTGAGACCTATTTTTCCATCCATAGTATGACTTCTAAGGGGAACGGTACCATCGTTTGCTGTACACCTCTGTTGTACAATTGGTTCATTTCACACTTACCCCAATCATCTGTTTTTAGGGAGAACAAGGATTGTTTAAGGTGGTCTCAGAGGATTATGTCTCTTACTCACATTGACATTACTTGGTCTTCTTTGGTTTATGACAATGTCCAGATTATCGATAGTTGTGGGGAGTTTTCTAATGTTCCTCTTCTTGGAATACAAGGTGGAATTAACTACAACCTGAGTTTAGCTCACCGTCAGATTGGTTATATGTTGAAGGATAAGCCTAAAAATATTTTATTAGAAGGTTTATTCTTTCAAGGAGGAAATGATTCTCTTGGTTTGAGAAGAAGAATGGCTCATGCTTGGACTAAGTATCATAGATTGGATAGAGGGGAACTTGGAAGACAAGTTTGCATTGCCTTGGAACCTTACACACTTTGGGTGAAGAAGAGAGCTATGGAGCTTAAAATGCCTTACCCTATTAAGAAACCCATGACTACAGTGATCTCTACGTCACTCCCGGTTTCTTCTGATAATGTGAAGACTCTTCAAGATGCTTTGGCCAAGATGAAGAAAGAGAAAGAGGTGTGGGAAAGTAAGTTTCAAGCTTCTGACAAAGAGAATATGGAATTGCAAAAGCAGATGAAGGAGAAAGATGACTTGATTGGGTTGCTTGAGCAGCGCGCTGTGAAAAGGAATGTTGAGGATTTATTTTCCTCTACTACTCCATCATCACATCCTCCTACTTCAGGTGCTTGGAAGGGTATTATGGATCAGCTTGTGATAGAGAAGACCACCATGAAGGACAACTATGAGAGAGAGATTAAGAGACTCTGAAGGAAGTATCAGTTTGGATCGTCATTAGATGTTCTTTAGGACCTAGTTTTTTCTTATTGAATTTTGATATTATTGTATCTTGTACTTCCAAGTGTGAATCTTTCCAATATTCAATGAAATGAGATGTTTATCAGTATTTCAAAAAGTGTTATTTCTTTATGATGTTTGTAATTGATTTATATATTAAGGATCCTTAAAAACTGGTTGAAACATTCACATTTTTCATTTGCATTCGCATCATTGTGCATTGTGTTTTGTCTTTCCCGGGTGTCTTATTTGTTTCTTTTGGTCTTCGTTCAGCCAAGCTGTCGCATCACTACAACACTCGATCTAACTTCAAGAAAAAGATGGGTCATTTACAACAAGAGAATCGTGAGCTCCGTGAAGAGGTAACAACCCTTAAGGATAGTTTGGAAAGACTGACTGTTGTAATGGAAGCTCTGGTGGCTGCTCAGAATCAGCCACCACCACCTCCTTCTTCTCCTGTGCAAAGAACAGTGATTTCTAAGATCAGATCAATGCCCATTTCTATGGCCCCGATTAACGCTTCTTAATATCATATGCCTACTGGTTTTCCTTGGGGAATGCCTTTCAATTATACACCAGAGGGATATCGACCTCCTGTTTCTGAAGTTCCAAGAGTGTTTACTGTTATGGTTGTACCACCTCTTGTGGTTAATGTTGTTCCTAATGCTGAGACTCCGATTGTTCCTACCGTCATACCTGTGCCACCACCTATAACTCACGTTATGCCTTATGCTTAAGAGAAAATTTTCCACACTGCTCCGAGCGAGAGTTTGGATGTTATGGATCGTATGGATGATTTTCAAGATCAGTTTGCTGAGATGCAAAGGGAAATCAGGGCTTTAAGGGGGGAAAGAGTTATTTGGAAAGAATGCTCATGAGCTTTGTCTTATTCCAAATGTGAAGATTCTTGCCAAGTTCAAGGTTCCAGATTTTGAGAAATACAAAGGGAACACTTGTCCGCAAAGTCATTTGGTCATGTATGCCAGAAAGATGTCTACCTATACTGACAACCATCAGTTGTTGATTCACTATTTTCAAGATAGTCTTACCGGTGCTGCGCTAAAGTGGTATATGGGTCTTGATAGTTCCCAAATCAAGATGTTCAATGATCTTTGTGAAGCTTCTGTTCGTCGGTATAAGTATAATCTTGATATGGCGTCGGACCGTGATCAACTCCGTGCAATGTCTCAAAAAGAGAAAGAAACTTTTAAAGAGTACGCGCAGAGATGGCGTGAAATTGCAGCTCAGATAAGCCCTCCGCTTGAAGAGAAATAAATGGCCAAGATCTTCCTGAAGACTTTGGGTCCATTTTACTATGAAAGGATGGTTGCGAGCGCTCCCAATGATTTCACAGAAATGGTTAATATGGGGATGAGATTAGAGGAAGCTGTCCGTGAAGGACGTATGATAAAAGAAAGTAGTTCTGGAAGTACGAAGAAGTCTGGTGTTGGGTTCCCTAAGAAAAAGGATGGAGAATCTAATGCCATCTCTCAGGAGAGGTCTAGAAGATGCAGAGTTGTAAACAACAATAATAGTCGTCGTCAGCAACAAGTAGCATCTGTTATGCCTGTTATCAGTGACGCCCCTGCCGCTCAAGCTACTTCAAGTTATCAACCATGTTTCCAACAGAAAAAAACTCAACAAGCTCGTACACAAAGGTAAGCACAATTAGATCCCATTCCAGTGACGTATACTGAGTTATTTTCGGCTTTGATAAAGAAGAATTGGGTTCAACCTCGTGATCCGCCGGATGTTCCTACTGAAATTCCATGGTGGTATAAGCCAGATGCTCATTGTTCATTTCATCAAGGTGCCTTTGGACACGATATTGAAAATTGCTATCCTCTGAAATATGAAGTTCCAAAGCTCGTAAAAAGTGGTATTATGTCTTTTGAAGATACCAACCCTAATGTGCAATCAAATTCGTTGCCTAATCATGGTAACACAACTATCAATATGGTATATGGTTGTCCTGGTACATACGGTATTTTCGATATTCGCTGGATTCGGAGGTCGCTTGTTGAGATGCATGCTACTTTGAGTAAATTCCATGATATTGAGCATGATTATGCCGCCTGTTGTATTTGTTCTGTGAACCCGCGTGGGTGTGTGATTGTAAAAAGAGACTTACAAAAGATGATTGACCAGAATTTGATTCAGGTTACTGCAAACAGTAATGAAGTCGAAAATGAGGTGAATGTCATAGTCCCATATTTCAATATTCTTGAGCGAGTTGTAATTTCTTACAATAGTCAGAAATCTGCTGTGACACCTTTGATTATCCGTTTGCCTGGCTCGGTACTGTATGAATCAGATAAAGTCGTTCCCTACAAATACAATGCTACTATGTTGGATGATGGAAAATAGGTTCCCATTCCTTCTCTTCCCTAATTCGTGAGTATTGCTGATGTAGGACGTGTGACCAGAAGTGGTAGAATATTTGCTAATGTACCCTCAAAGACAAGTGAAGATATTATAGGTAAGCAAACTCAGTTGAAGACTTCTGTTGAATCTGGTCAATCAAGTGATGTGAACCAGAAATCAGATAATGATGAGGTATTGAAATTGATCAGAAAGAGTGAATATAATGTGGTAGATGAATTGTTGCATAAATCGTCAAAAATATCAGTTTTGTCTCTATTAATGAGCTCTGAGGCTCATCGAGAATCTCTGCAGAAAATATTGGAGAAAGCTTATGTAGATCATGACGTGACTGTTAACCGGTTTGATAGCATTGTTGCCAACATCACTGCGTGTAATAATATGAGTTTTTGTGATGAAGAGTTGACCGAGCATGGAAGAAATCATAATTTGGCTCTCCATATTTCCATGAATTGCCAGGAAGACGCTCTATTCAATGTGCTGGTTGATACCGGGTCATCATTGAATGTGATGCCAAAATCTACTTTGTCCAGATTGTCTTATCAAGGTACCCCTATGAGGTTCAGTGGGGTCATTGTGAAAGCCTTTGATGGATCGAGGAAAACCGTGATTGGAGAGGTTGATCTCCCTATCAAGATAGGTCCGTGTTTTTTCCAGATTACTTTTCAAGTCATGGATATTCGTCCTGCTTACATTTGTCTTCTAGGATGCCCATGGATCCATGAAGCCAGAGTTGTTACTTCGACACTCCACCAAAAGTTAAAATTCATGCAGAATGGTAAACTTGTTGTTGTTGGTGGAGAACAGGCTATGTTAGTAAGTAGTTTGTCATCTGTTTCTCATATTGATGCAGAAAAGGATATTGGAACTCTGTTTCAGGATCTTTCTATGGTTGATAATATTGTTAAAAAGAATGGGGTGCCCATGTCTTCTCTAAAAGATGCACAACATGTAGTGGATAATGGCCAAGCTGGTGGATGGGGCCCGAATCATTGAAGTTGCTGAGAAAAAGAATAGAGCCAGTTTGGGTTTTACATCTGGTTTAACCTGTAAAAAGATGAAGAGTATTCATGAAGTTTCTCGAAGTGCTGGGTTCATCCATTGCAAAGATCATTCTACAGCTGCAATTCTTGAAGATGACCAAGAGGAAGAAATGCCCAACTTTGTGACGCGTGGATTGATATGCCAGAATTGGATCGCTGCTGACGTTCCTATTGTCGTTCATGTTTCAAAGTAATTTGTTTTTGTTTCTTTCAAAAAAAACCTTTCACTTTGCCCAAGGTGAAAGAGAGTTCGTGAGGGCCTTGCTTCAACTTTTATCGTCATCAATAAAATGTTTTTCTGTTTATCCATATGTTGTTTTCCCTTTTTGCTTTATTTCTTAAAAATGGTAATATAAAAAACTGAAAATATAATAAAGTGATAATCACTCTTATGTGCATAATACTTGCATTTTTTGTTCATACTCTAAAATCAAACATAAATCATTGTGCAGATTGATTATTATACCCACTGAAAACAATGACCATATGCCCTCTCCCAACTTTGAGTTCCATGTGTTTGAAGTGGAAGAGAAGGATATTGAAGAAATTCCTGATGAAATTTCCTGATTGCTTGAGCATGAGGAAAAGGCCATTCAACCTCATGAGGAGCCGGTGGTGGTTAATCTGAGTTCCGATGATGATAAGAAAGAAGTCAGGATTGGGGCACTGCTTCAGTCAGATGTTAAGAAGAGGATGGTAGAGCTTCTTAGAGAATATGTTGACGTGTTTTCTTGGTCCTATCAAGACATGTCTGGTCTTGGTACTGATATTGTGGAGCACCATTTACCATTAAAGCCTGAATGTTCACCCGTGAAGCAAAAATTGAGAAGAACTCATCCTGACATGGCTGTGAAGATTAAAGAAGAGGTTCAGAAGCATATTGATGTTGGTTTTCTTGTAACTGCTGAGTATCCTCAATGGGTGGCCAATATTGTGTATGTTCCAAAGAAAGACGGAAAAGTTTGAATGTGCGTTGACTATAGAGATTTGAATAAAGCAAGTCCAAAAGATGATTTTCCACTGCCACACATTGATTTGCTGGTAGATAATACTGCTAAGTTCAATATCTTTTCATTTATGGATGGATTTTCCTATTATAATCAAATAAAGATGGCACCTGAGGACATGGAAAAAACAACATTCATTACACCCTAGGGAACATTCTGTTATAGAGTGATGCCCTTCGGTTTGAAAAATGTTGGTGCAACGTACCAGAGAGCTATGAGCACTCTGTTCCATGATATGATACATAAAGAAATTGAAGTTTATGTGGATGATATCATTTGTAAGTCGAAGACTGAAGAAGATCATATTGAATACTTATTAAAGTTGTTTCAACGTTTGAGAAAGTTTAAGCTCCGTCTGAATCCTAATAAATGCACTCTTGGTGTCCGTTCTGGAAAGTTGTTAGGCTTTATTGTCAGTCAGAAAGACATTGAAATTGATCCTTGTAAAGTTAAAGCTATTCAGGAGATGCCTGCACCCAAAACAGAAAAACAAGAGGATTTTTGGGACGTTTGAACTATATCTCCTGATTTATATTCAATATGACTGCCACGTGTGCACCGATCTTCAAGCTTCTCCGCAAAGATCAGGGTTGTGTTTGGACAGAAGATTGTCAGAGAGCTTTTGAAAGAATTAAAGAATATTTACTTGAACCTCCTATTTTGTCTCCTCCCGTGGAAGGAAGACCTTTGATCATGTATTTGACCGTGCTAGAAGAGTCTATGGGTTGTGTTCTGGGTCAACAAGATGAATCTGGGAGAAAAGACTTTGTCATTTATTATTTGTGCAACAAATTCACTGATTGTGAGTCTCGGTACACAATGCTTGAAAAGACATGTTGTGCTCTAGCTTGGGCTGCCAAGCGCCTCCACCAATATATGTTAAATTGTACAACTTGGTTGATATCTAAAATGGACTCAATCAAGTATATCTTTGAAAAACCTGCTTTAACTGGGAGGATTGCTCGTTGGCAAATGTTATTATTAGAGTATGATATCGAGTACCAAACTCAAAAAGCAATAAAAGGAAGTGTTTTGGCTGATCATTTGGCACACCAACCAATTGATGATTATCAAACTATCCGATTTGATTTTCTAGATGAGGATGTGATATAGTTAAAGATTAAAGATTGTGAGGAACCATTGCCTGAAGAAGGACCTGAGCCTGGATTCCATTGGGGTTTGATTTTTGATGGAGCTGTTAATGAATATGGCAAAGGTATTGGAGAAATTATTGTCACCCCTCATGGTTCTCATATTCCTTTCACTGCAAGGTTGGTTTTCACTTGCACAAATAATGCGGTTGAGTATGAAGCGTGTATTATAGGCTTGGAAGAAGCTATTGATTTAAGAATCAAGATCCTTGATGTATATGGAGATTCAACTTTAGTGATTAATCAGATTAAAGGGGAGTGGGAGACACGTCAACCTGATTGATTCCTTATCATGATTATGCAAGAAGGTTGTCAACTTTATTCAATAGAGTTGAGTTTCACCATATACCAAGAGCAGAGAATCGAATGGCAGATGCTTTAGCGACTTTATCCTCCATGATTAGGGTAAATTATTGGAATGATGTGCCAAAGATTGATGTGATGCGTCTTGATAGACCAACTCATGTGTTCGCAGTTGAAGAGGTTGTTGATTATAAACCTTGGTATTATGATATTAAATGCTTTCTTCAGAATCAAGAGTACCCACTTGGGGCATCCAAGAAGGATAACAAAACTCTGTGAAGATTGGCTGGTAGTTTCTTCTTGAATGACGATGTGATGTATAAGAGAAATTATGACATGATCTTGCTTAGATGCGTGGATAGAAACGAAGCAGACATGTTGATGAAAGAAATTCATGAAGGATCCTTTGGTACCCATGCCAATGGACATGCGATGGCTAAGAAGATGTTAAGGGCATGTTACTATTGGCTGACAATGGAATCTGATTGTTGTAAATATGTGAAAAAGTGCCATAAATGCCAGATCTATGCTAACAAGATTCATGTGCCTCCAACTCCTCTCAATGTTATCTCTTCTCCATGGCCTTTTTCCATGTGGGGCATTGACATTATTGGAATGATTGAGCCTAAAGCGTCAAACGGAAACCGTTTCATATTGGTGGCTATGGACTATTTTACCAAATGGGTCGAAGCGGCATCATATGCCAATGTGACTAAGCAAGTAATGGTTCGGTTTATCAAGAATCAAATCATTTGTCGGTATGGTGTTTCAAGCAAGATCATCATTGATAATGGGTCGAATCTAAATAACAAGATGATGAAGGAATTATGCGATGAGTTTAAGATTGAGCATCATAATTCTTCTCCTTATAGACCCAAGATGAATGGGGCTGTTGAAGCTGTTAATAAGAACATTAAGAAGATTATTCAAAAGATGGTTGTTACATACAAGGATTGGCATGATATGCTTCCTTTTGCTCTGCATGGTTATCGTACATCCGTTCGCACTTCAACAGGGGCAACCCCTTTTTCTCTTGTTTATGGCATGGAAGCAGTGCTCCCGATAGAGGTTGAAATCCCTTCTATGAGAGTTTTGATGGAAACTGAATTGTCTGAGGCTGAATGGTGTCAGAGTAGATACAACCAGTTGAATCTGATTGAAGAGAGGAGAATGAAAACTTTATGTCATGGCCAATTATATCAACAAAGAATGAAGAAATAATTTGATAAGAAGGTTCGACTTCGTGTGTTCAGAGAAGGTGACTTCGTGCTAAAAAAGATCTCGACTTTTACTACTGATTCTAGGGGCAAGTGGACTCCTAATTATGAAGGCCTATATGTTGTTAAGAGAGCCTTATCTGGCGGTGCATTATTTCTTACAACTATGGATGGTGAATAGTTCACTCGTCCTGTGAATGCTGATGCAGTCAAGAAATACTTCGCCTAAAGAATAAAAGAACAGCTCGCTAAGTTGAAAACCTGAAAGGGCGGCTTAGGAAAAAATGAGCGTCTCGGTGGATTGAAAACCCGAGAGGGAAATCTAGGCAAACATTAGAGACAAAACCAGAAATAATCATCCCGGTAGATTGAAAAACCAGAGAGGGCAATCTAGGCAAAATTTAGGGATTATGGAAAGTAACTGCATTTGGCCAGTCTTGATTGTTTAAAGCAATATTTCCTATCAATGGTTTTACTTCGATCGTTCTCCGAAGGTCTCAAGCACAGTTGGAATCCAAAGTTGTTAGGGAGAATATTGGTCATTGTATTTCAATGTAACCCTTTCCATTGTACTTACCATTTTTCAAACTTTGTAATGATCCATGGAGTTACGCCATTTGCGGACTATCATTCTATCAATAAAATGTGGGCCTTTGTCCCTTTGTTTGCAATTCTCATTTTGTTTCTGTTTATAGAATTTCATTTTATTTTTGATGATGATTTTTGAAATAAATGTGAATAATTGATTTAAAAATTTGAAATTTATAAAAAAAAAATTCTTTGATTTATGAATATAAAGAGGAATGTTGACAGTAATCCCAAGAACGGTAAAATCTAGAAGCGAAAAGCTTAGTGTTTTCCTCGGCAGAGTTCTTTCTGGATCCTCTGGAAGAATTTATTGACAGATCCCCAATTGAGTAGTATCGAGGTTTCTTCAGTAGAGTTTGTTGATTTTCCATTTAGCAGAGTTTTGTTCCTTTGGATAAATCAGACGAGTATTATTCAATTCTCACAGCTAAGTCTTGATTCAAATCTTCTTCGGATGAGTATTTTTCCTTCATCTAACCAGGTTGTGATCAGAAAGTTGAGCAATTTGAGGACCATATCTCCTTGATATTAATGCCCATACGAAGATTTGTATTTGCTGATTCCCAATAGAGGTTATGCATGTTTACTTTGGATGTTCCCTAAGCAGGGAGCAATATTGCTTTCTTCTAAGAAGTGTTGACATAGTAGTCACCTGCCGGGTTTTCTCTCACCTTGTGTTGGGTATTGATTTAAAATCTCCCACAGCTTGACTTTTAGCTATGATGTTAACTTCTTATTCTCCTCGGAAAGTCCATGATGTTTCTGTTAGAGTTGCATAATCCTCAGAGAATTTTTTCTGATATCCCTGGAAAAGTTATGTTATTCCCTTATGGAGTTTGTGTAGTTGTTTACATGATTACAATTTCAAGCGGATCCATTATACTTTGCAGTAAATCTCTTCATCCCTTTGAAGCAGATTTCATATGGATTTTTATTATCCCCAGGGGGAGTTGGAAGATTAATGTTGCTATGTTTTCTCCAAGAGATCTTTCCCTCTAAGTGGAGTTTATATTGTTGTTCCCTCTTGTTGAATTTTTGATGTTTGAAAATTGATCTTTGGATTTTCTCCCCAAGCGGTATCTTTATCTCCTCAGCGATATTTGAGCCTTATAGTAGAATTTATTTTCCTTTGATGGCTTTTGTTTATTCTCTTGCAGGATTTCTTTTGTTAAATCCCCAACACGGTCTCCAATGATGTCTCCAATTAGCTGAGATTAGCTGAGTATTTTAGTGGTGTTGTGATGTTTTGTTCACCCTCTGTTTATCCTTTTTGTCTGTTTTGTCAGCATATTCATACGCATATGCATTGTATGCACATTCATCTTGTTGAGCATAACATGTTTTTGTTGCATTTTGCATCCTGCATTTTTGTTGATGCTCCCCTTCCCCCGGTGTTTTTATCCCCGCGGAGTGCGTGTGTCCTCTCTCCATTAGAGTTTTGACCCCTAAGCAGGAAAATGCCCATCCTTTCTAATTCCCCATTGAATTTATGCCTCGTGGAAGATGGTTGTTTTAGCTTTCCTCCCCGGTTTTTTTTATCTAGATGGAATTGATCCTCGGTGAGATATTTCCTCATTAGGTCGAGTCTTGTTTGACCGTTTCTCTCCATTTTGTTCCTGGATTGAACTTTGGTCTCTTACAGCGGTTATTTTGAATTTTTTCCTGGGCTGTGAAACCTGAATGATAAGAAGATATTTTGCTGTCTGAGTATTTCCTCAGCAAAAGTATGTTATTAATCCCCATCAGAAGATGAAGGAGTTTATTTATATCTTCTCAATAACTGGCAGTTCTCTAGTTCATCTTCAATAGAGAAGTTTATTGTGAAATGTTGGATCCTTAGCCGACTAGATTTCCCATCAAATGACATCTTTTTAAGAAGAGTCCTAGTTAGAAGTTTGTTGGGAAACCCTCAACAGATGGTTATCTCTTTATTTGAGAAGTTTGATTTAACCTGCCCGTATCTCTTTTGAAGATCCTCGACAGAGTTATTGATCTTTGATCCCCAACAAATGGTTGTCTCCTTATTTGAGAAGTTTGTTGTGCGATTTGAGTTGCCCAGTAACAGATAGTTGATGATGCATTTCTTCTCCTACCGAGTGACAGGTAGTTGAGTTTGTTTCGTCCTACCCAGTGACACAGAGTCAACATTTTTAATACCCCACCCATTTTCTAGTAGCAAGTAACATTTGTTTCTCTTTCGGTTAGTTACCGTTGAATTTCTACCCAGTAACTGGTAGTCAGTAGTCTTTCCTTGTGGTAATATTCATTTTCCTACCCAGTAACAGGTAGTTGATATATTGTTTATCCTATCCAGTAACCGATAGTTGGTAACCTCTTTCTTCAGGTTTATTACTCTCGCTAAACTACTCAGTAACCAGTAGTTGGCATTGTTTCTTTTCCTACCCAGTAGCAGGTAGTTGATTATCTCTCAACAAGTGGATTACTTTTTATCCAGGAGCTGGTAATAAGTAATGCATCTCTTTATTTTCTACCCAGTAACTGGTAGATAACAATACTCTTGTGTTTATTACACATATTTTCTACTCAGTAACCAGTAGAAAGTATTTTACCTGTTTTCTTCGGTCTGAGTATCTGCTCCCAGTAACCAGCAGTTGGTATCTCTGCCCCCGTAGAGTCATTTCCTTTCCTTTATCGGAATAGGATCTTGCTCTTTTGTTTTCCCCTATGGAGTCTCTTTTCTTCTTTTACTCCCGGGTGTTTGTTTGTCTCATGTGGAATTTTTTCTCCACAAAGGTCTTGTGTTTGCGTACCATTAGCATAACCATATCATTTTGTGGCCTCTTAGGGCCAAAAATTGGGTATATTGTTATATTTAAGTATCTTCTATTTGGTCGAGACAAAGATGTCAATCTTCCTATCTCCGGATAGAAGAAACTTAAATAGGGGCAATTGTAACACCCTAATTTTTTACACCTAAGATTCCACATTTCATTTGCATCATTACATACACAAACAAGATCACGACATTGTTTCTCCTTTCCTCCTTGGTGGTTTTGCTTCTAAGGGAGATCATTAAGCATTTGTGTTGCTCTTACTTGCTTTATGTTTGCTTTTGTTTACTAACTTCTAACCAAAATACCAAAAATATATTGCAATCACCTGTTTTTCTTTCTCTGTGTATTTAGGGTTTTGCAGGGAGATCCATGGAAAGGGCATTGGTTTCAAGTCAAATGTGGTTATTTATCCAAGTCAAGACCAGATGGAAATTTGACCATATCTTGGTCAAACTATCAAGAGTTTGCTTCAATGACAAGTTATTTGCATCAATGGGTTATCTTTCAGACAATAAGTATTCAAAGGTCAAGGGAATTAGGTTTTCATTTCATTGTGCTTGAGTATTGATAATGGTTCCTCAGTTGAAATTCTTGATGTTGTGGTTTTCTTCTTCGAGGCTACATTGAGCATTATTCTGTATTGCAATTTCATCATCATCTCAAAGTTTCTCCTAGTTCTCTACTTCACAAGTCAATATCTTCAATGAGGATTCCTCAAGGATTTACCTCTGTGGTTGGATCATCAATGGGAAAAGAATTTTGCTAAATCAAGGCATTTTGTTGATTAAGATGTAAATGTTGATATTTGGATTCATCATGGCATCAAATCCTCAAGAGCTTTTTTCATTCAAGGTTTGGTTCGAGTTGAAAGATTGACGGTTCATGGCTTACTTGGAATTTAAGGCATATTTTCAAAGACTCAAGATTCTTTTCTTTCCTAAGTTCACCTTTATCCATCTTTCTAACCATTTCCTTTTTAATTTCTATCCAATATCATCTCCAAATTCACATTCCATATTCAAATTTCAAATTCATTTCTAAATATCCATTCTTAAGCCATTTTATTTGGATATCCAATTCAATTCCTCAACCCACATTCAAAATTCAATTTTTAAAACCATTATCCATTCTTTTCTAAACCCATATCCAATATCAAATCCTTTTTTTTTCAATATCCATTCTTAAATCCCCTTTTTTGCATAAAAATTCATTTTTCATTATTTATATCCATTAAACCATTTATCTAATTTCCATATTTCAAATTCAACTTCCAATTATTCATTTTCCAATCTTTTTTTTTCCTCTAAACTAATTTCAATATCCATATTCCACTAAAAAAATATGAAAGCATATTGCTAAAACCTTTGATTTATCAAATTTGTCCATCACTTTTTTTTCCCTCTAACCAAAGTCCATTCAAACCATGATTGTGCATGTTAAATCAATTTTCCAACTACCCATTTTTCTAACCATTTTTTTTTAAATTCTCATTTTATCTAATTCCATTTTATTCCAATTACCTATATTAATATCCAAACTCAATTCAAATGCCATTCTAAATGTCCATAATATTTTCCAATGTCATATTTTTTCGAATGTCCAATAACCATTTTAATATTATTCATTAACCATTTTTACCAACACACTTCTAAAAATACAAAGCTCAATTTACAAATTTCAGCCCATGTTACATTAAAAACAAATACCAAAAAAAATGATGAAATAAGCCTTCATGAAAATCTCCAAATATGCTAGCCATGACCAAAGTCTTTCCAACCAAGTCTAAGCTACATAACCTTATGTGCAACTTCATGCTACAATCATCACCTCAAGGAATTTTTATTATGGTTCATGGTGGCTTGTTAAAGAAAATTTTTGAAATCAGGTAATCTTGGTGCATTTCACTTTTTTTTTTATCAAGTCCATCAATGTTTGAAACAAAAAATAAATGAGTAGAAACATGGCTACATGAAGGCCCAAAGTGCAGCCTCAAGACTCTCAATACTCCAAAACCATGTCATGTTCCAAGCATACACACTCCATATACAAGCCTTCCAAGCTTTGCTAGAATCACTTTCCGAGATAAAGTCAAGCCATGGGAGCCAACATCACGTTTAAGTTGTAACACAAGCTCCAAGAGAATTTGCAATTTACAATCCACATCATGTTCAAGTCACCACGTCATCACAGGAGTTGAAATTAAAAGAAAAAAAAAAGAAACTAAAAGTTCAATTATAAGTGACACTACGGATTCAAATAAGTTGTAATTTCAACGGAAAAACGCAACAAGAAGTCACGCGTAAACGTAGCAATCAAAACGCAAGAAAAAATACACAAACGGCAACCACTTCACTCACTCTCCATCTATAAATAAGAGTGCATTCTATTCATTTGGATTCAAGCTTTCAAGCCAATATTACTCTGCTACTTTTTCCACTCAAAATCTCACTTCACGAAACCAATTCGAACCATTATTCATCTTCTACTTTTCTTCAAATCCATTCTTCAATTCAAATCAATTCCATCCCAAAACAGTAGAAAAGGAAGAGGAAAGATTCAATTGATTAGTACCTGGTCTTTAAAGATAGTATGAAGCTTTACCGTCATTTTCGATCTAATACTCTTCGTTGTGTTTCTTTAAATTGTTGACACCATTGTGTAGAACTTTTCATTTCGATCACGTTCGTATAATTTTGGAGCTCCACCGCTGCCGGATTGAGCTCCGCCGCGGCAGAGAAAGCACTAGCTATGGAGGGTGAATAGTATCACGTGAGTTTTCCATTGAAGAAGAAGATGAAATACTTTCTTATGTATTTTCTTATTTTTTTTTATTAAACTCACTTATTACTTTTGGTTTGGGCCTATGTGATGGATCTCTTTATTAATCCATACCATTTTTTTCTTTTAAAACCTCCATCTCATTTTTTTAAGATTTTTTTTTTCAATTTCCTTTTAATAATTTTTTAATATTTATTTTCTTTTGAAATAATTTCTTAATAGATTTTATTTTTTCTTGTGGATCTTGATATTTTGATATTTTTGTTTTAAAACTTTTCTTGAAATTCATGTGATTCATAATTCTTGATTTTTTTTTAAATTTTGATTTCTTATTTTGTTAATTGATTTATTTTTGGTTGTTTGTTGGATCCTAAATTTTGAACATGATCTTGTTAATCTCAATGCACCATGGGTGTTGATAGGAAAAATTCCAAATCCACCAAGAGAGATGATTGATATTAATGATGATTTAATCAAATTAAGATTCATTTTAGTCCTCTTTCTTCTTCTTCTTTTTCTTTTGATCGATGAAATCTATGGATCATGGATTGTTGGTTGTCAAGGATGTTTAATCTTCATTATTTCAAATCTATGGACGAATGATCATTGAGATAATTCTCCATACTTTGGAATAGTGATAGATACATTTGATTAATCGATGAAAATCTTGATTATGATGAGATCACTACCTCTTTTCTTTTGTGTGGCATATTTTAGGAGAGTGATTTACATATCACTTCTCTAGCATGTGTTAACACTAACATTATTATTGACCGGCCTCAGATAGTCTTGGTTTTTACATAAACCTGATTACGATTGCTTAACATAGCGCTAAAGTGTCCCGTAATCGGAAAATGATAATTCGTGGCTCAAACTTATGTTTGAAAGTCCAAGTATGGTTGGTTGCTTGACTTAAGTCCACTACCTAAGAAACTCATTGTTAGGAGGCTTTGATTTTATCAATCCTCTAATGAGTTTTCATTAACCATGGTCTAGGTGCATGAATTAACCATCATTGATCATTTATTCTAACAACTAATCACTTACTCACTAACAATATCATTATATTAATTTTGTTTATGTTTCCCTCTTGCTCCCTATCTCTTTTATTCTTATACTCCATTATTATCATTTCATATCATATCTTTGTTTATGTTTATGTCATTTTTCTTTTGTTCACTTGGATCATATCTTGTTCAAAACACTAATAAAAGATTAAAACTTCTAAAAACTTGGGGCTCTTAATTTTGTGGTTGTGCTCTTGGATCATTCTTGGACCCTTGGACTTAGATTTAGGACTTTGCCCCTATGCTTGGAGTATTGTGGATCTTGACCTTTATTTGGCTCGCTTATTAGCTTATGCTTCAAATCAGATGGAATTCTTATTTAGCTAACTATGAAGTGTGCTACAATTTGGTTAGTTCCTTCTTATCTCTAGCTTTTATTTTGCTTTCTAGGGTAGTCACTTCATCTCTTCCCCCCTTTTAAATTTTCAAAACCTTCTCCCTCTTTCAAAACCTTCTTGGTTTCAAACTTCAAATCGCTTTCACAATAAAAGCTTGACTTTTGTCAAGTGATTTTTAAACTTTGTTTTCTTAATAAATGTCAACCGATGTTAATCATATTTGAGAAATTTCAAAAAGATATAAAAAATACTTCACCTCATTCAAACTTTTTGTGTCTTTGTGCACTTTTTCATTTTAAAATTTTTCATAAAGTTGAGACATGAGTCATTTCCCTAGTTGAGATATAATTCTTCTATTCTCCATAGTATTAAGATGTTGACATTTTCCACTTAGATGTTGAGTGATAAACTTGTTGATAATCCAAGCAGAATCCTCCATCTTTAGGTGATGAAGATGTTGTCTTATACTTGTGGGCGACTAGTCGCAGTTTTGTCCTTAAAATGACGACTTGTCTTTACATTTAAGATCAATCAAAACCAACAAACTGTTGTTATTTGTACCACGAACTGCGATGTTTTGATCCTATATTTCACTTTGTGGGTACGTAGGCATGAGGTGATAAGTCTCTCCAAACACAGAAATCTAAAAAACATTATTCTCTTCTCATCTCCCCAATCTCTTTTCAAATAAACCATTTTCAAACCAAAAAGCGTAAGTATTTCAAAGGGCTCCTATATAGTACTATAGACGTTTTGAGTGCTAACACTTTCCCATTGCGTAACCAACCCCCTTACCCAGATCGCTGTTTATTTGTTCTTGTTTTAGAACTCTCAGGTTTTGTTCGCTCTTTTTCCTTTCCTTTTTTGGATAAAATAAAAGTGCGGTGGCGACTCTTGCATTTTTGAGTTAAGTCAATCAATAGCTAATACTTACGATTTTACCGCTACAATCCCTTACGCATAAAATGCCCATCTTTTCTAAATTCCCCACAGAGTTTGATCCTCGTGGATGATGGTTTCTTCAATATCTTCTCTATGTTTGGATAAGATAAATCCCCTTTTGATTTCATTTCTCAATGGTTGGAGTCTTGTTTGACCGTTTCTTTCTAGCTTGTTCCTAAATTGAACTTTTGTCCCTGGAAAATGTTACTTTTGAATTTGATTAGGTCGCTGAATCTAGTTGGATCGTGCATTTATTTTGCATTGAGTCTTGCAGGAAAAATATCTTACAGATCCTCATTAAAGACAAAATACATTCTCCACTAGTGTTGTTGTAACAACATCTCCTTCACATTTATACCCACATCGAATAGTATCTCTTTGAGAAGGTTGAGGAAAATTCTGTTTGTTTTTATTCTCTTGATTTAAGGAAATTGGCTCATAAAGCAACTAGCCCGCATTGCTTTTATGAGATCCAGAGTAAAGTCCAGTTGTGACTGGAATCTAGGTTAAGATCTTTGGTTATCACTAATTTCTACCCCAAGTCTAGTAGTAATTGGCATCTTTGTTAAGATCTTTGGTTGTCACACATAGGTTGTTACTGCTTGTCTGGTTGTTACCTGTCTCCCCTTCGAAGTCTAGTTGTTACTAACTCTCTTTTGATGTTGCTTATCTGGCCGTTACCAGATTTTCCTATGAATTATGGTTGTTACTAATCTCTTTTGATATTTGTTTGACCGGTCGTCACCAACCTTCTGTGAATTTTAATTGTTACTAGCACTGTTGTTTAATGTCCAATGGTTATTGGAATTTCTTTTGAAAGTCCAGGGGTGACTGTAATTGTTTAAAGTCCTATGGTTATTTGCATCCTTTAAAAGTCCAATGGTGACTGGCATTATTGAAAGTCCAATGGTGATTGAAATTTCTTCTTGAAAGTCCAGTGGTGACTTTCAAGGTTTAAAGTTCAATGGTAATTGGCATTCTTTTGAAAGTCTAGTGGTGACTTGCTTTGTTTAAAGTCTAATGGTAATTGGAATCATTTGGAAGTCCAGTGGTGACTGACATTATTTAAAATCCAATGGTAATTGGCATTCTTTTGAAAGTCCAGTGGTGACTGGCATTATTTAAAAGTCCAATGGTAATTGGCATTCTTTTGAAAGTCCAGTAGTGACTAGCATTGTTTAAAGTCCAATGGTTATTAGCATTTCTTTTGAAAGTCCAGTGGTTACTGACATTTTTTTAAGTCCAATGGTAATTGGCATTCCTTTTAAAAGGCCAGTGGTGACTGGAATTGTTTAAATTCTAATGGTTATTGGCATTTCTTTTGAAAGTCCAGTGGTTACTGGTATTGTTTAAAGTCTAATGGTAATTGGCATTCCTTTTAAAAGTCCAGTGGCGACTGACATTGTTTAAAGTCCAATGGTAATTGGCATTGTTTTGAAAGTCTATTGGTGACTGGCATTGTTTAAAGTATAATGGTAATTGACATTCCTTTTAAAAGTCCAGTGGTGATTGGAATTGTTTAAAGTCCAATGGTTATTGACATTTCATTTGAAATTCAAGTGGTTATTGACATTGTTTAAAATCCAATGGTTTTGGGTACTTAAAGTCCAATTGTTTTTGGTGCTCTTATCCCACTTTGCTATTGATATTGGATGTTTGTTGTCACCAACGTGCCCTGTAAGTCCAATATTTACTAACATCGACCTGTCAGAAGTTGGTCGCTACCTTTGCTTGTGGTCTAAGTCCATTTTGTTTGGCACATACAGAGTTTGTTATTTCCCTTTTCTGGTGTTTCTTGAAGATCCCGTTTGAACTCTTCATTTAAGAAATTCCAGAAAGTCTGGTTATTTTTTGTTTGTTTTTCTGATCTCTTGTCAGAAGATCATTTCTCAATTCCCTTGGTCTCTGGTTAGAAGACCATTTTCATTTGATTCTCTTGTCATAATATTAACCCCTTATTTAAATTGATCCCTAGTGGAGATCATAATTCTTTCTGGTTTTACCCCAATTAAACCTGTTGACTAACTGCTTTGCATATTCCCCAGTGGAGATCATAGTTCTTTCTGGTTTTACCCCCATTAAACCTATTGACTAACTGCTCTGCATATTCCCCAGTGGAGATCATCTTGTGGTTCAACCTCCGGTAAGGATTCTTTCCTTCTAAAGTGCCAGTCGGTCATGTTTGAACCATTTGCTCCATTACTAGTCTTCCCCAGTTTGTTTCAGCTGCCCCAGTGTTACTATCTTTCCCCAGTGAGAGGTTACTCATTGTGTAGGCCTTTCCTGTTTGCTTTCTTTTTCGTCTGCATTTTGCATTCATCATTCCATCATTTTCATCATGCTAGCATTCATGGCATGTCAGCATTATAGAGTAGTTTTCTTTTGTCCGTAGCATAACATGCCATTGCATCTAAGGGAAAAAAATTGGTTATCTGTATTTAAATATCTTCCACCATAATTTCATGAGGATTTTCATCACTCATGTCATCTGGTGAGGATATTTAAATAGGGGTAACTTCATACCTCAAATTTTATCCTCCGATTCTTTAATCTTTTGCATATCATTTAGGTCAATCATCATATTGCATAACTAACCAATTTATCAGCTTTTGTTTATTTTATTTCACTTAGGAATCAGGGTTGGATTTCAGAAGCTTCAAAGGTGGTTAAATTATGGTTTTGGACAAAAGGTGGTCTGATGAGGTAGATTTCCTTTGGTCAGAAACTTTTTCTTTCAATTATTGTACTCAAGTTTGAGTAGAAGTGTGGAGTTTTCAATTGTCATGAGCAGTGCCCATTATAGATTTATCAAGGCATGACATCAGTTTCTCTGAGTTGCCACTAAGGTATCGTGGTTTATGGTTTCATCAATGGGTTGATCGGAAAGATTGTGGATCACATTCTTGGAATAATAGGGTTTCTCACCTTTGGTGTTTATGTTGAGCAACTGTCGTTCATGATTGGATTTCTTCTATGGCTGACAGGTTAAAGTGTATGTGTGCAGTAGTTTGCAGTTCAATTGGATGTGACCCTAGTCTTTGTTAGGAAATGGATTTATTTCATTGAGGCTGAAATTCTAGGTACCCAACAGTGGATGTTATTACGGATGTTATGACATCCACTGTAACACAGACTACTAAACTTAAGGACATCCATTAAATGAAAACAGTAAATAACACAAGTAATTGTTTACCCAGTTCAGTGCCAACTACACCTACATCTGGGGGATACCAAGTCAGGGAGGAAATTCACTATTAGTAGAATTAATTCAGAGTTAAACAACTAGTTTGCACTCTTCACTTAAGACCTACCCAATGACACTTCAGCCTAACACTAGACTAGAGTTTCCCACTCACTCCCCCTCAATCACAGTAGTGATATTAACCAATTCAAAATTACGAAAGAGAAATTGAAAACACACTTCAAACACACCTTGATCTTGCTTCACAGCTTTGATCAAGTGACACACCACTCTTGCTTAAAAGCTTAGAGTGAAACACTAAACAACCATTTTACATACACTAAACCAAAGCAATCATGCAGCAGACAATTGCTTGGCATACAAGTATCTTAAAACACAATACACACGTGAAAAACAACTGATACAGTCAGACTTCTTCACTCACAAAACTACACACTTCAATCTCTACTTGATTAGGATTGATCCTCTATTATTTATAGCAGCAGATCGTCTTTGGGCCTTCGTGCAGACGTTAGGTTTACCCAAGTAAACCTCTCTTCATGAAGCTACGCACGTCCAATTGAGTCAGGGGCATTCCATGTTATCCTTAGTAATGCCTGATATGTCACCTAAGATAACTAGGCTTCCTAAAATGTTTCCTGAAGTATAGCCTGAGCTAATAACAGAAAGTAATACCTGCGCACCCTGATGTCATACGCTTGATGTCATAACATTCAGTCATGACATCCAACTCAAGTGACTCTTAGCTATTTAAACTCACCCTGCTGAATCCTTATTATGTATGTCATAACATCAGTCATGACATTCATACATCCATCAATGTTTTGCCATAAAATGCAGCCAATCAAAAGAATCTACAAACTCCCCCTTTGGCAAATTTTTGGCTAAAACACTTTGTTACCATATCAGAGATCACAAGCAGCAGAAATTATACCATACATGCAGGGAAGCTACTAGCTAAACACACACAACTACAATACCATATCAGAGTCATCTTCACACCCTAAGAACTACCTGCTGGTCCATACTACAGGTATCACACTGATCTGGAGATCAACTAGTGATACTCCCCCTCAATTGATGCACAACACATCAGTACACACATAACCTGCACACAGCAGTCACACATATTTATCCAGACTGGATTTTGGATGTCAGGACATTCAGGATGACATCCTGAAGAACACAATCACCTGTGAAGCATACCATCCTATGCTACTCCCCATGAAGAGATGCACAACCATACACATTCTACAAACACCCTGCAGATACACACACATCTAGCAGCTATCCTACTACTAGGTTACATCAAGGAACACATACATATCTTAGCATCTTCAGTAAAACAACACACAATTCTAACATACATTCCTACACACATTAGGAACTCACACAGTAGCAGCAACATATCATCACCTCATGCAAACATGTATAGCAGCATCAACATCCAAGTCTTCCACCTACTGTTACTCAATTACTACTACCACTTCTTCCACCTGCTGTTACTCAATTACTACTACCACTTCTCCCCCTTTTTAGCCATAAATTAGATCATAACTAAACTAATAGTATAGATCAACAAAAGTATGAAAGTGCAGTTGTTAGGAGTTATTACAACATAAAGCTCATGAAGAGCAACGCACATATTTCAGTTGTCAAATAAAGATCAAAATCTAAGCAAGGAAACAAAAAAAATCACTAGTCACACCAGCAGCACACCCTCATCAGCCCAAGCAAACCATCAAGCCACCAACACCACCATATTAGTCTTCCTCCTCAGAAGAGCTGGAGTCACTATCATCACTATCCTCCTGAGAACTGGCAGCAACTTCCTCTGACGCAGCATCCTAGCCATCAGACCCATCATCCCTGTCCTCATCATTCTGAGTAGACTCATTATCTTCATCTTGCTCAAGAGCCCTGATCAACCTTTCAAGTTTTTTCTTCCTTGTTTCCAACTCATTGCAAGTTTCTTTTAGCATGGTAATAACCTCAGCCTTTCATGTCTTAGAGCTCCCTTTGGATGTCTCTGTTGATGTCATGACAATGTCAGGAACATGAGTTCCTTGAAACTGCTTGTGATGGAAAGACAAAGGGCTCTCTCTCTTGCTTGCAGAATCATTCTCTTTGAGGATGTTGGGATACTGATTTAATATTATTCCGTAGATAAGGGAAGGGAATGCAATGGGGCCTTTGATGCTATAGCTGCCTGCATGCTTTATAGTCTGATAAAAATATATAGGTCCCATAGTCAAATTTGGTTTTGGTTCCAACAATATAGATAAATCTCCCAAGGATAGTTGCCATAGTTGACTTATAATTTGTGGGCACCCAATTTGCAGCACCAATCTTGTGTAGCATAACATATTTCACACTCAACTTGCTTGCTCCCAGCTTTCCTTTTGATGGCCAGCTTTTGACCTGGTTCCCTGTACTTACTTGAAACACTTTGTTGTCAGATGCAGCTATATCAGGTTGTCCTCTATCTGATCTTTCAAGATAGTTGTTGATGATGGTTGAAGAGAAATTGACACATTTCCCTCTTACATAAACCTTGCCAAACTCATTAGATTTCCTACCAACACATTCTTCTGACAGGTTAACTATGAATTCTTTGACAAGTAGTTCATAGCACTGAGTGAAATCAGTGACAGTCTTCAGCAAGCCAACATCATGAATAAGATTCATGATCTCTTTGTTTTCAAGCGCATTCTGAGCAAGCTCTCTCTCCAAACCAGTCTCTTCTGATATACATATTTCCATCTGTTTACACTAGATGGATAATGGAAGGAGACATTGTCAATGGGGACATCTGGAACACTAGCATCCAGTTTGCTAGTTGTGGGTTTCTTCTTCGGTTAGATGTCAGTGACATCATAAGCAACATCTGACTCCGAGTCTGATTCAGAACAAATTTGGGCCTTCCTCTTCTTTGGAACAACTTTGCTCCAAGCTTTGGTAGGGCCAACCAGAGTCCTCTTGGTCCCGGCCTTCTTTGTAGGAGAGTCCTGTACACCATCCTTCTTCCCTTTCCTAGTCATGAGCCTTTTGGCTATGCTAGGGTTGATAGTAGCAATCAGATCATTATTTGAATACTCATCAAGGTTTACAATATCAGCATTGTCCTTCTAAACCTCATCAGCATTGTTTTTATCACTTTGCATGTGATCATCCTTATTTTCAGAGGCTTGACCCTTGTCAGTGTCCTTTTGAGTAGTTGTTTCCAATTTTACAACATCATGAATGAAATCCGCTTGTTCATCCAGATGAGGAGCAGAACCCTCAGTGTTAGAGGGAATATATTTTCTTGGCACATCATGAGGCTCACTCAGAACCCTGGTTACCAAATTGGCAACGATGTTGTGTATTTGCCTAGCTTCTTCCCCATTGATATCCTCATTAGGAATGGAGGTTGTAGAGTGAGAAGCTTGACCTGTGACTAGGTATTTAGGTCTTCTTGCATGTGAAGATCGTGGTTTCTTCACTAACAGTCCTTCTAGAGTAAGCATGCGCAGAGGAGCTACCACAAGAACCTCGTTAGGGTTGCTAGAATCAGGTCTAGCATCAACATCAGTATCAACGATGATGTTCATCTTTTTGGAAGGGGAGGATTTTGGATGTTGAGACATTCTTGGAAACTTTGATCGCGAGGGAGTGGGTTTTCTGTGCTTGTTTGACGAGGTATGGAAGATGAAGAGTTTTTATGGGCACAAAATGGAGTAAGTGTAATGTGTGAGGATTCTAGAGGAGTAATATTGCACAAGAGGAGGGAACTTAATATTTTGACCAATCACCATATGATTAATTTTCAAAATACAATTCCCCATTAACATTAATTGCTATAAACTTTCATAAAGACACGTCCTCAACTTGCTTTGTGAACTTTCAAATTGAGTGGCCTTGAGACCTCTGGTAACCATGTCAGCATTATGTAGATCAGTGTTTCAAACCTTTCCAAACTGATGCTTGTTATCCCTATGTCTGACTCTTTTAGGTTGATCTGAGGTTATTGATGTTACTCTTAATGTCATTGTACAAGGTCATGACATCCTGAGTGACATTGCTTCTTTTAAGATCATTTGTCATGGACTTCATCAATTTCCAGTATAACAGGTTTAGGTTTCTATGATGTCCTTTCTTGACTTTCCTACCAGCCTGAAATTTTACACAACCTGTTCTATCATCTGGAGTTATCTTTGAAATTCCTCCTACTGCTTCCTTGGATATGGTCTTCTTTATCCTTGGAAGTTGTCCACCCTTTTTATTCCATAGTTTATCCTCCTTTTTTTCTCTGGTGAAGGGACATATGTTCAGGTTACTTTTAGGATCCCACAAGTAACAATTGTTCTTAGCTCTAGACCCTCTCATGACTTCCTCACCTTCTTCATTGGTGACAACACATTTACCCCTAGTAAATTTGACATTGAGACCTTGGTCACAGAGCTGACTGATACTGATAATATTCACAATCATTCCTTTAACCAACATGGCATTCTCCAGTTTTGGAACACCAGGACAATCTAGTTTTCCAGCACCTATGACTTCTCCTCTAGCTCCATCACCAAAGGTTACATGGCTTGAGGTATGAAGTTTGAGGTTCATCAAAAGATTCTCCATTCTAGTCATGTGTCTAGAACAGCCACTGTCAAAATACCAGTCTTCTTTGGTTGGCATTCTAAGAGATGTATGAGCTACTAGAGCAACCTCTTTGGCAACCCATTGTTGTTTCTTGACCTGAGCATCCCTTTTTAGTCTAACTTGATGCTGTTTCTTGGCATGAATTCCCTGTTTGGATTTGCCTTGATGAGGGTGACTAGGAAATCCATGTAGTCTGAAGCATAAAGGTTTAATGTGTCCAAGTCTTCCACAGTAGTAACATCTATACCCTTGGAATTTATTCTTGATCAGGTTCCAACTTCTGTTTCCCTGATGTTGTGACATTGGTCGTGACATCCGGTTTGACCTCTGATTCTCAATATTTGGCTTCTTGGACCCTAAGATGGGTTTCTGTTCACAAACAAATCCCAGACCAGACTTGTTTCCTGCTTTATGACCACTCTGTAGTATTTTTTCTAGAGTGTCAGTCCTAGTGTTTAGCATCCTTAAGGATTTTGACATCTGATCTAGTTTAGATTCTAACAGGCTGACCTCACTTTTGAGAGAGTCTATGGTTTCCAGATGATCCAGTTTTTCAGCCTCTAATTCCCTTATGCTTCTCTTCTGTTGCTCTCCTTGCTGATATATTTATGCACTTCTGATGTATAGCTTCTTATATGAAGCTAGAAGTTCATCAAAGGCCAGCTCATCTTCACTTGAGTCACCATCAGATATGCATACACTGTTCAGAATAGTGACATGTTTGGCAGATTCTTCATCTGATCCACTCTCTGAGTCTCCATCAGACCAAGTAACTGCTAGGCCCTTCTTCTGCTTCTTGAGATAGGTGGGACATTCTGCTCTAATGTGTCCATATCCCTCACATTCATGACATTGCAGTCTTCTGCCTTGGCTGGGACTTTCTTCATTTCTTCCTCTTCTGCTGATGTCAGAAGAAGTCTTCTTGTCATTAGGCCTAGACTTGTGATCTATTATTTTGATCAGTTTGTTGAATTGTCTTCCAAGCAAGGCTTTTGCTTCTGACAGATTCTCCTCACTGTCACTATTGTCTTCCTCAGAGTCTTCTGCTGAATTTGAGACAATGGCTATGCTTTTGTTCTTCTTTTCAACCTGATCACACATTCCCATCTCAAAAGTTTGGAGTGAACCAATGCGTTCATCCACTTTCATGTTGCATATATCTTGAGCTTCTTCAATAGCAGTGACTTTCATGGCAAAGATCTTAGAATCTTCCTCACAAGCTTTTCTTCAGACATCTTTTCTCCTAAAGCACATGAGGAGGTGGAAATCTCAAGAATATTCATGTAGAATTCATGAATAGTCTCATCCTCTTTCATTCTTAGATTTTCAAACTTGGTGGTTAGCATTTGTAATCTTAACATCTTGACTTTAGAGGTTCCCTCATGAGTTGTTTTGAGAGTATCCCAAACCTCTTTAGTCAGTTCACAATGATGCACTAGTATGAATATGTTCTTGTCTATACCATTAAATAAGGCATTCAAAGCCTTAGAATTCCCAAGAGCCAAGGCCTCTTGTTCTTTGGTCCATTCTTCCTCAGATATTAACACAGATAATTCATCTTTGTCAGTCTTCACTGGATGTTCCCATCCTGAGTTTGCAGCTCTCCATGCCTTGCTGTCTAAAGACATCAAGAAGGCTATCATCCTAGGTTTCCAGTAGTCATAATTTGAGCCATCCATAATTGGTGGTCTATTTGTGAATCCTATATCCTTATCCATAGTACCAGAATTTATCTTCCCTAGATCTCACCCAGAAAATAACAGGCAGGGTGCCTGCTCTGATGCCAATTGAAATTCTAGGTACCCAACAGTGGATGTTATCACGGATGTTATGACATCCACCGTAACACATACTACTAAACTTAAGGACAACCAGTAAATGAAAACAGTAAATAACACAAGTAATTGTTTACCCAGTTCAGTGCCAACTACACCTACATCTGGGGGATACCAAGCCAGGGAAGAAATTCATTATTAGTATAATTACTTCAGAGTCAAACAACCAGTTTGCACTCTTCACTTAAGACCTACCCAATGACACTTTAGCCTAACACTAGACCAGAGTTTCTCACTCACTCCCCCTCAATCACAGTAGTGATATTAACCAATTCAAAGTTACAAAAGAGAAATTGAAGACACACTTCAAACACACCTTGATCTTGCTTCACAACTTTGATCAAGTGACACACCACTGTTGCTTAAAAGCTTAGAGTAAAACACTGAATAAACAGTTCACATACACTAAACCAAAGCAATCATGCAGCATACAATTGCTTGGCATACAAGCATCCTAAGACACAATACACACGTGAAGAACAACTGATACAATCATACTTCTTCACTCACAAAACTACACACTTCAATCCCTACCTGATTAGGATTGATCCTCTATTATTTATAGCAGCAGATCGTCTTTGGGCCTTCGTGCAGACGTTAGGTTTACCTAAGTAAACCTCTCTTCATGAAGCTGCGCACGTCCAATTGAGTCAGGGGAATTCCATATTATCTTTAGCAATGCCTGATATGTCGCCTAAGATAACTAGGCTTCCTAAAATATTTCCTGAAGTATAGCCTGAGCTAATAACAGAAACTAATACCTGCGCGCCTTGATGTCATAACATTCAGTCATGACATCCAACTCAAGTGACTCTTAGCTATTTAAACTTACCCTGCTGAATCCTTATTATGCATGTCATAACATCAGTCATGACATTCATACATACATCAATGTTTTTCCATAAAATGCAGCCAATCAAAAGCATCTACGGAGGCCATGTTATAAACCCATCTAAGGTCAAGGCAGTGGAGTTGTGTGTTAGTACTGGTTGTGTGGTTCAAATTCTCGTCACTGATTCCAAGTGTTCAAGATGGTTGTTCAGTCCATGTCCATTTGATTTCAAGTATCCATAATACCCATTGTTTTTTATATATAGAAATTTCTCACTACCCATTCATATTCTTGTATCCATTTTGCTAAAGTAGACCAAATGGCCATTTCCAAGTATCCATCCAAAAAAATCATTTCTTTTATCCATATTTATTTTATTTTGTTTTGTTTCTTTCAAATTACATAATAAATGTTAATTCCATTTCATTTTTATAAATCCATTCTAATCACAATTCCATTTATATATATTTTCAGATATCATTTCCAATTTCATTTCAATTACCTATCTATCTTTTTTTTCTTCCATATTTAATCAATATCTATTATCATTTTATTCTTAGTCCATTGATTCACTTCAATCCAAGTTCATATGACAAAATTATCCTAAATTCAAAAGCCCAATTCAATTGTGTCTTCCAATTTTTGTTTCTTTTTTATAAAGTCCACTACTTTATTATGAAGTCCAGTACATTTTTTTATAAAAGTCCACTACACCAAATAAAGAAGGCCATGTACATATGTCATAACAAAACTACAAAAAATCAAATTTCTACAACACCTCTGCTGCAAATTAACAAGGACAACTCGCTGCCCTGCACAAACTACAAGCCAAAATCTAATATTCTCGTACAGCCTAATGCCAAGACAAAACCGACAGTACTGCGTACAAACCAACACGCCACACCGCTTCAAATTTCTTGCTACCGTCTCCAACGGCTACTATAACCTGCTTCAAACCGTATTTTTGCGCTTGCTACAACCTTAACCCACGCTGTACACAATGTGCCAAGATATTCTTCAACACTAAGCTACTAAATGCCATAGACATGCAACAAGAGAAAGAAAAAAACAAAGTTGAAAATTGATTTAAGAGGAGTGAAAGGAAAAGGAAAAAGGAGGGGAAGAGACGCAACTCTCTCTCTTCGCAGGCGATAGCTTCGTAACTCTCACCTGCTACTTACCCCTCCTTCCACCTGCATATTGGGAAAAAGGAAGTAAAAAACCTCCTAACTCATATCATCATTCACATACGGCTATGTGAACAGAACCACCATGCACACTAGCAACCGTCACAACCCCCCTTCCAACTCATAATACTTGTAGAAAACGTGAATCTCCACCACATAAACAACTTTGGCCACCATCAATAATACAATCTTTCACAACTTCACCTTCAAAGTAAAATCACTAACGCGATACTTTTCAACCACATATCACTTCACGTCTTCATCTCTTTAATAAAATCCACAATTATTCTAAATTGTGGCAATCGCCACGAATCCGATCATATTGTCATTTGCATCATTACCTTTTCAGTTGCCACATCATTGTATCAACACCTCGCATCGTCACCATATAGTACCCTTTTCACCATCAACCCACCGCACGCGAAGATTTTAACACCGTCGTGAGACGAAAATGGAAGCAGAGAAAAGCGAGAAAGGAAGAACTGCAAACAAAAGAGAAGATGATCGGGAGAGAAAAAGTAAGGCGCGAGTAGGTGGAGAGGGAGTAAAGATCCACCGCGTGAGTTGAAGCGAAAAGAAGCAAACGAAAATGGAAATTCTGAAAGATGATCGTTTACATGTGAGTTTGTTTTGAATGTTTTTTTATTTTTCCTCTTCATTTTCTTTTCTGAGTTTATTTATTTTTTATTTTTCCGATTATGTTTGTACAATAAGTGGGTTCCAAGCCCATCATCATTCATGGTTATCCAGCTTGTCACACCCCCAGACCCATCATGCACACCTTTTTTTTTTAATTAGTTCTTTTTAGTAGGATTAATTAGAGTTTATTTAGTTTTTAAGTAGAATTTGGATTTTGTTTAGAATTTAATTAGTTTATTAGTATTTTTATTAATTAGTTAGTTTTGGTAGATTTTATATTTAATTATTTAGTTTTACCTATTTAGAATTAATTAATTAGTTTGTATCTAGAATTTATTTTAATTTGTCTAATTCTAATTAAATTTTGGTTTAACTAGATTGTATTTATCTTAATTATCAATTTAATCTTGACCATCTACATTGTCATTTTGGTTATTTCCTGAAGTTCAATGTTAAATTTAATCTTCGATGCAATTTGGTTGTGTTTAAATCCTAATTTTGATGTCATATCTTTTGAGCTTTTGATTTTTCCTTAGTATTGTTATACTCATAATATCATTCATGCTATGTTTATCGTCTCTAGCATCTGGTTTCCTCTTATCTTGATTCCTTGTTGTTACAAGTTTGTCTGTCCCAGATTCCAAAGGAAGGGATCTCCCCCTGTTGATTGCCATATCATTTAGGATAACCTTACCCATCGCTTCCCTTGAGACTTTTTTAGAGTCTTGCCTGTTGTAATCTAGCTTTAGGCTTAGAGTCGCTGCACTCCATGTAAGTGTCATGGTTATGAACACTTACTCCCCTTTAGAACCTTGATCATTATCAAGAGTTCCTCATCCCCCAGCCGAACTATGAAGGCTCTGATTCCTCATTTCTAGTCAAGATACGTAGGCACAAGATGCGATATCTTGTCGAGCCCTCTAACCACTAACAACTAACACTTAACTCCCTCCTTTTGGTCTGGTTAGAACCAATTGGTATTGCAACTTAGATTTAAGTTAGAGTTGGTAAACTCTATGTGAGTATCATGGTTATGAGTACTCACTTTCCCCTTTGGCTTTAGTTAAAGTTAACCCTAGTTAGGACCTTCAATTTAGATTTAGAGAGTTGGTTAACTCTAAGTAAGTATCATGGTTATGAATGTTTACTTCCCCTTGGAATCTTGACCACAACCAAGAGTTCCTCATCCCCAGGTGAACTATGATTGCTTTGATTCCATCCTAGTTAGGATACGTAGGCACGAGATGCAATGTCTTAGCAAGCATACTTAGTATATACCCTATGTTGCATCCTAAAATTTGACCAACATTTATTTACCCACCAAGTGTTTGAAGGTTGATACCTTTATCAGAAAGCTCAAGAGATCCTCAGAGGAATTGGTTGAAACCAAGGTTGTGTGTCTCATAACTTGAGAGTTGTGGGAGCTCTTCAGATGATTCTGAGACTATGAGGATGGACTTGAAGCTTTGAGAAAGCTTATGAGATGTCTTGAAAGCCATCATGAAGCCTAGAGAGGTCATTGTACAAGAATTCAGAAGATTCAACCATGAGTGGTGGA
The DNA here is from genome assembly GCA_963859935.3 of Lathyrus sativus. Classification (NCBI taxonomy): domain Eukaryota; kingdom Viridiplantae; phylum Streptophyta; class Magnoliopsida; order Fabales; family Fabaceae; genus Lathyrus; species Lathyrus sativus. The sequence continues at coordinate 118,100,875 of OZ012738.1, read as the reverse complement.
ATTAGGGTTTTGACTGGGTCAACCCTAGGTCAACTGATGATTTGGAGAGGGTTGAGACCTAATCCAAGAGCCATGTGATCATGGAATGATGTATTGAGTGCTATAAGGATGATTCCTAGACCAACTCATCATGATTGAGGAGTTTGAGAAGTTTTAAGCTAGGGTTTCTAAGGATTGACAGTGTAAAATCCCCTAGTTTGATCCCTATCTTCAAGGCAGTTTAGCTCAAGATGTGATTGTCATCTCATCTTCCCCACAACATGAATGTTGTATAGATTTTTCTTAGCTTTAATTTGAGTAGTAGAAGTCCTTGATAGGATTTGTGGAGCTCAAGTTATGGTTTTGACAAATTACAGGTCATCTGAGGTATGTGAATCTGAGTCCTTGAAAGTCACCCAACTTGCAGACAACTTTTGCCCTAGTAGGATGATTCCTATGGATTCTTGGTCAACATAAATGTTGAAGATAATCTTCTTAGATTTCTAGAGAGTACTAGAAGTCCTTGATATGATTTGTAGAACTCAACTTATGGCTTTGACAAGCCAAGGGCATTTTGGTCATTTGGAAGTTATAGGTCATTTCAAGCATAAGGCCATATCTCCTACTTCCAAGCTTCAAATGGAAAAATCTTCAACATAAAAATTTCTTAGAATGATGTTTTAAGGCTAGTAGGGAGGTCATGAGATGTTGAAAAGGCTCATATCAAAAAGTGATAAAAATGGCCTAAAAATGAGGCATAAGTTAATTCAAGTGAATTTGAAAATCATAAATCATAAGCTATAAATCCAAACCATGTCATGTAATAGGTCATTTTGACTCCAAATTACATTCTAAGAACAACAGTTCAGCCACAATTTTGATTTGAGGCTTGAATCATAGGGTTGCCTTGTAATTGGATTGCTTGCACATGAAGGTACCAAACCAAAACTCAAAATAACTCAATAAACAAGGAAGATATGCATTGTAACTTGTCCTAAATATCATGTGAGGAGAATTTCAAATCATAAACCAAGGTTGCAAGGCATTTGGCATGAGATACCATGTGGTGAGAAATGAGAATTCAAAATACCATTGCATGAAAAGATGAATTTCTCATTGGATTGTTCTAGGGAGTTCTAGACTGTTCTAAACCATTCTATATAACCATTGTGACTTGCTCAGATGCAAGGTTGGTGTTAATTGGTGTAGAGAAGAGAGATTGAAATCCAAAAGCTTCCATTGCAAGTTACATTCAAACTTCACATTCTTCTTCATTGCCATCCCATTTTTCTCCACAAACCTTCTCCATAGATATTTCTGAGTGTGTTCATACTGGTTTGAAGCTCCATCCGTGAAGATTTGAAGGTGTTCACATTGAATTTGCAAAGAAGCAATTACCATTGGATCTTGAAGTACAAGCTCTCTCCTCCAAATCTTTTGTAAACAGAAGAAGATTCATCATCCAAGGAGTGTTCTTGAAGAGTTTCAAGCCTTGAAAGCAAGGATTTCATCACCTACCATTTCAAGAAGCCAGGTTTGCAAAATCCTTTCCACCTCATAATCTAGGCATGGTTAGGTTAATTTATTAGTTTAGAACTGTTAGAGACAATTAGGTGATCATTTCTGATGAGTTTAGGAGTGATTGGTGAAGTTTCATTCATGGATGCCATTTCTTGATGGAGTGAGAACTAGTGATATAGTGAGTTTTAATGCAAGATTATTAGATGATTTTAACCCATGGAATGTGAGGATCATTTTGATATAAAGGAATCTAATTTTGGTTGAGGTCGAAAATTGATCACATTTTGAGTTTAAGTTGGTTGCACTATCGGGTTCTATGATAGAGAGCGTTTCAATGAAAACCAAGACCATAGTTTTGTTCAGCTCGGAAAATGGATCAAGATCGTGTTTTATTTTGTTAAATTTGGTCAAGAAACGAGAGAGAACGAATGGCTGGAAGAGGAGTGCATGGAGCTGAGTTTTTCATGGTGATTCTGCGAAACCCTAGTCTCAAGGTTGATGATGATGTTTCTACCGTGGGATAAGGCGCTGACCCTTGACCAAAGACCAGATCCTACGGCCGTGATTCAAAATGAAAATGAGAGGGAAAACTGAGCAATGAAACTCAGCGTTTCATTAAAACAAGTTTCTGGGCTTTGAGTGATAATTCCTATACCCACCCCCAAGCGAGGCCCATTATGATTTGAACTGAATTTCCCTTCTATCCGCACCGCTCATTTTTTATTTTTGTTTGATTTTCCAATTGTTTTTTCTGAGTTTAATTGGGCTTAGGCGCGTTTGTTATTGATACCCCCAGTCTGGGCCCAAGCATAAATTGAACTGCATATTATTTCTTCATGCACCCCATGCTTCATAAATCATTTTATTTTTCTCCAATTTTTCTCACACTTTAGAAAATTCATATTAAATTTAAAAATCAATATTTTTTAATGGGAGTTTTTCTCCCTTTTCACATTTTTGTCTAGAAAAATATAAAACAAAATCATTTTCCATATCATGCATTTTAATATTTTTTGCATATTTTCTTCTTTAATTGCATTTTAATTCTTTTATGTTGATATATGATTTTTGTAGAATTTAGTTTAGGTAGCTCCCTTAGTATTTTTAGGTCAATCTTTTTAGGGTAGTTAGATATATGTTTTAGTTTCCCCCTGGATTAATTCCATATTTTTGTGATGATTTTTAGGATAGTTTTGATTAGATGCTATTAGGTTGTGTAGAATTAGGTTACAACTTCAACATAGGTCCATAATAACTTTAGATTTTGGGTTTTTAGGATAATTTAGACTATGGGGCATATATGGGTATTAAGGGTAGGTATGTAGGATCCCTTAGAAATTATATTAGGATTTAATATAGTGCTATGCTATTTTTAGTTGATTTTTGTATTGGTTGATTGTTTGTGTTGCCTTTAGGGCATGTTTGTTTTAGTTGCTTTGCTTTGGAGTTTTCCTTCGGCTTGGAGAGCTTGATCTTGTTCTAAGGAGCATTGAGGAGCATAGTAGAAGACTTGAAGATGCATTGAGGAGCTTGAGAGCTTGATTGCATTTTTCTTTTTTTGTTGTTTTAGGGTTAGGGATTAGGAAGAGTTTAGATGTAGATAATTTCTTTCTCAAACATGGATGGTATCATTCACCTCCATTCCTCCCTATGATTCAAAGTCCTTCCATGGCATACACGTCTCTCCTTTGGAGGGATAAGTGATGTACCTAGGGAGTAGAACTTTTGAGGGAACCATTCCTTTGATGTTGAACCCTTATAGGTCACCTTTGGTGGTCAAATAAGCAGTTCAATATCCCCCAGCTTATCCAGTAAGTGATTTTCTCTGGTTTTGATTATTCTTGAGAGATGTTGAGCCTGAGCATGAAGAGGAAGACTTCATTGAAGAGCAACAAGAGCAAGTTGATACTTGAAGACCCCTGAAGATTAGGTGAAGCCTGAAGGTGGAGCTGATCAAGAAGCTGAAGCTTAAAGGAAAAGATAAGTTGAAACTCATGTTGTAGGGTTGAAACCTGGAAAAGCAATTGATATTTGTCAAAGTGATTGAAGTCTGAAGACTGAGTTGCTGATGGAGGAGTTGATCTGCTTTCTTTTTCTTTTCTGTATTGCTGTGTTTTGTTTGACTTGTCTGATGCATTAGAATAAGTCCATATCTAGAATAGGTAGAAGCTAGGAGCATGATTGCATTAGAGGTTCAGTTGCTCCCTCTGCTTGTATTGTTACTGTGTGGCTTTGCTTGCGGGTATTCGGTAGAGCCCAGCTCCCTTGCCCATGTGGTTTGTTTGCCTGATGGCATTTCATTTCATTTTATCTATATGATTGCAGTTTACTATTTATTGCTTGATAGCATGTTGTTTATATTTCAGTATGATTACTGTTATTCCATTCTGGCTTGAGGTCGAGATGAGCTTGTGGAGGCTGAAGCCCCACACACATTTCCTCCCTCACTTGCATTGCATGCATTTTACTGTTAAGCTGATGCTTTGTCTGTTTTGGTGTATCATTGACATGATCCCTTAAGACTCTCATTTCCTTTGATAAGGACTTGATGATAGACTTTTAGGTTGAAACCTATGCATGACAACTTCAAGGAGTTCCCTGTTCAAACCTCAACCATAGGATGAATCCATGGCATGATAACAATAGGACTTGATAGTCTCCCTCCTAGTTGGGCCTGTTCTCTTCTCATCTCAAAACAGTTTAAGATACAGTAATCATGAATGATTTCTTTCGTACGTTACGAGCCTTAAGCTATCTGAGAAAGGATTGTGGGAGAGTTTCTTTTCCACAGTCTGGATGTTTAGTATGGTACCCTTTGGGTGACATACGACGCATTCACTCTCAGGTCATAGTCTCTAGTGCGGTTGAAATCGCAAACACAATAAAAAACACTTCTTTCGTAAAAGACAGGAAATAAACCGTAGTTTCCCGAACTACGTATGCTCTGATCTCTCATGCCTGTTGAGAGTACGTAGGCACAAGATGGCGATGTCTTGGCGAGCTACCTTCCCCCATAATCCTTCGTAGGCCGAACTACGTTGACTCTGATTTCTCATTCTCTGATGAGAATACGTAGGCATAAAGTGCGACGCTTTGCCGAGTCATTTTTCTTTTCTTTTTCAGCCAGCCTTGATAGGTAGATAGAATAAAACCAACCTGTCCAAGTAAACACAACAAGCGAGGATCCCGTCGAGTACGACGGACGTGAGGGGTGCTAATACCTTCCCCTTGCGTAACCGACTCCCGAATCCAGACAATGGTTGCGACGACTTTGTCTTACCCTCTTTTGTCAGGTTTTTCCGATCGTTTCCTTTCCCGCTTTGAGGGATAAATAACGAAAGTTGGCGACTCTTCTGTTGTGCCGGCACCTTATTTTCGCACAAGCGACAGCTGGCGACTCTGCTGGGGACTCCAACCGTTCCCTGAGAGTCAATCCTAACGCTTGTTTGTTTACCTACTGGGTTGCGTTTATTTATCGCATTTTACTTCTCGCACTTTATTTCCCGCATTTTATTTTCAGTATAATATGATTATCTGTGCTGCTGTGGGAAGGGAGTTCTGATGAGTGAGAAGCCAGACCCAGGCTTGAGTGCACCATAGACTTAGAGTGGATATTAGTGGGCGCGTGCTTGCTTTGCAGGCACTAGTGTCTCATGAAATCCATGCTCAGACGAGGTTCATCCGGTTGGCTTCACTTTCAACCCTTTGGGTTGAGACGGTTGCTGGTTTGGTGGATTGTCGACTCTAGGGACCGATCATTTGTGATTCAGCTAACTGAGGCCGCTTCATGAGCTGGTGATGCCACACCTTCTAGGTATCGTATCACCCCTCTTGAAAGTCTGTGACGCTGATGAACGCATAGGATGTCGTACCTTGAGTCAGTTTAGGTCCATACCTGTGAGCGGGATTGGGTTCATTGCAGGAAACCTTGACCTTCAGACTACCTGGTTTTCTTGATAGTGAATCAGTTATGTTGGTACCAGGGTTTCTCAGTTGCAGATTTGTCTGTTCTTGATAGAGCAGGTTTTGATCAGAGGATCTTATCATCAGGTGTATGTCTGTTCTTGATAGAGCAGATTTTGATCAGAGGATCTTATCATCAGGTGTATGTCTGTTCTTGATAGAGCAGGTTTTGATCAGAGGATCTTATCATCAGGTGTATGTCTGTTCTTGATAGAACAGGTTTTGATCAGAGGATCTTATCATCAGGTGTATGTCTGTTCTTGATAGAGCAGGTTTTGATCAGAGTATTGTCATCAGTTGTTTGTTCTTGATAGAGCAGATTTTTGGGGTCTGAAGATATCATCAGCAGATGTTGTTTGTTCTTGATAGAGCAGATTTTTGGGGGTCTGAAGATCTCATCAGCAGATGTTGTTTGTTCTTGATAGAGCAGATTTTGAGTGGGGTCTGAAGATCTCATCAGCAGCTGTATGTTTGTTCTTGATAGGGAAGATTTTTGATTTGGGGTCTGAAGACCTCATCAGCAGATATTTCTTGATCATACATCAGAGGTCCTTATTATCAGACATTTGTTCTTGACAGAGCAGAGTTGTGATCCTATGTATATGGTCCTATCAGATGGTTGTTCTTGACAGATCAGATCTGTGGTCCTACGCCGGGGTTTCTTCTCATCAGTGATTGTTGATACAGAATCTCCGCAGCACCAGTTACCCGGATATATTATTGCATGACTGCATTTCGCATTAGTTTGCATATTCATTTGCATTTCATTAACGTGTGTCTGTGTTGCAGGTACCGTTTCCCCGATCCAGGATTTCTTGCCTCCTATTGTATTGTTATGGCCTCTCTCAGGAAGACCGTTGCGTACAAGTTTCCTACCCCTGATGTGGTTAAGTTGACTGGTTTGATAGCTCTAGCAGGTGATTCTGTGAAGGATGAGTTCAGAAAATCTTATGGCAGGTTGCTCAGTTTGGTTTGCATGCCTTCTGTGTTCGAGCTGAATGGATTGCATGCTCTGTTGCAGTTCTACGACCCTCCGCTGAGATGTTTCACTTTTTAGGACTTCGTTCTCGCGCCGACGCTGGAAGAGTATGCTGATTTGCTGGGTGTGCCTATCAAGAGGCATATGCCTTTTGTTCACATGGATGCTGAGCCTGATCTGGCTGGTTTAGCTTCTTCACTTTATTTGGACGCCTCCGAGTTAGTACTGACTAGTTGGAACAAGGTTCCTGGGTTCTCCTTGCAGTTTCTGGTGGTTAAGGCTCAGCAGTGTGCCAAGGACGGATGCTGGGACGCGTTCAATGCCATCCTCGCTTTATGCATATATGGCATTATCCTGTTCCCCAACATGCCCGATTTTGTAGACTTTGATGCGTTTCACATCTTTGCTTCAGGGAATCCAGTCCCTACTTTGATCGGAGATGTCTATCACTCAATCCACTACAAGAATGAGAACAGGAGGGGGAAGAATGTCTCATGCTGCGTACCCTTGCTGTACAAATGGCTTGATAGTCATCTGCCCAAGAGGGGTCCTTTTGTCTTGTCTGCAGCCACAGCTGAGTGGCCTGAGCGTCTGATGAGTTTATCTGCAGAGGATATTGATTGGTTCGACAGAGACAGGTTGGGTATTGAGGTGATCTTCAGTTGCAGCGGGTTTCCTAATGTACCTCTGATAGGTAGGAAGGGTTGCATAAACTACAATCCGTCGTTGTTGGTCCGCTAGTTCGCGTATGCTTTGAGGAATCCGCCGAAGGATGAAGAGGTACAGGAATCTCTGTACCTCACGTGTATTCTAGAAGGGGATTTGTTGTCCAAGCTTCAGCGTGCATGGAATAGTATCAGTAAGCGAGGAAAGCCTTTGCTGGGAAAAAGCAACAATCAAGCCTACCCTCCGTATACAGCGTGGATCAGAGCCAGAGTCAATGCTATAGGGATGCCGTTTCCTCAAGCCAAGCCAGAAAGTTCTCCAACAATCGAAGAGCCTACTACTGTGCCCATTCATCAGCATAACCAGGTATTAGCTGAGCGGGATGAATTGAAGCGGGCGAACGCAGAACTGGAGAAGGAATTAGCTCAGCTCCGAAGTGAGAGGAACGAAGTTGTTCATTCTTTCAAAAGGCAGACCGAGTTGGTGAACCAGCTAGGTACAGACCTGACAAAGCAGATAGCCGAGCGGGAACGCATGGGTCAAGATTTCAGGGCTGTCAATGACGTACTAGCTACGAAGAAGCAGCATTTGGACGAGGCATATCGGAGGATATACAAGTTCAACCAGCACTGGAAGGCTTCCCTGGCCACCAGGAAAGAGCGGGAGGATAAGCTGATGCTGCAGATCTCCAAGCTGGAAGCCGAGGTGAAGGACAGTGAACAGAGGTTTGATGAAGAAACCACCCGCAGATACGCCGCCGAAGGCCAACTCAACAAAGCTCTTGCTAACCTGAAGGAGCACAAGCTGACGGTTGAGTCCAAAAAGCGGAGATTAGAAGATTGCTTCGGTGAAGCAGCATGGGAAAGTTCAGTTCAGGGACTACTCGTCGAGGGGTTGCTCACTTTGCCAGATCATCCAGAGACGAAGGAGTTATTAGCAGAGTATCGCGCCCATGGTCGTACTTGACTAGTTGTATTCCTTTTGTTTTGATCTTTGTTGTATGCTGACCGTCACCAGGCTTGTTGGCTGAGGTCACGCTGTTGATTTGTCTTGTACTTGCTGATGCTATGTACTGCCTTGATAGGCTTTCCTTTATATATGAGATTGAGGTTTCCATGATTGGGCTCAGACTTCTTCTTCTTATTATTATCAACACTGGCACTCAGGCACTAGGATCGGGGGAAATCTCCCAAACACACAGACACACACATGCATCTGCATGAAGCATTTGCATGGCGTACATTTTGTTGTTTTTCCTAACCTTTAGTGTTTGCAGGTTTTTCAGGTTTACAGGTCCCAAGCTGTTTCCGGTGATTCCAGGATTGATCAGAGACGAATTCACCGTTATTCAACTCGAGCTAATCAGACCAGGATCATGGATCAAGTGCAGACAGATGTCCAGGAGCTCCGCGAAAGGATGGATCGCTTTATGGAACTTATGCAGGTGGTCGCCAATGGTCAGGACCAGCTCCGAACTTTGGTTCAGCCTTTGATCTCCAGGGTTGATAGTAACGGCATACTTCATGGCGGGGATGTGCCTACTCCTCCACCAGTGGATACTCCGCAGAATGGTGTCCCCGTGGCCGGGGGCAACGGCAGTGCTAATGGCAATGTGATGGCCAATATCAGACTCAATGCGACGGGCGTCGGCAATGGGAGTCTGGGAGCTAATGTCAACATCGGGCCGGTCAACGGCAATGCTGGCGTCGGGAATCTGTTGGTGCCTCAACCGTGGCTTGAGGATCATCAGGATGATGTCTTCTCTCAAAGAGGTGCAGAAGGAGAGTTGAATGCTGAAGCGCGGCTCAGATAGAAAGCACTTGAAGATAAAATGAGAGATATTGAGAATCAGAATACGTTGGACGTTGATATGTCCAAGCTGGGGTTAATTGCTGATTTCAAGGTACCTCCTAAGTTCAAGGTGCCTGTCTTTGAGAAATATAAGGGCACCACCTGCCCTCGTGTCCACCTGCGGTCGTACTATAGAAAGATGTCTGCCTATTCCGAAGATGAGAAGTTGCTGATGCACTTCTTCCAAGATAGTCTTTCGGGGCCATCCCTCGAGTGGTACATGGGCTTGGAGCCCACTAGCGTGTGCACATGGAATGATCTCGCTGAAGCGTTTGTCCACCATTACCAGTACAATAGCGACTTGGCCCTGAACCAAGTCCAGCTCCAGAACCTTTCGCAGAGGAATAATGAAGGATTTAAGGAGTACGCCCAGCGGTGGCGTGAGTTAGCTGCTCGGGTTCAACCGCCGATGGTTGAGCGCGAGCTCGTGCAGATGTTTGTTGCCACCCTCCCTGGGATCTACTATGAAAAGTTAGTCAGCGGTATGTCTGGGACGTTCTCAGCTCTCATTACCATGGGCGAGCACGTCGAGAATGGTATCAAGATCGGGAAAATTCAAGGCGAATCATCCTCAGCTAGAGGAGGTGGAAAGAAACCTTATGCTGGTAAACGTCGAGAAGGAGATGCGAGCGCTGTGACCAAAGCTCGGAGAAAGGGCAAGGGCCCTCAGCAGCAGATAGCCAGTATAAATATCCCAGCAGCTCCGCAGCAACAGCAGCAACCAAATCAGCAGGGATATAGAAAATACCAGAATCAGGCACCTATGACAAACCGTCACTTCGAGGCACCGCCTATGTCGTACGCGCAACTCTTGCAGACTTTGCTTCAGCTTCAGTTAGTTCAGAAGAGGACGATGGCTCCCTTGACAGGGGAACCTCCACCAGGGTATGACGCAAATGCCACTTGCGATTTCCACACAGGGGCACCAGGCCACACAATCGAGAACTGCAAAGCCTTTAAGCACAAGGTGCAGGACCTGGTAGATGCCAAGATTATTAATTTCTCCGATAATGTGCCCAATGTCACGAAAAACCATATGCCGAATCATAGGGGAGGCGGAGTGAACGCCATTATCGAAGAAGAGAGCGTAGATCTGTTGACTGATGTCAGAGACCTAAAGACGCCGCTTAGCTTCGTCAAAGCTAAGTTGTTGAAGAAAGGGTTCTTTCCAGGATGCGGAGATTTATGCATGGACTGTGCTACACATTCTGATGGGTGTGAGCAGCTGGTAGAAGGAATCCAAAGTATGATGACTGAGGGGATTCTGCAGTTCAGCCGAAGGGCTGAAAGTGTATCAGGAGAGGTTGTGTTGAAGCAGGCCGATGAAGTCGCCACCATCACCATTCCTCGCCAACCAATAACCATTTTGGCGCCCAGACCGCCCATAATCACTATTACCAAAGTTGGGCCGATCCCATTCGAGAGCACTAACGCCGTTCCGTGGCATTATGGAGCTGAAGTCTATTGCAACGGTCAAAGGTTGGAGCTAGAGCCGTATGGGTCGACTGTAGAGAATCTCGCAGGAATCAGTGGTATAACTCGCAGCGGAAGAGTGTTTGCACCGCCAGAGGTCGTGGCAGAGAAAGCGGTCAGAGCTGATGCGGCTGATAAGGGCAAAAGCAAAGTTGTCGAAGAAGTCCCGTGTGGGGTAGAGAAAGATTTGATGGTCAAAGATGCCAAGGAGTTTATGCGGTTAATCAAGAAGAGTGACTACAAGATTGTAGACCATCTCCATCAGACGCCTTCAAAGATTTCTATTCTCAACTTGTTGCTGTGTTCTGAAGCACACCGTAACGCGCTACTGAAGGTATTAAACGCTGCCTACGTACCGCAAGAGATATCGGTGAATCAGTTGGAAGAGGTGGTAGCCCATGTTAATGCTGGCAATGGGCTAGGTTTCACAGATTTAGAGCTGACTCCTAAAGGGAGAGATCACAACAGCGCCTTGCACATCTCGATAGAGTGCAGGTGTTGCACCCCAAAATTTGACCAACATTTATTTGCCCATCAAGTGTTTGAAAGTTGATACCTTCATCAGAAAGTTCAGGAGGTCCTCAGAGGGATTGGTTGAAACCAAGGTTGTGTGCCTCATAGCTTGAGAGTTGTGGGAGCTCCTCAGATGATTCTGAAACTTTGAGATTGAACTTGAAGCTTTGGGAAAGCCTATGAGATGTCTTGAAAGTCATCATGAAGCCCAGAGAGGTCATTATGCAAGAAGTCAGAAGATTCAACCATGAATGGTAGAATTAGGGTTTTGACTGGGTCAACCCTAGGTCAACTGTTGATTTGGAGAAGGTTGAGACCTAATCCAAGAGCCATGAGATCATGGAGTGATGTATGGAGATGTTATAAAGATGATTCCTAGACCAATTCATCATGATTGAGGAGTTTGAGAAGTTTTGAGTCAGCGTTTCCAAGGATTGTCAGTGAAAAAACCCTAGTTTGATCCCTATCTTCCAGACAGTTTTAGCTCAAGATGTGATTGATATCTCATCTTCCACACAACATGAATGTTGTAGAGCTTGTTCTTAGCTTTAATTTGAGTGGTAGAAGTCCTTGATAGGATTTTCAGAGCTCAAGTTATGGTTTTGACAAATTACAGGTCATCTGAGGTATGTGAATCTGGGTCCTTGAAAGTCACCCAACTTGCAGACAACTTTTGCCCTAGTAGGATGATTCCTATGATTTCTTGGTCAACATGAATGTTGAAGAGCATCTTCTTAGCTTTCTAGATAGTACTAGAAGTCCTTGATAGGATTTGTAGAACTCAACTTATGGTTTGAACAAGACAGGGGTATTTTGGTCATTTGGAAATTATAGGTCATTTTAAGCAAAGGCCATATCTCCTATTTCCAAGCCTCAAATGAAAAAATTCAAAACATAAAAGTTGTTCAAAATGGGATTTTAAGCCTAGAAAAGTGGTCATGAGTTGTTGAAAAAGCTTGTAGCAAGGATTTACAAGATTGGGTAAAAATGACCTAAAAATGACTTATAAAGTAAATGGATCCAAGTTGGAATTTGGTTTGGGAGATCCACAAATCCAAAATAGGTCATCCAATATGTCATTTTGACTCCCAACATCATTTTAAAAACAATGGTTCAAGTAGATTTTTGATTTGAAGCTTAAAAATGGAGGTTGCTTTGTAATTTTGATTCTTGCATCATAAGGCAACTTGCAAATCTTCACATAAGGCAAAACCAAAGCTTGTTTTTCACACACTCCTTCTCAATATCTCACAAGGGGAGATTTTAAAGCAAAATGACAAGCTTAATGCATGAGATGAAGGGATATACAATGTATCACTTCATGAGAAATTCTAAAACTTTCTAGGTGATTCCATAAGTTTCTAGACTCTTCCATTGGCTGTTATAAAAAGAGTAGATCACAATGAAGAAGAGGTTGGTGAAAGTTGCTGAATCCATTGGTGAAGAGTGAGAGGAGAAAGAGATATCCAAGGTTTTCTTCAAGTGCAAGTCAAGCTCGATTTGATCTCTACAAGCCTCATCCATCACAATTCTTGCAAACAGAAAGGTATCCACCATTGGAGGAGCATCTGGAGGAGATTACAAGTCCTGAATCAAGCCCTAACATCACTCACCATTGATATTTGACAGGTTGGTGTTCTTCATTATACCTCCTTATTTAGGTCCTTTCTGTTAGAATTCTAGGTGGAAAGATAGCATGCTAGGTTAGTTGATGATGTTCTGAGAAGTAGAGAGCTTGGCATAAGGTTTCATGGCAGGTCACGATTTTTTCAAGATTGTAAAACAAGATGTGTATTGAGTTCTAATGGATATGATATAGCATAGACTGGTTAGGGTAACACGAAGAACAAGTCTATGTCATTAGTTTGAAGATCTAGCAGAGTTGATTGCAGAGAAAAATGGTGAAACCCTAATGTTGATGCGTTCTGTTAGAGAGAGATACGATGCTTCAGTGAAAACTAGGTGCACCATTGTATTCTTGGGGAAATGTGGAGCACTTTTGGTCTTTGGATCGTGGCTTTTCATGGCCATATGAGAGAGCACGCGCTTGGAGAAGAGTTGTGCATGAATCCTGTTTTGGCTGAAACCCTAAGTTGAGTTGGAGAAGACGAGTTCTTTGCCGTTGGATCTTCCTGGATATTTGACTTAATCACCTCATCGCACGGCCACAATTCAATTCTGAAAACGGAGGGAAATTCCAACACCAAAACGCACCGTTTGAATTAGTTGTGAATCCTGGGCTTCAGCAAATATCGCTACTCACACCCCCTCGCTTGGCCCAATTCAAATTTAAACGTAGAATTGTTGCTAACTGCACCGTGGCTTTTTCAATTTTTCTTTTCAATTTTTTCTTTTATTTTTCTGACGCGCATGGGCTTAGGCCATTTCCTATCTGAACCCCCCTTCCTGGGCCCATCATAGAAAGTAACTGAGCGCAGTTACTTTTGATACCCCCCCATCCCTTTTAATTCATTTTCTTGTATTTTCTCATTTTTATATTTTCTTGCATATTAAAAAATTCATATAAAATTCAAAAATGATTGTTTTTTAATGCTTGTTTTTTCTACATGTTCATAATTTTGTCTAGAAAAATATCAATAAATAAAATTGGCATTTTATATTCTTTTAATATTTTTAGCATTTTATTCTTGTAAATAGCTTTTAAATATGGGTAGTTTGATACTCAATTTTGTAGAATTTGTTTCAGGACCTTCCCTTAGGATTTTTGAGCCATTCTTTTTGGCATAGTTAGATATTGAATCATAGTTTCCCATAGGATTTAATTCATGATTTGCAGATTAAAATTTGATTAGTTTAATTAGGTGAGATTAGAGTAACCAAAAGTAGGGTTTTAGGTTGCATAAGTGGACTTAACAATTTTGTTTTGGGTTTCTAGGTTAAGATTAGAGTATGGGGAATATATGGGTTAAGGGTAAGTATGTATAGGATCCCCTAGAATTTTACTAGAATATTATATAGTATTTTAGTATTTTTAATTGATTTTTGAATGTATGGTTAGTATGTGTGTTGCTTAAGGGCATAGTTTGTATTGTTTTGCTGTCTTTTCTTCTCCTTTGAGTGTGTGAGCCTTGAAGATTGAGTTGGAGACCTTGTGGATCATCATTGAAGACTTTGAAGACCTTGTGGAGGAGTTTAGTTTTAGCTGTTGTTTGTTCTGTTTATAGGATCATAAGTACATAGGTAGAGCTTTAGATAGAATAATTCCATTCAATAAACAAGGAGTGTCTTGTTCACATCCTTCCTTCTCTATGATATAAAGTCCCTTAAGGGTATTCACCTCTCTCCTTTGGAGGGATTAGTGACCTTGCCCTATGAGGTAGAACTTTGAGAGAGCCTTTCCTTTTGATGTTAAGTCCTCAATGGCATCCTTTGGAAGTCAGTGAGCACTCTAACATCCTCATCTCATCTTGTTGATTGAATCTGGTTTGTTGGAGCATTAAAGCCATGGAAGATAGAAGCTGAAGCTTTGGAGAGGATGATTCCTTGGAGATTGTTGAAGTCTGAAGACTTTGTGAAGATCAAGTTGATACTTGAAGATCCCTGAGGATAGTGAAGCCTGAAGGTGGAGCTGATCAAAGAAGCTGAAGCTTAGGGGAGAAGATGAGTTAATGCTCATGTTGTAGGGTTGATACCTGGAAAGCAGTTGATGATTGAAGTCTGAAGACTGAGTAGCTGCTGGAGAAGCTGAGGCTTTCTTCTGTTTTTCTTTTCTGTATTGTGTGTTTTGTTTGATTTGTCTGTTGCATTAGATTAAGTCCATCTAGAATAAGTTCAGACTAAGAGCATGATTGCATTAGAGGTTGAGTTGCTCCCTCTGCTTGTATTGTTATTGCGTGGCTTTGCTTGCGGGTATTCGTTAGAGCCCAGCTCCCTTGCCCATGTGGTTTGTTTGCCTGATGGCATTTCATTTCTTTTATCTGTATAATTGCAGTTTACTGTTTATTGCTTGATAGCATGTTGTTTATTTTTCAGTATGATTACTGTTATTCCATTCTGGCTTGAGGTTGAGATGAGCTTGTGGAGGCTGAAGCCCCACACACATTTCCTCCCTCACTTGCATTGCATGCATTTTACTGTTAAGCTGATGCTTTGTCTGTTTTGGTGTATCATTGACATGATCCCTTAGGACTCTCATTTCCTTTGATAAGGATTTGATGATAGACTTTTAGGTTGAAACCTATGCATGACAACTTCTAGGAGTTCCCTGTTCAAACTTCAACCATAGGATGAATCCATGGCATGATAACAGTAGGACTTGATAGTCTCCCTCCTAGTTGGGCCTGTTATCTTCTCATCTCAAAACAGTTTAAGATACAGTAATCATGAATGATTTCTTTCGTACGTTACGAGCCTTAAGCTATCTGAGAAAGGATTGTGGGAGAGCTTCTTTTCCATAGTCTGGATGTTTAGTATGGTACCCTTTGGGTGACATGCGACGCATTCACTCTCAGGTCATAGTCTCTAGTGCGGTTGAAATTGCAAACACAATAAAAAACACTTCTTTCAAAACAGGAAATAAACCGTAGTTTCCCGAACTACGTGAGCTCTGATCTCTCATGCCTGTTGAGAGTACGTAGGCATAATACTGATGTATTGGCGAGCTACCTTCCCCCACAACCCTTCGTAGGCCGAACTACGTTGACTCTGATTTCTCATTCTCTGATGAGAATACGTAGGCATAAAGTGCGACGCTTTGCCGAGTCATTTTTCTTTTCTTTTTCAGCCAGCCTTGATAGGTAGATAGATTATAACCAACCCGTCCAAGTAAACAAACAAGCGGGGATCCCGTCGAGTACGACGGACGTGAGGGGTGCTAATACCTTCCCCTTGCGTAACCGACTCCCGAACCGAGACAATGGTTGCGATGACCTTGTCTTACCCTTATTCGTCAGGTTTTTCCAATCGTTTCCTTTCCCGCTCTAAGGGATAAATAACGAAAGGTGGCGACTCTTCTGTCATGCCGGCACCTTATTTTCGCGCAAGCGACAACTGGCGACTCTGCTGGGGATGTGATAGTTTCCTAGGGATCCAACGTCCCGAAGGCGAGTCAGTTTTGGGATCCAACGTCCCTTAAGAGAGTCAATCCTACCGCTTGTGTGTTTGCTTGTTGGGTTGCGTTTATTTATCGCATTTTTACTTCTCGCACTTTATTTCCCGCATTTTATTTTCAGTATAATATGATTATTTGTGCTGTTGTGGGATGGGAGTTCTGATGAGTGAGAAGCCAGACCCAGGCTTGAGTGCACTATAGACTTAGAGTGGAAATTAGTGGGCGCGTGCTTGCTTTGCAGGCACTAGTGTCTCATGAAATCCACGCTCAGACGAGGTTCATCCGGTTGGCTTCACTTTCAACCCTTTGGGTTGAGACGGTTGCTGGTTTGGTGGATTGTCGACTCTGGGGACCGATCATTTGTGATTCAGCTAAGTGAGGCCTTTTCAAGACTTGATGATGCCACTCCTTCTGGGAATCGTATCGTCAGTTTTGAAAGTCTGTGACGCTGATGAACGCATAGGATGCCGTACCTTGAGTCAGTTTAGGTCCATACCTGTGAGCGGGCTGGGTTTATTGCAGGAAACCTTGACCTTCAGACTACCTGGTTTTCTTGACAGTGAATCAGTTATGTTGGTACCGGGGTTCTCAGTTGCAGATATGTCTGTTCTTGATAGGGCAGGTCTTGGTCAGAGGATCTTATCATCAGATGTAGGTCTGTTCTTGATAGAGCAGGTTTTGATCAGAATATTATCATAAGTGGTTTGTTCTTGATGGAGCAAATTTTGAGTGGGGTCTGAAGATCTCATCAGCAGATGTTGTTTGTTCTTGATAGAGCAGATTTTGAGTGGGGTCTGAAGATCTCATCAGCAGCTGTATGTTTGTTCTTGATAGGGCAGATTTTTGATTTGGGGTCCGAAGACTTCATCAGCAGATGTTTCTTGATCATACATCCGAGGTCCTTATTATCAGCCATTTGTTCTCGACAGAGCAGAATTTTGATCTTATGTATATGGTCCTATCAGATGGTCATTATTAGCAGATCAGATTAGTGGTCTTACACCGGGGTTTTCTTCTCATCAGTGATTGTTGATACAGAATCTCCACAGTAGCTATCCGGATATATTATTGCATGCCTGCATTTTGCATTAGTTTGCATGTTCATTTGCATTCCATTAACGTGTGTCTGTGTTGCAGGTACCGTTTCCCCGATCCCGGATTTCTCGCCTCCTACTGTTATTATGGCCTCTCTCAGGAAGACTATTGCATACAAGTTCCCGACCCCTGATGTGTCGAAGTTGACTGGTTTGATAGCTCTGGCAGGTGATTCTGTGAAGGATAGGTTCAGGAAGTCTTATGGAAGGTTGCTCGGTCTGGTTTGCAAACCTTCTACGTCCGAGTTGAATGGGTTACATGCTCTTCTGCAGTTCTATGACCCTCCTCTGAGGTGTTTCACTTTTCATGACTTCGTTCTCGCGCCGACGCTGGAAGAGTATGCTGATATGCTGGGTGTGCCTATCAAAGGGCAGATGCCTTTTGTCCACATGGACGCCGAGCCTGATCTGGATGGTTTAGCTTCTTCACTCCATTTGGGCACCTCTGAGTTAGTAGTGACGAGTTGGAACAAGGTTCCTGGGTTCTCCCTGCAGTTTCTGATAGCTAAGGCTCAGCAGTATGCTAAGGATAAATGTTGGGATGCATTCAATGCCATCCTTGCTCTATGTATATATGGCATTGTCCTGTTCCCCAACATGCCTGATTTCGTAGACTTTGATGCATTTCACATCTTCGCCTCAGGGAATCCAGTCCCTACTCTGATCGGAGACGTCTATCACTCAGTGCATTACAAGAATGAGAACCGGAGAGGGAAGAATGTCTCATGCTGCGTACCGTTGTTGTACAAATGGTTTGATAGTCATTTGCCCAAGAGGGGTTCTTTCGTCTCGTCTGCAGCCACAGCTGAGTGGCCTGAGCGTCTGATGAGTTTGTCTGCAGAAGATATTGATTGGTTCGTTGACAGAGACAGGTTAGGCACCGAGGTGATCTTCAGTTGTAGTGGGTTTCCTAATGTACCTCTGATAGGTAGGAAGGGTTGCATCAACTACAATCCGTCATTGCTAGTTTGTCAGTTCGCATATGCTTTGAGGACTCCACCGAAGGAGGAAGAGGTACAGGAATCTCTGTACCTCACGGGTACTCTAGAGGGGGATTTGTTGTCCAAGCTTCAGCGCGCGTGGAACAGTATCAGCAAGAGGGGAAAGCCTTTGTTGGGAAAGAGCAACAGCCAAGCCTACCCTCCTTATTCAGCTTGGATCAGAGCCAGAGCCAACGCTATAAGGATGCCATTTCCTCATGTCAGACCAAAGAGTCCTCCACCAGTCGAAGAGCCTACCACTGTATCCATTCATCAGCACAACCAGGTATTAGCCGAGCGGGATGAACCGAAGCGGGCGAACGCAGAATTGGAGAAGGAGTTAGCTCAACTTCGAAGTGAACGGAACGAAGCCGTGCATGCTCTCAGAAGGCAAACAGAGTCGGTGAACCAACTGGGTGCAGACTTGGCAAAGCAGATCGCTGATCGGGAATGCTTGGGTTAGGACTTCAGGGTTGTTAATGATGTGCTAGCTACTAAGAAGCAGCATTTGGAGGAGGCATATCGGAGGATATCTAAGTTCGACCAGCATTGGAAGACCTCCCTGGCCACCAGGAAGGAGCAAGAGGACAAGCTCATGCTGCAGATTTCTAAGCTGGAAGCCGAAGTAAAGGACAGTGAGCGGAGGTGTGATAAAGAGACCGCCCGCAGATACGCCGCCGAAAGCCGACTCAACAAAGCCCTTGCTAGCCTGAAGGAGCATAAGCTGATGTTTGAGTCTAAGTAGCGGAAACTGGAGGATTGCTTTGGCGAAGGAGCATGGGAAAGTTCAGTTCAGGGGCTTCAGCATACCATTGTGCAGAGGGAACTACTCGTCAAGGGGTTGCTCACTTTGCCGGATCATCCAGAGACGAAGGAGTTATTAGCAGAGTATCGCGCCCGTGGCCGTACTTGACTAGTTGTATTCCTGTTGTTTTGATCTTTGTTGTATGCTGACCATCACCAGACTTGTTGGCTGAGGTCATGCTGTTGATTTGTTTTGTACTCGCTGACACCGTGTAATGCCTTGACAGGCCTTTCCATATATATATGAAATTGATGTTTCCATGATTGGGCTCGGATTTCTTCGTCTTCTTATTATTGTCAGCACTGGCACTAAGGCACTAGGATCGGGGGAAATCTCCCACGCACACAGACACACGCATGCATCTGCATGAAGCATTTGCATGGCGTACATTTTGTTGTTTTTCCTAACCTTTAATATTTGACAGGTTTTACAGGTTCACAGGTTTCGAGCTGTTTCCGGTCTCCAGGATTGATCAAAGACTCATTCACCGTTACTCAACTCGCGCTAATCAGACTAGGATCATGGATCAGGTGCAGTCAGATGTTCAAGAGCTCCGTGAACGGATGGATCGTTTTATGGAACTGATGCAGGTGGTCGCTAATGGTCAGGACCAACTTCGTACTTTGGTTCAACCTTTGATCTCCAGGGTTGATAGTAATGGCATACTTCATGGAGGGGCTGTGCCTACTCCTCCTCCAGTGGATGCTCCACAGAATGTTGTTCCTGTTGCCGGGGGCAACGGTAGTGCTAATGGCAATATGATGACTAATATCGGACTCAATGCGGCAGGCGTCGGCAATGGTAGTCTGGGAGCCAATGTTAACATAGGGCCGGTCAACGGCAATGCTGGTGTCGGAAATCTGTTGGTGCCTCAACCGTGGCTTGAGGACCATCAGGATGACGTATTTTCTCAAAGAGGTGTAGAAGCAGAGTTGAATGCTGAAGCTCGACTCAGGTTCAAAGCGCTGGAAGACAAGATGAGAGACATTGAAAATTAGAACAAATTGGGCGTTGATATGTCCAAGCTCGGGTTAATTGCTGATTTCAAGGTACCTCATAAGTTCAAGGTGCCTGTATTTGAGAAGTATAAGGGTACTACTTGCCCCCGGGTCCACCTTCGATCTTATTATAGAAAGATGTCCGCCTATTCTGACGATGAGAAGTTGCTGATGCACTTCTTCCAAGATAGTCTTTCTGGTCCATCCCTCGAATGGTATATGGGCTTGGAGCCCGCTACTGTGCGCACGTGGAAAGATCTCGCTGAAGCGTTCGTCCTCCAATATCAGTACAATAGCGACTTGGCCCCCAACCGAGTTCAGCTCCAGAATCTCTCACAGCGGAATAATGAAAGCTTTAAAGAGTACGCCCAGCGGTGGCGTGAATTGGCTGCTCGGGTTCAACCGCCGATGGTTGAGCGCGAGCTAGTGCAAATGTTCGTGGCTACCCTTCCCGGAATCTACTATGAAAAGTTGGTCAGTGGCATGTCCGGGACATTCTCGGCTCTCATCACTATGGGCGAGCATGTTGAGAACGGTATAAAGATTGGAAAAATTCAAGGCGAATCATCCTCAGCTGGAGGAGGTGGTAAGAAACCCTACGCTGGCAAGCGTCGAGAAGGAGATGCCAGTGTTGTCACTAATGCTCAGAGAAAGGGCAAGGGCCCTCAGCAGCAGATTGCTAGCATAAATATCCCAGCTGCTCCGCCGCAACAGCAGCAGCAGCAGAACCAGCAGGGGTATAGGAAATATCAGAATCGGGCTCCTTTGGCAAATCGTCACTTCGAAGCTCCACCTATGTCGTATGCGCAACTTCTGCAAACGTTGCTTCAGCTTCAGTTAGTGCAAAAGAGGACGTTGGCTCCCTTAACAGGGGCACCACCACCGGGGTATGACGCAAATGCTACTTGTGATTTCCATACTGGGGCACCAGGCCATACGATTGAGAACTGTAAAACTTTTAAGCACAAAGTGCAGGACCTGGTAGACGCCAAGGTCATTAACTTTTCTGATAGTGTGCCCAATGTCACCAAAAACCCTATGCCTCATCATAGGGGAGGCGGAGTGAATGCCATTATCACCGAGGAGAGTTCAGACTTGCTGACTGATGTCAAAGACTTGAAGACGCCGCTTAGTTTTGTCAAGGCTAAGTTGCTGAAGAAGGGCTTCTTTCCTGGATGCGGAGAGTTATGTATGGCTTGTGCTACACTTCCTGATGGGTGTGAGCAGCTGGTAGAAGGTATCCAAAGTCTGATGTCTGAGGGTATTTTGCAGTTTAGCCGGAGCGTTGAAAGTGCATCAGGGGAGGTCGTGCTGAAGCAGGCAGATGAAGTTGCCACCATTACTATTCCTCGTCAACCTATTACTATTTCTGCGCCCCGACCACCTACCATCACTATTACTAGAGCCGGGCCAATCCCATTCGAGAGCACTAACGCCGTTCTGTGGCATTACGGCGCCGAAGTCTATTGCAATGGTCAGAAGATAGAGCTTGAGCCGTACGGAGCGACTGTGCAGAATCTCGCCGGAGTCGGTGGCATTACTCGAAGCGGTAGAGTGTTTGCGCCGGCGGAGGCTGTGGCAGAGAAAGTGGTCCGAGCTGACGCTGTGGATAAGGGTAAAGGCAAAGCCGTCGAAGAGGTCCCTTGTGGGGCAGAAAAGGATTTGCTAGTTAAAGATGCTGAAGAGTTCATGCGGTTAATCAAGAAGAGCGACTACAAGATTGTAGATCATCTTCATCAGACTCCGTCAAAGATCTCTATTCTCAACTTGTTGCTGTGTTCTTAAGCGCACCGCAACGCGTTGCTGAAGGTATTGAACGCTGCCTACGTGCCGCAGGAGATATCAGTAAATCAGTTAGAGGAGGTGGTAGCCCATGTTAACGCTGGCAATGGGCTGGGATTTACAGATTTAGAGCTGACTCCTAAAGGGAGAGATCACAACAGCGCCTTGCACGTCTCGATAGAGTGCAAAGGCACGATCATGTCGCATGTCCTGGTGGATACGGGTTCATCGCTTAATGTGCTTCCGAAGAAGGCACTAATGAAGTTGGACACTCGTGGATTGCTTTGCACTCCCAGTGATATGGTGGTGAAAGCCTTTGACGGAACTAAGCGCCACGTTTTCGGAGAGTTGACCCTGCCGATTCAGGTTGGTCCGGAGACGTTCGATACGGTTTTTTATATCATGGATATCATGCCTGCCTACAGTTGCCTCTTAGGTCGGCCATGGATCCATGCCGCTGGTGCCGTGACGTCCACGCTACATCAGAAGCTCAAATATGCTGTCGGGGGAAGCATAGTAACCGTCTGTGGTGAGGAGGACATTATGGTGAGCCACTTGTCATCCTTTAAATATGTTGAAATGGACGGCGAAATCTATGAAACTCTCTGCCAAGCATTTGAAACCGTCAAGGTGAAAGAGGTAGCTCCTGTCGTCGCAGAGAAGCAAGAGATGAATCTCTCCTCATTCAAAGAAGCTCGGGCCGTCGTCAAAGCCGGTTTCACCCCAGGCTGGGGGCATGTGTTGGAGGTACCGATCAAGCAGGATAAGTTTGGATTGGGGTATTCTCCTGAAGCTGAAGCTTCATCTTCTTCGTCTAGCAGCTCGTCTCGTGGGAAGGGGCCGATTCTATTCACCAAGGGCGGAGTGATTTTCGAAAGCATCAACGCAGCATCTGAGGACAGCGGGGATAGCGATTGTGATCTTGACGCCTGGATTCAACCAAGCAAGCCGGGCGAGCGCCTCAACAATTGGACCATCAAGGAGATTATCCAGCTGACAAGTGAAGAGTAATGATTTGCTTTTTACAATCTTTGTACAACCCTATGTCCTGCCCGGGGCATAGAGGTTTTGTTGTCAGGGCCTTGTTGGATTATGTACATGCATTTTGTTAATAAATCAAAGGCGTTTTCTTCGTACTCAAATATTGTGTTCACTGTTATTCCTGTTTTATGTTTATTTCGAAAAACAGCAAAATGGCAACGAGGTTTGTGCTAACCTGCATATTCTTGCTTTAAACTTAACCCTTGTTATTGCAGGATCCACATAACAGACGACATCGACTCTGGACCCTCTACGGCTCACTACGACTTCAATTGCCCGATCTATCAAGCCGAGGATGAGATTGATGAAGACGAGGACCTTCCGGAAGAGTTGGCCCGCTTGTTTAGGCAAGAGGAAAAGGTTATTCTGCCTCACGAGGAGGATATTGAGATCATAAATCTGGGTTCTGAAGAGCTCGTCAAAAATGTCAGAGTAGGGGCTGCGTTGCAGAATGATGTCAAGCATAGACTGGTCGAGATGCTTCGAGAGTATAGTGACGTCTTTGCTTGGTCATATGAAGATATGCCCAGACTTGACACAGACATCGTGGTTCATCGCTTGCCGTTGCGAGAAGATTGCCCTCCAGTCAAGGAGAAGCTTAGGAGGACGAGACCAGATATGGCTGTAAAAATCAAAGAAGAAGTCCAGAAGCAGTTGGGCGCAGGATTTCTAGCCGTTACCACTTACCCTCCGTGGGTCGCCAATATAGTGCCTGTACCGAAGAAGGACGGTAAGGTACGCATGTGCGTCGATTATCGGGATTTGAATAGGGCGAGCCCTAAGGATGATTTCCCGTTGCCTCATATCGATGTGTTGGTCGACAACACAGCCCAGTTTTCCGTGTTTTTGTTCATGGATGGCTTCTCCGGTTACAATCAGATTAAGATGGCACCGGAGGACATGGAGAAAACGATGTTTATCACCCCCTGGGGAACATTCTGCTATAAGGTAATGCCCTTCGGTCTGAAGAACGCAGGGGCCACTTACCAACGAGCAATGGTAACTTTGTTTCATGATATGATTCATCATGAGATCGAGGTCTATGTTGATGACATGATTGCAAAGTCCCAAACGGAGGAAGAGCATCTGGTCAACTTATTGAAGCTTTTTGAGAGGCTTAGGAAGTTCAGGCTAAGGCTGAATCCTAACAAATGCACTTTCGGAGTGCGGTCCGGAAAGTTATTGGGGTTTATCGTTAGTGAACGAGGTATCGAAGTTGATCCTGCGAAAATAAGAGCTATCCAAGAAATGCCAGCGCCGAAAACAGAAAAAGAAGTTCGTGGTTTCTTGGGCCGAATAAATTACATTGCAAGGTTTATCTCTCAGCTCACGGCCACTTGTGAACCGATGTTCAAGCTTTTAAAGAAAGATCAGGCGATTACTTGGAATGAGGATTGCCAGAAGGCATGCGACAAAATAAAGCAGTATCTTCAAGAACCTCCAATCTTGATACCCCCAGTGGCTGGACGGCCATTAATCATGTACCTGACGGTTCTGGAGAATAGTATGGGGTGTGTTCTCGGTCAGCACGACGAGACGGGCAGAAAGGAGCATGCCATTTATTATTTGAGTAAAAAGTTCACTGAGTGTGAATCTCGATACTCGATGCTGGAGAAGACGTGTTGTGCACTAGCTTGGGCTGCCAAACGTCTACGACAGTATATGCTCAATCACACCACTATGCTAATTTCGAAGATGGATCCGATCAAGTACGTCTTCGAGAAGCAGGCCCTTTCGGGCAGGATTGCCAGATGGCAGATGGTGTTAACAGAATATGATATTCAGTACGTCTCCCAGAAAGCCATTAAGGGAAGCGTATTGTTTGATTACCTGGCCGAACAACCGATCAAAGACTACCAGCCAATGAAGTTCGAATTCCCTGACGAGGATATTATGTTTCTCAAAGCGAAGGATTGCGATGAGCCATTGCCCGGTGAGGGGCCAGATAGGAAGTCTCAGTGGAAGCTGATATTCGATGGAGCGGTAAATTCCTATGGAAGTGGTATCGGGGCTATCATCACGACTCCTCACGGATCCCACATCCCGTTTACTGCGAGACTGACGTTTCCAGTTACCAACAATGAGGCAGAGTATGAAGCATGTATTATGGGTCTAGAAGAGGCAATTGATTTGAGAATCAAGAATCTAGACGTATATGGTGACTCAGCACTTGTAATCAATCAGATTAAAGGGGAGTGGGAAACTCGTCAAGCGAATTTGGTGCCGTACATGATTTATGCCAGGAGGCTGCTCCCGTTCTTCGATCGAGTTGAACTCCATCATGTACCCAGGGCTGAAAATCAGATGGCTGATGCCCTAGCCACGTTGGCTTCAATGTATAACGTCAATCTTTGGAATGAAGCCCCAAGCATTGTCCTTTCGCGTCTTGACAGACCGGCGTTTGTCTTTGCAATCGAGGATGCCGCCGACGGCAAGCCATGGTTCCACGACATCCAGACCTTCCTTATGACTAAGGAGTATCCTGCGGGTGCGTCAACCCAGGATAAGAAGACTCTGAGGAGGCTATCTGGAAACTTTTATCTCAATCCTGATGGAGTGTTGTATAAGAGAAACCACGATCTCGTGCTACTCAGATGTGTAGATGAGAAAGAGGCAAGTATGCTCATGGAAGAAGTCCATGAGGGCACATCTGGTACGCACGCCGGCGGGCATGCCATGACGAGAAAGATCCTGAGAGCAGGATATTACTGGCTGACGATGTAGTCGGATTGCTTCAGATTCGCGAGGAAATGTCATAAATGCCAGATTTATGCTGATAAAGTTCATGTGCCGCCGTGCCCATTAAATGTCATGTCCTCCCCTTGGCCGTTCTCCATGTGGGGCATCGACATGATAGGCAAGATCGAGCGCACTGTATCCAATGGTCATCGTTTCATTCTGGTAGCTATCGACTACTTCACCAAATGGGTGGAGGCAGCCTCGTACGCTAATGTGACCAAGCAGGTGGTAGCTAAATTCATAAAGAGGGACATCATCTGTCGTTACGGGGTTCCCGAGCGGATCATTACTGATAATGGTTCGAATTTGAATAACAAGATGATGAAGGAGCTGTGCCAGAGCTTCAAGATTGAACACCACAACTCATCTCCTTACCGGCCGAAGATGAATGGCGCCGTCGAAGGCGCCAACAAGAACATAAAGAAGATTGTTCAGAAGATGGTTGTGACGTACAAAGATTGGCACGAGATGCTGCCATTTGCCCTGCACGGTTATCGTACGACGGTGCGTACGTCGACCGGGGCAACTCCTTTCTCCTTGGTGTACGGTATGGAAGCTGTCCTACCGTTAGAAGTGGAGATTCCTTCTTTGCGAGTTTTGGTTGATGTGAAACTCGACGAGGCAGAATGGATTACGAATCGTTTGAACCAACTCAGCCTGATGGACGAGAAGAGGTTAGCATCGATTGCATTTGG
This sequence comes from Lathyrus sativus, assembly GCA_963859935.3. Classification (NCBI taxonomy): domain Eukaryota; kingdom Viridiplantae; phylum Streptophyta; class Magnoliopsida; order Fabales; family Fabaceae; genus Lathyrus; species Lathyrus sativus. The sequence goes on along the minus strand of OZ012738.1, from coordinate 118,074,725 downwards.
TCGCCTATACCAAAGCCGAATGAAGAAAGCTTATGATAAGAAGGTGCGTCCTAGAAGCTTTCAGACGGGTGATCTCGTCCTGAAGAAGATTCTTCCGCTACACTCCGATCACCGGGGCAAGTGGACTCTGAATTACGAAGGGCCGTATGTCATCAGCAAGGTCTTCTCCGGAGGAGCTTTGTTGTTATCCACGATGGATGGTGAAGATTTTGCATCCCCGGTGAACGCGGACGCAGTTTAAAAATACTTTGCCTGAAAGAGACCCGCTGGACAAAAAAGAAAGAGTCCAGGCAAAAAAGGGGCATCCCGGCGAACCAAAAACAGAATAAAAGGTTCGGGCAAAAATTAGGGATATATTGAAAAAATGTACACCCGCGAAGTCGAAAACCTACACTGGGCGGCTTCGGCAAAAAAGGGTATCCCGGTGAACTGAAAACCCGTAACGGGCGGTTCACGCAAAAGTTAGGGATTTGAATAAGCAAATGACTGCGTTCCGCGTGTAGACTTTCATTGTTTAGTGGTTTGGAGGACTTGAGGGCCGTTTATCTGAATCAATCTCTTCCGAAGCTGAAGCGTCGGAGAAGTATCGAAGTCGAGTGGGTCTTAGAGGGATCAACTCACGGTGTTCGTCTACGCCTCATGGCCGACATTTGTATATACTGATGTATATTTATGTTTTATTTTTGCGCGGCTTCCTCATTCCAGGAGTTTGCCTCTGTTGTAAAACATTTTGCCCATTCAGGGGTCACCATCAATAAAATGCACATTATTCAGCAATTCTGCTTGCCTGTTTAGCATTTATCTGTTTTGTTTGCGAATGAAAACGCCGATGTTTTTGATAAAATGCGCATACATAAACTTACGGTCCTAGGCCCATTGATTGTTGAAACAATTAATTACCTGAATATTGTCACGAGATAATAACCTTGATAGGCCCTTTGAGGAGGGTATCTTGTCTGTTTGTTTGTGTTATTGCAGGTGTAGCACCTTCCAGGCAGTGCGCCATGCGCATCCCCGAAGCTGGGCGAGTCCTCCTTCTCCAGCAGAGTTCAGTGGTCTCTCCTCCGCAGAATCTGAACGCAAGACAGTGAGCATTGATATGTCTCCCCAGGCAAAGATGACTCTCCTCCCCCAAGCAGACGCATCCCGAAGGAATGTCACCTCATCAGCTGAGTCGAGGGCCAAAGCTCATTCCCCAGCACCGGGTCACAAGTGCAGATTTCGTAGAAATGTTCGGGTGACGAAGCTTGTGTTTCCCCAGTAAAGTCGCCGAAGCTCGTATGTCCCCGGCACCGGGTCACAAGTGCAGGTTTCGCCGAAGTATGCAGTAACTGATGGTGCCATCCTGAAGTATCCAGCGGAATTGAGATTCCCCGCCAGAGCTGTGTTCTCTCCCGAAGTTGGATGATTCCCTCTTCCCCCAGTAGAGTGTTAGAATAGCTGAGGCTCTATCCCCCTTCAGAGTTGTACTCTCCCCCGAAGTCGGATGATTCCTTCTTCCCCAGCGAAATAGAAAATCCTCATCAGAGTCGTACTCTCCAGCGAAGCAGAATGACTTCCTCTCTCCCCGGCTGAGTTCGCAGACCCCCAGGAGAGCCGAATCCTTGGAAGCAGTTGGGACCTTGAGTGGATGTTCCCTAGCAGATGTGGTACAGACGGTGCTGTATTTCCCCAGAGTCGCACTCTCTCCAGCGAAGCAGAATGATTTCTCCTTCCCCAGCCAAGTTTGCAGATTCCCAAGAGAGCCGAGTCCTTGGAAATTGATCGGACCATGTTCAGTGGTTTCCTCAGTGGAGTGTTGGGCAGCTGGAGTTGTTTCTCCACAGAGTTGTTATCCCCAGAAGAGTAGCCGAGACGGCCACGCAGTTTATTCGCGCGATTGGTATCGTTTTCCTTCAGCAGGTCCAGGTTCTCGTAGAGCTTCGTTCCTCTGCAGTAATCAACAGAAGTTGTTTTCCCTGCAGCGGTCAACTGAAGATCAATTCCCCAGACAGAGTCCGATTGATATTGGCGTGTCCATATTCTCCTCAGCAGGGTGATTCCTCTATTTGAGTAGTCCCTTCTCCTTGACAGGAGAACTCTCCCCCTCGGCATTTATTTTGCTGACGGGATCGCATCATTGTGCATGACTGCATGGCATTTAGCATGAACGCATATCATTCCCACCGTGTGGGGCATGGCGCCAAAGTATATGCATCATAAGCATGATCTAGGTTATTATCATTCTTGTTTTACAGGTGTTCCACCAAAGGACCAGTTGCTCAGGACGATTCCTGATATTCTCCCCAACGAGGTCGTTTTCTTAAGATGATTCTTAAGACCCCGGTATAATCCCCACAGTCGCTCGCTCAAGATGATTTTTGAGATCCCCAACGAAGTCTTCAGTTCAAGACGATTCTTTAATTCCTCAGCAGGGCCGTTTCCTTAAGATGATTCTTAAGACCTCAGTGCAGTTTCCCGAATTGTTTGCTTAGGATGATTCTTGAGCTCCCCAGTAGCGTCCCCAGCAAGAGTTGCCCAGGAAGATTCCTGGAATCCCTAGCAGAATAAAGTCTCCAGAAAGGTCAGCAGTTCAGGATGATTCCCGGAGGTACCCGACGGAGTCGTTTGTTCAAGATGACTCTTGAAGTCCTTAGCAGCGTAATATGTTTGCTCCAACAGTGATGTCTAGTCTGAAGATTGACTTCGTAAACGCCTGAAGGCGATATCAGAATGTTCCTGTGGATTCAGATTTCCTTGTTGATGAATCAACGTGTGTCTGAAGACAAAGTTCAAAAGTTTGTAGATACAGCTTTTCTGTGTGCAAGGTGATCCGTGTTGGCCTGATGACCAAGTCGGTTATCCTGAGGTGATGATTGATTGCGATCAAGTGAATAGTGTTTCTTCTGACTGAAGTCGAAGATGTTTCTCCAGCTGAAGCGGAGTTTTGCCTGAAGGCAAAGTGTTTGAATCCCCGAAGAGTCATGAATGGCTCAGGATACCATTTCTCTGACTGAAGTCACAGATTTCCCAAGCTGAAGCGAAGGTGCCTGAAGGCAAGGTTATCCCCAAGGTCATGAATGACCTAGGATTCATTTTTCGGACTGAAGGCCGAAGTATATCCCTGACTGAAGTCTCGGATACTCTATAGCAGAGGTGGAGTTGCCTGAAGGCAGATCCATGTATCCTTGAAGGCCAAGGATCATTTTCTTTAGACTGAAGTCGAAGATACCTCCTGCAGAGTTGCCGACGGGCAAAGTTTATATCCTTGGAGGCCAAGGATCACATCTTCAGGAATACTTGAAGATCCTTTCTAGCTGAAGCTGGAAGTGGCCAGGGGCCAGGGTTTCATATATCTTTAATGTTGAACTTCTATGGTGAACTCAGTATGCAGTAGTATGTGGATATTCGTTATGGTTCTGAGAGAGAACCCCAGATCAGAGTGTGCTTGGTTGAGTCTCTCATTCCCAGCGGAGTAGTTTCAAATATGCAAGTGTACTTTTTGTTCCATTTACCAGGGGTGAACCCCAGGTCAGATTTGTTCAGCGTTTGTTCGACGACGAGGTTGAATGTTCGTTTTGACGGCGAGGTCAGATCATGTTTGTTTCCGGCGGCGAGGTTGGATGTGGGTTCGGCAGCGAGGTCAGATGATGTTTGTTTGACGGCGAGATCAGACTCGTTAAATCCCCAGCAGAGATGATGTTTGTACGACGGCGATGTCGAATGTCTCAGAGTGATGTTTGTGTCCGACGGCGATGTCAGATGTGGTTCTCCAGCGGCGACGCAGGATATTTTGATTGTCCGACGGCGATGTCAGATTCTCTAGTCTTCCAGTGGCGATGTTGGGTGTTGTGGTTGTCTGAAGGCAATGTCAGAAGAATTTAATGTGGATAACTGACGGCGAGGTCAGATCAATATTTCTCCAGCTAGTTGTCGTGCAGCTAGTATTGCAGTGTGCGAAGGTTTGTTCTCCGCAAAGTATCGTGTGCTCGTGCAGTTGGCAAATTTTCGGGTTTACCGGTATTCAATCGTCTCGCACCTTGATTGGTTGAGAGCCGTTCGCTTCTCACCCAGTCAGGTTCAAGCCGTTTGAATAAGGGCAGCTGTTGCACCCCAAAATTTGACCAACATTTATTTACCCATCAAGTGTTTGAAAGTTGATACCTTCATCAGAAAGTTCAGGAGGTCCTCAGAGGGATTGGTTGAAACCAAGGTTGTGTGCCTCATAGCTTGAGAATTGTGGGAGCTCCTCAGATGATTCTGAAACTTTGAGATTGAACTTGAAGCTTTGGGAAAGCCTATGAGATGTCTTGAAAGTCATCATGAAGCCCAGAGAGGTCATTATGCAAGAATTCAGAAGATTCAACCATGAATGGTAGAATTAGGGTTTTGACTGGGTCAACCCTAGGTCAACTGTTGATTTGGAGAAGGTTGAGACCTAATCCAAGAGCCATGAGATCATGGAGTGATGTATGGAGATGTTATAAAGATGATTCCTAGACCAATTCATCATGATTGAGGAGTTTGAGAAGTTTTGAGTCAGGGTTTCCAAGGATTGTCAGTGAAAAAACCCTAGTTTGATCCCTATCTTCCAGACAGTTTTAGCTCAAGATGTGATTGATATCTCATCTTCCCCACAACATGAATGTTGTAGAGCTTGTTATTAGATTTAATTTGAGTGGTAGAAGTCCTTGATAGGATTTGCAGAGCTCAAGTTATGGTTTTGACAAATTACAGGTCATCTGAGGTATGTGAATCTGGGTCCTTGAAAGTCACCCAACTTGCAGACAACTTTTGCCCTAGTAGGATGATTCCTATGATTTCTTGGTCAACATGAATGTTGAAGAGCATATTCTTAGCTTTCTAGATAGTACTAGAAGTCCTTGATAGGATTTGTAGAACTCAACTTATGGTTTGAACAAGACAGGGGTATTTTGGTCATTTGGAAGTTATAGGTCATTTTAAGCAAAGGCCATATCTCCTATTTCCAAGCCTCAAATGAAAAAATTCAAAACATCAAAGTTGTTCAAAATGGGATTTTAAGCCTATAAAAGTGGTCATGAGTTGTTGAAAAAGCTTGTAGCAAGGATTTACAAGATTGGGTAAAAATGACCTAAAAATGACTTATAAAGTAAATGGATCCAAGTTGGAATTTGGTTTGGGAGATCCACAAATCCAAAATAGGTCATCCAATATGTCATTTTGACTCCCAACATCATTTTAAAAACAATGGTTCAAGTAGATTTTTGATTTGAAGCTTAAAAATGGAGGTTTCTTTGTAATTTTGATTCTTGCATCATAAGGCAACTTGCAAATCTTCACATAAGGCAAAACCAAGGCTTGTTTTTCACACACTCCTTCTCAATATATCACAAGGGGAGATTTTAAAGCAAAATGACAAGCTTAATGCATGAGATGAAGGGATATACAATGTATCACTTCATGAGAAATTCTAAAACTTTCTAGGTGATTCCATAAGTTTCTAGACTCTTCCATTGACTGTTATAAAAAGAGTAGATCACAATGAAGAAGAGGTTGGTGAAAGTTGCTGAATCCATTGGTGAAGAGTGAGAGGAGAAAGAGATATCCAAGGTTTTCTTCAAGTGCAAGTCAAGCTCGATTTGATCTCTACAAGCCTCATCCATCACAATTCTTGCAAACAGAAAGGTATCCACCATTGGAGGAGCATCTGGAGGAGATTACAAGTCCTGAATCAAGCCCTAACATCACTCACCATTGATATTTGACAGGTTGGTGTTCTTCATTATACCTCCTTATTTAGGTCCTTTCTGTTAGAATTCTAGGTGGAAAGATAGCATGCTAGGTTAGTTGATGATGTTCTGAGAAGTAGAGAGCTTGGCATAAGGTTTCATGGCAGGTCACGATTTTTTCAAGATTGTAAAACAAGCTGTGTATTGAGTTCTAATGGATATGATATAGCATAGACTGGTTAGGGTAACACGAAGAACAAGTCTATGTCATTAGTTTGAAGATCTAGCAGAGTTGATTGCAGAGAAAAATGGTGAAACCCTAATGTTGATGCGTTCTATTAAAGAGAGATACGATGCTTCAGTGAAAACTAGGTGCACCATTGTATTCTTGGGGAAATGTGGAGCACTTTTGGTCTTTGGATCGTGGCTTTTCATGGCCATATGAGAGAGCACGCGCTTGGAGAAGAGTTGTGCATGAATCCTGTTTTGGCTGAAACCCTAAGTTGAGTTGGAGAAGACGAGTTCTTTGCCGTTGGATCTTCCTGGATATTTGACTTAATCACCTCATCGCACGGCCACAATTCAATTCTGAAAACGGAGGGAAATTCCAACACCAAAACGCACCGTTTGAATTAGTTGTGAATCCTGGGCTTCAGCAAATATCGCTACTCACACCCCCTCGCTTGGCCCAATTCAAATTTAAACGTAGAATTGTTGCTAACTGCACCGTGGCTTTTTCAATTTTTCTTTTCAATTTTTTCTTTTATTTTTCTGACGCGCATGGGCTTAGGCCATTTCCTATCTGAACCCCCCTTCCTGGGCCCATCATAGAAAGTAACTGAGCGCAGTTACTTTTGATACCCCCCATCCCTTTTAATTCATTTTCTTGTATTTTCTCATTTTTATATTTTCTTGCATATTAAAAAATTCATATAAAATTCAAAAATGATTGTTTTTTAATGCTTGTTTTTTCTACATGTTCATAATTTTGTCTAGAAAAATATCAATAAATAAAATTGGCATTTTATTTTCTTTTAATATTTTTAGCATTTTATTCTTGTAAATAGCTTTTAAATATGGGTAGTTTGATACTCAATTTTGTAGAATTTGTTTCAGGACCTTCCCTTAGGATTTTTGAGCCATTATTTTTGGCATAGTTAGATATTGAATCATAGTTTCCCATAGGATTTAATTCATGATTTGCAGATTAAAATTTGATTAGTTTAATTATGTGAGATTAGAGTAACCAAAAGTAGGGTTTTAGGTTGCATAAGTGGACTTAACAATTTTGTTTTGGGTTTCTAGGTTAAGTTTAGAGTATGGGGAATATATGGGTTAAGGGTAAGTATGTATAGGATCCCCTAGAATTTTACTAGAATATTATATAGTATTTTAGTATTTTTAATTGATTTTTGAATGTATGGTTAGTATGTGTGTTGCTTAAGGGCATAGTTTGTATTGTTTTGCTGTCTTTTCTTCTCCTTTGAGTGTGTGAGCCTTGAAGATTGAGTTGGAGACCTTGTGGATCATCATTGAAGACTTTGAAGACCTTGTGGAGGAGTTTAGTTTTAGCTGTTGTTTGTTCTGTTTATAGGATCATAAGTACATAGGTAGAGCTTTAGATAGAATAATTCCATTCAATAAACAAGGAGTGTCTTGTTCACATCCTTCCTTCTCTATGATATAAAGTCCCTTAAGGGTATTCACCTCTCTCCTTTGGAGGGATTAGTGACCTTGCCCTATGAGGTAGAACTTTGAGAGAGCCTTTCCTTTTGATGTTAAGTCCTCAATGGCATCCTTTGGAAGTCAGTGAGCACTCTAACATCCTCATCTCATCTTGTTGATTGAATCTGGTTTGTTGGAGCATTAAAGCCATGGAAGATAGAAGCTGAAGCTTTGGAGAGGATGATTCCTTGGAGATTGTTGAAGTCTGAAGACTTTGTGAAGATCAAGTTGATACTTGAAGATCCCTGAGGATAGTGAAGCCTGAAGGTGGAGCTGATCAAAGAAGCTGAAGCTTAGGGGAGAAGATGAGTTAATGCTCATGTTGTAGGGTTGATACCTGGAAAGCAGTTGATGATTGAAGTATGAAGACTGAGTAGCTGCTGGAGAAGCTGAGGCTTTCTTCTGTTTTTCTTTTCTGTATTGTGTGTTTTGTTTGATTTGTCTGTTGCATTAGATTAAGTCCATCTAGAATGAGTTCAGACTAAGAGCATGATTGCATTAGAGGTTGAGTTGCTCCCTCTGCTTGTATTGTTATTGCGTGGCTTTGCTTGCGGGTATTCGGTAGAGCCCAGCTCCCTTGCCCATGTGGTTTGTTTGCCTGATGGCATTTCATTTCTTTTATCTGTATAATTGCAGTTTACTGTTTATTGCTTGATAGCATGTTGTTTATTTTTCAGTATGATTACTGTTATTCCATTCTGGCTTGAGGTTGAGATGAGCTTGTGGAGGCTGAAGCCCCACACACATTTCCTCCCTCACTTGCATTGCATACATTTTACTGTTAAGCTGATGCTTTGTCTGTTTTGGTGTATCATTGACATGATCCCTTAGGACTCTCATTTCCTTTGATAAGGATTTGATGATAGACTTTTAGGTTGAAACCTATGCATGACAACTTCTAGGAGTTCCCTGTTCAAACTTCAACCATAGGATGAATCCATGGCATGATAACAGTAGGACTTGATAGTCTCCCTCCTAGTTGGGCCTGTTCTCTTCTCATCTCAAAACAGTTTAAGATACAGTAATCATGAATGATTTCTTTCGTATGTTACGAGCCTTAAGCTATCTGAGAAAGGATTGTGGGAGAGCTTCTTTTCCATAGTCTGGATGTTTAGTATGGTACCCTTTGGGTGACATGCGACGCATTCACTCTCAGGTCATAGTCTCTAGTGCGGTTGAAATTGCAAACACAATAAAAAACACTTCTTTCAAAACAGGAAATAAACCGTAGTTTCCCGAACTACGTGAGCTCTGATCTCTCATGCCTGTTGAGAGTACGTAGGCACAATATTGATGTATTGGCGAGCTACCTTCCCCCACAACCCTTCGTAGGCCGAACTACGTTGACTCTGATTTCTCATTCTCTGATGAGAATACGTAGGCATAAAGTGCGACGCTTTGCCGAGTCATTTTTCTTTTCTTTTTCAGCCAGCCTTGATAGGTAGATAGATTATAACCAACCCGTCCAAGTAAACAAACAAGCGGGGATCCCGTCGAGTACGACGGACGTGAGGGGTGCTAATACCTTCCCCTTGCGTAACCGACTCCCGAACCCAGACAATGGTTGCGATGACCTTGTCTTACCCTTATTCGTCAGGTTTTTCCGATCGTTTCCTTTCCCGCTCTAAGGGATAAATAACGAAAGGTGGCGACTCTTCTGTCATGCCGGTACCTTATTTTCGCGCAAGCGACAGCAGGGGCACAATCATGTCGCATGTCCTGGTGGACACGGGTTCGTCGCTTAATGTGCTTCTGAAGAAGGCATTAATGAAGTTGGACACTCGTGGATTGCTTTGCACGCCTAGTGATCTGGTGGTGAAAGCATTCGACGGAACTAAGCGCCACGTTTTCGGGGAGTTGACCCTGCCGATTCAAGTTGGTCCGGAAACGTTCGACACGGTCTTTTATATCATGGACATCATGCCTGCCTACAGTTGCCTCTTGGGCCGGCCATGGATCCATGCTGCTGGTGCCGTGACGTCCACGTTGCATCAAAAGCTCAAATATGTTGTCGGGGGAAGCATAATAACCGTGTGTGGTGAGGAGGACATAATGGTGAGCCATTTGTCATCCTTTAAGTATGTTGAAATGGATGGCGAAATCCATGAAACTCTCTGCCAAGCATTTGAAGCCGTCAAGGTGAAAGAGGTAGCTCCTGTCGTCACAGAGAAGCCAGAGATGAATCTCTCCTCATTCAAGGAAGCTCGGGCCGTCGTCGAAGCCGGTTCTACCCCAGGCTGGGGGCATATTTTGGAGATACCGATCAAGCAGGATAAGTTTAGATTGGGGTATTCTCCTGAAGCTGAAGCTTCATCTTCTTCGTCTAGCAGTGCGTCACGGGGTAAGGGGCCGATCCTATTTACCAGTGGCAGAGTGATCTTCGAAAGCATCAACGCGGTGTCTGAAGACAGCGGGGATAGCGATTGTGATCTCGACTCTTGGATTCAGCCAAGCAAGCCAGGCGAGAAACTCAACAATTGGACCATCAAGGATATCATCCAGCTGACAAGTGAAGAGTAATGATTTACTTTTTACAATCATTGTACAACCCTATGTCCTACCCGGGGCATAGCGGTTTTATTGTCAGGGCCTTGTTGGATTATGTACATGCATTTTGTTAATAAATCAAAGGCGTTTTCTTCGTACTCAAATATTGTGTTCTCTGTTATTCCTGTTTTATATTTGTTTTGAAAAACAGTAAAATGGCAACGGGGTTTGTGCTAACCTGCATATTCTTGTTTTAAACTTAACCCTTGTTATTGCAGGATCCACATAACAGATGACATCGACTCTGGACCTTCTACGGCTCACTTCGACTTCGATTGCCCGATCTATCAAGCCGAGGAGGAGATTGATGAAGACGAAGACCTTCCTGAAGAGTTGGCCCACTTGTTGAAACAAGAGGAGAAGGTTATTCTTCCTCATGAAGAGGAAATTGAGATCGTAAATCTGGGTTCTGAAGAGCTCGTCAGAAATGTCAGAGTAGGGGTTGCGCTGCAGAGTGATGTCAAGCAGAGACTGGTCGAGATGCTTCGAGAGTATAGTGACGTCTTTGCTTGGTCATACGAAGATATGCCCGGACTTGATACGGACATCGTGGTCCACCACTTGCCGCTACGAGAAGATTGCCCTCCCGTTAAGCAGAAGCTTAGGAGGACGAGACCAGATATGGCCGTTAAGATTAAAGAAGAAGTGCAGAAACAGCTCGATGCTGGCTTCTTAGCGGTCACCACTTACCCTCCGTGGGTTACCAACATAGTACCTGTACCGAAGAAGGACGGTAAGGTACATATGTGCGTCGATTATCGGGATTTGAATAGGGCGAGCCCTAAAGATGATTTCCCGTTGCCCCATATCGATGTGTTGGTCGACAACACAGCCCAGTTCTCCGTGTTTTCGTTCATGGATGGCTTCTCCGGTTACAACAAGATCAAGATGGCGCCGGAGGACATGGAGAAAACGACGTTTATCACTCCCTGGGGAACATTTTGCTACAAGGTAATGCCCTTCGGTCTAAAGAACGCAAGGGCCACTTACCAGCGAGCAATGGTGACTTTGTTTCATGATATGATTCATCATGAGATCGAGGTCTATGTTGATGACATGATTGCGAAGTCCCAAACGGAGGAAGAGCATCTGGTTAGCTTATTGAAGCTTTTTGAGAGGCTTAGGAAATTCAGGTTGAGGCTGAATCCTAACAAATGCACTTTCGGAGTGCGGTCCGGAAAGTTATTGGGGTTTATCGTAAGCGAACGAGGTATCGAGGTTGATCCTGCGAAAATAAAAGCCATTCAAGAAATGCCAGCGCCGAAAACAGAAAAAGAAGTTCGTGGTTTCCTGGGCCGAATAAACTACATTGCAAGGTTTATCTCTCAGCTCACGGCCACTTGTGAATCGATGTTCAAGCTTTTAAAGAAAGATCAGGCGATTACTTGGAATGAGGATTGCCAGAAGGCATTCGACAAGATAAAGCAGTATCTTCAAGAACCTCCAATCTTGATACCCCCAGTGGCTGGACGGCCATTAATCATGTACTTGACAGTTCTGGAGAACAGTATGGGGTGTGTTCTCGGCCAGCACGACGAGACAGGCAGAAAGGAGCATGCCATTTACTACTTGAGTAAAACGTTCACTGAGTGTGAATCTCGATACTCGATGCTGGAGAAGACGTGTTGTGCACTAGCTTAGGTTGCCAAATGTCTACGACAGTACATGCTCAATCACACCACTATGCTGATTTCGAAGATGGATCCGATCAAGTACGTCTTCGAGAAGCAGGCTCTTTCGGGCAGGATTGCCAGATGGCAAATGGTGCTAACGGAATATGATATTTAGTACGTGTCCCAGAAGGCCATCAAGGGAAGCGTATTGTCTGATTACCTTGCCGAACAACCGATCAAGGATTACCAGCCGATGAAGTTTGAATTCCCTGACGAGGATATTATGTTTCTCAAAGCGAAGGACTGCGATGAGCCGTTGCCCGACGAGGGGCCATATAGGAAATCCCAGTGGAAGTTGATATTCGACGGAGCGGTTAATTCCTATGGAAGTGGCATCGGGGCTATCATCACGACTCCCCACGGATCCCATATCCCGTTTACTGCGAGACTGACGTTTCCAGTCACCAACAATGAGGCGGAGTACGAAGCATGCATCATGGGTCTAGAAGAGGCAATTGATTTGAGAATCAAGAACCTAGACGTATATGGTGACTCAGCGCTTGTGAGCAACCAAATTAAAGGGGAGTGGAAGACTCGTCAATCGAATTTGGTGCCGTACATGAATTATGCCAGGAGGCTGCTTCCGTTCTTTGATCGAGTGGAACTCCATCATGTACCGAGGGCTGAAAATCAGATGGCTGATGCCTTAGCCACGTTGGCTTCAATGTATAAAGTCAATTTTTGGAATGAGGCTCCAAGAATTGTACTTTCGTGTCTTGATAGACCGACATTTGTCTTTGCAATCGAGGATGCCGCCGACGGCAAGCCATGGTTCCATGACATCCAGACTTTCCTTATGACTAAGGAGTATCCTGCGGGTGCGTCAACCCAGGATAAGAAGACTCTGAGGAGGCTGTCTGGAAACTTTTATCTCAATCCTAATGGAGTGTTGTATAAGAGAAACCACGATCTCGTGCTACTCAGATGTGTAGATGAGAAAGAGGCGAGTATGCTCATGGAAGAAGTCCATGAAGGCACATTTGGTACGCACGCCGGCGGGCATGCTATGACGAGAAAAATCCTGAGAGCAGAATACTACTGGCTGACGATGGAGTCGGATTGCTTCAGATTCACGAAGAGATGTCATAAATGCCAGATTTATGCTGATAAAGTTCATGTGCCGCCGTGCCCGTTGAATGTCATGTCCTCCCCGTGGCCGTTCTCCATGTGGGGCATCAACATGATAGGCAAGATCGAGCCAACTGCATCTAACGGTCATCGTTTCATTCTGGTAGCTATCGACTACTTCACCAAGTGGGTGGAGGCAGCCTCGTACGCTAATGTGACCAAGCAGGTAGTGGCTAAATTCATAAAGAGGGACATCAACTGTCGTTACGGAATTCCCGAGCGGATCATTACTGATAATGGTTTGAATTTGAATAACAAGATGATGAAGGAGCTGTGCCAGAGCTTCAAGATCGAACACCACAACTCATCTCCTTACCGGCCGAAGATGAATGGCGTCGTCGAAGCCGCCAACAAGAACATAAAGAAGTTTGTTCAGAAGATGGTTGTGACATACAAAGATTGGCACGAGATGCTGCCGTTTGCGCTGCACGGTTATCGTACAACGGTGCGTACTTCGACCGGGGCAACTCCTTTCTCCTTGGTGTACGGTATGGAAGTTGTCCTACCGTTAGAAGTGGAGATCCCTTCTTTGCGAGTTTTGGTTGATGTGAAACTCGACGAGGCAGAATGGATTACGAATCGCTTGAACCAACTCAGCCTGATGGACGAGAAGAGGTTAGCATCGATTGCATTTGGTCGTCTGTACCAAAGCCGAATGAAGAAAGCTTATGATATGAAGGTGCGTCCAAGAAGCTTTCAGACGGGTGATCTCGTCCTGAAGAAGATTCTTCCGCCACACTCCGATCACCGGGGCAAGTGGACTCCGAATTACGAAGGACCGTATGTCGTCAGCAAGGTCTTCTCGGGAGGAGCTTTGTTGTTATCCACGATGGATGGTGAAGATTTTGCATCCCCGGTGAACGCGAACGCAGTTAAAAAATACTTTGCTTGAAAGCGACCCGCTGGACAAAAAAGAAAGAGTCCAGGCAAAAAAGGGGCATCCCGGCGAACCAAAAACAGAATAAAAGGTTCGGGCAAAAATTAGGGATATATTGAAAAAATGTACACCCGCGAATTCGAAAACCTACACTGGGCGGCTTCGGCAAAAAAGGGTATCCCGGTGAACTGAAAACCCGCAAAGGGCGGTTCACGCAAAAGTTAGGGATTTGAATAAGCAAATGACTGCGTTCCGCGTGTGGACTTTCATTGTTTAGTGGTTTGGAGGACCTGACGGCCGTTTATCTGAATCAATCTCTTCCGAAGCTGAAGCGTCGGAGAAATATCGAAGTCGAGTGGGTCTTAGAGGGATCAACTCATGGTGTTCGTCTACGCCTCGTTGCCGACATTTGTATATACTGATGTATATTTATGTTTTATTTTTGCGCGGCTTCCTCATTCCAGGAGCTTGCCTCTGTTGTAAAACATTTTTACCCATTCAGGGGTTCATTATCAATAAAATGCATACTATTCAGCAATTCTGTTTGACTGTTTAGCATTTATCTGTTTTGTTTGCGAAAGAGAACGCCGATGTTTTTGATAAAATGCGCATACATAAACTTACTGGCCTAGGCCACTGATTGTTGAAACAATTAAATACTTGAATGTTGTCACGAGATAATAACCTTGATAGGTCCCTTTGAGAAGGGTATCTTGTCTGTTTGTTCGTGTTGTTACAGGTGTAGCTTATTCCAGACATTGCGCCGTGCGCATCCCCGAAGCAGGACGATTCCTCCCTTTCCAGCAGATTTCAGTGGCCTCTCCTCGCAGAGTCTGAACGCAAGATAGTGAGCATTGATATGTCTCCCCAGACAGAGATGATTCTCTTCCCCAAGCAGATGCGTCCTGAAGGAACACCGTCTCCTCAGCTGAGTCAGGCGCCGAAGCATGAATTCAGTCCCCCCACATCGGGTCACAAGTGCAGGTTTCATAGAAATGTTCGGGCGCCGAAGCTCGTGTTCTCCCCCACACCGGGTCACAAGTGCATGTTTCGTAGGAAACTATTCGTACGCCAAAGTATGCAGCAACTGATGGTGCCAGACTGAAGTCTCCAGCGGAATCGAAGTTCCCCACCAGAGTCGTACTCTCTCCTGAAATCGGATGATTCCCTCTTCCCTAGTAGAGTGTTGGAACAGCTGATGCTGTATTCCCCTGCAGAGTTGTACTCTCCCTCGAAGTCGGATGATTCCTTCTTCCCCAGCGGAATTGAAATTCCTCATCAGAGCCGTACCCTCTCTAGCGAAGCAGTTGGGACCATGAGTGGTTTTCCCTAGCAGAGCGTTGAACAGCTGATGCTGTTCTCCCCCCAGAGTCGTACTCTCTCCAGCGAAGCAGAATAACTTCTCCTTCCCCAGCCGAGTTTGCAGATACCCCAAGAGAGCCGAATCCTTGGAGGTTGATCAGACCATGATTGGTTTTTTCCCCAGTGGAGCGTTGAGCAGCTGAAGTTGTGTCCCCACAGGGTTATCATCCCCAGGAGAGTAGCTGAGACGGCTACGCAGCTTATTCCCGCGATTGACATCGTTTTTCCCTCAGCAGGTCTAGGTTCTCGTAGAGCTTCGTCCCCATGCAGTAGTCAACTGAAGTTGTTTCCCCCGCAGCAGTCAACTGAAGTTGTGTCCCATGCGGAGTCCAATTGATATTGGCGTGACCATGTTCTCCTCAGCAGGATGATTCCTCTATCTGAGTAGTTCTTTCTCCTTGACAGGAGGATTTCCCCTTCCGCATTTATTTTGCTGACGGGATCGCATCATTATGCATGATTGCATAGCATTCATCATACACGCATAGCATTTCCACCGTGTGGAGCCTTGTGCCGTTGCCGAAGCATATGCATAATAAACATGATCTAGGTTGTTACCGTTCTTGTTTTGCAGGTTATCCGCCGAAGGATCAGTTGCTCAGGATGATTCCTGACATTCTCCACAACGAAGTCGCTTGCTCAAGATGATTTTTGAGATCCCCAGCGAAGTCTTCGATTCAAGATGATTCTTGAATTCCTCAGCAGGGCCGTTTGCTTAAGATGATTCCTAAGCTCCCCAGTGCAGTCCGCAGTGAAGGTTGCCCAGGATAATTCCTGAAGCCCCAAGAGAGCCGAATCCTTGGAAGCTGCTCAAGCCATGATTGGTTTGTCCTCGGCAAGAGTTGCCCAGGATGACTCCTGGAATCCCCAACAGAATGTTCGTTCAGGATGATTCCTGAAATCTCCAGATTGGTTATCGGTTCAAGATGATTCTTGAAGGTCCCCGACAGAGTTATTCGTTCAAGATGATTCTTGAAGTCCTCAGCAGAGTTGATTTATCCAGAATGATTTCTGGATCCCCGGAGCGGAGTTGCTTGATAGTTCTCCAGATTCCCCAGCGGCGAAGCATCCTCCCCAGCAGGTTTCCGACGGCGAAGTTGAAATCTCCCTTGAAGACTCCATGATTGAAGTCTGACCGTGTTAATGAAGCAGTCCTCTCAGCTGATGCGGAGTGCCTGATGGCAGAGGTTTATAGGTTCCCAGTTGGCTCATGATTGACCAAGGACTCTATCCTCGACTTGCTGATGATGTCCGGCCGATGCCCGACAGTTCCTTTGAATGCCTGATGGCATGATCAACCTGATGGTTGAAGTCCAGCTGATGCCCGACAGTGTTCTTTGAATACCTGATGGCATGATCGACTATGAATTACCGGTTACCGTGTGACCAACTCCCTAATGAAGTTTCTTCACCCTGACGGCGAGGTCAGATCATGTTTGTTTCCAGCAACGATGTTGGATGTTTTGACGGCGAGGTCAGATTATGTTTGTTTCCAGCGGCGATGTTGGATGTTTTGACGGCGAGGTCATATTTTGTTTGTTTCCAGCGGCGATGTTGGATGTTTGACGACGAGGTCAGATTACGTTTGTTTCCAGCGGCGATGTTGGATGTTTCTGACGGCGAGGTCAGATTATGTTTGTTTCCAGCGGCGATGTTGGATGTTTTGACGGCGAGGTCAGATTATGTTTGTTTCCAGCGGCGATGTTGGATGTTTTTAACGGCGAGGTCAGATTATTTTGAATTCTCCAGCGGCGATGTTGGATGTTTGTTTTGACGGCAAGGTCAGATTATGTTTGTGTTTGACGGCGATGTCAGGTGGTTCAGTTGTCCAGCGGAGATGTTGGATGTTTGTGTTTAACGGCGAGGTCAGATTCTTTGATTCTCCAGCGGCGATGTTGGATATATGTTTGTTTCCAGCGGCGATGTTGGATGTTTGTGTTTGGCGGCAATGTCAGATGATCTAGTTTTCCAACGGTGATGTTGGATGCTTGTTTTGACGGCGAGGTCAGATTATGTTAGTTCTCCAGCGGCGATGTTGGATGTTTGTTTTGACGGCGAGGTCAGATTACGTTAGTTCCCCAGCAGCGATGTTGGATGTTTGTTCGACGGCGATGTCGGATGTCTCTCAGAGTTATGTTTGTTTATGACGGCAATGTCAGATTCTCTATTTCTCCAGCGGCGATGTTGGGTGTTTTAACGGTGATGTCAGATAGTTTAGTTTTCCAGCGGCGATGTTGGGTGGTGCTCAGATAGTCTGTTCTCCAGCGGCGATGTTGGATGTTTGTTTATGACGGCGATGTCAAGCTCTTCAGTTCTCCAGCGGCGATGTTGGATGTTTGTTTCTGGCGGCGATGTCAGGTGATTCAGTTTTCCAGCGGCGATGTTGGGTATTTTGGTTGTTTCTGGCGGCGATGTCAGATGATTTAGCTCTCCAGCGGCGATGTTGGGTGTTTTGGTGGTCCGACGGTGATGTCAGATCAGTATGTCTCCAGCTAGTTGTCGCGCAGCTACTGTTCCAGCTTTTGGAGATTTGTTCCCCTCAGAGTACCGTGTACTCGAGCAGTTGGCAAATTTTCGGGTTTACCGGTATTCAACCGTCTCGCACCTTGATTGGTTGAGAGTCGTTCGCTCCTCACCCAGTCAGGTTCAAGCCGTTTGAATAGGGGCAGCTGTTGCACCCTAAAATTTGACCAACATTTATTTATCCACCAAGTGTTTTAAGGTTGATACCTTTATCAGAAAGCTCAAGAGATCCTCAGAGGAATTGGTTGAAACCAAGGTTGTGTGTCTCATAACTTGAGAGTTGTGGGAGCTCCTCAGATGATTCTGAGACTATGAGGATGGACTTGAAGCTTTGAGAAAGCTTATGAGATGTCTTGAAAGCCATCATGAAGCCTAGAGAGGTCATTGTACAAGAATTCAGAAAATTCAACCATGAGTGGTGGAATTAGGGTTTTGACTGGGTCAACCCTAGGTCAACTGATGATTCGGAGAGGGTTGAGACCTAATCCAAGAGCCATGTGATGATGGAATGATGTATTGAGTGCTATAAGGATGATTCCTAGAACAACTCATCATGATTGAGGAGTTTGAGAAGTTTTAAACTAGGGTTTCTAAGGATTGACAGTGTAAAATCCCCTAGTTTGATCCCTATCTTCAAGGCAGTTTAGCTCAAGATGTGATTGTCATCTCATCTTCCCCACAACATAAATGTTGTAGAGCTTGTTCTTAGCTTTAATTTGAGTAGTAGAAGTACTTTATAGGATTTGTGGAGCTCAAGTTATGGTTTTGACAAATTACAGGTCATCTGAGGTATGTGAATCTGGGTCCTTGAAAGTCACCCAACTTGCAGACAACTTTTGCCCTAGTAGGATGATTCCTATGGATTCTTGGTCAACATGAATGTTGAAGAGAATCTTATTAGATTTCTAGAGAGTACTAGAAGTCCTTGATAGGATTTGTAGAACTCAACTTATGGCTTTGACAAGCCAAGGGCATTTTGGTCATTTGGAAGTTATAGGTCATTTCAAGCATAAGGCCATATCTCCTACTTCCAAGCTTCAAATGGAAAAATCTTCAACATAAAACTTGCTTAGAATGATGTTTTAAGGCTATTAGGGAGGTCATGAGATGTTGAAAAGGCTCATATCAAAAAGTGATAAAAATGGCCTAAAAATGAGGCATAAGTTAATTCAAGTGAATTTGAAAATCATAAATCATAAGCTATAAGTCCAAATCATGTCATGTAATAGGTCATTTTGACTCCAAATGACATTCTAAGAACAATGGTTCAGCCACAATTTTGATTTGATGCTTGAATCATAGGTATGCCTTGTAATTGGATTGCTTGCACATGAAGGTACCATACCAAAACTCAAAATAACTCAATAAACAAGGAAGATATGCATTGTAACTTGTCCTAAATATCATGTGAGGAGAATTTCAAATCAGAAACCAAGGTTGCAAGGCATTTGGCATGAGATACCATGTGGTGAGAAATGAGAATTCAAAATACCATTGCATGAAAAGATGAATTTCTCATTGGATTGTTCTAGGGAGTTCTAGACTGTTCTAAACCATTCTATATAACCATTGTGACTTGCTCAGATGCAAGGTTGGTGTTAATTGGTGTAGAGAAGAGAGATTGAAATCCAAAAGCTTCCATTGCAAGTTACATTCAAACTTCACATTCTTCTTCATTGCCATCCCATTTTTCTCCACAAACCTTCTCCATAGATATTTCTGAGTATGTTCATACTGGTTTGAAGCTCCATCCATGAAGATTTGAAGGTGTTCACATTGAATTTGCAAAGAAGCAATTACCATTGGATCTTGAAGTACAAGCTCTCTCCTCCAAATCTTTTGCAAACAGAAGAAGATTCATCATCCAAGGAGTGTTCTTGAAGAGTTTCAAGCCTTGAAAGCAAGGATTTCATCACCTACCATTTCAAGAAGCCAGGTTTGCAAAATCCTTTCCACCTCATAATCTAGGCATGGTTAGGTTAATTTATTAGTTTAGAACTGTTAGAGACAATTAGGTGATCATTTCTGATGAGTTTAGGAGTGATTGGTGAAGTTTCATTCATGGATACCATTTCTTGATGGAGTGAGAACTAGTGATATAGTGAGTTTTAATGCAAGATTATTAGATGATTTTAACCCATGGAATGTGAGGATCATTTTGATATAAAGGAATCTAAGTTTGGTTGAGGTCTAAAATTGATCACATTTTGAGTTTAAGTTGGTTGCACTATCGGGTTCTATGATAGAGAGCGTTTCAATGAAAACCAAGACCATAGTTTTGTTCAGCTCGGAAAATGGATCAGGATCGTGTTTTATTTTGTTAAATTTGGTCAAGAAACGAGAGAGAACGAATGGCTGGAAGAGGAGTGCGTGGAGCTGAGTTTTCATGGTGATTCTGCGAAACCCTAGTCTCAAGGTTGATGATGATGTTTCTACCGTGGGATAAGGCGCTGACCCTTGACCAAAGACCAGATCCTACGACCGTGATTCAAAATGAAAATGAGAGGGAAAGCTGAGCAATGAAACTCAGCGTTTCATTAAAACAAGTTTTTGGGCTTTGAGTGATAATTCCTATACCCACCCCCAAGCGAGGCCCATTATGATTTGAACTGAATTTCCCTTCTATCCGCACCGCTGATTTTTTATTTTTGTTTGATTTTCCAATTGTTTTTTCTGAGTTTAATTGGGCTTAGGCGCGTTTGTTATTGATACCCCCAGTCTGGGCCCAAGCATAAATTGAACTGCATATTATTTCTTCCTGCACCCCATGCTTCATAAATCATTTTATTTTTCTCCAATTTTTCTCACACTTTAGAAAATTCATATTAAATTGAAAAATCAATATTTTTTAATGGGAGTTTTTCTCCCTTTTCACATTTTTGTCTAGAAAAATATAAAACAAAATCATTTTCCATATCATGCATTTTAATATTTTTTGCATATTTTCTTCTTTAATTGCATTTTAATTCTTTTATGTTGATATATGATTTTTGTAGAATTTAGTTTAGGTAGCTCCCTTAGTATTTTTAGGTCAATCTTTTTATGGTAGTTAGATATATGTTTTAGGTTCCCTTTGGATTAATTCCATATTTTTGTGATGATTTTTAGGATAGTTTTGATTAGATGCTATTAGGTTGTGTAGAATTAGGTTACAACTTCAACATAGGTCCATAATAACTTTAGATTTTGGGTTTTTAGGACAATTTAGACTATGGGGCATATATGGGTATTAAGGGTAGGTATGTAGGATCCCTTAGAAATTATATTAGGATTTAATATAGTTTTATGCTATTTTTAGTTGATTTTTGTATTGGTTGATTGTTTGTGTTGCCTTTAAGGCATGTTTGTTTTAGTTGCTTTGCTTTGGAGTTTTCCTTGGGCTTGGAGAGCTTGATCTTGTTCTAAGGAGCATTGAGGAGCATAGTAGAAGACTTGAAAATGCATTGAGGAGCTTGAGAACTTGATTGTATTTTTCTTTTTTTGTTGTTTTAGGGTTAGGGATTAGGAAGAGTTTAGATGTAGATAATTTATTTCTCAAACATGGATGGTATCATTCACCTCCATTCCTCCCTATGATTCAAAGTCCTTCCATGGCATACACCTCTCTCCTTTGGAGGGATAAGTGATGTACCTAGGGAGTAGAACTTTTGAGGGAACCATTCCTTTGATGTTGAACCCTTATAGGTCACCTTTGGTGGTCAAATAAGCAGTTCAATATCCCCCAGCTTATCCAGTAAGTGATTTTCTCTGGTTTTGATTATTCTTGAGAGATGTTGAGCCTGAGCATGAAGAGGAAGACTTCATTGAAGAGCAACAAGAGCAAGTTGATACTTGAAGACCCCTGAAGATTAGGTGAAGCCTGAAGGTGGAGCTGATCAAGAAGCGGAAGCTTAAAGGAAAAGATAAGTTGAAACTCATGTTGTAGGGTTGAAACCTGGAAAAGCAATTGATATTTGTCAAAGTGATTGAAGTCTGAAGACTGAGTTGCTGATGAAGGAGTTGATCTGCTTTCTTTTTCTTTTCTGTATTGCTGTGTTTTGTTTGACTTGTCTGATGCATTAGAATAAGTCCATATCTAGAATAGGTAGAAGCTAGGAGCATGATTGCATTAGAGGTTGAGTTGTTCCCTCTGCTTGTATTGTTACTGCGTGGCTTTGCTTGCGGGTATTCGGTAGAGCCCAGCTCCCTTGCCCATGTGGTTTGTTTGCCTGATGGCATTTCATTTCATTTTATCTGTATGATTGTAGTTTACTGTTTATTGCTTGATAGCATGTTGTTTATATTTCAGTATGATTACTGTTATTCCATTCTGGCTTGAGGTCGAGATGAGCTTGTGGAGGCTGAAGCCCCACACACATTTCCTCCTTCACTTGCATTGCATGCATTTTACTGTTAAGCTGATGCTTTGTCTGTTTTGGTGTATCATTGACATGATCCCTTAGGACTCTCATTTCCTTTGATAAGGACTTGATGATAGACTTTTAGGTTGAAACCTATGCATGACAATTTCTAGGAGTTCCCTGTTCAAACCTCAACCATAGGATGAATCCATGGCATGATAACAGTAGGACTTGATAGTCTCCCTCCTAGTTGGGCCTGTTCTCTTCTCATCTCAAAACAGTTTAAGATACAGTAATCATGAATGATTTCTTTCGTACGTTACGAGCCTTAAGCTATCTGAGAAAGGATTGTGGGAGAGTTTCTTTTCCACAGTCTGGATGTTTAGTATGGTACCCTTTGGGTGACATGCGACGCATTCACTCTCAGGTCATAGTCTCTAGTGCGGTTGAAATCGCAAACACAATAAAAAAACACTTCTTTCGTAAAAGACAGGAAATAAACCGTAGTTTCCCGAACTATGTATGCTCTGATCTCTCATGCCTGTTGAGAGTACGTAGGCACAAGATGGCGATGTCTTGGCGAGCTACCTTCCCCCATAATCCTTCGTAGGCCGAACTACGTTGACTCTGATTTCTCATTCTCTGATGAGAATACGTAGGCATAAAGTGCGACGCTTTGCCGAGTCATTTTTCTTTTCTTTTTCAGCCATCCTTGATAGGTAGATAGAATATAACCAACCCGTCCAAGTAAACACAACAAGCGAGGATCCCGTCGAGTACGACGGACGTGAGGGGTGCTAATACCTTCCCCTTGCGTAACCGACTCCCGAATCCAGACAATGGTTGCGACGACCTTGTCTTACCCTCCTTCGTCAGGTTTTTCCGATCGTTTCCTTTCCCGCTCTGAGGGATAAATAACGAAAGGTGGTGACTCTTCTGTTGTGCCGGCACCTTATTTTCGCGCAAGCGACACCTTAGGTCTCTACATTAGCATTTCCTTTAGCAAGAAAACTTTAGCATAACCCAAATAGTAACAAGAGGTTCCTATAGAGTACTACAGATACTTAGGATGCTACCACCTTCCCTAGGTATCACCAACCCCCGAACCTTAGATATCTATCTGTGTTGTTACATAGTGCCCTTAGGGTTTTTTCGATCTTTACCCTTTCCTTTGGATAAATCAAAGCTCAGTGGTGAACTTCATGATTTGTGATTCAAGTTAATTAATAGCTTGATATCCAATTCTTACTGCAACTTTTGGTAGAAGATGAAAAGGATTGAACGAAGCTCGGTTGCGGTTAACAAATAGTTGAATTAAGGGAGCTTTTATGGTTGTTGTTTCATGGAACACGACGGAGGGTGTATCAATGGTGATGAAGAAGGAAGATGAAAGATGGTGGGAATGTGTTTTGGTGGTGTGTGTGAGTTAGAAAATGTAGATTTTTTTTGAAAATGAATGAGGAGGAAGGAGTAGTAGGAAGAAGGTGGTGATGCGAATGGAGAAAGGAGAGTCATAATGTGAGTGGAGGGTGTGTCGCGTGAAAGAAAATTGGCTTTTTCACTACTGAGTGCGGGACGCATGCTCCGCATGAAATGGAGGAATCCTCTTATTCAAATATTCATTGCCAGTTGTTATACGTGAATGGTATGGTTAGCATATGGGATCCAAAGCAACATTAATTCATTTCTATTTTTTATTATGTTAGAAACATATTTAAATAATTAAAACAAAAAAAAATTATCTAACTAAAATTAAAATAAAACAAAAAAAGTTAAATTGCCTTAATTAAATACACTAATTAATTTGATGGGAAAAACAAAAATAAAACGGCTAATTACGAATAAAAGCCGGGTGCAAAAGTTCCCAAAAAATTAAAACGAATGCACTAAAATGATTAGCGTGAAACAAACGACGGGAAAAATACAACATCTGGTCAGATTTGAAAATAAATCGGGACCGGTAAAAAGGCTCAGACTGATCGAAATGTGACTGAAAAGTCGTCAAAAAAATAAGACGAGCGCGTTAGGTTAAACTATATGAATAGTATATCAATATTATTGACGTCTGCAAGCTTAAATTCAAAACTTTACAATCACTGATTTTTGCACATTTGAGAAATAATTTAATCGGTCTATTTGTATTTCTAAGAATTTATTCTGGCCAATCATTTTAGGAATTATTCATGCTGAAAAAAAGTTATGGTATGCAAGCGATGCAAATTGAAAATAAAGTCAAACAAATGAAATTTGAAAAAAGGTAGGACAAATTTGGGGTATGACAGATGCCCATATCTAATTGTCTTGAACCCAAGAAAATGAATTGCTGCATGGGGTTCATTTTTAGGGTAAAAGCCAATTAGATACAAGAGGAGCCTAAAAATTTGTCCTACGAAAAGTAGAAATGCAATGCAAGAATGAAATAAGAGATAATATAATGGGATAACGGGGGAAAAGCTCACAAGAACTTTTTAGCATAACCTCTGCTTGGGGAGAAAAAAGATGTTAAGGATTATCAATATCAACCATAAACCTGAAAAAAGACTTGCTGGGGAATATAAATTCCACGAGTAGGCTCTAAACGGGTAGGTTCCTAGAGTCATGGATCTTTCCAAAAGTATTATTGCCACGACAAAGGCTCACCTGAAAATAACACACTCAAAATAATCTCTTCTAGGTGAGGTTTTCGCGTCGTCCCACGAGAAAGGCTACTTGTGAGTATCTACTACACAACCATCAAGTCCAAGGTTTCTAAAAGGTATCTCAGAGTCATAGATCGAGGTTGAAAATATCATTGTCAAAATAATGATACGTTCAAGGGATTTCATCTAATTGGCGCGTTCATGTCAACCCAACAAGGAATGATTCTCATGAGTTAACACTACCAACCACCATGGAAAATGGTTAAAAGCTCCTTAGATTTATCAATTCAGGCCTGAAAACATTATTGTCATGGCAAAGGCTCACCACGAAAGTAACATTCCTAAGAGAATCAACTCTAAGCATGGTTTTCGTATCCTCCCAGTGAGAAAATTTCCTCGTGGGATTTCACTACACAACCATCATCCTAATCATATATTTTTCTCAGACTCGGGTATAGAGCCATCTCACAAAGCACCAATAATTAGAGAACCCTAATAATGTCGTAAGAAATAATAATAGGATACAATAAAAATAAGCAAGCAAGTAGATACCAAATAATCAAACAAGCAAGCAAGCAAATAATAAGAGAAGATAAACAAACAAGTGGATATAAATCTCACAAATCAAGTCAAGTTAGGCTTGACTCTTTCTAGCATAGGGCAATGCATTTCCCCAACAGAGTCGCCAACTGTCGTACCTCGAAAAATACGATCCTCACAATGGAAGCGGAAAAATGTTCGAACATAATCGCCACCAAACTTTATTCATTCCAAGGAAGGAATAAGAAAATATCGATAAAAGCTTTAAAGGATAAGAAAATGGTTATCGCAACCAAATTCTAGGTTCGGGAGTCGATTACGCAAGAGGGAAGGTATTAGCACCCTCTACGTCCATTGCACTCAATGGGAACCTCTTGATTCGATTTGTGAGAAAAGTTAGCTAAGTTTTTTTGTTTTCTTCTAAAGGATTATATTCTAAGGGGATATGTGTGGTTTTACTATTAGGGTGCTCGCCAAGGATTGGGGCCCTTGTGCCTACGTATTCCCTCATGCAATGGGAAAGTCAGAGCGATGTAGTTCATGGCACTAGGTAAAAGGTTTAGGGTAAAAAGAAAAAAGGCTAGCTCACTAAGATTTCGCAATCCTATGCCTATGTATCCTCATAGTGCAATGAGGAAGTCAGAGCAATCGTAGTTCGGAAGACTACAGTTGGTTGTTTGTGCTTGAAGCGAATAGGTGTTTAGGTTGCATTCTAACTGCTAAATGTTAACTTGTATGCTCGCTAGGGGAGGCTGAAACACTAGTTCATATGCGCGGAAGAAGGGAATAAACAATGTTCTTTGAGAAAGGTTGTTTGAGTTGTGAATCACGTGGGGGGCGAGAAGTTGAATTAATGTGTTGATGTTTTGATTGAATGATGATTACTCGAAGCTTAAGAAAGGCTCCTCGGGCCTAATTAATCGGGAGAGTGAATCGAAGACTCGACTCTCTCTCTCTCTCTCTCTCTCTCTCTCTCTCTCTCTCTCTCTCTCTCTCTCTCTCTTTTTCAACCTTAATTTTGAAAGAGTTTTTAATATAGTTAGAGTAAATTAAACGAATGACAATTACTCGAAGCTTAAGAAAGGCTACTCGGGCCCAAGTAATCGGAAGAGTAAGTGAAAGGCTTGACTCTCTCTCTTTTTCATCTAATTGTTTGAGAAAATAGATTTGATTTAATTTATTAAGAAATAGTTTGATGTGAATCAAATTATAGATCTTTTAGAGAATACAATTGTTCGAGCTTCAGAAAGGCTCCTTGGGCCCAAACAATTCAGGAGAGAAATTGAAGGCTCCATTCCAACTCCCTTTTCATCTTTTATTGAAATTATGTTTAAGTATGGTTAAGTATATTGATTTGGTTTGAAGAAAATACTCGATGTGAACTGAGGGTTAAATTATGTACGTAATGATTAAAGGTTTGAACTAAATTGTAAGGAGATCCTAATAGGTGTAAGGTAAGGTCGATGGCGAGGCAAAAGCCCTCGACTTACTAGTTGGGTATGGTTTCTACTTTAGGGTTTCGATTTGAATCAAAATAAAACAAGCGAGTAAAAGTAAAGGGGAACACTTGAATTGAATTTTAATCGTTGGCACTAGAAAATTGGGCTAGTCTTCTAAACAACTAATTAGAAGTAATTGACCGAATAGGTCTCACTTTAAGAAATGGAGTACCCTTTGAATGTTGTGTATGGTGGCCAAAAGGTTGATGGCGATGCTTAAAAAGTAATCGACTTACAAGGGTGAAAATTGTAACAACCCAATTTTCAATAATTAATTATTCATATTAAATAATTGATTTATTTGGATTATTTTAATTATTGGAATTATTGGTAGATATTTTGAGTGAAGAATATGATGGAAGGAAATAGAATAGAAAGACATATAAGGAAAAGTGGAAGGAAAAGGAAATAATAGAAACATAAGAGAAAGAGAAGAGAAAGAAGGAGGAAGAGGAGAAAAGAGAAGGAAAAGAAGGAAAAGCTTGGAAAGCTCAAGAACAACTTGTACCTTCGATTTAATCAAGGTAAGGGTATGAAATATCATTATCTTGTCAATGTGTATGATTATGTATGTGTGCATTTGGATTTTGTTAGAGGTTTTCCATCTTTTTCCATTCTAGGGTAGAAATGGATTTAATCGGTAGAATCAATGTTGGAACGGTTAAAATATGGAATAAATGGTGTAGATTAGTCGAGAAATGTTAGGCTAATACTACTGGAATTCGTTGGAATTGAATTGGTTGATTTTGTGATGATTTGATGATTTTGGACAGTTGGGGTTTTGAACATCGCAGACGTTCGCTAGCACCTCCGCTAGGCGAGCAGGTCGCGAGTGTTTGCTGTAGCGAGCTAGTAGCGAATGGTCCCAGACTTGGACAGAATGTAACTGACCCTCTTCGCTGGTAGCGAGCGAGGTAGCGAGGAGTTCGCTAGGCGAAGCCCCAGCGAGTAGGTAGAGAAGTCTTATAGTAGCTTCTGTTTGCCTTCGCGAGCTTGTTCGCTAGGCCAACATGTAGCGAGTGTTTGCTAGGAACTCACTAGGCGAGTAAGCTAGTGAGTGTGACAACATTTTCATTTCCTTGTATTTCCATCCAATGTTGATTGTTTGGTTCGATTGCGTTTAATCCTTATCAGAAATGAATAGTTTGTGTGTTATTGTGTGATATGTTGTGGGTAATCGTATGACATGAATCCTAGATTGTGGAATCAATTGTGGAAATGTGGTCTTTTGACAAACATATGCATTGTTTAAATTACTTAAAAGTGCATGATGAATGTAATTGAGTTTGTTGTCGTTGGCGCGATATTGTGAGTGCATAATAATTGTATGCGATTGTGTGTGAAGGATGCATGCGAATATATATTGTGAATATATGTGCATTGCTTGGTAAATGTGATGATAGGGTGGTAAATATGTATATGTGTAATGATCATACTCACTGGGGTAGAATAACAAGATGTTGTTCCTAGTGGAGTAATCACTGGGGTAGAATAACTAGATGTTGTTCCTAGTGGAGTAATCACTGGGGTAGAATGACAAGATGTTGTTCCTAGTGGAGTAATCACTGGGGTAGAATGACAAGATGTTGTTCCAGTGGAGTAATCACTGGGGTAGAATAACAAGATGTTGTTCCTAGTGGAGTAATCACTGGGGTAGAATGACAAGATGTTGTTTCTAGTGGAGTAATCACTGGGGTAGAATGACAAGATGTTGTTCCTAGTGGAATAATCACCGGGGTAGAATGACTGAGATGTTGTTCCTGGTGGGGTATAAACGATGTACCCATAATCCCAAATAGAGATATTGGTGAGAATTGATGAGTTTTATATGAGTTACATGGCATAGATATCATTGTTATAAGAAAGTATGCTTGTGTGTGAATTGTTGAGTTGAGAACTTTGGATGTATGTATGAGGAAATAGGCTTGGTGATTATCCATAATTGTTTAAACATATATTGTAGTGTATATGATGATTAAAATGAATTTTGGTGAGAAAATGTGAAATATGTGCATTCTATGCTTGTGTGTGTGTATATATATATATATATATGCATTGATTATTATGATAATATTTCTCACCCTTCTACTGTTTTTAATGCTTTATGAGGTATTGCAGATTAGGTTTGCTGGAGGTTTTTTGTGAACTATAGCTTCATTTGTTTGGTCGGTTAAACTCTGATATGTAGCACCAGGTAGTTAGGATTGTATAGTATTCTTTTGGGATACATTTTTTTTATGTATCTGCTGACAAATGTTTATGTAAATATGAATGATGTGATGAATCAAATTGGATGATATGTATTTATATGATTGCATGTTTAAAATGATTCAATGTTTAGATTTTACGCTTTTAATTCTAAATATTGAGATGTGGGTGTAAGGACTAAGTTCCTCTGTTGAAGCTACCCCACTGTTGCATGTCTTTTATATAGCAGGTGTTGTATGCTTCAATTTTGTGGATTATGTGACATGCCTCTTTTATACCATGTTTTAATTTTACTCTGATGAAATTTTAATATGTGTTTAATTGATTTATTTGATTATTTGGGGGTGTAGAAGGGGGTGTTACATTAGTGGTATCAGAGCAGGTCGGCCAGTTGGCCAAGTTGTTAACGTGTTTATTCCCTATATATATCTGATTGTGTGTGTGACACTATCGATATTGTTGGTTCTTATGAGTTCTGTTGTTGGGATTCAGAACGATGGTCGCCGGTAGAAATGATGAAGCGATTGCTGAGGCTTTGGCGATATTGGCTGGAGCGATTAGGCAGAATCCTCAAGCCAATGTGAATGCTGGAAATAACACTGATGACGAGTTTCGTGCTTTGGGAAGGTTCCAAAGGAACAACCACCAATTTTCAAGGGAACCCATGAACCTGACAAAGCACAGGTATGGCTGAAAGCAATTGAGAAGATCTTTCGAGTCATGAACTGTTCGGATGTGCAGAGAGTGCAGTTTGGCACTCATATGCTTGAAGAGGAAGCTGAGGACTGGTTGGGTAATGCTCGCCAAAGGTTTGAAGAAGATGAGATTGTGGTTACTTGGGATGTTTTTAGAGAGGCATTTATGGCGAAGTATTTTCCAGAAGATGTGCGTGGTAAGAAGGAAATTGAATTCCTTGATCTGAAGCAGGGTAACTCGACTGTAGCCGAGTATGCGGCCAGGTTTGAGGAATTGATTAAGTTTTATCCTCATTACAACACTACTAACGCTGAGAGATCCAAGTGTCTTAAGTTTGTGAATGGTTTGAGACCCGAAATCAAGCAAGTCATTGGTTATCAGGAAATTAGGCGATTTTCTGAGTTGGTGAACCAAAGTAGAATTTATGATGAAGATAGTAGGGTTCGGTCTAGTCACTACAAGAGTTTAAATGATAAGAAGGGAAAAGGTTGTCGCTAATGTGAAAAATAACCGGCGGAAAAAACAGAAGAGTCGCCACTTTCGTTATTTATCCCAAAGAGAGGGAAAGGAAACGATTGCAAAAACCTAAAGAAAACGGGAAAGACAAGGTCATCGCAACCATGTCTGGATTCGGGAGTCGGTTACGCAAGGGGAAGGTATGAGCACCCCTCACGTCCGTCGTACTCGACGGGATCCACACTTGGGTTGTCTAGTCTATGGGTGAAAAACAATCTAATCTACGGCTGCTAAAGCTAAACGGAAAGAAATGACTCGATAGAGCATCGCTGCTCTATGCCTATGTATTCCCTTGTGCAATGGGAAAGTCAGAGTCAATGTAGTTCCGGAAACTACGGGGGAAGATTGCTCGCCAAGACGTCAGGTCTTGTGCATACGTATTCTCATCTGGCATGAGAAATCAGAGCAAAACATAGTTCAGGCTAACTACGGGTCAAAAGGGTGTTCTCGATCACACATGGGTGAGAGAAAAGGTTGACGATACTAGCGTGCGCATTCTAGCAGTTAGGTGTATGCTGCTCGACCATTGAAGACTTAGGCGTTACCTGTTTGCGGTAGAACGGACGTAGTATGTCGGGATTTAAAGGTACGGGAACCTACGGGAACTAGAACTACGGTCAGGTCTCAATTGCGCTAGGGCAAGAGAAAGGGAAAGATTAGTCGTCAGCGGGAAAGTCTCGATCGCACGACAGCGAGAGAACAGAGAAGTTAGTTGTTAATATGCTCGCTAGGATGTCGCATCCTATGCCTAAATATTCTCGTCTGGTACGAGAAATCAGAGCAGCTGTAGTTCATCTAACTACAGAAAAGGGGGAAAAGTGCTCGCTAGGATTATCGTAATCCTATGCCTACGTACTCTCAACGGGAATGAGAGATCAGAGCAGCCGTAGTTCGACCAACTATGGAAAAACAGTCTTGATTGCACGGGGGCAAGAGAAAAGAACTCAATCTCCAGGACGCGAGAGAAAAGGGAAAGTCTCAATCGCCAGGATGCGAGAGAAAAGGGAAAGTCTCAATCGCCAGGACGCGAGAGAACAGGCTCGGAATGGGACGCACACGCTAAGTCTTAGACGTGGAAGCGAATGCGTCTCATATTGCCCTAAGGACATATACTAAACACTCTAGGAAATTGAGAAGTAGCCCCCCAATCACCATTTCCCACGTGTCTAACGATCTCACAACACTCGGCGGTTAACACTCGGCGGTTGAAAAGAAAGAGATGAAAGAAGTGAAATAAAAACAATGTTACCGAACGGAGTGGTTCCGTTGACCCTTGACTTTTGCATGCAAATTCCATTTCCAAGCTCTACTCTTTTATCCTTGATGATGGCATTTCAAACCAGAACCAATGTGACACTGAACCGTCATAATTCGACTTATAAAAGAAGTCAAACCCCAAGAGGTAGCATATTGATATTCGTGTCAAAGACAAGATAGAGAAATGATATTGAGAATCATTCTCCAATTGAATCATGTCACACGGACAACATAACAGAAAAGCAAAATAAAAATAAGAAGAAGAAGAAGAAAAGATGAGGAGAGAAAAAACGGTCTCGGATCCAACATTATCCATCAACAATCTGATTAATAATGCATTACGGAGGTCTCGTCATCGACCTACAAAACAAACATGGTGAGAAAAATCCAATAACAACAGGATATAAGAACTCAACTTCAAAAGTTAATAAACTTCTAAAAAGAAAATAAATTCTAAAAGAAATTTAAAAGAATTGAAAAGAAGAATAGAATATAAACAATATTTATAATATATACAAAAATATTTTAAGTAAAATATAATACCATAAAATCTAAAAGAAAATACTAATATTCTAAAAAGAAAATAATAAAGTGGCATTTATATATAATACAAATTTAATACAAACAAATACAAAATAGAGGGGGGGGGGTGCAATGAAGTAACCCGGTTGGGCCTTGAGCCCAACATCACACACAACCAACAATAAGGAAACAGGGGGGGGGGGGGGGTAAAGGGGATATGGGGGGTGTAACCCAGAAAACAGGATTGGGCCTTACGGCCCACTAACCAAATGATGAGGTCCACCTTCTTTGTCTTTCTCACGTTAATTTTTGTTTTCAGAAACCCTAGATCACTGTTCACCGCCGCCGCCATCCTTCCATATCACGTCCGTCTCTATTCTTCTTCCCAAACTTTCCTTCAATGAACACAAAACCTCTGTCCCTCTCAATTCAGTCTTATATTCTTCAGACATCAACATCATCACCTATGTTCAACCTACAAAGAACAAAAGAACATTAATCCATAAAAATCACAGCAATGTTTGGTCCAATTTCGTTAGGGTTTGAGTTCAGTTGAGGTTGACGGATGAAGATCCGTAGTGAGCCGAGGGTTCCGGTGAGATGAAGAACAATGGCGGTTGAAGCATTGCGAGTTGAGATTAGAGGTGTTTGGTTGGCTGAAGTTGGAATTGATGAAGACGGTGGATGATGTTTATTAATGATGAAGCTCGAAGATCTGGAGGCATGATGAACACGATGAAACGGAGTGTTACATGTTGAAGATTTGTGGAGTGAACAATGAAGATCTGGGGAAGACCTCACGGCGTGTGAAGGTTAAACGAACGCGGACAATTGTTGGATCTTGAAGATCTGGCGAAGAATGGATGATCTGAAGAGGAAAGTTGTTGAAGGTTGGTTTGAAGGTTCAGATCTGGAATTGGTTAGAAGTTGTTCGTGAAGACGGATCTGTGGTGAAGTTGTGGATGTTAGATCTGAGTTTGTGTTTTGAGGTTTGAGTGTTCGAATTTCTGGAGATGAGATGATGGATTAGTTTGAAGATTTGAAGAATTTGGATGAGTTTCTAGAAAAATTCGTATGAAGGTTTGAATGTGAATTGAATGAATTTCTGGGAAATATATAAATGAAGGTGATGAAGTTCATACGAATCTGGAAAATATTGAAGGTTTGAATGAATTTGGTATGAAGATTTCTGGGAAAATGGATGAACATGGAGGAGTTTGGATGATGTTCTGGAAAAATTGATGAAGAAAACGATGAATGTTTGAATCTTCCGGTGACAATATGAATTTCCCGGTGAAGGATTCCGGCGAGGTTTGATCCATTTGATTTTGTAGGTGAAGTTTTCCAGCGTTTGCATGGCCGACGATGAGGTGGCGTCCTTGGGACGCGTGCCGAGGAATTAATGAAGAGAGAGAGAGAGAGAGAGAGAGAGGGTTTTATAGTGTGACACTTGGCCCGCGGGTCTGCAAAAATCTAACTCAAAAAAAAGATGATTAATTAATTAAAGCTGGCAACTTAATAAAAGCTAACTAACACTAATTAATATAAACTGACTTAATTAACATAAAACTAAAAGCCTGAAAAGCTGATTAAAACCGGTAGTGCCACGTGACCCTCTTAAAACAACAAACAGTTAAAATTAATTAAACTTAAACCTAATAAAACTCTAAAATCTTAATCAAATCCTATATTAAGGAAATAATAAAGCTCAAAATATTTTAAAAACAAATAAGAACTCTAATAGACTATTAAAAATAGAAAATGCTATTTAATCTATTACAAATTAAATCTAAAAACCAAAATAGAGAAATAAATCTAAAACTATTATAAAACCTAATAATATTCTAAAAAGCCTCTAGAAAAATAGAAATTAAATTTAAAACCTATTTAAAAATCTAAAATCTATGCCCAAAAATAGGAAATAAATCTAGAAAATAAAATAAAATCAATGAACGATAAAATGCGAGAATGCGACAAAATAAACAGTAAGAAAAACCTGATACCGAAATACCACCGAAACCAACAGCATAGACTGAATCATCGGGCAAAGCGCAAATTCCACGATAAATCTCCGTATCCGAAACGGCTTGAATCGTCTGGAACACGACAGAAAGGGCTGTAATCTCGATTAAATCAATTCGGCTGCAAAAAATGCATAGTATGCGGTATGCAGATGCAAATGCTGATGAAACAAAACATAAGCCAAAAACGAGAAACGGTTGGTAAAATTTTGGGGTGCAACAGCTGCCCCTATTCAAACGGCTTGGACCTGAAGGGTTGAAAAGCGAATGGCTTTCAATCATTCAAAGGTAAAAGATGGTTGAATACCAAAGAACCCGGAAATTTGCCAACCGCAAAAACAGAATTGCAAACTCTGATATATTGGAACAAAGATCTCCGGAAGATAGCTGAACTGATCACAAAAATACTCCGTTGGGGAAGAGAAGCTTAACCAAACAACTCGGGCAGGGAGAAAACGGGAGGAACTTAACCAAGTAACTCCGTTGGGGAAACACAATAAGGTGAACTCGTCCATCAAAACTGAGCCATGGTCCGGATACCATGCGGGCAACATAATTCAACCATTTGCTGAAAGCACATCTGAGAACAGGGCGGTAACCACCTGGCTTATGTTTCAAATACATATGTTTGAGAATGGCGTAATGCTCCATACGAGATGGAAATGCTACGCGTTTAGGTAGATGCTACGCACGATGCAAAATGCAAAGGAACCGCTCCAGCAAAATAAATGCTGGAGAGAAGAAAGCCAACTCCACCGGGGACCCAATCAAACTCTGTTGAGGGAAACGTCCTAGATGGCACACTAGAATACGACTCTTCTGGGAAACAAACGTCTCAGCTGGAGGAAACATGCCCACTCTACTAGGGAATTAACAACTCTGCAGGGGATAACCATCAACCACTGAAATTGAATCTCGCTTCACCAAGGAAAACAGCCCTGAACGGCCTCCTAATTCAACATACTCATCTGCAAGTAACATCTTCACTGGGGAAGAATCCAAATCCAACCTGCCGGGGATACTCAGCTGGGGAACAATCTACCTCTGCTATTGATTACTTAGTGAGGGAATCAGTACCGACCTCTGCTTGGGGATTAAATTCATCAATATCCACCTCTGATTAGGGAATGAGTCAATGACCTAGACTCGGAGGGTAAAGGAGCCAAAGACTTAGACTCTGTGGGAATACGGCACTGCACTTGTCCCACTGCTGGGGAAATAAACCCAAATCTGCTTTGTCAGGGAAAACTTCAATCCTAACTCGTTGGGAATGCACAATCAATCTGCTGAGGATGGCTACACTCTGCCGGGGATATCAAATCTGACCTGCTGAGGATAATCTTGCCCCTATTCTGATAAGGATAAGTGCCATCTCAACTTGCTGCGATTCTAAACTGCTGAGGAGAAACAAACTCAAACTGCACATCTTTGCTGAGGAAATCTTCCTGATTTAACATCACTTCCTAAGGGAATACAGAACACCAATCATAGAGAACTGAGATCATTCAAGCCTCGTGTCAGGGAATGTGATAGCATGAGTCACCGGGAATTACCGTATCAGGTACAATTAGGCTTTTTCTTCTGGTTTTAGGAATGGGAACAGGTTTATGGTGATAGGGATTTATTTCTGGTTACCAACAAAATGGATTTGAGAGGGAAAATACTAGACAAGAACTAGTATTCAAGGGTAGACTACCAGACGAGAACTGGTGGTATAAGGGTTAGGTTGTCAGACGAGAACTGACTTCTGGTTTTGGTGTCAGACGGGAACTGATTTCCGGTTTTCCAAATGAGAACTGGACTTTAAAATTGCGTTAGCCAGACGAGAACTTGTTAAACAGTGGGTCAAGGAAAAGGTGACCAGACGGGAACTGGTTAAAAAGCTTACATGCACCAGACGAGAACTGGTGGCTAAGGAAAGGTTGACCAGGCGAGAACTAGTATTCTAATAAAGGTGGACCAGACGAGAACTGGTTACCGGTTTGCCAGATGAAAACTGGGCTTTGGAGGTTTGCCAGACGAGAACTGGGCTTTGGAAATAACCTTGGTTACATGGTATGTAACAGGTTTAGGCTGTAGGATAACGATCCAATAACAGCAAGGCTTTTTCGGAAGGTTGAGGTTATTTGATGAGGGTAATGACACGATTCCCTGACACTCAACTCTTGCTGGGGAGAGCAAACTAGCTTGAACAACTTGCCCCAGTGTAATTAAACTTGCCCCAGTCCGATTCTTTGGGAAAGTTCAGAAAGTAGCTTGCCATGAGACGACCTCGAGATGGCTCGCCCCAACATCTGTACAACAAAAGGATTCATCCTCAACTGGCCAACCCTCAGTACGATTGGTTTCAATATACTCTTGAAATGGCTTGCCCCTGAATGAGCGTTGAAGCGACTTAATCTGATCTGATTGAATACCGGAGGGATCTGCCCTCAACCTTGCAGATACTCTGGATGATTGCCCCTGATTGGGTCTCAAGATGATTCACTTCTGATCAACTATTTCTTGAATGAATTGTCCCATAATCAACCGACGCTTCGGGACTTACCTCAGACTGACTGATTCCAAACTCAATGGATGTCAATACCCCAGATTCATGATCGCGACTTTCTATGTCTAACTCAATTAACTACAAGTGCACAGTCTATCGCGTAGTAATAATAGATATCGATCCCACAGGGACTCGTAATCAAACTAGTATTATCGGGTGTTACGGTGTTTAGCTAGGTTGGTAATGTTTTAAGGGGGTAGTAAC
This sequence comes from Lathyrus sativus, assembly GCA_963859935.3. Lineage (NCBI taxonomy): Eukaryota > Viridiplantae > Streptophyta > Magnoliopsida > Fabales > Fabaceae > Lathyrus > Lathyrus sativus. The sequence continues at coordinate 118,038,207 of OZ012738.1, read as the reverse complement.
AAAAAAAAATGCGTAAACTAAAGGGAACTAAAGCTTTTACTTAAGGTATGAATGCTTGAATCGGTATGTAATATGTTATTTCTTCAGGGATTCTACAGGTCACCGGTGTCTTTAGGTTTTCAAAAATAGTTTAAGAAGAAAATGATGGTTTAAAGACCTTTGTCTCACGATGGTTGTTGACGCTAGTCGCAACTCTAAGGCGGAACGTATGATGTCGCTATCCCGTTCGGGGTTAAAGTTACTTTTTGAAAACTATTAAGTTCTAATTCCTTTTAAAGCGCTGTCGCTGTTTTTAAAATGAATGCCTAGTTTTTACTATCTGGTCTTAGCCTCAGCTGTCGCTTGTTGGTTCGTACCTTTATGAATTTCCCACTGTCGTGGCGAAACTACTGTAAATAATTTCTCGCTGTCGCGACGAAGGTTTATTTAGAAAAGTCAAATTTAAAAACTGAAACCATAAATAAGTTCCTGAAAAGGTAGATATACACCGGTTAATTATTGATTCCCATCAGATTATTTATTACATACCGATTACTTAAGATTTAGCTAGACATGGAATATAAATAAACAGAACGTAAATAATGGCAGAAAATAATAATATTCATTACAATAGGAAATAACAATTCAATTACGATTAGAATAGAAACCTGTAAATAAATCGATTTGGCTTTTGGGAAATCCTCCAAAATGGCGGCAGGATTTTGTCTTTATGCCAGTTTCTCGTACAGAATGGAAATGGGGAGTAAAACAAGAATTGCAAGGAAAGAAATAAACAGGAAATAAACCAACGATAAGAAAAATGGGAATTTGATTAATTGCTCTGAAGGTAAATTGGCAGCACTTCGTTTCTTCAATGCGGCTCCCTTTTTCTGGTACCAGCTACCTCCTTTTATAGATGGGATCTTCCACGGTTTATTTCTTCGGGAAGTGGGAGTGATATCAGAGAATATAGGAGTTAGTGGTGCCACTTCTCTTTGGAACTTTTACACTTTAATAGCATATGCAGAAAACTGCATTTTAACTGCATGACGGTCGTCATGGACCTGTGACGGTCGTCACACCCTTGTGACGGTCGTCACGTCAGCAAAACTCGTTTCTGCTGCTTTTTTGCCTGCTTTTCACTTGGTTTTCACTTGTAAATGCTTCTTTTCTTTATCTTGCTCCATTTGAGCATGGACTTTGAATACCTGCAAAATACTGGGCAAATAGTGTGGAAATATCTGAATTCGGAGTGAAAATGGTCGCCGATTAGTAGAAAAGTACATCAATATATATATATATATATATATATATATATATATATATATATATATATATATATATATATATATATATATATATATATATATATATATATATATATATATATATATATATATATATATATATATATATATATATATATATATATATATATATATATATATATATATATATATATATATATATATATATATATATATATATATATATATATATATATATATATATATATATATATATATATATATATATATATATATATATATATATATATATATATATATATATATATATATATATATATATATATATATATATATATATATATATATATATATATATATATATATATATATATATATATATATATATATATATATATATATATATATATATATATATATATAATTTCGCGTTATCAAACTCCCCCCTAAACTTGAATCTTTGCTTGTCCTCAAGTAAAGGTAGGAAAAAATTAAAGTTCAGCAAGCACGCGGCACGCTCTTCCCTTGATCATATTTTTCTCGGATGCCAAGTTGAGAAGAACCGGAGATCCAATGGAAACAAAGCGTATATGGCGACGACACTTGATTGTAAGTCTTCGAAGGCCTCTCTTTTATGCAGGCCAGTCTCAACCATGTTACTGCAGCTCGGCTTCAAGTCTCTCGCTACAAATTTTACCCGTCTTCGTTCTAGCGCAGTCACATTAATCCCGTTATCCACACATGTTGATGGCAAGAAAACCTGTTGGTGATTTTTGATCTCTCTGCTAGTTTGATTTTTTTTCTTTGCACATATGCTTATTCTGCTATAAATCCGCAAGAGTTTCGTACCGTTGGGCTAAATGCTCGGGTGAGGAGCACCTAACTTAGAGGGGACATATCTCTGTATTCATGCAATATGGCTTTTCTTCTCTTTCAAGATTATTGAATTCTTACTAGAGATCATAGACTTATTTGCATCGGTTTCTTGCTTAGAAGAGTTTAGGATGGTGCTGACTGCTCGGATAAACTATTGGGGGCTCCGTTTGAGTCGAAACTAGAGGCTTTGATACGAGTAAGCGGTGAGACTGACTCACATAAGCCAGAGGTCTAAGGTGTCAGGGCGTAGAAGCTTTATTAAAACTTTCTTCTCGAAAATTCCAACTTGGTAAGGTTTAGGCGTATCGCGTGATGCTTCGGAGAGGATAAAAGTTTCTTTGTATATGTCATATGAAGCGTGGGGAGTTCACGTAACGGATATATATATATATATATATATATATATATATATATATATATATATATATATATATATATATATATATATATATATATATATATATATATATATATATAAGAGCTTATTTGTCGAAAATTAAAATTACTTTAAATTGAGAATTCGAAAGAAAAAGTAAAATGGGAAATGGAAAATAACATGAAAAAGGAAAATGAAAAGGGAAATAACGGTCCGCTCCCACACTATCTCAATCAGTGTCCTCACTGATTTGAAAGAATGCGGAAGCGAGGAATACAAAGGAAATAAAGAAAGAAAACAAAAATGACAAAAATGAAAAATACTACTATTCCGGTCCTCGTCCTCGATCTCTTCCTCGACCTCTGGCTGGGGCGTCGCGTGCGGCGAGGTTCAGAGCTCCGATGTGGAATATGTAATCACGGAGGCCGTCGACTCGCACAGTGAGGTGTGCCATCTCATCGGCCATTCCAGAATGGATATCGTGCATCATCTGCAAAGATTGCTGAATTTGACCGGTTTGCTCTCGCTGCCATGCTTCAAATTCTTCAGCCCTTCGGTTCTGCTGCTCCATCATAAGCATCATCTGGTTCTGTTGCTCGATGCAGCGGAGGAGAGCCTCGGATGTGTCATCAGTAGCAGGACGGGGGCGGAGGCACGCAGAAGGGCCTTCGGCAGCAGGTGCTTGTGATGGCTCAGGCTAGTCGGCTCTGTCTAGCTCCTCTTGAACTTCGTCCCTGGGCTCTTGGATATTATCCTGTGTTGGGGCAGCAGGGGCAGTGATATCGAAGAGCCAGTTGGCTCTATCCTCTGGATGCATTCGGGTGCGTGAAGGCATGATGATGCTCTGGATAGTGCGGCCTCGCACTACCGGATGATATCTCCCATCACGGAGGGCCTTGATGAGGTGGGAGGCGCAGCAGTGGTCGGTGTCCAGAAAGACAGAGGGCATCTGGCGGAGTGTCTAGAGGCGGCGCCAAGACCGAGGCCTATGGCAATGGATGTGATGATGCCACCGAAATAGAAAGGTTTAGAGTCGCAATTACAATTGGCTTGAATGTGAGCCAAGAGAAACAGGGCGGCGTTAACAGGTTCCGAAGCGAACACGCAACGGAGGAAAAATAGCTCCTTCGAGTTGACCTCATGGTTACTGTCATGAGCGAATATTGTGTTGCTCAACACGCGGTGGAAGTAGCGGATAGTTGGGTTGTGGATATGAGTGGCGTTCAGAGTGTCCCAACTGTCTGGAGTGGTTCCGGTCAGTCGGTTCCAGAAAGGGAAAGCCTATTGGTAGAACTGATCGGAGATGCGGCGGTGAGCATCGTCGCTGTGAGATAATTGTAGAATGACGACGATGCGGTCCTGGGGGACCTGATATTCAGTTCCGAACAGACGAAAGCAGGCGGCGCTGTTAAGTTGGTTGGTATCGCCGGATGATGTTGCGTATGCGAAAGAGCTGAGAAACTCCAGAGTGAGTTTCTCGTAGGTGGGTTAGGGATTGGTGCAGAGATGCCAGATGCCGTCTCTCTGCAACATTCAAGTTACGCCATCGAGAATCCCGAGTTCTGTCAAAGAATCCAGGTGAGCATACCGGGTCGGTTGAAGCGACCGTTGATGGAATGCTAGGAAGTTGGTCTGCTTCCGTTCACCGGCCTCTCCTTCTCGAAAAGTGATGGTGCTCAAATCGGGGTTTGCACTGGTTTGTCTGGCCATTTTGGTGAGAGAAGTGCAGATGTTTGAGAATAGGGAGTTTCTGAGAATGGTGAGGTAAGGGAATACAGAGGGTAATATATAAGGGTGAATTGGAGGTTGAAAATGGTGGGGTTTTAATGGGGGATTCGGAGGGTTTTTAGTGGGTTTTAATGTTGGGATAATGGGAAATTAAGGGAGAGGAAGTGGGGAGGTGCGCAACCTCTGTTTTAGACAGAATTGGGGTTTTTTCTGCGTGACGACCGTCAGGGATGTGTGACGGTCGTAACACGCGTGACGACCGTCAGGGGAATGTGACGACCGTCGCAACAGCAAATTCTGCAGAACTGCAGAATTTTTGCTTGTGGGCGTTTTAACAGTGGAAAATATGATATTTTGACTTATGATGGACTAATGACGAAATAAGAAATAACAGGAAACATAATTAAGGGAGATACTGAAATGAAAATAACATTAAATCGAAAAATGAGTTTAAGGTAATACAATATCCAAAAAGAGGAAACAATTGCAAAATGAAATAATGTAAAACAATGTGAAATGCAGTAAACTTAAATTAAAGAGAAAACTAAAATATCACTCCTTTGGTTTCTTCAAGTTGTTGACCTGCTGAATAACGTTATTAAATTGGTCCCTAACTACGTCCATGTAAGTAACGAAATCCATGTGAAGTTGCGTTAATTCATTTTTGATAGTGGTTACTTCCAGTTTGAGGTCGTCTACAGTTCTTAGAACAATGTATAGCTTGTCTGTGTTTTGTTTAGGCGTGGGGTCAGGAAAGTTATGGTAGTTAGGAGGGGTCTCAGGATCGATCTCCACTTCGGACTCATAATCTTGGTAGTACAAATAGTCATGTGCTTCTGAGATTTGATCACTGTCATACATGTAAGCCTGGGGTGTGGAGTGAGATGATGGTGGTCCCATAGGCTCGTCCAATTCATAAAGCCAATTGTCTTTGTTATAGATACTGGTTAGCTCATGGTTGGGCAATGTGAAAAGGTGGACAGGTTGATCAGCTATGAGGTATTCGTAGGCTCCTGGTCCTAAGGTACTTAAGATACGTCTGTTGAAGCAAAACTAGATGTCTATTGATCTGAGGTTGCCGAAACAAACGGCTTTGTTCAGGTAGTACCTCAGGCCAATTTCATGGGCGATCATGGTGACTAGGCCTCCTATTAAAATGGGTGAGTGCGGATCCTGATTGAGGCGTGTAAATGCCCTCATCATAAAAGGGACAGTATTTACAGGGCGGCCTTGTGAAGCACAGAGAAGGATGAACAGTTCGTCCTTTGAGACTGTTGTAATGTTTTCCTCCTTCCCAAAGAGGGTATGGGCTAAAATCCTATGGAAATAGTGGAAGGCTGGATTGTGTATCTCGTTGTTGTGCATGGCATTCGGTTCTAGGTGATAGTTACCGGTGATGGAACCCCAGAATTGGTCTAATTCGAGATCAATATCCTCTTCAGTGGTGGTAAACACAAAAGGTCCGCTAGGGAAGCCTAGGATGTTAGCTAACGTGGTACGGTTGTGTGTTTGGTCCATTCTAAACATTCTAAAGGTTATCAGCTCTTTAGTGGATCCATAGCCATGTTCAGGTAAGTAACTTAGGGAGCTAAGGAATTCGAATGTCAGTTCGCGGAAGGTAGCAAATCGGGTCTTTAGAGCAGTTTGCTCCCAGCCTAATTGGTTAAATAAGTACTGGATGCTATCCTGGATTCCTAGCTTGTCCATGGTGGTTCTATCGTAGTACAGAGTCGAAGCAAAGCTTCTTTGAGCCAGTGCCTCGAATCTGGCCTTATGAGCTCGTCCTCTAAACACAACAGTCGTAACGTCGATGTCGGCCATACTCGTTAGTCAGATAAAACGGGAGAAAAGTAGAACGACTTTTAAAATCCTGGAAAAAATCACATTCACTCAGATCATATTTTTAAGAAGTAAAGAGTGATAAAAGAAAAATATAAAATAAATATAAATATTGGAAAATAGGATAACAGAAATTTATAGAAATCATAAGTTAACAAAAAGAATAGTTTTAATAAATTTAGAAGGAAAGTATGGAAAAAAATTGGGTTGCCTCCCAATCAGCGCTGTCTTTAACGTCAGAAGCCTGATGATAGCTTGGATATAAGCTATTCGGGAAGCTCAAGCAATTTCATATTGCTCACGTGGTCGCTGTGTTCATTTTGATTATAATGTTTCAAACGCTGTCCGTTTACTATAAACGGTGCGTTGATTTGATTCTTGATTTCAACAGCTCCACTCTTAAGGACTTTGGTGACCTCAAAAGGTCCAGACCATCTAGATTTTAATTTTCCAGGGAATAGTTTCAATTTGGAGTTGAATAGGAGCACGATGTCTCCCACTCTGAATTGTTTCCGGATCGAACGTTTATCATGCCATTTCTTGGTCCTTTCTTTGTAGATGCGTGCATTCTTGTACGCGTCTAATCTTAGCTCTTCCAATTCATGAAGGTTCAAGATTCGCTTCTCACCTGCCGCAGTGTAGTTGAAGTTTAGCGTCTTAATAGCCCAGAAGGCTTTATGCTCTAATTCTACCGGCAGGTGACATGATTTTTCGTAGACTAGTTTAAATGGGGTGGTGCCTATCGGTGTCTTAAAGGCGGTCCTATATGCCCATAAAGCTTCATTCAGCTTTGAGGACCAATCTTTCCTGGAGGTTGCGACAGTCTTTTCTAAAATTTGCTTGATTTCTCTGTTCGAAACCTCCACTTGTCCACTAGTTTGTGGATGATACGGTGTGGCTACACGGTGTTTGACTCCATATTTGGAGAGGAGTTTGTCAAAGATTCGCGATATGAAGTGCGAACCACCGTCACTAATGACGAGTCTGGGCACACTGAATCTTGGAAAGATTGTGTTTTTAAAGAGTTTAACGACTACTCGCGTGTCATTTGTTGGAGCGGCAACGACCTCTATCCATTTCGATACATAGTCGACAGCGACGAGTATATATTTATTTCCAAAAGAAGATGGGAAAGGTCCCATGAAGTTGATTCCCCAGACGTCAAAGATTTCTACTTCCAAAATTCCTCTCTGAGGCATTTCATCGCGTCGTGAGATGTTGCCAGTGCGTTGGCACCGGTCGCATTTTAGTACAGCGATATGGACATCCTTCCAGAGACTGCGCAAAAATTGGCCAGATTATAGAATTTTAGCGCACGTCTTTGAGGTGCTAGCATGGCCACCATATGGTGCTGAATGGCATTGGGTGATGATGTCTTCTAATTCTTCCTCTGGGACACAACGAAGGTATAGGTTGTCGGCACCTCGTTTGAAGAGTAGAGGTTCGTCCCAGTAGTAATGCTTTAAGTTGTGGAAGAATTTCTTCTTTTGTTGATAGGTCAGGTCCGGTGGAAGCACGCCTGCGGCCAAGTAATTTACAATGTCGGCAAACCACGGCAAAGTGTCTTAGGTATAGACAACTTCCACGGCTTTTTCCAGTTCTGGTTCTTCCGAAGTAGAGTTGGACATATCGCTTTCCAATTTGGCTATCAGACGTTCGTAGGGAAAGTCGTCATTGATAGACACTGGTTCTTGTTTTATGCCCTCTATACGGGATAAGTGATCTGCAACTACGTTCTCGGTCCCCTTCTTATCTTTAATTTCTAAGTCGAACTCTTGTAATAATAGGATCCATCTCAATAATCTGGGTTTGGCGTCCTTTTTGCTTATTAGGTACCTAATGGCAGCGTGGTCTGTGTATATGATTATCTTGGCTCCTACCAAGTAGGAACGGAATTTGTCAAGAGCGAAAACGACTGCTAAAAGTTCCTTTTCTGTTGTGGCGTAGTTCATTTGGGCAGGGTCTAATGTTCTACTGGCGTAGTAGATAGCGTGAAGCTTCTTGTCCTTCCTTTGTCCTAGAACTGCGCCTACGGCGTAATCACTCGCATCACACATGATTTCGAATGGTAGTCGCCAATCTGGGGGTTGCATGATTGGTGCGGTGATAAGCGCTGACTTTAGAGTTTCGAATGCCTCTAAGCATTCTTTGTCGAAGATGAACTCGACATCTTTCATTAACAAACCTGTAAGAGGTTTTGTGATTTTCGAGAAATCCTTTATGAATCTTCGGTAGAATCCAGCGTGTCCTAAGAAGCTTCGTATTTCTCGTATGGTTTTTGGAGGTTGGAGATCCTTTATGATCTCTATTTTAGCTTTGTCAACTTCGATCCCCTTTTCCGATATGACGTGTCCTAAAACGATGCCTTGTCAGACCATGAAATGGCATTTTTCCCAATTAAGGAAAAAGTTCACTTTGGCGCATCTTTTGAGTACCATTTCTAAATTTGACAGGCAGCTTTCGAAGCTTTGTCCGCATACAGAAAAGTCATCCATGAACACTTCCATGATGTCATCTATGAAATCCGCAAATATTGCCATCATGCATCTTTGAAAGGTTGCTGGAGCATTGCATAGTTCGAACGACATTCGACGATAAGCAAAGGTACCGTAGGGACAGATGAATGTTGTCTTTTCCTGGTCATCGGGGTGAATAGGAATTTGAAAGAATCCCGAATAACCATCTAGATAGCAGAAGTACGAATGTTTCACTAGTCTTTCCAACATTTGGTCTATGAAAGGTAAGGGGAAGTGATCTTTCCGAGTTGCCTTGTTCAGTTTTCTGTAATCGATACACATCTTGTTTCCGGTCACAACTCTTTGGGTTATCGATTCGCCTTTTGCATTCTTTACTACAGTAACGCCTCCTTTCTTGGGTACTACGTGTACTGGGCTGACCCATTGGCTGTCGGAAATCGGGTATATGATTCCTGCGTCTAGTAGCTTTTTCACCTTGTCTTTGACTACAGTGCTTAGGATCGGGTTTATCCTTCTCTGATGTTCTCTTGAAGTTTTGCAGTCTTCCTCCAGCATGATACGGTGCATACAGATGGAGGGACTTATGCCTTTTAGATTTCTTATATTATAGCCTAACGCAGTTGGGTATCTCCTTAGGACTTCTAATAATTGCTCAGTTTCTGACTGTCCCAAATTAGCGTTTACTATTACTGGTCTTTTGAATTCTATATCTAGGAATTCGTACCTGAGGGTTTTAGGTAGCTCTTTAAGTTCTAAAGCTGGGTTTTTCGGACCTGGCATGTGATTTGGAGTGAGTGCTAAGATCTCGCTCAGACTATCATCTTTGTATGGTGCACGCCAGTTGTCGTCTTCATGAATAGCAGGGATCTGGATTTTCATGATTTCAGAATATGTAGTTTCCTCCTTTTCTAATTCTCGTATGCATTCGTAAATGACATCTACTATATAGCATGTGTCATCGATGGCTGGTGCCTTCAAGAATTTAGTAAGGATGAACTCTATCTTTTCTTCTCCTACTTCGAATGTTAGCCTTTTTTTCTTTACGTCTATGATAGCTCCGGCTGTAGCTAGGAACGGTCTTCCTAGGATAATTGGGGTAACAGAGTCCTCTTTGATGTCCACGATTATGAAGTCGGTTGGGATATAAAATTGGCCTATGCGTACTGGAACGTTTTCCAGTACACCGACGGGGTATTTGACTGATCGATCAGCCAATTGTACGGACATTTTAGTTGGTCTTAGTTCTCCCATATTCAGCTTTTTTCATATAGATAAAGGCATGACGCTTATACTGGCTCCTAGATCGCATGGAGCTTTGTCTATAACGAACTTTCCTATGGCGCAGGGTATGGAGAAACTACCTGGGTCTTTTAGTTTAGGAGGCATGTTGTTTTGAATGATTGCGCTACATTCGGCAGTAAGTGTCACTGTCTCGTTATCCTCTATTTTCCTTTTATTAGACAAGATTTCTTTAAGAAACTTAGCGTATGACGACATTTGAGTTATCGCTTCTGTGAAAGGAATAGTGATGTTTAGTTGTTTCAGAAGTTCAACAAATTTCTTAAATTGTCCTGAAGTTTTGGAGTTTAGTAATCTTTGAGGATAAGGGATCGGTGGTTTATATGGTGCTGGAGGCACATATGAGTTTTCATCTTTGGCGGCCTTTTACTCGTCACATTCCTTCTTTTCTGTTTCAGACTCCTTTTCGGTTGGTTTATCAGATTTCTGTTGCATTACTAAATCTCTGTTCCTAGGATCTGTTGGGCCTTCCAATTCTTTTCCACTTCTCAATATAACAGCGTTTGCGTGACCTTTCGGATTAGGTTTGGGCTGGCTTGGAAATGTTCCAGCTGGGGCAGCTGCAGAGGCTTGTTGTTGAGCCACTTGTGATATCTGCGTTTCGAGCATTTTGTTGTGGGTGGCTAAAGCGTCTACTTTTCCGGCCAGCTGTTTAATCTGCTTGCTGGTATGTATGTTTTGATTCAGGAATTCTTTGTTTGTTTGAGCTTGAGTAGCTATGAATTTTTCCATCATCAACTCGAGGTTTGATTTCCTAAGGGCAGTCTGGGCAGCAACGACTGGCTTCTGATATCCTGGCGGAGCAGCTGGTGCTTGCAAGGCATTATCGTTCTTGTAGGAAAAGTTTGGGTGGTTCCTCCATCCTGGGTTATAAGTATTTGCGTAAGGATTTCCTTGAGCGTAATTTACTTGGTCTGGTGGGATTCCAGCCAGCAATGGGCACTCGGGCGCATTATGAGTGGCGATTCCGCATAACTCGCAGTTTGGAGTTACAGCAGCGATGGTTGCAGTTAGGTTAACGGTCAGACTGTCGATTTTCTGTGCTAGAGCATCTACTTTAGCGTTGAACTTTTCAAGGCTGCTGATCTCGTACATCCCACCTTTCGCTGCGGGTTTCTCTGCTGGAATTCGTTCACCTCCCCATTGGCAGTGGTTCTGAGACATGTTTTCGATTAGTTAATAGGCTTCGTCGTATGGCTTATCCATAAGTGCACCGCCCGCGGCGGCGTCTACCGTTAATCTGGTGTTATACAGAAGCCCATTGTAGAAAGTATGGATCGTCACCCAGTCTTCTAAACTGTGGTGAGGACATGCTCTCATCATATCTTTGAACCTTTCCCATGCTTCATAGAGAGATTCAATATCTTTTTGTCGAAATCCGTTGATTTGGGCACTAAGCATAGCAGTTTTGCTTGGCGGAAAGTATCTTGCTAAGAAAACGTTCTTCAACTGTTCCCACGTCGTAACGGAGTTGGATGGTAAGGATTGTAACCATGTCCAAGCTCTATCTCTAAGAGAGAAAGGAAAAAGACGAAGTGTTATTGCGTCTGGAGTTACTCCATTTGCCTTCACTGTGTCAGCGTATTGCACAAACTTCGTTAAGTGTTCGTTTGGATCCTCAGTTGCATTTCCTGAGAATTGATTTTGTTGTACAGCCGACAGCAATGACGGTTTTAGTTCGAAATCGGTTCGATTGATAGCTGGGGCAGTTATGCTACTTCGAGGCTCCATCTGAGAGGGTGTAGCGTAGTGCTTTAGCGGTTTGTTCTGAGGTCCTTCAGCCATCTTTGCTTCTTCAACAGGAGGATGAGCTAGAAGATCAGGAATGTTGTATCTTCATTGATATTCGATGATGCGCCTTCTTAGATGTAAGAAGCGCTCTAGTTCGGCGATTGTCGGTTGTAAGATGTCGCCTTGTGAGCGAGTACTTGGCATACAATCGAAGAACGAGTAGAGGGAGAGAGAATTGTTAACCTAGTCTATACTATGTAACAAAAGATTACACTATTGACTAAACGGGTCCTCGGCAACGGCGCCAAAAACTTGATCGCGACTTTCTATGTCTAACTTAATTAACTGCAAGTGCACAGTCTATCGCGTAGTAATAATAGATATTGATCCCACAGGGACTCGTAATCAAACTAGTATTATCGGGTGTTATGGTGTTTAGCTAGGTTGGTAATGTTTTAAAGGGGTAGTAACAAAATAAATGCGTAAACTAAAGGGAACTAAAGCTTTTACTTAAGGTATGAATGCTTGAATCGGTATGTAATATGTTATTTCTTCAGGGATTCTACAGGTCACCGGTGTCTTTAGGTTTTCAAAAATAGTTTAAGAAGAAAATGATGGTTTAAAGACCTTTGTCTCACGATGGTTGTTGACGCTAGTCGCAACTCTAAGGCGGAACGTATGCTGTCGATATCCCGTTCGGGGTTAAAGTTACTTTTTAAAAACTATTAAGTTCTAATTCCTTTTAAAGCGCTGTCGCTGTTTTTAAAATGAATGCCTAGTTTTTACTATCTGGTCTTAGCCTCAGCTGTCGCTTGTTGGTTCGTACCTTTATGAATTTCCCACTGTCGTGGCGAAACTACTGTAAATAATTTCTCGCTGTCGCGATGAAGGTTTATTTAGAAAAGTCAAATTTAAAAACTGAAACCATAAATAAGTTCTTGAAAAGGTAGATATACACCGGTTAATTATTGATTCCCGTCAGATTATTTATTACATACCGATTACTTAAGATTTAACCAGACATGGAATATAAATAAACAGAACGTAAATAATGGCAGAAAATAATAATATTCATTACAATAGGAAATAACAATTCAATTACGATTAGAATAGAAACTTGTAAATAAATCGATTTGGCTTTTGGGAAATCCTCCAAAATGGCGGCAGGATTTTGTCTTTATGCCAGTTTCTCGTACAAAATGGAAATGGGGAGTAAAACAAGAATTGCAAGGAAAGCAAGAAACAGGAAATAAAAAAACGATAAGAAAAATGGGAATTTGATTAATTGCTCTGAAGGTAAATTGGTAGCACTTCGTTTCTTCAATGCGGCTCCCTTTTTCTGGTACCAGCTACCTCCTTTTATAGATGGGATCTTCCACGGTTTATTTCTTCGGGAAGTGGGAGTGATATCAGAGAATATAGGAGTTAGTGGTGCCACTTCTCTTTGGAACTTCCACACTTTAACAGCACATGCATAAAACTGCATTTTAACTGCATGACGGTCGTCATGGACCTGTGACGGTCGTCACATCAGCAGAACTCGTTTCTGCTGCTTTTTTGCCTGCTTTTCACTTGGTTTTCACCTGTAAATGCTTCGTTTCTTTATCTTGCTCCATTTGAGCATGTACTTTAAATACTTGCAAAATACTGGGCAAATAGTGTGGAAATATCCGAATTCGGAGTGAAAACGGTCGTCGATTAGTAGAAAAGTACATCAATATATATATATATATATATAATTTCGCGTTATCAATTCACAGTACACAATTCTGATTCAGACTTCTGAACGATCTAGTCCTGTTCGATTATTCCCTGTTGGAATTTCCTCCATGTCAACTATTGACCTGCAATTAAAACTGTTTGTCCATGAATGGTAATTTTAATGCGGTATTCATGCCGATTTTGAAAAAATGTCACTTATCAAGTGTCGTGATAGTGAGTGACAAATGAACCAAAAAGTTCAAACGTAGTGTTGATTTGATCGGTGCAAGATACAACAAGGATATGATTAGTAAATCATGTAGGAGTCAGGTTACTCAACCTTATCGTAATGCACTTTCAGATTAAACCCTGCCTCAATTAGGTCTTTTAAGGGTTGTATCGTGGTCGGGTTCACGGTTATTGAAACAAAGGATATTAGGCTCAAAGTATGATTTGTACCCACCCCTTCTACGTGATGATTTCCAATCCTAAGTTCAGTTAACTCGGCAAAAGCGCTCACCTCTCAGAAGGCCTAATGAATGGTAGGAGTGATGGTTAAGGAACTCACAAGGTTTCCGGAGTGACAGTTACTCCTTTTCGTCTTCGGTGTCTGTATCCGCACGACTTTGCCCTTGTTTGAGGATTTTCTTTTGAGATCCTTTCATTTTCATTCCTTTGATTCCCTAATTTTTGCCTGGACTGATTCTTTTGAGTTCTCGTCGATTTTGAAGTCCAGCGGAATGCCCTGATTTTTGCCTAAGTATTTGCTTTTCAGGTTTCCTTTTCTTTTTACTTAGCGGGCTTTCTTTTTTCTTTTCTTTCTTGAAACAAGTCGTGTGACACTGGTTGTCTTGATTTATCTGAAGGGATATAACTATCTCAATCCTGACTAGTGAGGTTTAACCATTGCGGCTGATGAGGTACGACCTTTTGAGGTGTGATTGATCCTCAAATGGGGACACTCCTCTATGAAATTTGAACGCTCGGTCAAGCTAACTGAAAACTACCCTGCCCCGGGTTAAGATTTGAGGGTTGAAAAGTCCGAAAGAAACTCCTACTTCTCGGCTCGAAGTGGTTAACTAGGGACTATCTCCTTATATCTCTAGTGTTTAGGGGATTTGAAACAATGCCTATACATCATCAACATGGTTTTATCCGAAAGCAATACAATCATCAGTTATGGGTATTCAGTTTTCGTCATCCTCCTTCCAATCTTTGCTAATCACAGTGATAAAGTGGAGTGGATAAAATGTGCGTGTGCCTGTCTATGCAATAAATGAGCGAAAGCGACATGATTAATTCAGAAAAATGCAAATCACTTCATTAATATTACCATTCAAAACACAAATTTAACAACAAATAGCAACTAACATAAAAGAAACTACAAATGCAAATGAGAAAAAGTCTGAGGTTTGCCAATCTGAGAACATCTGCCCGTCTGGACCACTGGCTTCTGGAAATAAAACTTTGAATCTGCGAGCTCAGACAACTGAGAGGTTGACATGAACCACAAAAACTCCTTCTGGAAAGGAAATGCACCCTTCGTCGATCAACAGCTGCACTTTTGCCTGAAAAGCTTTGCAATCTTCGGTTGAATGCCTTATAGATCCGCCATGATATCCACACTGAGCATGGGGATGGTACCCTGGAGGGTAAGGTTCTGGCACTGGCTTAAGAGCTTTAGGTTCCACCAAAGAATTCTGGATCAAACGCGGCAGAATCTGGTCATACGGCACAGGAACTGGATGAAAAGGAGCATTCCTTCGTTCCAAATTGTTATGAGGCTTGTTCTGATTCTTACGTTGATTCTGATAACCTCGGCCACGGGGTCAGTGATTTGCATGACGAGCGACCCGAAGTCTCTGATGTGGTGCCCTAGGCACAATTGTCTGTCCAGAATAACGAGACACAGAAGATACTGACCGCTGAGAAGATGAAGAACCAAAAGATTTCACCGATTCATCTTGAGAATACCCAACATTTGTCATGACTGCATTGACCACAATTTCGTCTTCAGCTTGAAAGCTACAGAGAGATTCACCAGCCTGACTGCTTGAGACATTCTGAATTCTTCCAGTTCTTACGCCATACTCAATGCGTTCTCCTGTTCTTACCAATTCAGAGAAATTTGGTGCAATCCCAAGCATTCTTTCAAAGTACGGGCTCTGCAAGGAGTTTACGAACATGTCTGTTAACTCTGGGTCTAGAAGCGGTGGTTGCACTCTGGAAGCAAATTCTCTCCATCTCTGAACATACTTCCTGAAAGATTCATTGTTCTCTTGAGACAATTCTTGCAACTGCATGCGACTGGGAGCCATATCAAGATTATACTCATACTGTTTCATGAAAGCCTTGGCTAAGTCCCCCCATGATCTGATCTGATTACTCTCTAACTGCATATACTAACCCAGAGATGCCCCAATCAGACTGTCCTGAAAACAGTGAATCATCAACTTATCGTCGTGCACAAATGAAGTCATTCTTCTGCAGGAAATCACCAAATGTTGCCTCGGGCAGCTATCCCCTTTATACTTTTCAAACCTCGGTGCATTGAAATTAGGAGGTAACACTAGGCGAGAAACCAGACACATATTTCAAGCATTGAAACCAACAACATCTTTAACTCCAAGGCTTTGAGTTTTTCGTCCAACACATGCAACCTCTCGGCATACACGAGGGCTCCTGGGTCTTCAGTCTTCACTACCGGAACTTCTCTTCTGGCAATCAACACAGAGGAAACATCATCATGATAATCTGAGGTATCAAGAGAAAAAGAACGTTCACTTCGGACATCAGACTGTTCATGCTGATCTTGGTCTTCAATAGAAAGCTGCACAGACTGAGCTTCAGTTATGTTGTTCACTTGTGGAAAATCTTCATCGAGCAAAGAACCATACAGAGGATTGGTCGTCACAGTAAAACCTGACAAGGTATCAACAATCTGAAATTCGTTCCTTGACATATCTACCGATAACTTTCAACTGACTTCACTGCTTGACACTGCTTGATTCAACCACTTGGTTGTCTTCCCACAATCAACACTTGCTCATAACGGTCACCGGAGAAATTCCTTCTGAAGCAAAACAAAGGATGGATAAGAGCTCTGGCTAGCTGGAGAAATGATATGCAAAATGATGCAAAGATGCTTATGCAAATGCAATGCAAGATGCAGCAAACACGAGATCACAGCCCCCACAAAACTCTGAATACTGTTGTGCTGCTGACTGAGTAAGTTCGCTCTGAAGAGAAAACCAAAATACCGGGTTGGCTGGAAGTCAAGTTTCCTGCAAAAACTCTCCCACTCACGGGTATGGACCTAAACTGACAAGGTACGGCATCCTATGCGTTCGTCAGCGTCACAGACTTCCAAGAAATGAGGATACGTTCACCATTTCTGGTTTGGCATCATCATATCCTGAAGAGGCCTCACTTAAGTGACTCACAAGTGATCGGTTCCCAGAGTCGACAACCCTCAAATCCAAATTCCAATCGGATCCTAAGGATCAGAAAGGAAATTGTCAAAGAGAATCTCGTCTGAGCGTGAATTTCGTAGGGAACTGTGTCTGCTAAGCAAACAGGTCCACCCACTAATCTCCACTACTAATGCTAGGTGTGTACTCAAGCCTGGATTTTGGCTTATCTCTCAGAGGAACAACCACCCAACAGCCTAACAGCAACAGATAAAAATAGTGCGGAAAATGTAAATACAGTAATATACAAAATACAACACACACTATACACACCCACAAACCAAACAAACAAGCGCTAGGATGGACTCGCATAGGGGATATTCCTGTCCCCAGCAGAGTCGCCAGCTGTCGCTAATGCGAAAAACAACCGGCGGAAAAAATAGAAGAGTCGCCACTTTCGTTATTTATCCCAAAGAGAGGGAAAAGAAACGATCACAAAAACCTAAAGAAAACGGGAAAGATAAGGTCATCGCAACCATGTCTAGATTCGGGAGTCAGTTACACAAGGGGAAGGTATGAGCACCCCTCACGTCCGTCGTACTCGACGAGATCCACGCTTAGGTTGTCTAGTCTATAGGTGAAAAACAATCTAATCTACGACTGCTAAAGCTAAACGGAAAGAAATGACTCGATAGAGCATCGCCGCTCTATGCCTACGTATTCCCTCGTGCAATGGGAAAGTCAGAGTCAACGTAGTTCGGGAAACTACGGGGGAAGATTGCTCGCCAAGACGTCGCGTCTTGTGCCTACGTATTATCATCTGGCATGAGAAATCGGAGCAAAACGTAGTTCAGGCTAACTACGGGTCGAAAGGGTGTTCTAGAAAAAACATGGGTGAGAGAAAAGGTTGACGATACTAGCGTGCGCATTCTAGCAGTTAGGTGTATGCTGCTCGACCATTGGAGACTTAGGCGTTACCTGTTTGTGGTAGAACGGACGTAGTATGTCGGGTTTTGAAGGTACGGGAACCTACGAGAACTAGAACTATGGTCAGGTCTCAATTGCGCTAGGGCAAGAGAAAGGGAAATATTAGTCGTCAGCGGAAAAGTCTCGATCGCACGGCAGCGAGAGAACAGAGAAGTTAGTTGTTAATGTACTCGCTAGGATGTCGCATCCTATGCCTACATATTCTCGTCTGGTATGAGAAATCAGAGCAGTTGTAGTTCAGCTAACTACAGGAAAGGGGCAAAAGTGCTCGCTAGGATTATCGCAATCCTATGCCTACGTACTCTCAACGGGAATGAGAGATCAGAGCAGCCGTAGTTCGGACAACTACGGAAAAACAGTCTCGATTGCACGGGGGCAAGAGAAAAGAACTCAATCTCCAAGATGCGAGAGAAAAGGGGAAGCCTCAATCGCCAGGACGCGAGAGAAAAGGGAAAGTCTCAATCGCTAGGACGCAAGAGAAAAGGTTCGGAACGGGACACACACGCTAAGTCCTAGACGTGGAAGCGAATGCGTCGCATGTTGTCCTAAGGACATATACTAAACACTCTAGGAAATTGAGAGGTGGCCCCCCAATCACCATTTCCCACGTGTCTAACGATCTCACAACACTCGGCGGTTGAAAAGAAAGAGATGAAAGAAGTGAAATAAAAACAATGTTACCGAACGGAGTGGTTCCGTTGACCCTTGACTTTTGCGTGCAAATTCCATTTCCAAGCTCTACTCTTTTATCCTTGATGATGGCATTTCAAACCAGAACCAATGTGACACTGAACCGTCATAATTCGACTTATAAAAGAAGTCAAACCCTAAGAGGTAGCGTATTGATATCCGTGTCAAAGACAAGATAGAGAAATGATATTGAGAATCATTCTCCAATTGAATCATGTCACACGGACAACATAACAGAAAAGCAAAATAAAAATCAGAAGAAGAAGAAAAGATGAGGAGAGAAAAAACGGTCTCGGATCCTACATTATCCATCAATAATCTGATTAATAACGCATTAGGGAGGTCTCGTCATCGACCTACAAAACAAACATGGTGAGAAAAATCCAATAACAACAGGAGATAAGAACTCAATTTCAAAAGTTAATAAACTTCTAAAAAGAAAATAAATTCTAAAAGAAATTTAAAAGAATTGAAAAGAAGAATAGAATATAAACAATATTTATAATATATACAAAAATATTCTAAGTAAAATATAATACCATAAATTCTAAAAGAAAATACTAATATTCTAAAAAGAAAATAATAAAGTGGCATTTATATATAATACAAATTTAATACAAACAAATATAAAACAGAGGGGGGGGGGGGTTGCAATGAAGTAACCCGGTTGGGCCTTGAGCCCAACATCACACACAGCCAACAATAAGGAAACGGGGGGTAAAGGGGATACGGGGGGTGTAACCCAGAAAACAGGATTGGGCCTTACGGCCCACTAACCAAATAATGAGGTTCACCTTCTTTGTCTTCCTCACGTTAATTTTTGTTTTCAGAAACCCTAGATCACTGTTCACCGCCGCCGCCGCCCTTCCACATCACGTCCGTCTCTATTCTTCTTCCCAAAATTTCCTTCAATGAACACAAAACCTTTGTCCCTCTCAATTCAGTCTTATATTCTTTAGACATCAACGTCATCACCTATATTCAACCTACAAAGAACAAAAGAACATTAATCCATAAAAATCACAGCAATGTTTGGTCCAATTTCGTTAGGGTTTAAGTTCAGTTGAGGTTGACGGATGAAGATCCGTAGTGAGCCGAGGGTTCCGGTGAGATGAAGAACAACGGAGGTTGAAGCATCGTGAGTTGAGATTAGAGGTGTTTGGTTGGCTGAAGTTGGAATTGATGAAGACGGTGGATGATGTTTGTTAATGATGAAGCTCGAAGATCTGGAGGCATTATGAACACGATGAAACGGAGGGTTGCGTGTTGAAGATTTATGGAGTGAACAATGAAGATCTGGGGAAGACCTCACGGCGTGTGAAGGTTAAACGAACGCAGACAGTTGTTGGATCTTGAAGATCTGGCGAAGAATGGATGATGAGAAGAGGAAAGTTGTTGAAGGTATGTTTGAAGGTTCAGATCTGGAAATTGTTGGAAGTTGTTCGTGAAGACGGATCGTTGGTGAAGTTGTGGATGTTAGATCTGAGTTTATGTTTTGAGTTTTGAGTGTTCGAATTTCTGGAGATGAGATGATGGATTAGTTTGAAGATTTGAAGAATTTGGATGAGTTTCTGGAAAAATTCGTATGAAGGTTTGAATGTGAATTGAATGAATTTCTGGGAAATATATGAATGAAGGTGATGAAGTTCATACGAATCTGGAAAATATTGAAGGTTTGAATGAATTTGGTATGAAGATTTCTGGGAAAATGGATGAACATGGAGGAGTTTGGATGATGTTCTGGAAAAATTGATGAAGAACACGATGAATGTTTGAATCTTCCGGTGACAGTATGAATTTCCTGGTGAAGGATTCCGGCGAGGTTTGATCCATTTGATTTTGTCGGTGAAGTTTTCCGGCGTTTGCATGGCCGGCGGTGAGGTGGCGTCCTTGGGACGCGTGCCAATGAATTAATGAAGAGAGAGAGAGAGAGAGGGTTTTATAGTGTGACACTTGGCCTGCGGGTCTGCAAAAATCTGACTCAAAAAAAAGATGATTAATTAATTAAAGTTGGCAACTTAATAAAAGTTAACTAACACTAATTAATATAAACTGACTTAATTAACATAAAACTAAAAGCATGAAAAGCTGATTAAAACCAGTAGTGCCACGTGACCCTCTTAAAACAACAAACAGTTAAAATTAATTAAACTTAAACCTAATAAAACTCTAAAATCTTAATCAAATCCTATATTAAAGAAATAATAAAGCTCAAAATATTCTAAAAACAAATAAGAACTCTAATAGACTATTAAAAATAGAAAATGCTATTTAATCTATTACAAATTAAATCTAAAAACCAAAATAGAGAAATAAATCTAAAACTATTATAAAATCTAATAATATTCTAAAAAGCCTCTAGAAAAATAGAAATTAAATTTAAAACCTATTTAAAAATCTAAAATCTATGCCCAAAAATAGGAAATAAATCTAGAAAATAAAATAAAATCAATGAACGATAAAATGCGAGAATGCGACAAAATAAACAGTAAGAAAAACCTGATACCGAAATACCATCGAAACCAACAGCGTAGACTGAATCACCGGGCAGAGCGCAAATTCCACGATAAATCTCCGTATCCGAAACGTCTTGAATCGTCTGGAACACGACAGAAAGGGCTGTAATCCCAATTAAATCAATCCGGCTGCAAAAAATGCACTGTATGCGGTATGCAGATACAAATGCTAATGAAATGAAACATAAGCCAAAAATGAGAAATGGTTGGTCAAATTTTAGGGTGCAACAAAGGTCAATTTAGAGGGAAGCTGTATGTGACTCCTACTGATAAGGGAAAACAGAAAGCTGGTTACACCAAGAAGCAGATTGGGGGAGGAGCTCCCACTCCAGTGAAGTGCTTTAAATGTGGTGTTGAAGGACATCGTGCTCCTGAGTGCACGAGTGTTGAGCAGAAGTGTTTCAAGTGTGGCAAGCCAGGCCACAAGGCTTTCGAGTGCAGAAGTGGTGCGAATGTGACTTGCTACAACTGTGGTGAGCAAGGACACATTAGTACCAAGTGTGACAAGCCAAAGAAGATTCAAAGGAATGGGAAAGTGTTTGCTCTATCAGGATCGAAGACTGCTAGTGAAGATCGGTTGATCCGAGGTACGTGCTTCATTAATGGTATACCTTTGATCGCTATAATTGATACTGGAGCTACACATTCTTTTATTTCTTTGGATTGTGTTAAGAGATTAAATCTTGAGTTGTCTGTTATGAGTGGTGGTATGGTTATTGATACTCCTGCTATGGGTTTGGTATCTACCCCATATGTGTGTTTGAATTTTCCGTTGAGTATTTTTGGTAAAAACTTTGGAGTTGATTTAGTGTGTCTTCACTTAGATCAACTTGATGTTATTCTTGGGATGAATTGGTTGGAATTCAATCGTGTCTATATTAACTATTTCGACAAAACGGTTATTTTTCCTGAACCTGATGATGAAAGAGATTTGTTTATGACTGCTAAGTGTTGCACCCCAAAATTTGACCAACTTCTCTTTACCTAGCTTGTGTTTCATTTCATTCACATTAGCATTATCATTTGCATTTCATTGACATGTATGCAGGAGATCAAGAGGTATGACTACCAATCAAGAGCTACACAAGAGTTTGAAGCTAGCTAAGAAGGCTATTCAAGTTTTCAAGGGTTGATATCTTTGTCAGAGAAATCAAAAGATCCTCAGAGAGAGTGGCTGAAGCCAATAGGGTGTGCCTCCTAACTTGAGAGTTGTGGAAAGACCTCAGATGATTCTGAAGCCATGAAGTTAGACTTGAAGCCTTGAGAGAGCTTATGAGATGTCTTGAAAGCCATCATGAAGCCTAGATAGGTCATTGTGCAAGATTGAGAAGCCTCAGCCATGAGTGGTGTAATTAGGGTTTGACTGGGTCAACCCTAGGTCAACTGATGATTTGGAGAGGGTGGAGACCTAATTCAAAGGCCATGTGATCATGGAGTGATGCATTGAGATTCTATAAGGATTATTCCAAGGTTAACTCATCATGATTGAAGAGTTTGAGAAGTTTCAAGCTAGGGTTTCTAAGGCTTGACAGTGTAAAATCCCCTAGTTTAACCCCTATCTTCAAGGCAGCTTAGCTCAAGATGTGATTGTCATCTCATCTTACCCCCAACATGAATGTTGTAGAGCTTGTTCTTAGCTTTAATTTGAGTACTAGAAGTCCTTGATAGGATTTGTAGAGCTCAAGTTATGACTTTGACAAGTTACAGGTCATCTGAGGTATGTGAATTTGGGGCCTTGAAAGTTACCCAACTTGCATCAAACTTTTTCCCTAGAAGGATGATTCCTATGGACTTTTGGTCAACATGAATGTTATTCCTTATCTTCTTAGATTTCTATAGAGTACTAGAAGCCTTGATAGGATTTGTAGAACTCAAGTTATGGCTTTGACAAGTCAAGGGCATTTTGGTCATTTGGAGATTACAGGTCATTTCAAGCATAAGGCCATGACTCCTATTTCCAAGCTTCAAATGGAAAAATCTTCAACATAAAACTTGTTCAAAATGATGTTTTAAGGCTAGTAAGGAGGTCATGAGATGATGGAAAGGCTTGTAGCTCAAAGTTGCAAAAATGACCTAAAATAAGGGCATAAGTTAAATAAACCAAAGTTGGAAATTGACATTTTCAATCTACACATCCAAACCATGGCATGTAATATATCATTTTGACTCTAAAAAACATTTTAAGAACATTGGTTTAGCCACATTTTTGATTTGAGATTCAATTTGTGGACTTTCTTTGAAAAGTGATTACTTGCATACTAAGCAACATTTGCAAAACTCAAAATCAAGGCATGAGCAAGGCTTTTTGCAGGCTAAACACCTCTAATATCTCACTTGGGGAGATTTTGGGATGAGAACAAGCTGTTGCACCAAGGGAAACAGAATTGGGGTGAGTATGGCATGAGATGAGATTTTGGATGACATGAGAAACTCAACTTCTCCTTGGATGATTCCAGAAGGATCTAGAGAGGTCCAACATGTCCTATATATTAATTAGAAGGGTTTGAGAGAAAGGTTGGTGAGAATTGATTGAGAGAAGAGGTTTTGCAATTGAACTTTGTTCATTGCAAGTTGGAATTGATTTCTGCATTCTACACCACTTTGATCATTTCTTTTGATCCTAACAACTTTCTTGGATGTGTGTGAGTGTTTCCATAGCAAATCCCAAGCAAATCCATGGCTAAATCGTGTATGAGCAACTGATTTTCAGCACCTGCAAGTCATCATCGAATTTGGAGTTTCAGGCATTTTCCATCAAGATTATTGCATACAGAAGCAAGAACGTGATACACTGAATGATTTTGGAAGGTTTGAGAGCTTGAAGTGGAGGTTTAGTGCATCTGTTCATCCAAGATTTTCAGGTTGGGAACTTTCTTCCTCCATCATGATTTAGGTAGAATTAAGTTGAATTAAGGTGTTAGATTCATTGTAGAATGGTGTAGGATGGATTTCAGATAGTTAATTTGAGAATTAGAGACAAAATAGGAGAATTACCATTTTCGGTTGAGAATTAGATATAGTGAATCTTGAGGTTTCAGAGGAAGCTAAGGGTATGGTTGAACTCGTGACAAGATTTGGGACAAGATTCATGTTTTGACCATTTGCAATGGAGGCCTGTAGAGAGAACTAGGGTTGGGGAAGATGACCGGAGCACCACCGGCGGTGGCCGGAGCTGGGCACGAAGCTCAGATGTTCAAAAGGTAGGAGATGATCAGAACACTATTGGATCATGGTTGGACCTTTAACTGGGAGCTCACCCAATGGCCACGTTTTAATTTCAAGTTGTGAAGGAATTCTGATAATGAAAGGCACCGTTTCATTTATTCAGTGTTTTGGGCTTAATGAATTAAGTGATATCCACACCCCCCAGCGAGCCCAATCCATTAGTTGAACTGTGTTTTGTTGCTATATGCACCGCGCGTGTTATTATTTTAATTTGATTTTCTTTTAATTTTCATTTTATGCATGGTTCTTGAAAAATTCATAATAAATTGAAAATTAATCCAATCAATCCCATTCTTTTTGCATTTTACTCATGATTGAGTCTAGTATTTTTATAATTGATTTTAGTATTTTAGTTAGGACTAACTTTAGTACTAGGTTTTAGGTGATCCTAACTTACTAATTCAACTAGTTTAACTTCCTTAGTTCCCTTAGATTAGGGTTTGTGCTTGGTTTGCCTTTGGTTGAGATTGAAGACAAGTTAAAGACAAGGTGAGGATGCTTGAAGTTGCTTGAAGTTGCTTGGAGCTTTGGATTTACTTGTGCCTGGAGGTATCTGATGAAGATTTAGGGAATAGGAGCCATAGGGAGAGCCTTACAGTTAGAATGATTTCTTTCACAAACATGGAAAGCATCTTGTGCTTCCATTACTCCCAATGACTAAAAGTCCTTCTCAGATATTCACATCCCTCCTTTGGAAGGATGAGTGGATTTATCTGAGAAGTAGAACTTTGAGGGAACCAGTCTCTCCTAATGATGAACCCTTACAGGCTTCCTTTGGTTGTCAATAAGCTGTTTGTCATTTCCTCTCATCCTGTTAAATCAATTGTCTTCTGGTTTGAGTATCTTGAAAGATGTTAGACTTGAGTCTGAAGATGAGGACTTCATTGAAGAGTGTGGAAGAGGATGGTTCCTTGAGCATTGCCATTGCAGCTGAAGCTTGAGAAGCTTGAAAATCAAGTTGATACTTGAAGATTCAATTAAGATTGAGTGAGGAGTTCCTTGCTTGAAGAAGATTGAAGGATGAAGTTGACACTTCTAAGTGATTAAAGACTACTCTGAGAAGCTGAGGCTTGTAGATGAAGAAGACCAAGTTGATACTGGTAAAGCAAAGAAAGCTGAAGCTTGAAGACTAAGTTGATACTTATGAAGAGGATTCAATTGAGATTAAATGTAGAGCTGAGGCTTGAGGAATAAAGGATAAGTTGATATTTGCATTGATGTTTGGAGAGCCTGAAGGAATCAAGTTGATACCTGTAGTTAAGAGTGAAGCCTTAAGGTGGAATTGACTGAAGAGATGAAGCTTGGAGAAGAAGGATAAGTTGAAACTTATGTTGATGGGTTGAGACCTGGAGAAGCAGGTTGATACTTGGCATGAAGGGTGATTGAAGTCTGAAGACTGGGTTGCTGTCAGAAAAGCTGAAGCTTGGAGTGGAAAGAGGGAGTTGTTGGTCTGCTTTCTTGTCTGCTTTCTTGTCTGTGCTGATGTGCCTTGTTTGACTTGCTTGATGCATTATAATAAGTCCATGATTAGACTGACTTTAATCTAGGAGCATGATTGCACTAGAGGTTGAGTTGCTCCCTCTGCTTGTATTTTTACTGTATGGCTTTTCTTGCGGGTATTCGGTAGAGCCCTGCTCCCTTGCCCATGTGGTTTGTGTTTGCTTGATAGCATTTTATTTTATTTTTACTGTATGATTGCAGTTTACTGTATTTTGCTTGATAGCATGTTATTGTTGCCGTATGATTGCAGTTATTCATATTTGGCTTGAGGTTGAGATGAGCTTGTAGAGGCTGTTGCGCCACACACATTTCCTCCCTCACTTGCATTGCATACATTTTACAGTCGTTTACTTTTTACTGTTTAAGCTGATGCTTTATCTGTTTCTGTTTATCATTGATATGATCCCTTAGGACTCTCACTTCCTTTGATAAGGAAATGATGATTAGAACTTTAGGTTGAAACCTATGCATGATAACTTCTAGGAGTTCCCTATTTCAAACCTCAACTATAGGATGAATCCTTGGCATGACGACAGTAGGACTTGATAGTCTCCTCGTAGTTGAGCCTGTTCTCTTCTCATCTCAAAACAGCTTAAGATACAGTAATCATGAATGATTTATTTCGTACGTTACGAGCCTTAAGCTATCTGAGAAAGGATTGTTGGAGAGTTTCTCTTCAACAGTCTGGATGTTTAGTATGGTACCCTTTGGGTGACATGCGACGCATTCACTCTCGGGTCATAGTCTCTAGTGCGATTGAAATTGCAAACACAATAAAAAACACTTCTTTCGTAAAAGACATAAAACAAACTTCAAACCTTTTGCCCCGTGGGCCCGTAATTCAAAGGAAAGCTTTTCTGAAGAAAAGAGTGTCGTTAAACTTCAGTGCCAACACAAATAGGCTTTGTCCCTAACTGCTAGAACTGTTGTTTAACCCTACTCGATAAAACAGATGAATCTGAATTCCCGTAATCTGTATTATCCCGAACTACGTAAGCTCTGATCTCTCATGCTTGTTGAGAGTACGTAGGCACAATACTGATGTATTGGCGAGCCACCTTCCCCGTAACCCGTAGTAGGTCGAACTACGTTGACTCTGATTTCTCATTCTCTGATGAGAATACGTAGGCATAAAGCGCGACGTTTTGCCGAGTCAGTTTCTTTTCTGTTTAAGCCAGCCTTGATAGGTAGATAGATAAACCAACTCGTCCAGTAAACACAACAAGCATGGATCCCGTCGAGTACGATGGACGTGAGGGGTTCTAATACCTTCCCCTTGCGTAACCGACTCCCGAACCCAGACAACGGTTGCGATGACCTTGTCTTATACCCTTTTCGTCAGGTTTTTCCGATCGTTCCCTTTCCCGTTCTGAGGGATAAATAACGAAAGGTGGCGACTCTTCTGTTTTGCCGGCACCTTATTTTCGCGGAAGCGACAGCTGGCGACTCTGCTGGGGAATTGATAGTTTCCTGGGATCCAACGTCCCGAATGCGAGTCAGTTTGGGGATCCGACGTCCCCTGCGAGAGTCAATCCTAGCACTTGTATGATTACTTGTTAGGTTGTGTTTATTTATCGCATTTTTTATTTCCCGTACTTTATTTTCAATATGATATGATTATCTATGCTGTTGTGGGAAGGGCATTCTGATGAGTGAGAAGCCAGACCCAGGCTTGAGTGAACATAACATTAGTTGTGGAAATTAGTGGGCGCGTGCTTGCTTGGCAGGCACTATTGTCTCATGAAATCCACGCTCAGACGAGGTTCTCCTGGTTGGCTTCTTTTTCAACCCTTTGGGTTGAAGGGGTTGTTGGTTTGGAGGATTGTCGACTCTGGGGACCGATCATTTGTGATTCAGCCGAGTGAGGCCGCTTCATGAGCTGGTGATGCCACACCTTCTGGGTATCGTATCACCCCTCTTGAATGTCTATGACACTGATGAACGCATAGGATGCCGAACTTGAGTCAGTTTAGGTCCATACCTGTGAGCAGGGTTGGGTTTATTGCAGGAAACTTTGACCTTCAGACTACCTGGTTTTCTTGATAGTGAATTAGTTTTGTTGGGATCTGAGGATCTCATCTGCAGATATATGATTGTTCTTGACAGAGCAGGTTGTTGATTGGGATTAGAGGATCTTATCATCAGATATGTGTGTTCTTGACAGAGCAGATTTATGATTGGGGTCTGAGGATCTCATCAGCAGATGTATGGTTGTTCTTGACAGAGCAGAGTTTTGGTCCTGTATCAGAGGTCCTTATTATCAGATGTGTGTTCTTGACAGAGCAGATTTTTTGGTCCTGTATCAGAGGTCCTCATTATCAGATGTTTGTTCTTGACAGAGCATATTTATGGTCCTATATGTGTGTGTTCTTGACAGAGCAGATTTATGGTCCGATACCAGGGTTTCCTTCTTATCAGAGACAGTGGTTGTTCTTGATAGAGCAGGATTATGGTTTTGTTGATACAGAATCTCCGCAGCACAGTTGCCTTGATCTCCTGCTGCATGATTGCATTTTATATCGCTTTGCATACTCATTTGCATTTCATTAACGTGTGTCTGTGTTGCAGGTACCGTTTTCCCCAATCCAAGATTTCTTGCCTCCTATTGTTATTATGGGTTCTCTGAGAAAGACCGTGGCTTACAAGCTCCCTGCCCCTGATGTGGTTCAGCTGACTGGTTTGATTGCTTTAGCAGATGATTCTGTGAGAGATGAGTTCAGAAAATCTTACGGCAAATTGCTCAGTTTGGTTCGTAAACCTTCTGCGTTCGAGTTGAATGGGTTGCACGCTCTGCTGCAGTTCTACGACCCTCCGTTGAGATGCTTCACTTTCCAAGATTTTGTTCTTGCACCCACGCTAGAGGAATATGCTGATTTGTTAGGTGTGCCTATCAAGAGGCAGATGCCTTTTGTTCATATGGATGTTGAGCCTGATCTGGCTAGTCTAGCTCCTTCACTTCATCTGGATGCCTCCGAGTTGGTATTGTCTAGTTGGAACAAGGTTCCTGGTTTCTCCTTGCAGTTCTTAGTGGGTAAGGCTCAGCAGTGCGCCAAAGACGGGTGTTGGGTCGTGTTCAACGCCATTCTCGCTCTGTGCATATATGGCATCGTTCTGTTCCTCAATATGCCCGACTTTGTGGACTTCGACGCCTTTCGCATCTTTGCTTCAGGGAATCCAGTCCCTACCTTGATAGGAGATGTCTACCATTCCATCCACTACAAAAACGAGAACAGAAGGGGCAAGAATGTCGTGTTGTGTGCCCTTGCTCTATAGATGGCTCGATAGTCATCTACCCAAGAGGGGTCCCTTTGTTTCGTCTGCAGCCACAGCTGAGTGGTCCGAGCGTTTGATGAGTCTATCAGCAGAGGATATTGACTGGTTTGACAGAGATAGGTTGGGTACCGAGATTATCTTTAGCTGCAGCGGGTTTCCGAACATGCCTTTGATAGGCAGGAAGGGCTGTATAAACTATAATCCGTCTTTGCTGGTCCGACAGTTCGCGTATGCTTTGAGAGCTCCGCCGAAGGATGAAGAGGTGCAGGAATCTCTGTACCTCACTGGTCTTCTAGAGGGGGATCTGTTATCTAAGCTTCAGCGCGCTTGGAATGGCATCAGTAAGAGGGGAAAACCATTGCTAGGGAGAAGCAATAGCCAAGCCTACCCTCCATATATGACTTGGATCAGAGCCAGAGCAGATGCTATAGGGATGTCGTTTCCTCCTGCCAAGCCAGAAAGCCCTCCAGTGATTGAAGAGCCTACCACCGTGCCTATTCAGCAGCATAATCAGGTGTTAGCTGAGAGAGATGAGTTGAAGAGGGTGTTGCACCCCAAAATTTGCCCTCACAATACAAGACTTTGTGTTCCAAGAAGGTTCACAAGGTTCACAAAGTTCATAATTGGTCAGAAGAGTTGACAATTCCCTCAGACAATGCACCTCCTAAGCAGTGCATCCAAAACTAGGGTTTTGACTTTAATCAGGCTAAATGGACTTCCAAGACTTCAAGTGAGCTTCATAACATCTTATATGTGTATAAGAACCCCCATGTCAAGTTTCAAGACTTTTCTCAAAAGTTTGCTCAGTCAGATGATCAGATAAGTCAAAAGCAGTCAATGCAGTTAAAAGGTCAAACTGAGGTCAACTGTGGTCAAACCAAAGTCAAACTTCATGATTTTTTGCCAACATCAAAGAGAGGTTGGATTTGGTTCCAGGGGTATTTTGGTCATTTTACGCAAATTCAGCTAATTCCTTGAAGACGGGTTGTTATTAAGTTCTGAGGCGTTCATTTACGTGGGTTTGATATCAATTTGGTTTGGAAAGTCTGATCTGTGGAACAGGGTTTAACAAGAGATCACTCTTCTATCTTCCAGTTCATCTTTAGAAGGACAACAGTGAAAACTTCTACTGATTATTGGAGCTTATTCATGTCAAAAGTATTAAGATTGGATCGGATTAATTCAAGGAATATTCGACTGATGAATCGTATGTTGAGATGTTTGTGAATTAAATCATGGAGAAGAAATGGAAGATGATTTTAATAAATATGTGAAGTTCATTCATAATATTTTATTATTATTACAATTTGTAAAGAGAATTTGGATAGAAAGTTGAATTTTATTCATAATATTTCATCACGATTTACAAAAGGGAAATAATTTGGATAAAAAATGTATTATTGAATTATTTCATAATGCTTTTTTTTATTACAAGTTTCAAAAGAGGTGTATATCCTAAAAAGTCCTAAGCCCTAAAATTTCTAAGTATCCCTCTTGATGTCCTTTGAGCTTCTCCGCAAAGTCTCCGATTCACCTGATCCGCAAATGCTTGTTGACGTTTTTGTGAATTATAACTGCGATCTTGAGACGCCCAAACTTGTTGGAATGAATGGTTAAAACTCTGTCCAAAATAGCTCCAGGGACTTAAAATACCAATCCAAGTTCGCTTGCCGCTTCTCAAACACCTTCAGTTAAAGGTTTATCACTTCAAGACCTGATTCTGCATTTGTGATAGCTTGCGTCTATGATAAGCTCTCTCTCTATTTATACTTTGCGCCGGCAATGCTCCGAGCAGTCTTACAAGTTGTTACCTACATAACGAGAAGAAAGCGTGAAGTTAACGACCATATTTGATTCAAGACAGAGACAAACAACAAACAACACACAGAAGAAAGTTACAAAGTCATACCTTCATGCCGATGATTCACCACCAATTCCGCATGGTTCTTGAGTCAAGATCCACATGGACACTCCCTCTGGAATCAAGGACTCGATTCCTGCTCGGATCAAAGTCTCTGTATGGGCTCCTGGTGAAATTCCATACAACGGTCCTCCGGAGGAGGAAACGTATGTCTTCAAACATCCACAGCCAAAACAGACCCCTGCCGACTACATAAGCCATAACTTCAGTCTAAAATCTACATCAAGCATAAACCACAAAGCCAATGTCAGTTACAACAGAGATACAACGATATCGGCTGTAAAAAACAGAGCAGCAGAGATTCACAAATGCAGTAGCAACATACTTACTCGAGAGAGAGAAGAAGAAGACCAGTTCTTGGATGAGAGCACTGCACAGTCTTTTCTGAGGAACAACCAAGAGTATGCCCAATTCATGGTCAGAAAGTAAGCTGAGGTTATGAAGATCGTCGTACCGTTGCTCTCATAGCTTCAGCCAACCTTGCAGCCCTTTTCCACACTAAATAAGTAGCAAATCTTCATCTTTACCCATTCTATTACCTTCCTCAACTTCCAAACCCCAAACATTCTTCTTCACAAACATCCTTTTGTTAACCTTGTGCATAATACACTTTCAAAATACATAGCATTTTTTGGATTACTATAATGTTACTCCCTCCTTTTTACAAACCCGCAAATCCAAGAAGAAGACAATTAGAGGTAGTTCCATTCAGAGCTTAAAAATTCGAGTGATGTTGAAGGCTTACCACCTCAATCTGAGAAGCCAATTAGCAGCAGGCCTTGCAGTTGCTTCACAATGCTTGTGTAAACCGCAGCTGTCGTAAACTTCATCATGACGGGCCTACGGTGTTACCGGCATCGCAAACCTGTCAACAAAAGAGAAAGCAATCTCCAAAGTTGTTGGTATTCGAGAAGTTTCCGTCAACTAAGGACTACCGCCACCTGTATAATGTTGAGTGAAGAATGAGACTAAATTCGTGATGACTACTTTCAAGATGTCAATAAAAAGCTGAATGGACATTACTAACCAAGTTTCAGAGCAAGACAAGAGTTAAACATCCAACATCCATGGCAACATCATTCAGAAGAGGAATTGCCTAAACCGCTATCATATAGATGAAGCTCTGCAAGTACGACTTTATTGGGACCATTACATTACCGTCGAGGCCATCCGCTACCTGGTTATTCAAAACAAGATTCAACATCTCTAAAAGAGAACAAACAAGAAAACTCAAAATGCAGAGAATGAGAATGGAGAATTACCGAGTATCCCCCCAACATCATCATTAGCACATGAAAAATAAAGGTGTTCAGATACGTTTCAGTTTGGAGAAAAAACCAAAGGAATAGAGATGGATTTGGAAAAGAATATACCATGTGTTCAGCCTGTTCGCAGAGGGCAATTGCAGTTGTTACTCTTCATCTCCAACTTTGCTTCCATGGAAGCTCCTAATCACAAAACATGGAATTTTCCATCTGGGCCTCTAATTCTTCCCTGGCCCAAACCCGTTTGCTTTCCACACCTACAAACACACGATCCAAAATCAGTAAATCAATGAAGAATATTCTTTGAAGAATTAGAAGATTCGATCCAAAATTAAATCAAAACCAATCTCAAATCAATTACAATATCAGAATTTGTGATCCCATCAGCAAGCATTAAACAAATTCGGAACAGAAGAGGAATGTTTTTCAAATCAGATTATAACCAAAATGGAAGGTCTAAATCCACAATCAATCTCAAATCAAAGCATTAAGTTCTCAAAAGCCTATAAGAAGGAGAAGAAGTCACAACCACAAGAACGGACAGAAAAACCCTAACACACGGATAGCTACCAAAAAAACCCAAACTCGTAAGAAAACTTATCTGTTCAAATCCTTCCTCAGCCGCCGCGATAACCTTCGAACTGCCATAAAACCTTCGCACGGTCCGTGAGCCGTCGGAACCCTCCTCGTTCGACGTCGCCATCACCGGAACCACTACGAACACACCAAGCCGCCACCGATCCTCATTGGGTAAAAAATCTTGTGTGAATACGATTAGTATCATTGTCTTTTTGTTTTGCAGGTTTCGATGTAGCCTCAAAAAGAAAGAGGAGATGGTCGAAGAGATTGCGATCGGAGAGGGAAAGGAGAATCGAGATCGTGATTTGGAGGGGGGAAAAGGGATTTTAGGGTTCCGCCGGTTCTTTTCTTTTCTTATTTTTTGTTTTGTTTTATTATTATTATTGTAATATAATCACACATGATACACCGCACACACTCACCTAATCAACACCCAATTATCCCACTTAATCTCCCCTTTATCTAATTGATAAACCTAAATAACCTAAAATTAATCCTGTTTAACTAATAACCATTTCAAAATAACAGTCTTTTTAATCAATTAATCAACCTGTTAATTTAATTAACTTTTTCTCTTTATTTCAATTTCAGCTTTATTTTATTAATTACCCCATCAATTTAATCCCCCACCTTTTATAATAACTTAAATAGAAACGTTTTTTTAATTTAAATTAACTTTTTAATAATAACCATAAATTTCTTTCCATATAAAAATAAATCACTTCACATTTAAGTTACTTTTTTTTTAAGATAGATAATACGATTAAAATTATTTAGTGTATTAGGATATTTTATTTAAAACCTTAGAAATCTAATTTAATTAACATTTTCTTAAAATCAATCTCACAAACCCTAATTTTCACAAATGCCTCGCCGCAGGCTAAATTACAATTTTACCTCTAGCATTAGGTCAAAGAGCCGCCACACTCATTTTAGGGTTTCCCGCCGTGAAATCCCTAACCTAACCCTAATTCACTTAACATTTCAACGTAGAAATTTGGAGTTCCTACACTCCGCGTAAGCGTGTCCTTAAGGCGCGTTTATTCCCCTTGAGACCTTGACCACTGTCAAGAGATCTCTAGCCTCCCTTTTGAGGGGAACTACGATTACTCTGATTCCACTCCCGTAAGGATACGTAGGCACAAGATGCGATGTCTTGCCGAGTAAACTTAGAATTAACCCCCTTTATTATTTATTATTGCTTATTTATATTTTATTTATCTTTGCTATTTAATTATTTTGCTTATTATTTTGTAATTGTTTCTTGGATGTAAAGTTGTTTAATTATTTAATTATTATTATGGTTAGTAATTAGGGAGTGTAACAACATGTATGTAATATTAAAATAAATTTAGATCACTTTTAAATAAAGATAATTAAAATAAACACGTCACACACGTAAGTCGATTTTAATCGCCGTCTCACTTCCTAAGGATATCCCTCAAGTTGCCTACGAATAATGGTTAAGTGGGGTGTATAAAGCAAGTCCCTCAAATAGAAAAATCATCAAAGTCCCTTATGGTTGCCTTTACGAATCGAGTCCCTTTCGAAAAATGATGATGGTCCCTTATATGTGCTTATTACATCCCACAATGGCCTTTCAAAGTCAAATTGTCCCTCACATATCCCTTAACATCCAAAGTAAGGACTACCTACTCCATTTTAGTAGGGATAGTCTTACTAAAGGAAAGAATGAAGAATAAGAAAGACCTTTAAACATTAGGGTAGGTTACTCCTAGGTGCTTGCTCACTTCAAAACTGTTTCGCACTTAAACAAATTTTCAACAAGTTTTCAAACAAGTTCTTAACACATCCTTGAAGGTGTGAAATAAACACAAGAAAGGGGGGATTGAATTGGGTTTATGCCTTCTTATAAACCTTTTTTGATTTCTTGTCTTCTTCTTAACTTGATGCTTTTATGCGCTTATATTAAATATATTGCGGAAGCATAAATAACAAAGCATACTGAAAGTAAAGAACACAACATATATCCTGGTTCACTTGAGCAACTCTCAAGCTAATCCAGTCCACCCTTCCAAGGTGATTTTGCCTTAATCAAATAAGGACTTAATCCACTATAACCGAACTGATTACAGATGCACAAGCTAACTGCAAGTGACTAACAACTTGACAATGACACGTTCAGGGATCCCTAAGGATATAACGTTCATTGACACCTTAATAGAATTCGATCACTAAAGATCTCCTATTAGGATTTCCACAAATGACTACTGTCACTTGTCATCTCAAGTATACTGATCTTAACAAGATCACTTGAGGAACCACTTAATTCTAAAAAGAATTTGTGTTGCCGGAGATTACATAAGTGCTTCTCAAATAAGCAGATTACTCCTAATTAAGTTCCTAGCAAGTATTGAGCAACAACTCCTTGCTTTCTAATATAGAAACTAATCTAATAATAAATCTCTAAGAGATTATTGAGTACAGTTTCCATATTGCTTAAAAGCTTTTCTGTGTGTGAGCACTAAGGCTTCTTTTCATTTTAAGCTTTTCTTCTTTCTTTCTTTTCTACACTTCATGCTTACAAGCATGCTAACATTTGAATGATTCAAATGTTATTCATTTATAGTACAGCTAATAGAGCCGTTGAGAGGATAAGGATGTTCATTCAAACTCCAACGGTCATATCTCAACGGATAGATAAGCACGTGTTGGATGACATCACTTTCTTGTCCTTTTCTTGCAACGGTAATATTCCATTTAACAGCTTGGAAAAATTTGCTTCTGGCTTGGTTCTTCTGATGTGTTACAGATGAGTAGTTCAGAAACTACTTTGGTATAGATAGCATAGTAAACATCAGATTCTGACTTCAGCACTTTGTTCATCAGAGTTGATAGCAACAACTCATCTGATTGAACACGTCTTGTCTGGTGAAGCTTCATAATCTTTCTTCTTCAGAGTCTGGTCTTCAGAGTCTTTTGCACTTGGTCTTCAGAGCCTTCAGCCTTCAGAACTTCAAGTCATCAGAGTCTTCAGCACAAACTTCTTCAGATGATTATATCTTCAGAGTCTTTGACCTTCAGAACATGTCTTCAGAGTCTTCAGAGTCTTGACCTTCAGAACATGTCTTCAGAGTCTTCAGAGTTTTGTCCTTCAGAACATGTCTTCAGAGTCTTGACGCACTTGGTCTTCAGAGCCTTCAGCCTTCAGAACTTCAAGTCATCAGATTCTTCAGCACTTCAGTTCTTTAGAGGGCTCACTCTTCAAAGACGCTCGTTAGCTTCCAGATCAGATGCACAACTCAGATCAGAATCCACAGATACATTGCAACTGCAATATCCAGCATCCTTGATTCTTTACTGAACATGATCAGATGCAGAAACAAACTTGCTTCTTTACTGAGCTTTATTTGCTTTTAGATCAGATGCACTTCTTCAGATCATAAACCACAGGAGCATTGCAACTGCAATATACAACATCCTTGGTTCCTTACTGATGGTGATCAGATACATAAGCAAACTAGCTTCTCCCAAGCGCTTCATGACGTTACACATAGTAATTCCATATATTACTAGCTGCACACGTTGCTTTTGTTTGTTTGGTCTAATATATTTAATTTAATATGACCTGCACATAACAAACATTAAACCATAAAATGGTTCTTTCACAAATACTCAATTGTTATCATCAAAACATAGAGATAATCCTGTAGAGACAAATCTTGCTCTTACAATCTCCCCTTTTTTGATGATGACAAAACCATGTATTTTGATAGAACATTTTATACAGGGTAATCACCAAGCATTAACCTATTCAGAGTTCTAAGCAACTGCTCCCCCTGAATGTGTTAATCTTAAAAACATTTTTATGCTTGTTCAGAGACATACTCTGATCCCAAGACTTACAAAAAATAAATTTGATAAAACACAATCAAATAGAATAGAATAGAAGGAATACTTCCCTGTGATATAAGAGATCATAAGTCTTCAGCATCTGGACTAGTTCAGCAGAACTTCCATCTTCAGATCTTTAGAACATGTTTTCTCTAACCATCATATCAGAGTCATATGACTTCAGAATATTTGTTTCTTCTTCAGATGAGAAACTCCCCCTGAGTTTCAGACTGGGTGAAGATCAAATATACTGCCTTGTGAACCTTCCTGGGAGAACTCCCCCTGGCTACAATAGATCAGATATTTGGATCTTCTGAGCTTTATACAGTCTTGATTCTTGCTTTCTCAGATTTGCTTTCATCTATGATTCTTGGTCTTATCAGAGCTCAATGCATTGATCAGATTCACTTCTTGATCTTCTAAAGCATAGTCTAATCCCAATTAGCAAGCTTCTGAATCTGATACCAATGTTGGTTCTAAGACAGATACCAATACATGATACTCATGATTCTGAGTCTGAATCCAAATCTTGCTCTATGAAGATTTCTGATTCTTATGCTCTGACTGTCATTTTCACAAACAATTTTCATCTTCTGAACATCATGATTCTAGATGACTTTAACTTTCAGATCTCTGAACAGTATTGGGTCCATCTGATTCTGAATCTATGTTCACGAAGTGTATAACTTCTATTATATGAACACCAGTTCATTTGAACTCAGATTTCTTTCATTTATCCTGTTTAGAATGCCTAGTGAACTTGTTCAGAGTTCCTTGGAAAACATCAAACAGATAATTAGTAATAAACGCAGTTTATATGTTTTTGCATTCTCTTTCCAGTTATAGAATATATCAAAGTTATATTCTATTTCTCAAAAACATTTTCCATTTCTCCCCAAGTTATATTCTATTCTTCCAGATAATATCAAAATCATCTTTCATTTCTCCCCCTTTTTGACATCATCAAAAAGTTTGAGTTTTTCATCAAAACAGATTTTTAAAAAAAATTTCTCTTTCTAAAGTCAGAAATTAAAAAGATAAGAGTTGAGAGATAGCACCTGAGAACTTAATCATCTTTCATTTCTCCCCTTGAGAACTTAATTCTTACAGGTTGATACCAATTAAAGTAGGTTGATATCTTTTCTCAGATTTCATCTTCTATATCTCCCCCTGTTTCTTTGAGAGTGACAATTCTTCAGAATTTGTAGAAGCATGCTCTGACGAGGATTGTTGACAGGTGTCTGTTCAGCAGAACTTTCTCTGACAACTTGTTGTACATCCTTCATAGCTTGTTGATCTCCTCTAAACTTACTAATGTCACGTTCTCAACGTACAAAAGTAGTTTCACAAGAAAATCCAACTACAACATTTTCCTTAGTCTTCTTAGCATCTTCAGCTTCTTGTACTAATCTGGAAGTTTCTTTTCTGGAATCTTCCTCTGCTAGATTTAGACAAGAAGGTTGAAAATTATTCTTCCTTTTTGCTTGATCTTGATACCAATAATTCTAGTCCTTAGAGAAACTTGAAATACGTCCAATTTCAGAGTCTAATTACTTCTGAAAAATATCTCAAGAAGTCTCAAGTTCCAGAGTTGAAGTACTTGTTCTGGCCTTTGCTTTGATTCTTGATTCTGCGCCCAGAACCTTCTGTATCTTCACTCAAACATCTTCTGAAGTTTTTCTCAGAGTTATCTGACACTTTGCTTCTGGTTGGATGTCAGAGACATGATACCAATTTAAGATGTAAGATACCAATTGAAGGTGTGAAATAATGAAATTATTTCAGCTCGTTTCTTCAACATCAAAACACTATACTACAGAAGTATCAATGTTTGATTTAACAAACCATCTTCTAATAGAATCTTTTATCCAGAGTTCCAGATAATCCAAATCTTCTGATAGTCTACGACTTCAGATTTGCTCAGATCTTTAGATATCATCTGATATCAATTGAAGGTGATGTGCCATATGATCCTTCAATCTTCTGTACATGAATGTCCTTCATTTGACACTTCATCCAGAGCATCTGATACTTCAATCAACATCTGATGTATTTTGCTTCTTTAAGGGATAGTGCTATCCAGAGGTACTTTTGCAACTAACTCTAACTTCAGTAACATCAGCATAACAGAAACCTACTAAAAATAGTTATCTGGTTTTCTGCAACACAGAGTCACGTTAGTAGTACCTTTCAGATACCTCAGAAATCTCTTAACAGCTGTTAAATGAGATTCTTTAGGATCTGATTGGAATCAAGTACATACACATATACCGAAAAGAATGTCAGGACTAGAAACAGTAAAATACAGAAGAGTACAACTCATACCTTTGTAGAGCTTCTGATCTACCATTTTACTAACCTCTTTCTTTCTCAGAGTGTACGTTAAAAACATGAGAGTCTTAGATGGCTACTCTCTAACAGATTATCCTTCTATCTGCTACATTCTTTATCTGATTCCTCCTTTGGTCTTCATCTTCTGATCATCCATCTTTGGATGCCGATGATCATGCTTCTTTATCTTCAAGATGACTTGTTTCCAGATGAAAGCTATATCTTCTTGCACCAAGAATTTATCCTTTGGACAGACGTGGTTGATCATCAAAAATTATCATCAAACCAAGATGAATTTCTTGAACTGATTTGAATGACAATCTTGTTCTTATCAATCAGTATCTGAAAGTGACTTCTTCTTCTAGAATTCTCGTACCAATAGAAGGAGTAGGATCTACTGCTAGATCACCTTAGGTTTCTCCACCTTTGGTTTCTGATTCCAAGCTTGTTATCAAAACTTGAATCTTAGCATCAAAGCTTCATTAGATAATACATGATACCAATTGAAGCTTTCAGAATAATATGCATCAAGAGAGATACGAATTGCATCTGGTACTGATCAATCATTCTGACTACAGTATTGAATACTTTCATCAAACATGATTACCAATATTTCCTTTCTGAATTAGCTTCAGAAACCTTCAAAGCTTCTGCTTAATCTTCTGAAGAGATTCTCTACATCAGACTTTCTAACCATAAGTATTTATGTTATGTTAGTAAGTTCTTCTGATCATCAACAGAAGGTTGGAGAAAAATAAGAGTCCGATACCAACTATGGAAATGATTCCTTGCATTAGATCTTCTGCTTCAGATCTATGCAGCTTAGCTCTAATAGCTATTTCAGCAAACAGTTCATCCAGAGATATGCTTCAGATCAAACCAGATCTTTATTCTTTAGGTATGCACTAGGCCAAAAACAATTGCTTTTAACCAACTGCTCAGAGTCTTCTGTAGAGTTGCTTTTCAACAACTTTCAGAAACTCATATAGTTTTGCTTCATCAGATTCTTCTGTAATTTTGCCTTTGTAGCTTTTCTTCTGAGTCTATACTGATACCAACTTAAGTGTCTTCAGTATCCTGCCTCAGTTGCTTTACTTCTGATGCTTTGAACTATCTTCTATAGCTTTGCTTCAGAGTCACCAACAATTGAAGGAGAGATGTCTTGATTGACAGAGCCTCTACAAAATCAGTGTTACAGAACCTTCTGTACAGCTACTGATCTGACTTCACTAGCCTTTTCTAGAATGCTAGTTTTAGCTACTGCCTGCATACACTCAGCAAACTCCTTTCCAAGTGAAGTATATGGTTCTAAATAGAAGTATCATCAATGTAAATAAATCTGACAGTTTTAAAATATCTTTCTTAATAGTCTTTAAGAAGAAGAGTAGTAACAACTTTACTTTTGACAAAATAATTTTCAAAAAGAAACCTGGGAAGTTGATAAACATATACTTCTTCTTCAATAAAACCATTTAAAAGTATTTTTAATATTCATCTGATTTATATTGATGTTATACTGATCAACGAACGAGATGAAAAGAATATGAATTCTAACCTTGTCACAAAAGCATATGTCTTCTGTATAGTCAAGAATTTCTTGCTGACAATCTTTGAGAAGAAAGAATCTTGTTCTTCTAGAATCATCCTTCTTTCCAATGAACGTCTCTTTTGGAAAAGAAGATTTGATTCTGGGGGGAAACTTCTCAGAGTAGATTCTTCAGAAGCAGCTAATTGAATAGCATCTGGAGTAGCTTCTGATTCTTCAGCTGGAACACATTCTGCTTCTGATTCTCCAACATCTTGTGTGACAAACCAGTAACAGCAACTAAAGTAGAATATTCTGAATAACTCTTCTTGAACAGATCTCAATTCCTTTGTTAGCATTCTGCAACATCTTCATCAACACAACAACATCCATTTGATTCTTGAGAGACATCCTCAGAGCACAGATAATCTGATCTTCATGTGTAGAGAGAATCTAGCTTCCATCAGGCTTCATCTTCTGAATTTTTCTGCTTGAAACAAATACAGATCCAATCTAAATACAGTTATCATCAAACTTAGATGCATCAAAAGACACAGTCTGACTGACAATTTTGCTCTTACAATGCTGAGCTAACATGTAAGGAGTTAATTATCAGAGTTGACATAACATCTGCTCTTGAAAAAGAATGTTTACTGACTTATTCAAATTGAATAACCCCAGAAACTTAAATCCTTTTTACATTTGACAGAATGACTACTGTCATTGTATCTTTCCTCATATCTTTATTTCTCAAAACATTCATTATGAATTTCTGAAAAATAATGTCTGATAGCATCTGACCAATTTCAGTTTGTTCAACATCTCGAGTTAATAGAACTTAATTGTCCATGCTACTTCTAATGAGATCTTCTGAATTCATCATATCATCATAATCCAGATGAGTTAGAAACACTGCCTTTCTAGAAACCTCTGCAGAATTCTTTGAAGCTCTTCAAGGAGAGAAACTTTCAAATGTTTTGGATCTGAAGAATCATTTCTTCCAGATTTGAATATTTTTCTAAACTTACCCTTTTCTGCAGACTTCATTCTGGCGTTCTGATGAATAGGATTCATTAGCCAACAATATATCTTTTCTTACTTAAGATAAATCCCAATGAGTTGTCATGAGAAAGTCAAGTGTGGACTAATCCGTTTCTTGAAAACATCTCATACTCACCAGAATTAATCTTTAGGGATCAAGAATTATTGCTTGCAGAAGATTTATCTTTGAGCAAATATGTTGTAAATCCAAACGTATTTTCAGATCAGCATTCAACAGATATATCTTCTTATCTGATGAATCTATCCTGTCAACTGATTCTTCATTCTTCTTTCAGAATCTTCTGGAGGAGATTTGCTGTTGAAGGCTTCAACACTTCAAATTTCAAACTTCATAGAATCAGTGACTTGCTAAAGGTAACTCAATAGATTACAATTTTAGTACTCATTATCCTCAAAAACTGATATGAGACTGAAATTGTAAGAACGGTGAAATATCCCCAAAAGTATTTCTTCACACAGCCTATGGATCTTTATCTGACACTGTTAGGTGTTTGATATCCATCAATAACAGAACCGGAGCTCTGATACCAATTGAAGGTGTGAAATAAACACAAGAAAGGGGGGATTGAATTGGGTTTATGCCTTCTTATAAACTTTTTTGATTTCTTGTCTTCTTCTTAACTTGATGCTTTTATGCGCTTATATTAAATATATTGCGGAAGCATAAATAACAAAGCATACTGAAAGTAAAGAACACAACATATATCCTGGTTCACTTGAGCAACTCTCAAGCTAATCCAGTCCACCCTTCCAAGGTGATTTTGCCTTAATCAAATAAGGACTTAATCCACTATAACCGAACTGATTACAGATGCACAAGCTAACTGCAAGTGACTAACAACTTGACAATGACACGTTCAGGGATCCCTAAGGATATAACGTTCATTGACACCTTAATAGAATCCGATCACTAAAGATCTCCTATTAGGATTTCCACAAATGACTACTGTCACTTGTCATCTCAAGTATACTGATCTTAACAAGATCACTTGAGGAACCACTTAATTCTAAAAAGAATTTGTGTTGCCGGAGATTACATAAGTGCTTTTCAAATAAGCAGATTACTCCTAATTAAGTTCCTAGCAAGTATTGAGCAACAACTCCTTGCTTTCTAATATAGAAACTAATCTAATAATAAATCTCTAAGAGATTATTGAGTACAGTTTCCATATTGCTTAAAAGCTTTTCTGTGTGTGAGCACTAAGGCTTCTTTTCATTTTAAGCTTTTCTTCTTTCTTTCTTTTCTACACTTCATGCTTACAAGCATGCTAACATTTGAATGATTCAAATGTTATTCATTTATAGTACAGCTAATAGAGCCGTTGAGAGGATAAGGATGTTCATTCAAACTCCAACGGTCATATCTCAACGGATAGATAAGCACGTGTTGGATGACATCACTTTCTTGTCCTTTTCTTGCAACGGTAATATTCCATTTAACAGCTTGGAAAAATTTGCTTCTGGCTTGGTTCTTCTAATGTGTTACAGATGAGTAGTTCAGAAACTACTTTGGTATAGATAGCATAGTAAACATCAGATTCTGACTTCAGCACTTTGTTCATCAGAGTTGATAGCAACAACTCATCTGATTGAACACGTCTTGTCTGGTGAAGCTTCATAATCTTTCTTCTTCAGAG
This sequence comes from Lathyrus sativus, assembly GCA_963859935.3. NCBI lineage: Eukaryota > Viridiplantae > Streptophyta > Magnoliopsida > Fabales > Fabaceae > Lathyrus > Lathyrus sativus. The sequence continues at coordinate 117,995,157 of OZ012738.1, read as the reverse complement.
TCTGGTCTTCAGAGTCTTTTGCACTTGGTCTTCAGAGCCTTCAGCCTTCAGAACTTCAAGTCATCAGAGTCTTCAGCACAAACTTCTTCAGATGATTATATCTTCAGAGTCTTTGACCTTCAGAACATGTCTTCAGAGTCTTCAGAGTCTTGACCTTCAGAACATGTCTTCAGAGTCTTCAGAGTTTTGTCCTTCAGAACATGTCTTCAGAGTCTTGACGCACTTGGTCTTCAGAGCCTTCAGCCTTCAGAACTTCAAGTCATCAGATTCTTCAGCACTTCAGTTCTTTAGAGGGCTCACTCTTCAAAGACGCTCGTTAGCTTCCAGATCAGATGCACAACTCAGATCAGAATCCACAGATACATTGCAACTGCAATATCCAGCATCCTTGATTCTTTACTGAACATGATCAGATGCAGAAACAAACTTGCTTCTTTACTGAGCTTTATTTGCTTTTAGATCAGATGCACTTCTTCAGATCATAAACCACAGGAGCATTGCAACTGCAATATACAACATCCTTGGTTCCTTACTGATGGTGATCAGATACATAAGCAAACTAGCTTCTCCCAAGCGCTTCATGACGTTACACATAGTAATTCCATATATTACTAGCTGCACACGTTGCTTTTGTTTGTTTGGTCTAATATATTTAATTTAATATGACCTGCACATAACAAACATTAAACCATAAAATGGTTCTTTCACAAATACTCAATTGTTATCATCAAAACATAGAGATAATCCTGTAGAGACAAATCTTGCTCTTACAATCCTTACATGGATTATTTATTAACTATTCTGAAAATTTTCTATTCACACACTACAATTTCAAAACAATTCAAAAGTGAGCTTAAGTACCTAAGAGCCCATGGATAACCATGGATGAAAAGGATGCTAATACCTTCCCTTTTCATAACCTACCCCCCGGACCCAAAATATTCTCTAAGGTCTTTCCTGTTCTTTTATAACCTTTCCTTATGGATAAAATAAAAGTCGGTGGCGACTCTTGCTATCCGCAACATTGTTTAAAGTCAGTTCACCGGGTTACAGAACTGGCGACTCTGCTGGGGATCTATTTAAGAGGGGTACCCTTAGGAATTAAGATCACTTTAAATTGTTTGCCTTGTTTGCTTTATTATTATATTGTTGGGATGCTCTTATGTGTGAAAGGTCCTAACCCGGATCTAGTGTACCTTAAGTAAATGGCAATAGACCAAGGAAACTGTACGACGTATATCGATACGGTTGATCTGGTGGCCATAGTTAGTGCGACTTCTTGGTTGGTGCTTATATTCCTTAAGTCAAGTTGAGGATAATATTGAGGCTGCCATATGTTGTCAATGCACTAACTGACTTTTAGAACCCTAGTTAACTCATCTTGGCCTTTAGAAAGTAGTGAGGTAACCGGCTTTGGTGCAGACTGAAGTTGGTTGACACTCGATACTACGCTCATTGAGATCTTAAACTTGGAGGGTTTTGGTTGGCAAGTAAGTTGCCTTCTGAACAACCACCCTTGTGAAGGATCAATGATATTGAGATCCCTTAGAACCTGGTTACTTTTGTAGGACAGGATGAACCATCTAACTTCAGGGGAGGGTACTTGCCTTTGAACCTCATGCAAGCCTTTAAACCTAGGGCTATGGTGTGACTTGTTTGTGTGTGCCACATGTTTGTGATTGAGCATGACATCATGACATCATCATGCATCATAAGCATATCATTTTCCCTAACCATTTCAAGGACCAAAGGATTTATCTTTGTTCTTTGTTGCAGGTCATGGCTTCTGCTCGTAGAAACACCATCAGGATCAACTTTGTAGGGATACCTGCTAAGCTCAAGGAGTTGGTTTCCCTAGTGCCTGATCATTCCCAGTTCAACAAGAGACATGGTCACTTATTGGATCTAGTTACTTCAGGGTTCAGTGAAGACATGATGAGTGTGCTGTTTCAGTTCTTTGACCCTAAGCACCATTGCTTTACATTTCCTGATTATCAGCTGGTTCCAACCATGGAGGAGTTCTCCAAGCTTCTGGGTATACCTGTTCTTGATCAGAAGCCATTCACAGGCTTAGAGAAGGAGCTTAAACCAGAAGTTATTGCTGCAGCTCTACATCTGAAGAAGTCTGACATTGTTCTAGAGACGAGAAGTGGAGTTAAAGGTATTCTTGCCAAGGTATTAGTGGATAAAGCTCAAATGTTCTTGAAGGCTATGAGCTACGATGCTTTTGAGGAGATCTTAGCCTTATTGATTTATGGCTTAGTGTTGTTCCCCAATCCGGATCAGTTCATAGACGTTCATGCCATCAACATATTCCTGAGTCACAATCCAGTGCCTACCTTACTTGGAGACATCCTACATTCTCTTCACACCCGTACTACAAGGGCAAGAGGAACTTTGATGTGCTGCATACCTTTACTTTCTAGGTGGTTTATTTCTCACCTTCCTCGCTCAGTAATGAAGAATGAGCAAGGTTTCAGGTGGTCCAAGAGGATCATGTCACTTTCTCACTCAGACATCCATTGGTGCTCCAGATCTATGGAGAATGTCACCATCATTGACCGTTGTGGGGAGTTTCCTAATGTGCCACTTCTAGGCATAAGAGGAGGCATCACCTATAACCCATCTCTAGCTTTACGACAGTTTGGTTACGCCCGGAGCGATGGTCCACATGACATGTTGATTCAGGGCATTGTGTTTGACTACGACAACGATCTTCAGGGTTACCGCCAGAGATTCATACGAGCTTGGGGAAAGGTAAACAGGATTGACAGCAAGACACTGGAGCCTAAGTACACCATTCCTATGGAGGCTTATCTCAGATGGGTACGATTTCGTGCTCAGACACTCATGATGCCATATCCTGCCATCCTACCAGTTACCATGGAACCTGTTGCTGAAGGAGACACAGCTTATACCATCCTTCACCCAGACATGCCTACTGATATGGAAGACTTGCAGAGATCATGGATCCAACTGAAAGAGCAAAGGGATACTTTCGAGGCTCATTACAAAGCAAGCCAAGCAAGGATCCTAGAGCTAACAAAGCTACTTCATGAGGAACGAAACCTCAACTCATACCTCAACACCAAGAGGAAACGTCCATGGGAGACTTAAAACCCCATCTTTTGTACTTATTTCGTTTTCATTTTTTGTAAGCCTAAAAGGCAAAACAAGTTATTACTAATAAAAAGTTACTTTCTTGTTTGTTTAAGCAAATTTAAATCCTGCGGTCCTTGAAAACATTGCATATGCATTCCCATATCATTGCATCACAGGTTTATAATTGTGCACAGGTTTCTCATCTTCTCGCTGTTTATTTCAGCAATGGCTCTTGAACAATCAGTTAAGGATCTCCAGGCACAGAATGCACAGTTCCAAGAGCTGATCCTGAACCTATCCAAGGGGCAGGATGAATTGAAGGCACTGCTGGCCAAGAAGACTAAGAAGGCTAGAAGGTCTGCTGGGTTGCTCAACATGGGAAGAAGGTTCAAAGGTCCTGTCAAGACCAAGGAACATGTTGAAGACTATGAATCTGAAGAATCTGAGCAGGAGAGAGGCAGTCTCCACAACACTATGGGGGACTCTGATTCTGAGGCTAACTACTACCATGAGCCTAACGAAGACAAATTCAAGATGCTGGTGGATAGAATGGATGCTATGGAATTACAGAAATCATCTGGGCTGGATTTTGAGGATTTGAGCTTGATATCTGGGGTGGTCATACCCATTGGGTTCAAAGTTCCTACATTTGTTGTCTATGATGGGGTCTCTTGTCCCAAATTGCATCTGAGGTCTTATGTCAGAAGAATGCAACCCCACACTGCTGATAAAAAGTTGTGGATCCATTTCTTTCAAGAGAGTTTATCTGGAGCTCAGCTAGAGTGGTATTATCAGTTGGAGAGTGTCAACATCAGAGATTGGAATGACCTTGCTGAAGCTTTCTACAAGCAGTATCAATACAATGCTGACTTAGCCCCCACTCGCATGCAGCTTCAAAGCATGTCTATGGGTGCCAAAGAAAGCTTTAAGGAGTATGCTCAGAAGTGGAGAGACTTAGCTGGAAGAATTCAACCCCCTTTGACTGATAGGGAGTTGGTTGATATGTTCATGTGTACGCTGAATGGTCCGTTTTACAGTCATCTCATTGGAAGCTCATCATCTGGCTTCACTGAGTTGATCATGACAGGAGAGCGAGTAGAGAATGGTATCAAGAGTGGTAAGATCCAAGTGGGTACTTCTTCATCAGCTGCTGCAAAGAAGCCTCCCACTGGGAAGAAAGAATCTAATGCTGTGTATGGTCAGCCTGATCGTAACAGAAGGCATCAGTCTGTTAGTGCAGTTCATATTTCAAATCCAACTCCTGCAACAACAGAGCAGCCTCAAGGCAACCAACAGAGGGCTAGAAGACAGTTCACGAAGATCAACATGTCAATGGCTCAGGCATTGCAACACTTGTTGAAGGCTGAACTTATTACCCTGAGGGAGGCTCCTCAGAATCCCAATGTTACCTCTCCCAAGTACAATCCCAATGCACGATGTGCATATCATTCAAACTGTCCAGGACATGATACTAATAACTGCTGGGTCTTGAAGAACAAAATTCAGGATATGATTGATGCTGGAAAAATTGAGTTTGATCCACCAGGTACTCCAAATGTGATTACAGCTCCAATGCCAAATCACGAGAAGACTGTCAACGCCATTGATGAAGATATTGATGAAGATCTGCATGTCTATTCAGTTATGGAGTTGAGCACACCATTGTCTGTTATCAAAAAGAGGTTAGTACAAGCTGGGATCTTTCCAGGTTGTCATGAAGATTGTCTATATTGTACCTATAAGCCGGATAGTTGCTTCATTTTGAGAGATGGGATTCAACGTCTCATGGATAAATATACTATAGTGTTTGAAAGAAGACCAGCATCTGTAGAAAGTATGGTGGATCATCTGACTCAGGGTAAGAAGATTGAAGAGGTTGACATGGTTGACAAAGTACCACTAAGAATCACTTCAAAGGGTCCCATTAAAATCACTCATCAGGGCCCAATCAAGATTATTGCTGAAGGTCCTGTGAAAGTTGTTGCTGAAGCCAGAGTAGCTCCTCTGATCATTACCACTCCTGGTCCTATTCCTTATACATCTGACAAAGCTGTGCCTTGGCACTATGGGTCTGATGTTTACATCCATGGTGTCAAGCAGGAGCCTTTACCTGATATGCCTGTTGACATTGATAATATTGCTGGATCTAGCAAGATCACTCGTAGTGGAAGAGTCTTCTCTCCTCCAGTTGCTTCTAAGAGTGCAGTTACTCCTGCTGTTACTTCCACCACTGATGCTCGGGGCAAGGGTCCTGTTATTGAGCCTGTATCTACTGATGTGCCAACTGCTGATGACCTCTCTAAGCAGATGGAAGAAGTATTGAAAATCATTCGCAAGAGTGATTATGATATTGTTGATCAGCTGGGGCATACTCCCTCAAAGATTTCTATGCTCTCCCTGTTATTATGTTTTGAGGCTCATGCCAAGTCATTGATCAAGTTTCTAAAGATGGCTCATGTACCCAGTGCAATTTCTGTGGACCAGTTTGAGAATTGTGTTGCTCACCTGACCTATGACAACGGGTTAGGATTTTCTGATGCTGACTTGACCCCTGCCAAGAGGGATCATAATAGGGCCTTGCATATTTCAATTGAATGCAGGGGCACTACCCTGTCTCATGTGCTGATAGACAATGGTTCCTCTCTGAATGTGTTGCCTAAGGAAGTCCTGAACAAGTTGAGTCCTGAAGATACGGTATTGAAGCCCAGTAATATTGTGGTAAAGGCTTTTGATGGTTCTAGAAGAGTAGTGCATGGGGAAATTGATCTTCCAATCAAGGTTGGCTCTCAGGTGTTCACTGCTACATTCTATGTGATGGATATTCGTCCTTCGTACTCATGTCTGCTTGGTCGTCCCTGGATCCATGGGGCAGGTGCTGTGACCTCCACATTACATCAAAAGTTGAGATATCCGGTGAATGGAAAAGTTGTTACTGTCTTTGGAGAGGAAGAATACGTTGTCAGCCATGTAAACACTTTCAAGTATCTGGAAGTAGAAGGTGAATACATTGAAACTCCATGTCAGTCATTTGAAGTGGTTCCCTGGGCTGTTAAGGATTGTGTGACTCCTCCTGCTGTGAAGAAGGTTCCTGTGGTCATCAGAAACCCTCCAACAATGGCAATGGCCTCCCTCAATGATGCAAAAGCTGTGGTGGAAGAAGGTGGTTGTACTATTTGGGGTCAGCTTCCTGATATTCCATACAAGTCTGACAAGTTTGGTTTGGGTTTCACTGCAGAGTCCCAGAAGGCTGTCCGTCGTGCCCATGCTGTTCGTATCACCAATCAAGGGGTTATCAATGCTGTGGGAGATCAAGATGAAGACTACAACTTGGAGGCATGGATTTTTCCTACTGTGGGTGCTGGACTCAATAATTGGACAGCTGAAGATGTTATCCCTATCTCCTTTAGTCAGGAGTAAATACTATTACTGTGTTATGTTTTTAAATTTATAATTTCTGGAACAATTAAAACTTTCAAGCCATGTGCCTTACCCGGGGCACAATGGTGTGCTTGTTACGGGTTGTCATTGCATTTGCATACTTCATTCAATAAAATCAGTGGACGTTTCGTCTTCGTAAATATTGTGTTCCTTGTCTTTCTTTCTCTTTTATTTTTGCTTTATCAGCTATGTGTTCTTACACACACCCACGTCACTAAAATACAGATCCTCATCCACTCTGGATCCAGTTGATAACAGTTCTACTATTGCCAATTACAATTTCGAGAATCCGATCTATCAAACTGAAGACGGAAACGAGGACGATTGTGAAATACCTGTAGAGCTTGCTAGGTTGTTACAACAAAAAGTGAAAGCTATACGAGAGATGCCAGCTCCCCGTACTGAGAAGGAGGTTAGAGGTTTCTTGGGACGATTGAACTACATTGCAAGATTTATTTCCCAATTAACTACCATCTGTGAGCCAATCTTCAAGTTGTTGAGGAAAGATCAGGTGATGGAATGGAATGATGAGTGCCAGACTGCCTTTGATGAAATCAAGAGATATTTGCTAGAACCTCCAATTTTAATGCCACCAGTTGATGGAAGACCCTTGATTATGTATTTAACAGTATTAGACAACTCAATGGGGTGTGTATTGGGGCAACATGACGAGTCTGGTCGAAAAGAGCAGGCAATATACTACCTTAGCAAAAAGTTTACCGACTGTGAAACAAGATACTCACTGCTCGAGAAAACTTGCTGCGCTTTGGCATGGGCTGCTCGCCGACTAAGACAGTATATGTTGACCCATACTACCTTGTTGATTTCGAAGATGGATCCAATCAAGTACATATTTGAGAAACCTGCTCTCTCCGGAAGAATTGCAAGATGGCAAATGATCTTGACGGAATATGATATACAGTATACCACTCAGAAGGCCATTAAGGGGAGTGTTGTTGCTGATCATTTGGCTCATCAAGCAGTAGATGATTACCAGTCAATGAATTTTGAGTTCCCTGATGAAGACATTATGTCTGTTACCAAAGAACCTGGACAATATGACGGACCTGAACAAGGATCCCGATGGACTATGGTTTTTGATGGTGCCTCCAATGCACATGGTAATGGTGTTGGTGTTGTGATTAGTTCCCCTGAAAGTTGTCATACCCCGATTACTGCCAGACTTTGTTTCTATTGTACCAATAACATGGCTGAGTATGAGGCATGTATCATGGGTATGCAAGTTGCTATTGATATGAAGATTCAGTTCCTTGAGAATTATGAAGGATGCAGGCTTGGATGAAGATGAGTGGATTCAGACTCGACTTGACCAGATAAATTTGATTGATGAGAAAAGGTTAGCAGCAGTTTGTCATGGCCAGATGTACCAGAAACGGATGATCAAAGCTTTTAACAAGAAGGTTAAGCCAAAGGTATATCAGGCTGGTGACTTGGTAATCAAGCGTATCATATTACCACAGGGTGATCCTAGGGGCAAGTGGACTCCAACATATGAGGGACCATTTGTAGTCAAGACAGTGTTCTCAGGAGGTGCCATGATACTGACTACAATGGATGGTGAAGACTTCCCACAACCTGTAAACGCAGACATAGTTAAAAAATACTACCCATAAAAAGAGACCCGCTAGGTTGACAGGCCTAGGCAAAAATAAGGGCATCCCGGCAAACCAAAAGGGTTTGGGCAAAAATTAGGGATATATATATAAAAAGATGTACACCCGGCAAGTCGAAAACCTGAAAAGGCGGCTTGGGCAAAAAAGGGTATCCCGGTGGATTGAAAACCTGAAAGGGCAATCCAGGCAAAAGTTAGGGATTAAAGCGTATGACTATGTCTCGTTTGGATCACTCATGAAACTGCAACCAGTTGTATTACTTACTCAAGCTCAAACAGATAAAGCTCAATCCAATCGTTTCCGTCTCAACAGCAAGAAAATGAGATACTTGAGTGGCAATAGTAGAATTGAAACTCAATAGGATTATTTCCCACATAGCTGATTCTTTTTGTAAAACTTCATGACAAAATTCTCTTACTAGGGTTTATGTCTCCTTGTACAAACTTACCCGTGTATGGGTCACTTTTGATATAAATAAATTCCATTTTTTGAATCCAGATTCACTTTTACCCTATTTACATAAGCGAAACGTCCATTGGTTGTGTTTGAATGTATGTATGCCTTTGAATATGATTGATGTTTACCAGAAACGCATGTATGCTTTTAATATGATTGATGTTTACCAGAAATGCATGAAAATGCAGTAATAGTATTTACTAAGGACGAACGAGGGAAGGATTTCAACGAAGCTTCGCCGGTTCATCTTTACAAGACAGTTACAAACCATCAGTAGGACTAATCCATTTTCACAAAGTCTAATCTCCCCTGGAATTTATATCCATCTCTTTTATCCTCATACGGATATACGGGAAATTACTTTCCAATAAGGGCACGATGAAAGAAGACGGGATGTTATACTTATCCTACTATCAAACGAAAACGAAGGTTATCTATACCCTACTATCCCCAACAACGGGAGGTTATCTATACCTTGTTATCCCCAACAACGGGAGGTTATCTATACCTTGTTATCCCCAGCAGACGGAGGGTTATATATTCTTCAACAACGAATCGGGATTTATTTTCCTTGGCCAGCAGTTGTTATACAAGGATATCCAGACACTTCCAGCAGTGTCATAGCATACATACATCATACCATAACATATATGTCTATAGTACATTACCTAAGTGCATCATGTCATACATGCATACATAAAGCATAAACTAATGTTGTTATACAGAATGCTACCTTGTTTTCAGGTTAATTATCCAACAAACAATCTTATGATCTTTGGGACTGCTTTATTGTAACCTCAGGGTTACTTTATCCTCCTGATGAGCTTCTTATTACTTTGGGACTGCTTTATTGTAACCTCAGGGTTATTTTATCCTCCTGATAGCCTCTCATGACTTCAAGACTGCTTTAGAGCTACTGATTGCTCTATCCTCCTGAAATCATCCTATTACTTCAAGACTGCTTTAGAGCTATTCATTGCTCTATCCTCATGAGGTCATATTACTACTTCAAGACTGCTTTAGAGCTATTCATTGCTCTATCCTCCTGAAGCCATCTAATTATTTCAAGACTGCTTTAGAGTTATCCATTGCTCTATCCTCCTGAAATTACATTATTATTTCAAGACTGCTTTAGAGCTATCCATTGCTCTATCCTCCTGAAATCATTACTTCAAGACTGCTTTAGAGCTATTGATTGCTCTATCCTCCTGAAGACATATCACAAGACTGCTTTAGAGCTGTTGATTGCTCTATCCTACTGAAGCCATTCTATTACTTCAAGACTGCTTTAGAGCTATTGATTGCTCTATCCTCCTGAAGCCATTATTACTTCAAGACTGCTTTAGAGCTATTGATTGCTCTATCCTCCTGAGGTCAGATTTATCACTTCAAGACTGCTTTAGGGTTATCATTATTGATTGCTCTATCCTCATGAAGACATGCTGTTACATCAGTATTACTCCAGACTCCTGACAGTTCTCATTATACTATTGAAGAAATTTCCCCTAGTGGCATCTTTAAGCCCACTCAATCATGTTCAACCAACCATCAATATCACTCCATGCACTGGTGAGTGCAAATTTTTGGGCTTTTGTGTTCAATCCCGTTCAACCTTCCAGGTTACGACTGGAAAATATACCAATCTAACCCCTCAGGTTTCAGAAAATTGAACAGGGGCAGCTGTTGCACCCCAAAATTTGCCCTCACAATACAAGACTTTGTGTTCCAAGAAGGTTCACAAGGTTCACAAAGTTCATAATTGGTCAGAAGAGTTGACAATTCCCTCAGACAATGCACCTCCTAAGCAGTGCATCCAAAACTAGGGTTTTGACTTTAATCAGGCTAAATGGACTTCCAAGACTTCAAGTGAGCTTCATAACATCTTATATGTGTATAAGAACCCCCATGTCAAGTTTCAAGACTTTTCTCAAAAGTTTGCTCAGTCAGATGATCAGATAAGTCAAAAGCAGTCAATGCAGTTAAAAGGTCAAACTGAGGTCAACTGTGGTCAAACCAAAGTCAAACTTCATGATTTTTTGCCAACATCAAAGAGAGGTTGGATTTGGTTCCAGGGGTATTTTGGTCATTTTACGCAAATTCAGCTAATTCCTTGAAGACGGGTTGTTATTAAGTTCTGAGGCGTTCATTTACGTGGGTTTGATATCAATTTGGTTTGGAAAGTCTGATCTGTGGAACAGGGTTTAACAAGAGATCACTCTTCTATCTTCCAGTTCATCTTTAGAAGGACAACAGTGAAAACTTCTACTGATTATTGGAGCTTATTCATGTCAAAAGTATTAAGATTGGATCGGATTAATTCAAGGAATATTCGACTGATGAATCGTATGTTGAGATGTTTGTGAATTAAATCATGGAGAAGAAATGGAAGATGATTTTAATAAATATGTGAAGTTCATTCATAATATTTTATTATTATTACAATTTGTAAAGAGAATTTGGATAGAAAGTTGAATTTTATTCATAATATTTCATCACGATTTACAAAAGGGAAATAATTTGGATAAAAAATGTATTATTGAATTATTTCATAATGCTTTTTTTTATTACAAGTTTCAAAAGAGGTGTATATCCTAAAAAGTCCTAAGCCCTAAAATTTCTAAGTATCCCTCTTGATGTCCTTTGAGCTTCTCCGCAAAGTCTCCGATTCACCTGATCCGCAAATGCTTGTTGACGTTTTTGTGAATTATAACTGCGATCTTGAGACGCCCAAACTTGTTGGAATGAATGGTTAAAACTCTGTCCAAAATAGCTCCAGGGACTTAAAATACCAATCCAAGTTCGCTTGCCGCTTCTCAAACACCTTCAGTTAAAGGTTCATCACTTCAAGACCTGATTCTGCATTTGTGATAGCTTGCGTCTATGATAAGCTCTCTCTCTATTTATACTTTGCGCCGGCAATGCTCCGAGCAGTCTTACAAGTTGTTACCTACATAACGAGAAGAAAGCGTGAAGTTAACGACCATATTTGATTCAAGACAGAGACAAACAACAAACAACACACAGAAGAAAGTTACAAAGTCATACCTTCATGCCGATGATTCGCCACCAATTCCGCATGGTTCTTGAGTCAAGATCCACATGGACACTCCCTCTGGAATCAAGGACTCGATTCCTGCTCGGATCAAAGTCTCTGTATGGGCTCCTGGTGAAATTCCATACAACGGTCCTCCGGAGGAGGAAACGTATGTCTTCAAACATCCACAGCCAAAACAGACCCCTGCCGACTACATAAGCCATAACTTCAGTCTAAAATCTACATCAAGCATAAACCACAAAGCCAATGTCAGTTACAACAGAGATACAACGATATCGGCTGCAAAAAACAGAGCAGCAGAGATTCACAAATGCAGTAGCAACATACTTACTCGAGAGAGAGAAGAAGAAGATCAGTTCTTGGATGAGAGCACTGCACAGTCTTTTCTGAGGAACAACCAAGAGTATGCCCAATTCATGGTCAGAAAGTAAGCTGAGGTTATGAAGATCGTCGTACCGTTGCTCTCATAGCTTCAGCCAACCTTGCAGCCCTTTTCCACACTAAATAAGTAGCAAATCTTCATCTTTACCCATTCTATTACCTTCCTCAACTTCCAAACCCCAAACATTCTTCTTCACAAACATCCTTTTGTTAACCTTGTGCATAATACACTTTCAAAATACATAGCATTTTTTGGATTACTATAATGTTACTCCCTCCTTTTTACAAACCCGCAAATCTAAGAAGAAGACAATTAGAGGTAGTTCCATTCAGAGCTTAAAAATTCGAGTGATGTTGAAGGCTTACCACCTCAATCTGAGAAGCCAATTAGCAGCAGGCCTTGCAGTTGCTTCACAATGCTTGTGTAAACCGCAGCTGTCGTAAACTTCATCATGACGGGCCTACGGTGTTACCGGCATCGCAAACCTGTCAACAAAAGAGAAAGCAATCTCCAAAGTTGTTGGTATTCGAGAAGTTTCCGTCAACTAAGGACTACCGCCACCTGTATAATGTTGAGTGAAGAATGAGACTAAATTCGTGATGACTACTTTCAAGATGTCAATAAAAAGCTGAATGGACATTACTAACCAAGTTTCAGAGCAAGACAAGAGTTAAACATCCAACATCCATGGCAACATCATTCAGAAGAGGAATTGCCTAAACCGCTATCATATAGATGAAGCTCTGCAAGTACGACTTTATTGGGACCATTACATTACCGTCGAGGCCATCCGCTACCTGGTTATTCAAAACAAGATTCAACATCTCTAAAAGAGAACAAACAAGAAAACTCAAAATGCAGAGAATGAGAATGGAGAATTACCGAGTATCCCCCCAACATCATCATTAGCACATGAAAAATAAAGGTGTTCAGATACGTTTCAGTTTGGAGAAAAAACCAAAGGAATAGAGATGGATTTGGAAAAGAATATACCATGTGTTCAGCCTGTTCGCAGAGGGCAATTGCAGTTGTTACTCTTCATCTCCAACTTTGCTTCCATGGAAGCTCCTAATCACAAAACATGGAATTTTCCATCTGGGCCTCTAATTCTTCCCTGGCCCAAACCCGTTTGCTTTCCACACCTACAAACACACGATCCAAAATCAGTAAATCAATGAAGAATATTCTTTGAAGAATTAGAAGATTCGATCCAAAATTAAATCAAAACCAATCTCAAATCAATTACAATATCAGAATTTGTGATCCCATCAGCAAGCATTAAACAAATTCGGAACAGAAGAGGAATGTTTTTCAAATCAGATTATAACCAAAATGGAAGGTCTAAATCCACAATCAATCTCAAATCAAAGCATTAAGTTCTCAAAAGCCTATAAGAAGGAGAAGAAGTCACAACCACAAGAACGGACAGAAAAACCCTAACACACGGATAGCTACCAAAAAAACCCAAACTCGTAAGAAAACTTATCTGTTCAAATCCTTCCTCAGCCGCTGCGATAACCTTCGAACTGCCACAAAACCTTCGCACGGTCCGTGAGCCGTCGGAACCCTCCTCGTTCGACGTCGCCATCACCGGAACCACTACGAACACACCAAGCCGCCACCGATCCTCATTGGGTAAAAAATCTTGTGTGAATCCGATTAGTATCATTGTCTTTTTGTTTTGCAGGTTTCGATGTAGCCTCAAAAAGAAAGAGGAGATGGTCGAAGAGATTGCGATCGGAGAGGGAAAGGAGAATCGAGATCGTGATTTGGAGGGGGGAAAAGGGATTTTAGGGTTCCGCCGGTTCTTTTCTTTTCTTATTTTTTGTTTTGTTTTATTATTATTATTGTAATATAATCACACATGATACACCGCACACACTCACCTAATCAAGACCCAATTATCCCACTTAATCTCCCCTTTATCTAATTGATAAACCTAAATAACCTAAAATTAATCCTGTTTAACTAATAACCATTTCAAAATAACAGTCTTTTTAATCAATTAATCAACCTGTTAATTTAATTAACTTTTTCTCTTTATTTCAATTTCAGCTTTATTTTATTAATTACCCCATCAATTTAATCCCCCACCTTTTATAATAACTTAAATAGAAACGTTTTTTTAATTTAAATTAACTTTTTAATAATAACCATAAATTTCTTTCCATATAAAAATAAATCACTTCACATTTAAGTTACTTTTTTTTTAAGATAGATAATACGATTAAAATTATTTAGTGTATTAGGATATTTTATTTAAAACCTTAGAAATCTAATTTAATTAACATTTTCTTAAAATCAATCTCACAAACCCTAATTTTCACAAATGCCTCGCCGCAGGCTAAATTACAATTTTACCTCTAGCATTAGGTCAAAGAGCCGCCACACTCATTTTAGGGTTTCCCGCCGTGAAATCCCTAACCTAACCCTAATTCACTTAACATTTCAACGTAGAAATTTGGAGTTCCTACACTCCGCGTAAGCGTGTCCTTAAGGCGCGTTTATTCCCCTTGAGACCTTGACCACTGTCAAGAGATCTCTAGCCTCCCTTTTGAGGGGAACTACGATTACTCTGATTCCACTCCCGTAAGGATACGTAGGCATAAGATGCGATGTCTTGCCGAGTAAACTTAGAATTAACCCCCTTTATTATTTATTATTGCTTATTTATATTTTATTTATCTTTGCTATTTAATTATTTTGCTTATTATTTTGTAATTGTTTCTTGGATGTAAAGTTGTTTAATTATTTAATTATTATTATGGTTAGTAATTAGGGAGTGTAACAACATGTATGTAATATTAAAATAAATTTAGATCACTTTTAAATAAAGATAATTAAAATAAACACGTCACACACGTAAGTCGATTTTAATCGCCGTCTCACTTCCTAAGGATATCCCTCAAGTTGCCTACGAATAATGGTTAAGTGGGGTGTATAAAGCAAGTCCCTCAAATAGAAAAATCATCAAAGTCCCTTATGGTTGCCTTTACGAATCGAGTCCCTTTCGAAAAATGATGATGGTCCCTTATATGTGCTTATTACATCCCACAATGGCCTTTCAAAGTCAAATTGTCCCTCACATATCCCTTAACATCCAAAGTAAGGACTACCTACTCCATTTTAGTAGGGATAGTCTTACTAAAGGAAAGAATGAAGAATAAGAAAGACCTTTAAACATTAGGGTAGGTTACTCCTAGGTGCTTGCTCACTTCAAAACTGTTTCGCACTTAAACAAATTTTCAACAAGTTTTCAAACAAGTTCTTAACACATCCTTACATGGATTATTTATTAACTATTCTGAAAATTTTCTATTCACACACTACAATTTCAAAACAATTCAAAAGTGAGCTTAAGTACCTAAGAGCCCATGGATAACCATGGATGAAAAGGATGCTAATACCTTCCCTTTTCATAACCTACCCCCCGGACCCAAAATATTCTCTAAGGTCTTTCCTGTTCTTTTATAACCTTTCCTTATGGATAAAATAAAAGTCGGTGGCGACTCTTGCTATCCGCAACATTGTTTAAAGTCAGTTCACCGGGTTACAGAGGGCAAATGAAGAACTGGAGAAAGAATTGGCGCAGCTCTGAAGCGAGAGAAATGAAGTCGTTCATTCCTTCAAGAGGCAAACCGAGCTGGTGAACCAGCTGGGGACAGACTTGACTAAGCAGATAGCTGAGCGTGAACGCATGGGTCGAGACTTCAAAGCTGTCAACGATGTACTGGTCACGAAGAAGCAGCACTTGGACGAAGCGTATCGGAGGATATCCAAGTTTAACCCGCACTGGAAGGCCTCCCTAGCCAACAGGAAAGAGCGGGAGGACAAGCTGATGCAACAGATCTCCAAGCTGAAAGCCCAGGTGAGGGCTAGTGAGAAGAGGTTTGATGAAGAAACCGCTTGCAGATACGCCGTCGAAGGCCAGCTCAACAGAGCTCTCTCTAACCTGAAGGAGCGCAAACTGACGTTTGAGTCCAAGAAACGGAAGTTAGAAGATTGTTTCGGCGCAGGAGCATGGTGTCGCTACTGCGAAAATCGGCGCCGGCTTGACAGGAGAGTCGCCACCTTGCGTTATTTATCCCTCAGAGCGGGAAAGGAAACGCTCGAAGTAAACCTCGCAAAGACGGGAAAAGGTATGGTCATCGCAACCAAAACCTGGATTCGGGAGTCGGTTACGCAAGGGGAAGGTATTAGCACCCCTCACGTCCATCGTACTCGATGGGATCCACGCTTGGTGTTTATAAGGAAAAGGGTGTGTTATCTATCTACGCTAACGGCTAGTCTGAAAAGAAAATAAAAGGACAGGACTCGACAGAACATACGGTGTTCTGGGCCAACGTATTCCCTCGTGCAATGGGAAAGTCAGAGTCAACGTAGTTCGACTACCTACGACTAAACGGGGAAAGGTTGCTCGCCAAGACATCGCGTCCTGTGCCTACGTACTTCCACACAGCATGGAAGATCAGAGCAAACGTAGTTCGACTAACTACGGGTAAACTGGCGCTCTCACACAGCAGTGAGAAAACAAACTGTTCTCTAAGGCTCGGGAACCTACAAATACGATCTGGTCTCAAATGCACTCGGACAAGAGAAATGGGAAACAATTAGTCGTCAGCGGGAGAGTCTCGATCGCACAACCGCGAGAGAACAAAGGTTAGTTGTTAGTGTGCTCGCTAGGATATCGCATCCTATGCCTACATATCCTCGTCTGGCACGAGGAATCAGAGCAGCTGTAGTTCAGCTAACTACGGATCAAGCTACTCAAAAGCTCCTACTAAAAGGAAAGGGGAAAGGACACCCTAAAACTATGACTAAAGAGGGGAATCCACCTATTGCTATCACACCTGGTTGACCATCCTAATGTCTATCATAACGACTCCGCAGCGGAGAAGTCAGAGCTCCTAAGGGATCATGGCAACAGGACTAAACGACAAAACAAGAATTAACTGCGAAGTAACGAAATACCGAAAATATGCATGAATGCAACAACTAAACAAACAAGGCGCAAAGGCCGCAAACCACCGAGGCAAGGGAGCTCAGCTCTACCAAATACCAACAAGCAAAGCCACTCAATAACAAACAAGCAGAAGGAGGACCACCTCAACTTCTCATGCACACAAAATCTACTTCTAAGATGCACCTAACTCAGAACTATCTAGATGAACACCTAGGTCTAATGCAACATAACATCACACAAGTCAAACAATACGAAGAGAAGGCTAGCTAACCTGACAAGCCTCTATCTACAAAACAAGAAACTACTCCTGGGCAAGGCCCCTAACAAACCTGAAACAAGCTCCTAATCTATCTCTAAACAAAACCCTATACAACACCTTAAGCAAAGATCTAAGCAAAAATTCTAATCAAAACCCTAAGCAAGAGGAATCAATCCCAGTCTCCAAGCTTCATAACAAGCTTACCAAAGAGAGGGAGCTAAGCAGACAAACTCATAGTGCCTTCCTCAGGAAAGTACCAGGAGATTACTACTCAGGAGTCATATCCTATGCGGCTCGACAACTGTGATCAGTTTACATTCCTCCTCAGGAGAAATTAAACTCACATGAAGGCTCCGGCATCACTGGATACTTGAGAAAACCTATATGCACTAAGGGAACTAAGTGAACAGACCCATAGGACCTTCCTCAGGAAAGTACTAGGAGACTGACACTTAGGAATCGTATCCTATGCGGCTCAACAACTGTGATCAGTTTACATTCCTCCTCAGGAGAAATTAAACTCACAAGTTGGCTCCAACATCACTGGATACTTGAGAAAATCCTAGATAAACTAATGGAACTAAGTGAATTGACCCATAGGACCTTCCTCAGGAAAGTACTAGGAGGCTTCCACTTAGGAATCGTATCCCATGTGGCTCAACAACATGTGATCAGTTTACATTCCTCCTCAGGAGAAATTAAACTCACAAGTTGGCTCCAACATCATTGGATACTTACGAAAGAGGTGAGAAGAAAGAATGAAAGTCATTCATAGTGCCTTCCTCAGGAAAGTACCATAAACTCCCTTCAACCTTCAGGATCTCGAACCTCACAAACAGAGAACCAGCTCCTAGATTAATCCTCAATCCACTGCATCCTTACAAGCTCCGACAAGACTGCAACCAGCTCCCATCTTCAAGAGGAACCCACAGGCCACCAAACTACAAGAAACTATCTCTGAAGTTCAACCACAGTTGAACTTCAAAGTCAAAAGCCATCAAGACTTCTCCTATCCTTAAGCTCAGACAAATCATATCAGAACATCCTACAAAAATCTAACAAAAATCTATGGGAAACCTACATGGCTCTATGACAACATACTAAAAAATCAGAACACAATTCAATACCGGATGAAAGAACCAAAACCAACAACACAGACATATCCACAAACCAATTATTCAATATCAAAGCAATACAAAAAAATGCAATTAAACTGAAAATGCATGATTAAGCTGATGTTTTTGCACTATAAAATTCTACATTGAATTACGAGTCTACAGAAAAAAGAACGGAATTATTTGACTAGACCTACTATTTTTTATGAATTTTCTAATAATGTGCATGCACTAAAAATATTAAAAGAAGTCAATTAAATGGAAAATATACCAAAAATAGCAAACAAAAATAAAATGACATTTTTATTTTTATACAATTTTCTAGACATTATTATAAAGTGGTAGAAAAAAGAAGAATTAAAAAACAATTGTTTTTATTTTGTTATGAATTTTTCAAGAACAAGAAAATAATAAAAGAAATTAAAAAACAAAATTGAAATGAGATGGGGGGGGGGGGGGGGTCTTAATAGCACATATTCTAAGTTGTTATTGCACTGGGCCCACGCCAGGGGGGGCGCGAATAGCAAATGGGCGTAGGCCCAATGAGTTAAAAAGTCACTTAAGAAATAAAAGAAAACTGAAACTCACTGGGGGGTGCAATCAGTATGTTTTCCAGTTAATTCTCATTGGGCTTACGCCCAGGGGGTGTGGATAGTGATAAGGGTCCTAGGCCCAGTTCCCATCATTCTGTCTCTCACACGCCAGGGGGGGGGATTGAGCAAATGGGGGGCGTGACTCAGCAACACGCGTTTGGGCTTTGCACCCAGCCCAAACCCTAATCTGAACCACAAAATCGTTTCCCCTTCTACAAACCCTAAACACTGTTCACGCTCCTCAAGCCCTAGCCGTTTCCTTCGCTCATCTTCCTCACACAAACCCTCTCTGAAACTCCCCTAATCTCTCCCAAACAATCCAAACAAACTCTAAAAAAGGGCTTCTCACCCAAACACCTCAATCTCTCGCAAGAATCTACTGTTCAAGATCTAACCTAAACTAAATGCTAATTGAAATCCCAACGGAAACCTACATGCAACAATCAACAACGAATCAGAGTGGAAGAACAACGTACCTGGCTTGAGGTGTGAACGACGCCGCGAATCCTCGATGTTCGTTGAAGGAATTGAAGAAACCCTGGAGAATCTTGAAGAATCACTTGAAGGTCACTACGAGAAAGCGGAAGATCTTGATACTTATGGAAGACTTTGAAGACGTTCTGGAGAAGAAACACCGTGGGCGAAGAACTTCAAAGATCTTTACAGATCTTGAAGTGGTTGGGAGTTGACGAAGACCTATGAATAACGATGAAGACGCACTGGGGATTCTCTGGCGATGAGATGAATCTGGGAACGTGGAAGGAGATCTGGAGGCTGATGATGATTGTATGGAGTTCTGGAAAGGTTGTTCTGGGGACGCGATGGAGATTTGATGTTCTGGAAATTTGGTTGAGGGTTCTGGGAACTAGTTCTTGAAGTTTCCGGCGAGTATAATTTTTCCGGCGAGGCGACGATGAAGGTGGACGGAGGAGCAAGATGAAGATCGGAGGTGTTTGGAGGATTCTGGGTTTTGTTGCAGTTTCCGGCGAGGACGGCGGTGTTAAGGGTGGCCGGACGGGATTTGCATGCCGGCCGGCGGCTTCTCCGGCGAAACTCAGGTGGTGATCTGTGGTGATGGCAGGTGGCAGATGGATTGATGCAGGTGCAACGCGTGACACGCATGCACAGAGAGAGAGAGAAAGTGGTGGGGCACGTGTGGAGAGAGAGGAGAAGATGGGAGTGTGATGTGGCGAAGTCTGGTGAATTCTGAGTGTGTGAGGTGGGGTCCCCCTGAAGCGCAACGCGGGGCCCTTTATATACTGCCAAGTGTCACTCCTTGGCCAAAACCTGGACAAAAAACAAATTGGACTGGAAAAGCTGAGATGGGCCTCCAAAAACTGCCTCCTGGGCCCACGAAAAAAAGACTAAAAACTGTAAAAAAACTGAATTAAAAACCTACTTAAAACTAAATGAACTCAATTAAAGCCTAATTAACTGACTAATCCAAAAATTAACTATCTTAATCCTAATTAGACCTAAACATGATTAAAATCCTAATTAAATCTAAAAAATGATTAAAAACCTAATTAACTCTATATTAACCTAATTAAATCTAAAAATGATTAAGATCTAATTGACTCTAAATTTCTACTAATTTCTATTAAAATTCTACAAATGTCTACCATTATTTAATATCTATTAAAATCTATTATTAATAAAAGAAAAACTATATTATTTTCTATATTATCTAAAAACAATTAAAACTATTTAAATTCTTTTATATTCTAAAAAAAAGATTAAAAACTATTAAATCTATTTAAAAACCTATATAAAATTCTAAAAATCTATTTAAAAATTCTATAAAATTCTAAAAAGAGATTTAAACTATTAAAAAATACAAAAACCCTATTTAAATTCCAGAAAAATCTATAAAGCCTATTCAAAATCCACAAAAGTCTATTAAACCCTAAAAATGCAGACAAATGCAAATGATCCCCATAAAAGAGTGCACGAGACCAGATCGAATCGAACGGAGAGCCCCGGGCATCAGAATATCCCCAAAATCACTATGCAAGCTAAAAATCACCGAGGAGCGCACAATTTCCCCGAAAAATAAAACTCCGATGATCTGGACTGGATCTGCCGTATCTGATAGATGAAAATCAAGCTGTAACCCTGATATCCTCTGTCTGTGCACAAATATCATACGTCTGATTTGCGAATATGAATTTAAACCACGAGTCCGATAGGAGAATCGGTTGGTCAAATTTTAGGGTGCAACAGCTGCCCCTATTCAAGCGACTTGGACCTGAAGGGTTGAAGAGCGCTCAGCCTTCAAACATTCGGAGGTGCGAGACGGTTGAATACAAATAAAACCCGAAAATTTGCCAACCGCGAGCATATACTGTAAACTGCTTGGGGAATAAAGTCCTGAAAACCGAGCCCAATCATTACGGCACCAAACTGATCAATTATCGGATAAAGAACTCCTGATTTGAATACCCATTACTTGTGATACCCCATGTAACAAAACCCGAAGGCTGCAACAAAATACCTGATCCTTTCACCTTGCCTACTGATAGGCAGGAAGAGAAATATACTCACATCGTCCAACGATGGACGGAAAGACGTCCTGATTGAATACTCACCTCATCTAATGGTAGACGGAAAGACAACATCAATCTCCATATTCACATCGTCTATGGGTAGATGGGATCATCCTGATTGATGAAACAAATCAATTCACATCGTCTAAGGATAGACGGAATCATCCTGATCGAATACTCACATCGTCTAAGGATAGACGGAAAGACACCATAATCTCCAAATTCACATCGTCTACGGGTAGACGGAATCATCCTGATCGATGAACAAATTAATATTCACATCGTCTAAGGGTAGACGGGAAGAAATCCTGATCGAATACTCACATCGTCTAAGGATAGACGGAAAGACGCCATTACGCAATTCAACACCATCCCTCGAATTTCAGAATCCTTCTGCCTACGGGAATTGATGGAAAGATCAATATCCTTGAAGGGGCCACATCATCAGTATGGACTGACGGGAAGAAAACCACCTTTTAAAGAACCCTGTTGTCAATAAGAATCGACGATCACGAAAACTGAACATTCTTCGAAGAGCCTCGACATCAATAAGGATCGACGATCAGAAAAGTCCCTCTTGAAACGTCATCTCATCCAATAAACAGAAAGAAAACCACTATCCGAAATATCATTTTGAAACCCTTCAACAAGCAAAGATAGCCGGAGAAGACTCGCTGGGGAAACTCACCATACGTATGATCTGGCAATAAGAAAACCGCTGAACAATAACCTGCCACTTCACGTCGTCTACTGATAGACGGAAAGCAAAGCCACTTGCCAGAGAAACCCCGTCTTGAACCGCACTGAAAATCGCCCAAAACTTCACATCGTCTACTGATAGACGGGAAGAAAAACCACGTTCAAACTCATGACGTCTAATGATAGACGGAGAAATCCACTTATCGAAGGAACACATCGTCAATATGAATTGACGGGAAGAAAAGCATATCCTGGGGCAACCCCTTCTTGAAACCCTACTGCGATCACCCGCAACTTCACATCGCCTAAGGATAGACGGAAAGAAAACCACATTCGTACTCAAGACGTCTAATGATAGACGGAGAAATCCACTTATTGGAGGAACACATCGTTAATATGAATTGACGGGAAGAAACGTCTGCCGATACCAGATGACTGATTGATCAAAGCACAACTATTGTATGATCTGAGATACAAATAATCTGCTGAACTGTATGAATACTGTTGCTGGATAAATGCCCCTGAACTGATCACAGAGTAATTCACGCGCCATATGAGGCTGATAGAAAATCTGACTTATGCTTCGTATGCATATGCGTATGTTTGAATCTTTCTATGGCGTAATGCTCCATTCAGGATGGAAATGTTACGCATTCTGAAAATGTCATGCAGGTATGATGCAAATATGATAATGCATGCAATGTGCTAATGCAGGCTCGAGCTGCCGGAGAAAGCTGGGCACAAATCCCCTACTTCATCAAAATAAATGCTGAAGACTAAGCCAACTCCGCTGGGGATAACCCGGATATCACAGGATTATCCCAGCAAAATAAATGCTGGGAGAGTGAAATCAACTCCGTTGGGGATATTAGGAACTTAACCGAACATCATCGACGAAGTAATACCCTGCTGGGGAATATAACTCCGCTGTGAAATAGCAGATGTGCCAAGTACGATTGGACTCCTCTGGGGATAACTGACCCACGCCACTGACAAATTGGACTTTTCTGGAGAAAATGGACGGAGTCTTCCCGCGTGCTGATGAAGCTCGGATCTGGAAACCGATGCGCCAACACGGATGGGCCTCACAGTAATCGCAAACATGGATTTGAGCTCTTAAGCTATCTTGTTGGGTCAGGTACAACTGACGCTGGAAAATATTCTTCCTGAATACACAGCCTTTTAGTTGACACGACTTCCCGCATTCGTCTTGCTTTCGATAATTGACTGAATCTGCTCGAGTAACTCTGAATAACCCTGCTGATACGGAGAAGAACAAACCCTCCGCTTCTGATATGCCCCAGCCTACGGGACCTCCGTGGGGATAGTCCTTGAAAGGAAATCTGCAGATCTGTACCCTGATGGTCTGATACGAAATGCCCCAGCATTCTGAACCTCGGAGAGACGCTTCACATCAAATGCTCCTCGAATAACTTCTGCGTGCTTAAGATGGTCGGCCCCTGACTGCACTGGCCTTGCCCCTGATTGGCTGATTCCAGGTAGTACCTCCCGACGGCAACACATTTACCTGAATCTCGACCTGATTGCCCCAGGATAACTGACTTCGAAAAGCTGACTTGACTGGGGATTACGGTAATAGCTTGCCCCTGCTCTCGGAACATTCGGGCGTTCTGCATTCTATCCCGTCCGTACCTTCCATTGTAGGAAGCTTTTCTGCTGTCAAGCGCTTACTCGCAAGTAAAACAAGTTGTTCTGCGTAACAGATGTATTAATGCAACACATATGACAACTTTGACATCCAATCTGTTCACTGGGAAAAGGAAAAACAGTTCATGGCATATAATTCACAAAACATTTATCAACATTAGTATCAACATGGTAAGAGGAACCCTTTTAAGAGTCAGAATCGACGCGACCTTTACCGGAGTATGCTTTCGAAACAACCTGCTTCAATTAGGACTTTTGAAGGTTGTAACATGGTCAGGTTCATGGTTCTGAAAGAAAGGATAAAGGCTCAAAGTTTATTTTAACCCACCCATTCTCCTTGATGTTCTCCTATCCTACGTTCAGCTAATTCAACCTTAGCGCTCACCTCTCAGAGGTTGAAAGATAGGAATGATAGCTCGAGAAACTATGAGTTTTCGGAGTGACATCCACTCATTTTTCGTCTTTGACACTTGAGGTCACACGACTCGTATTTCCTTTGAGGATTTTTCTTTTGATCCTTTTCATCTTTTTCTTTTCATATCCCTAACTTTTGCCTGGACTGACTCCTTTTGAGTTTCTTTGATTTTTTTAAGTCCAGCGGGATGCCCTCATTTTTGCCTAAGTCATTTGTTTTGAAGTTTTCTTGACTTAGCGGGCTTTTGATTCTTTTTTCTCTCTTTTTCCTTTTGAACAAGTCGTGTGACACTGGTCGCCTGACTTTTTGGGGAATGATGTGACTGCCCCACTCTGGGTTGAACCCTTATGGTTTTTTAGGCACGACCTCTAGGGACGTGATTGATCCTCGAACGGACACTCCTTTTGCAATTTGGACGCTCGGTCAAATTAGCTAACACCTACCCTGCCCCAGGTTAAGATTGAGGGTTTTTCATTCACAGAAGGAAACTCCTACTACAAGGCTCAAAGGGGTTAACAAGGGATTATCTTCCTTATATCTCCGGTGTTTAGGGATTTGAAACAATGCCTGTACATCATCAACAGGTTTTATTTCAAAAGCATACAATATCGGTAGTTGCATGTCGTTCATTTTCGTCATCCTCCCCAAATTCTTCTTAACCAAGCGTTGGACATTTGTAAAAACACTTAGTGAACACGAATGGATTTAATTAAAACATGCATATTTATTTCATTATCATCAATTGAATGAAAACAACAAGTTTTACAAATAAGATTACAAATTCAAACAGGAAAGCAACTACAAATGTAAAGAAATGACAAGATAAAACAAAGAAAAATGCTAGCTTCCGAGAGCCGGGCTTTCACATTTGTCCTGCTGCTGAACCAGCTATCTTTATTAGAGGCAATTCGATGCTGTCCTGATCTGCTTTCAACGACTTAACCAAATTATAGAGCCCTTCCTCCTTCATTCAGATGATTTTGGGACCTCCCGGCCCGAAGCTGATTGCTGCACTATCGAGCAGATCCTGCACTTTGTGCTTAAAAGCCTTACAATTCTCAACCGTATGGCCTGGTGCCCCAGTATGGAACTCACAAGTAGCATTGGCATCATACCCCGGTGGTGGTGCCCCTGTTAAGGGAGCCATTGTCCTCTTATGAACCAATTGGAGCTGAAGCAACGTTTGCAGAAGCTGTGCATATGGCATAGGAGGAGTTTCCAAATGACGGCTTGCCAGGGGAGCCCGATTCTGATATCTTTTATACCCCTGCTGGTTCTGGTGTTGAGGTTGCTGCTGCTGGTATCGGGTTAACTCTTGAACACCCTTCGTATCAAATGCAACATCGGTTTCTTGACCTTCAATGTATTGATTAACGCCCTCCTTATGCTTAGCCATTTTCTTTCTCAGATCTGCCCCAGGAATAGGCAACAGTTGTGGGCCTGGAGATTCTGACACCATGGAGTCCAGGATACGCTTCTGACCCACTGCAGCCTTAGAAACATCTGTCATCTTAGCATCGACTGAGACAGGAGCAATACGCACAGCTACGCCGCTCGGCGTGAATTCAATATCGTGCGAGTCAATCAGGTCTTGAACATTGTGCTTAAAAGCATGACAACCCTCGATGTCGTGTCTGGATGCCCCAGAATGAAACTCACATTGCTTACTGGCATCGTACCCATGAGGAAGCACTCTCGTTGGTGGTTCCAACGTTCTCTTTTTAACCAGATTAAACCTCAATAAAGCCTGCAAGAGCTCATCATATGTCATAGGCGGCGCCTCAAATATTCTCTTTGGCTTCCCTTCCTGGATCCTCCGTTGAGCCGGATGTATCTTCTGTTGCTGCTGCTCAGGTTCCACATGCACGGGTGGCGCGAGCTTCTTCATTGCGGCTTCGAATAGTTGATCGTCCTCTTTCCTAAGCACGTTCTTGACAACCTCCATGATCAAGCTCACTTGGGTCTTCAGCTGACTGTTCTCCACTTTGAGAATCTTCTGCTCCAGACGCATCTCTTGCATGTCTCTCATCATCTGCCCCAGCTGGCTTTGGACTTCAATCAATTCAAACTGATTCTGTTCCATATCTCTGAAGGAGTTCCTGCAACAAACTGGAGGATGGGGAAATAAGACCCACAGTTCTGATATACCTGTTAAATGATAATGCAGCGTAGAAAGCAAACACATATTCATAACGAGATAAAGAGAAACTCAAGCTATAAGCATACAGACGAACATCTCCGACACATGTACAACCAACAAAATCAGTATGTAAGCACAAATGAGTACGAATACAATGACCCCAGCCAACAATCCTGGTGGTGGTCGGCAGACACTAGTGCACAAAAGCTAAACGGATTAAGCAGAGAAAACAGATGCGACACCCGGCGCAAAAACCTCTAGGAACTTCTCCCACACAACTGAACTCTCTGATTGACAATCTTCAGAGCACACACTTCCTGTGGAGTCTTCCATGACATTAACTGACGAACCCACACAACTGGATGTTGGAAAATCATTAATCTGAACAAAACCCTGAGGAGTGATGCAAATACGGCTAGAGTCTAACAGATCTTGAACCTGACTTCTAAGCACCTTACAATCATTTGTTGAATGCCCCTGTGCTCCAACATGGTACTCACAGCGGGCGCTGGCATCAAAACCTGGAGGATATGGTGGAATCACCGGCTTAGTCTCTTTCGGCACTATCAATCCACTTTTGACCAGATCTGGCAACAACTGACTGTACGACACTGGTAGCTGAGTAAACTGCCTTTCAGGTTTCCTTGGTCTTCGTGGGGCGTGCTGACGCGATCGGCGATAGGATGATCATTGACTTGAAGTGTCTGAAAACTGATCCTGAGATGCTAGAGATTCTGAGGTGGCGTCATCTCCTTCCCACTCTTCTTGAGAACTGACAACTGACTCAATCTTATCAACTGGGACGTAAGGAACACCTCGAAACTTTCCACTCCTGAGTCCTCTCTCAACAATCTCTCCCAGTCTCATCAGGCCCACAAAGTTTGTGCAACTGAACAATTTGTCAAAATAATGGCCTTTCAGAGTACCCAAGAAGATGTCAACCAGTTCCCTTTCCGGAAGCGGTGGTTGAACACTAGCAGCCAATTCTTTCCATCTTCACAAATACCCTCTGAATGATTCATTCTTCGCCTGAGACAATTCTTGCAGATCTACGAGACTAGGAGTCAAATCCAGGTTGTAATCGTACTGCTTCACGAAAGCTCTGGCTAAATCCACCCATGATCGAATCTGATTACTCTCCAATTGCACATACCATCTTAAAGATACCCCAGTCAGGCTATACTGGAAGCAATGGATCATTAGTTGGTCATTTCGCACAAACGAAGTCATCCGTCGACAGAACATCATCAAATGCAGCTTTGGACAGCTATCTCCCGTGTATTTTTCAAATTCCGGCACTTTGAACTTGTACGGCAACACCAGGTCAGGAACCAAACACATGGCTACAGCATCCAGGTTAACGGCATCTTTCGCTTCTAAGGCTTTTATACCTTCTTCCAATGCTCGGAGTCTTCTGTCCTGCTCATGAGCTCTTGGATCTACCATCCCGCCCATTGGAATATCTCTCCGATAATTCATCACAGGGAAAGCAACACTTTGATTGTTAGCAGGAGGATAACGTTCATTCCGGGCAACAAACTGCTCCTGCCGATCTCGGTTCTGGACAGCAGGCTGTACAACTTGGTCTGCAGTACGATTGTTCGCTTGCGGGAAGCCTTCCATAGAATCATACTGATGGTTGGACGCCATAGTAAACCCTGCCAAGGTGCTAGGAGCCTGGAAATTGCCTTCAGACATAGCTACCAATTACCTGTAACGGACTACACTGCTCGATTCTGCTTCAGCCCCTTGGTCGTCTTCAACACCCCACTTCTGCCTCAGACAATTCCCCGAGAATCACCCTCTGGTGAAAACAAAGGTTGGATAAGTGCTCTGACCTGCTAGAGAAATGCTATGCAACATGATTTATGCAAACAGAAATACAAAAATGCTAACGTGCATGTGTGCATTGGAGATATTTCCCCTCCAATTCCAGTGTCAGTGGTAGCAAGACGAGATAAACCATAAAGACAATATTTGGAAAAACCCTCATATATTTATTAGAATAACTGTCTTGTCAAGAGATTACATAACTATGCTTCATACAGCTGATACGATAAAGGAGGATCCCAGCCAACATGCCTGGTGGTGATCTCAACATACAGAATACAAGAGAGAAATCAAGTACGGGTACGGTTGCGGAAGTCCTCAACCATCTTCCTCGTCTCTGCGTGATCTGGTCGATGAATCAAGCCTTCTATCAGCTGATCCCTCTTCCTGACCGTCCCCTGGATGTCTCTGACAAAGTCTTCCCAAGCCTTATCATTGGCACCACCCCCAGGTTTGGGTCTCTTGGCGTCTGCTCTATGCTGAAAATCTTCCAAATTCTTCATGGCATCTGTCAGCTTGCGCTCGGCCTCGTATCGGCGACAGGCTTCTTCTTCAAGCTCTGCAGTCTTCACTTTGACCTGTTCTTCTAACTGAGCTACCTGTGTCTTCAGCTCTTCTTCCCGCTCTTTGCGCTTGGTCATAGTGAGATCCCAGTGTTCTCTAAACTTGGCTAGCTTCATGTAGGCCCTTTCCAGTTCTTGCTTCTTAGTGGCCAACACACTACTAACTGAGTCTACATCTAACTCCAGACGCTTCTTGGTTTCAGTCAATTCCAATAACGTAGTCTTTAGATGTTTCAGAGTTTCGGCCTGTTGCTTAGAAACATATCCTGTTTCAATCTTTTCATGCCGAAGCTGGGCATTCTCCTGCTCTAAAGCCTCTTTAGCCCTTGCTAGCTCCTCTTTCTCCGCCATCAGCTGCTTGTAGACCTGAATGTCCACAGTGGTAGGCTCCTCTACCGGAGGAGGATGCAATGGATGAACCGCTGGATACGGCATAAGGAATTTCACAGCTCGCTCACGAATCCATTCCACATATGGGTCAGGAACTCGAGTATCCCCTCTGCTACCTGAAGGCTTCCCTCTCTTGTGCAAGTTCTTCCAGGCTTTCTCGAGTTTGGTCAGCATCTCTTTCCCTATTGCCCCGGTGAGATACAGAGATTCCTGTATCTCCTCGGGTTTTGGCGCTCCCTGAGGTACGTACCCAAATTGCCTGATCAATAAGGAAGGGTTGTAGTTGACACACCCCTTCCTTCCCACTAAAGGAACATTCGGGAATCCTTCGCATTTGAGTATGACCTCAACTCCGAATACCTCTTCGTTGACCCATACCACGCTCTCAGCAGTCAATCCCATTAAATGCTCGGGCCATCCTAGAGAATCAATAGAGGTGACAAACGGGCCTGACTTAGGCATATGACTGGTGAACCACCTGCACAGGAGAGGTACACAACAAGACACATTCCTTCCTCGCCGCTTTTCATTCTGGTAGTGGGTTGAATGGTGGATATCTCCTAGCAAAGTAGGAACTGGGTTCTTCGCAGCCAAAATATAGAAGGCATCTGAGTCAACAAAATCAGGAATGTTCGGGAATAGCACGATGCCATACACACATACAACAAGGATGACGTCAAAAACACCCCAGCTACCCTTCTGGGCATACTCTCGAGCCTTCTCCACCAAGACATCCAACGGAAATCCCCATACGTCTCCTCTTCTGATCATCTTCCCAGACAACTCAGACTCTTTCAAGCACAGGATGGCAGAAAGCTCAGCCAGATTAGGCTCAGCGTCCGTACGATAGAAAGGCATCTGCTCACGGATCGGTATATCCAGAAGTGCAGAATACTCCTCCAGAGTAGGAGCCAAAACGAAGTCGGGAAATACAAAGCACCTGAGCTCCGCATCATAGAACTGTAACAGGGTATAGATGCCGCTGGTCTCGTAGGCAGATGGCTGATAAACGTAGGTCAGAATCCTCCCATATCTCTTTCTGAAGTCACCCATTACCCTCTTCTTAGCAATAGCAATCAATTCTAACAATAGACTGATATCCGGAGATGGAAACTTGTAGGGCAATACTCTCTTCAGGGTTTCCATGTCTTGCTAAGGAACAAACACCAGAACTGGAAGGGAAAATATGCACCTGCAATACACACACGTTAGTTGAATGCAGATGGTAATGCAATGATGCAATATGATAAATAATGCAATCTGTGAACACAGGGGCTATGCTGTAGCCTGAAGAGGAATATCTCTGTGATCAAGAACAGAAAACCACCACGGTCATCAGAACCTCATGACACTAACTATCATCTGATACTCAAAATATCAATCCCCTGGTAAGAAATCCATCTGAACCTCTGTATCTGACGAGAAAACCATCTGATAATAGCATCAACCTCAGATAAGAAACCCATCTGACCCAAACAACACACCTGGAGATGAATCAAGAACACCATCTGATAACTACTGAATCATGGTTTCTGAAGGCCAGTTTTCCTGCAATAACCCAATCCCTCTCACAGGTAGGATAGACCTAATCCACAGACAAAGGTACGGCATCCTATGCGGTCATCAGCGTCACAGACTTTCATGAATGACGATACGATTCCCAGAAAGAGTGGCATCATCGAGTCATGAAGAGGCCTCACTTAGCTGACTTCCAAATGATCGGTCCCCAGAGTCGACAATCCTCACGTCTGGACTCCCCTCAGATCCTCAGGACCGGAAAGGAGCACCTCTGCGAGAATCTCGTCTGAGCGTAGATTTCGTAGGGAACTGTGCCTGCTCAGCAGACAGGTTCGTCTACTACTCTCCACAACTATATCTAGGTGCATACTCAAGCCCAGGTCCGGCTTCTCACTCACAGTAACCTCCCTTGCCCACAGCAATAATCACAATAATATAATGCTGGAAAATAAATGCGGAAAGGTAAAGGTACAGAAAAGTAAAGTGCAGAAAGGTAAACACAATATGCACAACACCCAACAAATAAACACCCAAGCGCTAGGATTGACTCGCGTAGGGGATGGGAAACGGTCCCAGCATAAGGGATGGGAAAAGTCCCTAGATGCTATAAGTCCCCAGCAGAGTCGCCAGCTGTCGCTACTGCGAAAATCGGCGCCGGCTTGACAGGAGAGTCGCCACCGTGCGTTACTTATCCCTCAGAGCGGGAAAGGAAAAGCTCGAAGTAAACCTCGCAAAGACGGGAAAAGGTATGGTCATCGCAACCAAAACCTGGATTCGGGAGTCGGTTACGCAAGGGGAAGGTATTAGCACCCCTCACGTCCATCGTACTCGATGGGATCCACGCTTGGTGTTTATAAGGAAAAGGGTGTGTTATCTATCTACGCTAACGGCTAGTCTGAAAAGAAAATAAAAGGACAGGACTCGACAGAACATACGGTGTTCTGGGCCTACGTATTCCCTCGTGCAATGGGAAAGTCAGAGTCAACGTAGTTCGACTACCTACGACTAAACGGGGAAAGGTTGCTCGCCAGGACATCGCGTCCTGTGCCTACGTACTTCCACACAGCATGGAAGATCAGAGCAAACGTAGTTCGACTAACTACGGGTAAACTGGCGCTCTCACACAGCAGTGAGAAAACAAACTGGTCTCTAAGGCTCGGGAACCTACAAATACGATCTGGTCTCAAATGCACTCGGACAAGAGAAATGGGAAACAATTAGTCGTCAGCGGGAGAGTCTCGATCGCACAGCCGCGAGAGAACAAAGGTTAGTTGTTAGTGTGCTCGCTAGGATATCGCATCCTATGCCTACATATCCTCGTCTGGCACGAGGAATCAGAGCAGCTGTAGTTCAGCTAACTACGGATCAAGCTACTCAAAAGCTCCTACTAAAAGGAAAGGGGAAAGGACACCCTAAAACTATGACTAAAGAGGGGAATCCACCTATTGCTATCACACCTGGTTGACCATCCTAATGTCTATCATAACGACTCCGCAGCGGAGAAGTCAGAGCTCCTAAGGGATCATGGCAACAGGAATAAACGACAAAACAAGAATTAACTGCGAAGTAACGAAATACCGAAAATATGCATGAATGCAACAACTAAACAAATAAGGCGCAAAGGCCGCAAACCACCGAGGCAAGGGAGCTCAGATCTACCAAATACCAACAAGCAAAGCCACTCAATAACAAACAAGCAGAAGGAGGACCACCTCAACTTCTCATGCACACAAAATCTACTTCTAAGATGCACCTAACTCAGAACTATCTAGATGAACACCTAGGTCTAATGCAACATAACATCACACAAGTCAAACAATACGAAGAGAAGGCTAGCTAACCTGACAAGCCTCTATCTACAAAACAAGAAACTACTCCTGGGCAAGGCCCCTAACAAACCTGAAACAAGCTCCTAATCTATCTCTAAACAAAACCCTATACAACATCTTAAGCAAAGATCTAAGCAAAAATTCTAATCAAAACCCTAAGCAAGAGGAATCAATCCCAGTCTCCAAGCTTCATAACAAGCTTACCAAAGAGAGGGAGCTAAGCAGACAAACTCATAGTGCCTTCCTCAGGAAAGTACCAGGAGATTACTACTCAGGAGTCATATCCTATGCGGCTCGACAACTGTGATCAGTTTACATTCCTCCTCAGGAGAAATTAAACTCACATGAAGGCTCCGGCATCACTGGATACTTGAGAAAACCTATATGCACTAAGGGAACTAAGTGAACAGACCCATAGGACCTTCCTCAGGAAAGTACTAGGAGACTGACACTTAGGAATCGTATCCTATGCGGCTCAACAACTGTGATCAGTTTACATTCCTCCTCAGGAGAAATTAAACTCACAAGTTGGCTCCAACATCACTGGATACTTGAGAAAATCCTAGATAAACTAATGGAACTAAGTGAATTGACCCATAGGACCTTCCTCAGGAAAGTACTAGGAGGCTTCCACTTAGGAATCGTATCCCATGTGGCTCAACAACATGTGATCAGTTTACATTCCTCCTCAGGAGAAATTAAACTCACAAGTTGGCTCCAACATCATTGGATACTTACGAAAGAGGTGAGAAGAAAGAATGAAAGTCATTCATAGTGCCTTCCTCAGGAAAGTACCATAAACTCCCTTCAACCTTCAGGATCTCGAACCTCACAAACAGAGAACCAGCTCCTAGACTAAGCCTCAATCCACTGCATCCTTACAAGCTCCGACAAGACTGCAACCAGCTCCCATCTTCAAGAGGAACCCACAGGCCACCAAACTACAAGAAACTATCTCTGAAGTTCAACCACAGTTGAACTTCAAAGTCAGAAGCCATCAAGACTTCTCCTATCCTCAAGCTCAGACAAATCATATCAGAACATCCTACAAAAATCTAACAAAAATCTATGGGAAACCTACATGGCTCTATGACAACATACTAAAAAATCAGAACACAATTCAATACCGGATGAAAGAACCAAAACCAACAACACAGACATATCCACAAACCAATTATTCAATATCAAAGCAATACAAAAAAATGCAATTAAACTGAAAATGCATGATTAAGCTGATGTTTTTGCACTATAAAATTCTACATTGAATTACGAGTCTACAAAAAAAAGAACGGAATTATTTGACTAAACCTACTATTTTTTATGAATTTTCTAATAATGTGCATGCACTAAAAATATTAAAAGAAGTCAATTAAATGGAAAATATACCAAAAATAGCAAACAAAAATAAAATGACATTTTTATTTTTATACAATTTTCTAGACATTATTATAAAGTGGTATAAAAAAGAAGAATTAAAAAACAATTGTTTTTATTTTGTTATGAATTTTTCAAGAACAAGAAAATAATAAAAGAAATTAAAAAACAAAATTGAAATGAGATGGGGGGGGGGGGGGTCTTAATAGCACATATTCTAAGTTGTTATTGCACTGGGCCAACGCCAGGGGGGCGCGAATAGCAAATGGGCGCAGGCCCAATGAGTCAAAAAGTCACTTAAGAAATAAAAGAAAACTGAAACTCACTGGGGGGTGCAATCAGTATGTTTTCCAGTTAATTCTCATTGGGCTTACGCCCAGGGGGGTGTGGATAGTGATAAGGGCCCTAGGCCCAGTTCCCATCATTATGTCTCTCACACGCCAGGGGGGGATTGAGCAAATGGGGGGCGTGACTCAGCAACACGCGTTTGGGCTTTGCACCCAGCCCAAACCCTAATCTGAACCACAAAACCGTTTCCCCTTCTACAAACCCTAAACACTGTTCACGCTCCTCAAGCCCTAGCCGTTTCCTTAGCTCATCTTCCTCACACAAACCCTCTCTGAAACTCCCCTAATCTCTCCCAAACAATCCAAACAAACTCTAAAAAAGGGCTTCTCACCCAAACACCTCAATCTCTCGCAAGAATCTACTGTTCAAGATCTAACCTAAACTAAATGCTAATTGAAATCCCAACGGAAACCTACATGCAACAATCAACAACGAATCAGAGTGGAAGAACAACGTACCTGGCTTGAGGTGTGAACGACGCCGCGAATCCTCGAAGTTCGTTGAAGGAATTGAAGAAACCCTGGAGAATCTTGAAGAATCACTTGAAGGTCACTACGAGAAAGCGGAAGATCTTGATACTTATGGAAGACTTTGAAGACGTTCTGGAGAAGAAACACCGTGGACGAAGAACTTCAAAGATCTTTACAGATCTTGAAGTGGTTGGGAGTTGACGAAGACCTATGAATAACGATGAAGATGCACTGGGGATTCTCTGGCGATGAGATGAATCTGGGAACGTGGAAGGAGATCTGGAGGCTGATGATGATTGTATGGAGTTCTGGAAAGGTTGTTCTGGGGACGCGATGGAGATTTGATGTTCTGGAAATTTGGTTGAGGGTTCTGGGAACTAGTTCTTGAAGTTTCCGGCGAGTATAATTTTTCCGGCGAGGCGACGATGAAGGTGGACGGAGGAGCAAGATGAAGATCAGAGGTGTTTGGAGGATTCTGGGTTTTGTTGCAGTTTCCGGCGAGGACGGCGGTGTTAAGGGTGGCCGGACGGGATTTGCATGCCGGCCGGCGGCTTCTCCGGCGAAACTCAGGTGGTGATCTGTGGTGATGGCAGGTGGCAGATGGATTGATGCAGGTGCAACGCGTGGCACGCATGCACAGAGAGAGAGAGAAAGTGGTGGGGCACGTGTGGAGAGAGAGGAGAAGATGGGAGTGTGATGTGGCGAAGTCTGGTGAATTCTGAGTGTGTGAGGTGGGGTCCCCCTGAAGCGCAACGTGGGGCCCTTTATATACTGCCAAGTGTCACTCCTTGGCTAAAACCTGGACAAAAAACAAATTGGACTGGAAAAGCTGAGATGGGCCTCCAAAAACTGCCTCCTGGGCCCACGAAAAAAAGACTAAAAACTGTAAAAAAACTGAATTAAAAACCT
The DNA here is from genome assembly GCA_963859935.3 of Lathyrus sativus. NCBI lineage: Eukaryota > Viridiplantae > Streptophyta > Magnoliopsida > Fabales > Fabaceae > Lathyrus > Lathyrus sativus. The sequence continues at coordinate 117,959,461 of OZ012738.1, read as the reverse complement.
ACTTAAAACTAAATGAACTCAATTAAAGCCTAATTAACTGACTAATCCAAAAATTAACTATCTTAATCCTAATTAGACCTAAACATGATTAAAATCCTAATTAAATCTAAAAAATGATTAAAAACCTAATTAACTCTATATTAACCTAATTAAATCTAAAAATGATTAAGATCTAATTGACTCTAAATTTCTACTAATTTCTATTAAAATTCTACAAATGTCTACCATTATTTAATATCTATTAAAATCTATTATTAATAAAAGAAAAACTATATTATTTTCTATATTATCTAAAAACAATTAAAACTATTTAAATTCTTTTATATTCTAAAAAAAAGATTAAAAACTATTAAATCTATTTAAAAACCTATATAAAATTCTAAAAATCTATTTAAAAATTCTATAAAATTCTAAAAAGAGATTTAAACTATTAAAAAATACAAAAACCCTATTTAAATTCCAGAAAAATCTATAAAGCCTATTCAAAATCCACAAAAGTCTATTAAACCCTAAAAATGCAGACAAATGCAAATGATCCCCATAAAAGAGTGCACGAGACCAGATCGAATCGAACGGAGAGCCCCGGGCATCAGAATATCCCCAAAATCACTATGCAAGCTAAAAATCACCGAGGAGCGCACAATTTCCCCGAAAAATAAAACTCCGATGATCTGGACTGGATCTGCCGTATCTGATAGACGAAAATCAAGCTGTAACCCTGATATCCTCTGTCTGTGCACAAATATCATACGTCTGATTTGCGAATATGAATTTAAACCACGAGTCCGATAGGAGAATCGGTTGGTCAAATTTTAGGGTGCAACACATGGGAAGATTCAGTCGAAGGTCTTCAATACACCATTGTGCAGAGGGAGCTACTCGTCGAAGGGTTACTCACTCGTCCTGATCATCCAGAAACGAAGGGGTTATTAGAAGAGTTTCGCGCCCGTGGCCGTACTTGACTATATTTGTATTCCTTTTGTTTGATCATCGTTGTATGCTAACCATCACCAGGCTTGTTGGTCGAGGTCACGCTATTGATTCTGCTTGTACTCACTAATGTTGTGTACTGCCTTGATGGGCTTTCTTTATATATGAGATTGTTATTTCCATGACTGGACTCGGATTTCTTATTATCAGCACTGGTACGCAGGCACTAGGATCGGGGGAGATCTCCTAACGCACAGACACACGTTTGCATTTGCATGAAGCATTCGCATAACGAGCACTTTGTCATTTTTTCCTAACCCTTTTGTGTTTTCAGGTTGTTTCAGGTTGTTCCAGGATTGATCAGAGACCTATCCACCGCTATCCGACCAGAGCAAATCAAACCAGAATCATGAAACAAGTGAAAACTGATGTTCAGGAACTCCGCGAAAGAATGGACCGCTTCATGGAGCTCATGCAAGCGGTCGCCAATGGCCAGGATCAGCTCAGAACCTTGGTCCAGCCTCTGATTTCAAGGGTCGACAACAATGGCGTACTCCATGGTGGGATCGTGCCTACTCTTCCACCAGTTGAAACTCCTCAGAATGGCGTCCCCGTGACCGGGGGGAACGGCAGTGCCAACGGCAACGTGATAGCTAACATGGGACTCAATGGTAATACGACGGGCGTAAGTAATGGGAACTTCGAAGCTAATGTCAATGTCGGGCTGGGCAACGACAATGCAGGTGTTGGGAATCTGTTTGGGCCTCAGCCATGGTTAGAAGACCGTCAAGACGATGTGTTCTCTCAGAGAGGTGCTGAAGGGGAGCTGACTGCTGAAGCACGTCTAAGGTTCAAGGCACTCGAGGATAAGATGAGAAACATCGAGAACCAGAACACCCTGGGTGTTGATATGTCCAAGTTGGGACTGATTGCTGATTTCAAGGTGCATTCTAAGTTCAAGGTACCTGACTTTGAAAAGTATAAGGGCACCACTTGCCCTCGCGTCCACCTGAGATCGTATTACAGAAAAATGTCCGCTCATTCTGAGGACGAGAAGTTGTTGATGCACTTCTTTCAGGATAGTCTGTCCGGACCATCCCTCGAATGGTACATGAGTCTGGAGCCTACCAGTGTGCGCACATGGAAGGACCTTGCTGAAGCATTTGTGCACCACTACCAATACAATAGCGACTTGGCCCCGAACCGGGTCCAACTGCAGAATCTGTCGCAAAGGAACAACGAAGGGTTTAAGGAATACGCCCAGCGGTGGCGTGAGTTGGCAGCCAGGGTTCAGCCGCCGATGGTTGAACGTGAGCTTGTGCAGATGTTCATAGCCACCCACCCGGGGGTTTATTATGAGAAATTGGTCAGCGGTATGTCCAGAACCTTCTCAGATCTCATTATCACGGGTGAGCACATCGAAAATGGGATCAAACTCGGGAAAATTCAAAGGGAGTCATCCTCAGCTGGAGGAGGAGGAAAGAAACCTTATGGTGGCAAAAGACGGGAAGGAGAAACGAGCGCTGTGACCAACGCTCGAAGGAAGGGTAAAGGCCCTCACCAACAGGTGGCCAGCATAACTATCCCGGCAGTTCAATAGCCACAGCCACAGCAGCAGCAGCAACAACCGAATCAACAAGGGTACAGAAAGTATCAGAATCGAGCACCTCTGTCGAGCCGTCACCTCGAGACACCGCCCATGTCATACGCGCAACTATTGCAGACTTTGCTTCAGCTACAGTTGATCCAAAAGAGAACCTTGTCTCCCTTGACAGGGGCACCTCCGCCAGGTTATGACGCGAATGCAACTTGTGAGTTTCACTCAGGGGCACCAGGCCACACAGTAGAGAATTGCAAAGCCTTCAAGCACAAGGTGCAGGACATGGTGGACGCTAAGATCATCAACTTCTCCGATAATGTGCCAAATGTCACGAAGAACCCTATGCCGAATCATAGGGGAGGTGGAGTAAACGCCATTATTGAAGACGAGAACTTGGATGTGTTGACTGACGTCAGAGATCTGAAGACACCGCTTAGCTACGTTAAAGCTAAGCTGATGAAAAGAGGTTTCTTCCCAGGTTGCGGAGAGCTGTGTATGGGCTGTGCGACTAGTCCTGATGGATGTGAACAGTTGATAGAAGGAATTCAAAGTCTGATGACTGAAGGGATCTTACAGTTTAGCCGGAGGGTCGAAAGTGGATCAGGAGAGGTAATGCTGAAGCAAGATGATGAGGTTGCCACCATCACCATCCCTCGCCAGACGATAACTATTTCTGCACCCAGGCCGCCCACGATTACCATCACCAAAGTTGGGCCGATACCGTTCGAGAGCACTAATGCTGTCCCATGGCATTATGGGGCTGAAGTCTACTGTAATGGACAGAGGTTGGAGCTAGAACCGTTTGGGTCATCTATGGAGAACCTTGCGGGAATTAGGGGTATTACTCGCAGCGGAAGAGTATTTGCACCACCTGAGGTCGTGGCGGACAAAGTGGACAGAGCTGATGCAACTGATAAAGGTAAAAGTAAAGTCATTGAAGAGATCCCGCGTGGGGCAGAAAAAGACTTACTTGTTAAAGACGCCGAGGAATTTATGAGGTTAATTAAAAAGAGCGACTACAAGATTGTGGATCATCTCCATCAGACACCCTCGAAAATTTCCATCTTGAACTTGTTGCTGTGTTCTGAAGCACACCGCAACGCGCTGCTGAAGGTGTTGAACGCCGCATATGTACCGCAGGAAATATCAGTAAACCAGTTGGAAGAGGTCGTAGCCCACGTGAATGCTGGAAATGGTTTAGGGTTCACTGACCTAGAGCTGATGCCGAAAGGGAGGAACCACAATAGCGCCCTGCACGTCTCGATAGAGTGCAGAGGAACGATTATGTCTCACGTGTTGGTGGACACGGGGTCGTCACTCAATGTTCTTCCAAAGAAGGCATTAATGAAGTTAGATACTCGCGGAGTGATTTGCACACCCACTGATCTGGTGGTGAAGGCGTTCGATGGAACCAAACGCCACGTTTTCGGGGAGGTGACCCTGCCAATCCAAGTCGGGCCGGAAACGTTCGACGCAATCTTTTATATTATGGACATCATGCCCACCTACAGCTGTCTCTTGGGCCGGCCATGGATCCATTCCGCAGGTGCCGTGACCTCCACGTTGCACCAGAAACTCAAGTATGCTGTCGGAGGTAGCATCGCGACCGTATGTAGCGAGGAAGACATAATGGTGAGCCATTTGTTGTCCTTAAGTATCTCGAGATGGATGGGGAAATCCACGAAACCCTATGCCAAGCGTTCGAAGCTGTTAAAGTCAAGGACGTAGCTCCTGTAGTCACTGAGAAGCCAGAGATGACTCTCTCTTACTTCAAGGAAGCTCGAACCGTTGTCCAAGTCGGATCTACCCTAGGCTGGGGACGAATTTTGGAGATACCTAACAAGCAAGACAAGTTTGGGTTGGGATACTCTCCTGGAGCTGAAGCCTCCTCTTCTAGCAGTGCGTCTCGAGGTAAAGGGTAGATCCAGTTTACCAGTGGCGGGGTGATTTTTGAAAGTGTCAGTGCGGTGTCTGAAGACAGCGGAGATAGCGACTGTGACCTCGACTCTTGGATCCAGCCAAGCAAGCCAGGCGAGAGCCTCAATAACTGGTCCGCCCAGGATATCATCCAGATGACAAGCGAAGAGTAATGATTTACTTTTTCCAATCATTGTACAACCCTATGTCCTACCCGGGGCATAGTGGTTTTATTGTCAGGGCCTTGTTTGATTATGTACATGCATTTTACCAATAAATCAAAAGGCGTTTTTCTTCGTATTCAAATGTTGTGATCTCTGTTATTCCTGTTTTATATTTGTTTTGAAAAACAATAAAATGGCAATGGGGTTTGTGCTAACCTGCATATCCTTGTTTTAAGCTTAACCCTTGTTATTGCAGGATCCACATAACAGATGACATCGACTCTGGACCTTCTACGACTCACTTCGACTTTGATTGCCCGATCTATCAAGCCGAAGAAGAGATTGATGAAGACGAAGACCTTCCCGAAGAGTTGGCCCGCTTGTTGAAACAAGAGGAGAAAGTTATCCTGCCTCATGAAGAGGAGATCGAGATCGTGAATAGGGCGAGCCCTAAAGATGATTTCCCGCTGCCTCATATTGATGTGTTGGTCGACAATACAGCTCATTTCTCCGTGTTTTCGTTCATGGATGGCTTCTCTGGTTACAATCAGATCAAGATGGCGCCGGAGGACATGGAGAAAACTACGTTTATCACTCCCCGGGGAACATTCTGCTACAAGGTAATGCCTTTCGGTCTGAAGAACGCAGGGGCCACTTACCAACGAGCAATGGTTACTTTGTTTCATGACATGATTCATCATGAGATCGAAGTCTATGTTGATGACATGATTGCGAAGTCCCAAATGGAGGGGGGACATCTGGTCAATTTGCTGAAGCTTTTTGAGAGGCTTAAGAAGTTCAGGTTGAGGCTGAATCCTAACAAGTGTACTTTCAGAGTACGGTCCGGAAAGTTACTGGGGTTTATCGTGAGTGAAAGAGGCGTCGAGGTTGATCCTGCGAAGATTAAAGCGATACAAGAAATTCCAGTTCCAAAAACAGAAAAAGAAGTTCGTGGTTTCCTGGGCAGAATAAACTACATTGCAAGGTTTATCTCTCAGCTCACGACCACGTGTGAACCGATGTTCAAGCTATTAAAGAAAGATCAGGCGATTATCTGGAATGAGGATTGCCATAAGGCATTTGACAAGATAAAACAGTATCTGCAGGAACCTCCAATCTTGATACCCCCAGTGGCTGGACGGCCTCTAATCATGTACTTGACAGTTCTTGAGAATAGTATGGGGTGTGTTCTCGGTCAGCACGACGAGACGGGAAGAAAGGAGCATGCCATTTACTACTTGAGTAAAAAGTTCACAGACTGTGAATCTCATTACTCGATGCTGGAGAAGACGTGTTGTGCACTAGCCTGGGCTGCCAAACGTTTACGAAAGTACATGCTCAACCACACCACCATGCTAATTTCGAAGATGGATCCGATCAAGTACGTCTTCGAGAAGCAAGTGCTTTCGGGCAGGATTGCCATATGGCAAATGGTGTTGACGGAATATGACATTCAGTACGTTTCCCAGAAGGCCATCAAGGGAAGCGTATTGTCTGATTACCTTGCCGAACAGCCGATCGAGGATTATCAGCCGATGAAATTTGAATTCCCTTATGAGGATATCATGTTTCTCAAAGCGAAAGATTGCGATGAACCGTTGCCCGACGAGGGGCCAGATAGGAAATCCTAGTGGAAATTGATATTTGACGGGGCGGTTAATTCCTACGGAAGTGGCATTGGGGTGATCATCACAACTCCCCACGGATCCCGCATCCCGTTCACTGCGAGACTGACGTTTCCTGTCACCAATAATAAAGCGGAGTACGAAGCATGCATCATGGGTCTAGAAGAGACAATTGATTTGAGAATCAAGAACCTAGACGTATATGGTGACTCGGCGCTTGTGATCAACCAGATTAAAGGGGAGTGGGAGACTCGTCAATTGAATTTGGTGCCGTACATGAATTATGCCAGAAGGCTGCTTCCGTTCTTTGATCGAGTGGAACTCCATCATGTGCCCAGGGCTGAAAACCAGATGGCTGATGCCTTAGCCACGTTGGCTTCGATGTATAAAGTCAATTTTTAGAATGAAGCTCCAAGAATAGTCCTTTCTCGTCTTGATAGACCTGCATTCATCTTTGCGATCGAGGAAGCCGTCGACGGCAAGCCATGGTTCCATGACATCCAGACTTTCCTTATGACTAAGGAGTATCCTGCGGGAGCGTCAACCCAGGATAAGAAGACTCAGAGGAGGCTGTCTGGAAATTTTTATCTCAATCCTGATGGAGTTTTAAATAAAAGAAACCACGATCTCGTGCTACTCAGATGTGTAGATGAGAAAGAGGCGAGTATGCTCATGGAAGAAGTCCATGAAGGCACATTTGGTACGCACGCCGGCAGGCATGCCATGACAAGAAAGATCCTGAGAGCAGGATACTACTGGCTGACGATGGAATCAGATTGCTTTAAATTCGCGAAGAGATGTCATAAATGCCAGATTTATGCTGATAAAGTTCACGTGCCACCGTGCACGTTAAATGTCATGTCTTCCCCATGGCTGTTCTCCATGTGGGGCATCGACATGATAGGCAAGATCGAGCCCACTGCGTCTAACGGTCATCGCTTCATTCTAGTAGCTATTGACTACTTCACCAAGTGGGTGGAGGCAGCCTCATATGCTAATGTGACCAAGCAGGTGGTGGCTAAGTTCATAAAGAGGGATATCATCTGTCGTTACGGAATTCCCGAGCGGATCATTACTGATAATGGTTCGAATCTGAATAACAAGATGATGAAGGAGCTGTGCCAGAGTTTCAAGATTGAACACCACAACTCATCTCCTTACCGGCCGAAGATGAATGGCGCCGTTGAAGCGGCCAATAAGAACATAAAGAAGATTGTTCAGAAGATGGTTGTGACCTACAAAGATTGGCACGAGATGTTGCCATTTGCACTGCACGGTTATCGTACAACGGTACGTACGTCAACCGGGGCAACTCCTTTCTCCTTGGTGTACGGTATGGAAGCTGTCCTACTGTTAGAAGTGGAGATCCCTTCTTTATGAGTTTTGGTTGACGTGAAACTCGACGAGGCAGAATGGATTAAGAACCGACTAAACCAACTCAGCCTGATGGACGAGAAGAGGTTGGCATCAATTACGCATGGTCGTCTGTACCAAAGGCGAATGAAGAAAGCTTATGATAAGAAGGTGAGTCCTAGAAGCTTTCAGACGGGTGATCTCGTCCTGAAGAAGATTCTTCCTCCACACTCCGATCACCGGGGCAAGTGGACTCCCAATTACGAAGGTCCGTACGTCGTCAGCAAGGTCTTCTCGGGAGGAGCTTTGTTGTTATCCACGATGGATGGTGAAGATTTTGCATCCCCGATGAACGCGGACGCAGTTAAAAAATACTTTGCTTAAAAATGACCCGCTGGAAAGAAAAAGAGCATCCAGGAAAAAATGGGGCATCCCGGCGAACCATAAAAAAGGAAAAAGGTTCGGGCAAAAATTAGGGATATAAAAAGAAAAGAATGTACACCCGCAAAGTCGAAAACCTAGAAGGGCGACTTTTGGCAAAAAAAAAGGGTATCCCGGTGAATCGAAAACCCAGAAGGGCGATTCAGGAAAAAGTTAGGGATTTGAAAAAGAAAATGACTGCTTTCCACGTGTGGACTTTCATTGTTTAGTGGTTTGGAAGACCTGAGGGCCGTTTATCTGAATCAATCTCTTCTGAAGCTGAAGCGTCGGAGAAGTATCGAAGTCGAGTGGGTCATAGAAGGATCAACTCATGGTGTTCGTCTACGCCTCGTTGCCGACATTTGTATATACTGATGTACATTTATGTTTTATTTTCACGCGACTTCCTCATTCCAGGAGCTTGCATCTGTTATAAAACATTTTTACCCATTCAGGGGTTCGTTATCAATAAAATGTATACTATTCAGCAATTCTGTTTGTCTGTTTAGCATTTATCTGTTTTGTTTGCAAAAAAGAACGCCGATGTTTTTGACAAAATGCACATACATAAACTTACTGGCCTAGGCCACTGATTGTTGAAACAATGAATTACTCGAACATTGCCACAAGATGATAACCGTGATAGGTCCCTTTAAGAAGGGTATCTTGTCTATTTGTTTGTGTTGTTACAGGTGTAGCATATTCCAGGCAGTACGCCGTACGCGTCCCAAGCAGGATGATTCCTCCTTCTCCAGCAAGTCCAGCAGCCTCTCCCCGCAGAGTCTGAACATGAGATCGTAAGCATTGATATGTCTCCCCAGGCAGAGAAGATTCTCTCCCCAATCAGATGCATCCTGAAGGAACGGCATCTCCCCAGCTGAGTCATACGCTGAAATACGCAGCAATTGATAGTTCCAGACTGAAGTCTTCAAGAGAATTGAAATTCCCCACAGAGTCGTACTCTCCCCCGAAGCAGGATGATTTCTTCTTCTCCAGCCGAGTTTGCAGATCCCCAAGAGAGCCGAGTCCTTGGAAGCAGTTCGGGCCATGATTGGTTTTCCCCAGTAGAATGTTGAATAGCTGATGCCGTATTTCCCCGTCGGAGTCGTTATCTCCAGGAAGTTTAGCCGCGAAGGCCGTGCAGTTTATTTCCGCGATTGACATCGCTTTCCTCAGCAGGTCCAGGTTCTCGTAGAGCTTTGTTCCCCTGCAGCAGTCAACTGAAGTTTGCTTCCCCGTGCGGAGTCCGATTGAGATTGGCGTGACCTTTTCTCCATGGCAGGACGATTCCTTCCCCCACCAGAGTGGTTCTTTCTCCTTGATAGGAGGATTCTCCCTTCAGCATTTATTTTGCTGACGGGATCGCAGCATTTTGCATGATTGCATAGCATCTATCATAAACGCGTAGCATTTCCACCGTGCGGAGCATTGCACCATTGTCAAACATATGCATATGAAACATGAGCTAAGTCGTTACCGTTCTTGTTTTGCAGGTGTTCCTCCGCAGAGTCGCTTGCTCAAGATGATTCTTGAATTCTCCCCAGCAAGGTTGTTTACCCAAGATGATTCTTGATTTCTCCAGCGAAGGCGCTCGTTTAAGATGATTCTTAAAATCCCCAGTGAAGTCGAAAGAGTTGGTTGCTCAAGTTGATGCTTAGAGTCCCCGACAGAGTGTTTGCTCAGGATGATTCCTGAAATCTCTAGCAGAGTTATGGGTGCAGGATGATTCTTGAAGTCCCTACGGAGTTATTTGTTCAAGATGATTCTTGATTCCCTCAGCAGAGATGACTCACCCAAAATGATTCCTGGATCCCCGAAGCAGAGTACTTGATAGTTCTCCAGAATCCCCAGCGGAGATGCGTCATCCCCAGCAGGTTTCTGAAGAGCGAAGTTGAAACTTCCCTTGAAGACTTGATGATTGAAGTCCAACCGTATTGACGAAGCAGTTCCCTCAGCTGAATCAGAGTGCCTGATGGAAGAGGTTTGGATATCCCCAATTGGTTCATGATTGATCGAGAATTCTATTCCCGACTTAGTGACGAAGGCCGGCTGATGCCCGAAAATTTCTTTGAATTCCCGATGGCATGATTGACTTGATTGTCGACCTGATGAGTCCCGAGGAATCTTGGTGCCTGACGGCATGATCGATCATGTATCACTGGTTACAGTGTGACCAATTCCCCAGCTAGTTGCCGTGCAACTAGTATTTCAGTTTTCGAAGATTTGTTCCCATAAGAGTATCGTGTACTTGTGCAGTTGGCAAATTTCCGGGTTTTTTCGGTATTCAACCGTCTCGCACCTGGATTGGTTGAGAGCCGTTCGCTTCTCACCCAGTCAGGTTCAAGCCGTTTGAATAGGGGCAGCTGTTGCACCCCAAAATTTGACTAACTTCTCTTTACCTAGCTTGTGTTTCATTTCATTCACATTAGCATTATCATTTGCATTTCATTGACATGTATGCAGGAGATCAAGAGGTATGACTACCAATCAAGAGCTACACAAGAGTTTGAAGCTAGCTAAGAAGGATATTCAAGTGTTCAAGGGTTGATATCTTTGTCAGAGAAATCAAAAGATCCTCAAAGAGAGTGGCTGAAGCCAAGAGGGTGTGCCTCCTAACTTGAGAGTTGTGGAAAGACCTCAGATGATTCTGAAGCCATGAAGTTAGACTTGAAGCCTTGAGAGAGCTTATGAGATGTCTTGAAAGCCATCATGAAGCCTAGATTGGTCACTGTGCAAGATTGAGAAGCCTCAGCCATGAGTGGTGTAATTAGGGTTTGACTGGGTCAACCCTAGGTCAACTGATGATTTGGAGAGGGTGGAGACCTAATTCCAAGGCCATGTGATCATGGAGTGATGCATTGAGATGCTATAAGGATGATTCCAAGGTTAACTCATCATGATTGAAGAGTTTGAGAAGTTTCAAGCTAGGGTTTCTAAGGCTTGACAGTGTAAAATCCCCTAGTTTGACCCCTATCTTCAAGGCAGTTTAGCTCATGATGTGATTGTCATCTCATATTACCCCCAACATGAATGTTGTAGAGCTTGTTCTTAGCTTTAATTTGAGTACTAGAAGTCCTTGATAGGATTTGTAGAGCTCAAGTTATGACTTTGACAAGTTACAGGTCATCTGAGGTATGTGAATTTGGGGCCTTGAAAGTTACCCAACTTGCATCAAACCTTTTCCCTAGAAGGATGATTCCTATGGACTTTTGGTCAACATGAATGTTGTTCCTTATCTTCTTAGCTTTCTATAGAGTACTATAAGTCCTTGATAGGATTTGTAGAACTCAAGTTATGGCTTTGACAAGTCAAGGGCATTTTGGTCATTTGGAGATTACAGGTCATTTCAAGCATAAGGCCATGACTCCTATTTCCAAGCTTCAAATGGAAAAATCTTCAACATAAAACTTGTTCAAAATGATGTTTTAAGGCTATTAAGAAGGTCATGAGATGATGGAAAGGCTTGTAGCTCAAAGTTGCAAAAATGACCTAAAATAAGGGCATAAATTAAATAAACCAAAGTTGGAAATTGATATTTTCAATCTACACATCCAAACCATGGCATGTAATATATCATTTGGACTCTAAAAAACATTTTAAGAACATTGGTTTAGCCACATTTTTGATTTGAGATTCAATTTGTGGACTTTCTTTGAAAAGTGATTACTTGCATACTAAGCAACATTTGCAAAACTCAAAATCAAGGCATGAGCAAGGCTTTTTGCAGGCTAAACACCTCTAATATCTCACTTGGGGAGATTTTGGGATGAGAACAAGCTGTTGCACCAAGGGAAACAGAATTGGGGTGAGTATGGCATGAGATGAGATTTTGGATGACATGAGAAACTCAACTTCTCCTTGGATGATTCCAGAAGGATCTAGAGAGGTCCAACATGTCCTATATATTGATTAGAAGGGGTTTGAGAGAAAGGTTGGTGAGAATTGATTGAGAGAAGAGGTTTTGCAATTGCACTTTGTTCATTGCAAGTTGGAATCGATTTCTACATTCTACACCACTTTGATCATTTCTTTTGATCCTAACAACTTTCTTGGATGTGTGTGAGTGTTTCCATAGAAAATCCCAAGTAAATCCATGGTTGAATTGTGTATGAGCAACTGATTTTCAGCACCTGTAAGTCATCATCGAATTTGGAGTTCCAGGCATTTTCCATCAAGATTATTGCATACAGAAGCAAGAACGTGATACACTGAATGATTTTGGAAGGTTTGAGAGCTTGAAGTGGAGGTTTAGTGCATCTGTTCATCCAAGATTTTCAGGTTGGTAACTTTCTTCCTCCATGATGATTTAGGTAGAATTAAGTTGAATTAAGGTGTTAGATTCATTGTAGAATTGTGTAGGATGGATTTCAGATAGTTAATTTGAGAATTAGAGACAAAATAGGAGAATTACCATTTTCGGTTGAGAATTAGATATGGTGAATCTTGAGGTTTCAGAGGAAGCTAAGGGTATGGTTGAACTCGTGACAAGATTTGGGACAAGATTCATGTTTTGACCATTTGCAATGGAGGCCTGTAGAGAGAACTAGGGTTGGGGAAGACGACCGGAGCACCACCGGTGGTGGCCGGAGCTGGGCGCGAAGCTCAGATGTTCAAAAGGTAGGAGATGATCAGAACACCATTGGATCATGGTTGGACCTTTGACTGAGAGCTCATCCAATGGCCACGTTTTAATTTCAAGTTGTGAAGGAATTCTGATAATGAAACGCACCGTTTCATTTATCCAGTGTTTTGGGCTTAATGAATTAAGTGATATCCACACCCCCCAGCGAGCCCAACCCATTAGTTGAACTGTATTTTGTTGCTATATGCACCGCGCGTGTTATTATTTTAATTTGATTTTCTTTTAATTTTCATTTTATGCATGGTTCTTGAAAGATTCATAATAAATTGAAAATTAATCCAATCAATCCCATTCTTTTTGCATTTTACTCATGATTGAGTCTAGTATTTTTTAGAAAAAAAATATTTTCATTTCATGTATTTTATGATTTAATAGGAATTTTACATTTTAATTGATATTAAAATGGTTATGTTTGATACATATTTTTGTGGAATTTAGTGTGATCACTTGGTGATGATTTTGAGCCTAATTTTTGGTGTGTGATTAGGTTAGACATGTATGATCCCATAGAATTTTTCTAACATTTTTGTGATGAAAATAGGAGTGCGCTCTAGATTGATATTTAGGTGCTTCCTTTTAGGGTTTAGGTTTGATACCTTGTAATGTAGAATTTAGCTCTAGGTCTAATTTGCTGATTTGATCTTTGAAATTAATATGGTAGAGTCATGATTGACCTAGGTTCCCATAGATATTTTGTAGGATTTTACAATTGATTTTAGTATTTTAGTTAGGACTAACTTTAGTACTAGGTTTTAGGTGATCCTAACTTACTAATTCAACTAGTTTAACTTCCTTAGTTCCCTTAGATTAGGGTTTGTGCTTGGTTTGCCTTTGGTTGAGATTGAAGACAAGTTGAAGACAAGGTGAGGATGCTTGAAGTTTCTTGAAGTTGCTTGGAGCTTTGGATTTGCTTGTGCCTGAAGGTGTTTGATGAAGATTTAGGGAATAGGAGCCATAGGGAGAGCCTTACAGTTAGAATGATTTCTTTCACAAACATGGAAAGCATCTTGTGCTTCCATTCCTCCCAATGACTAAAAGTCCTTCTCAGATATTCACATCCCTCCTTTGGAAGGATGAGTGGATTTATCTGAGAAGTAGAACTTTGAGGGAACCAGTCTCTCCTAATGATGAATCCTTACAGGCTTCCTTTGGTTGTCAATAAGCTGTTTGTCATTTCCTCTCATCCTGTTAAATCAATTGTCTTCTGGTTTGAGTATCTTGAAAGATGTTAGACTTGAGTCTGAAGATGAGGACTTCATTGAAGAGTGTGGAAGAGGATGGTTCCTTGAGCATTGCCATTGCAGGTGAAGCTTGAGAAGCTTGAAAATCAAGTTGATACTTGAAGATTCAATTAAGATTGAGTGAGGAGTTCTTTGCTTGAAGAAGATTGAAGGATGAAGTTGACACTTCTATGTGATTAAAGACTACTCTGAGAAGCTGAGGCTTGTAGATGAAGAAGACCAAGTTGATACTGGTAAAGCAAAGAAAGCTGAAGCTTGAAGACTAAGTTGATACTTATGAAGAGGATTCAATTGAGATTGAATGTAGAGTTGAGGCTTGAGGAATAAAGGATAAGTTGATATTTGCATTGATGTTTGGAGAGCCTGAAGGAATCAAGTTGATACCTGTAGTTAAGAGTGAAGCCTGAAGGTGGAATTGACTGAAGAGCTGAAGCTTGGAGAAGAAGGATAAGTTGAAACTTATGTTGATGGGTTGAGACCTGGAGAAGCAGGTTGATACTTGGCATGACGGGTGATTGAAGTCTGAAGACTGGGTTGCTGTCAGAAGAGTTGAAGCTTGGAGTGGAAAGAGGGAGTTGTTGGTCTGCTTTCTTGTCGGTGCTGATGTGCCTTGTTTGACTTGCTTGATGCATTAGAATAAGTCCATGATTAGACTGACTTTAATCTAGGAGCATGATTGCACTAGAGGTTGAGTTGCTCCCTCTGCTTGTATTTTTACTGTATGGCTTTGCTTGCGGGTATTCGGTAGAGCCCTGCTCCCTTGCTCATGTGGTTTATGTTTGCTTGATAGCATTTTATTTTATTTTTACTGTATGATTGCAGTTTACTATATTTTGCTTGATAGCATGTTATTGTTGCTGTATGATTGTAGTTATTCATATCTGGCTTGAGGTTGAGATGAGCTTGTGGAGGCTGCTGCCCCACACACATTTCCTCCCTCACTTGCATTGCATGCATTTTACAGTCGTTTACTGTTTACTGTTTAAGCTGATGCTTTATCTGTTTCTGTTTATCATTGATATGATCCCTTAGGACTCTCACTTCTTTTGATAAGGAAATGATGATTATAACTTTAGGTTGAAACCTATGCATGATAACTTCTAGGAGTTCCCTGTTTCAAACCTCAACTATAGGATGAATCCTTGGCATGACGACAGTAGGACTTGATAGTCTCCCCGTAGTTGAGCCTGTTCTCTTCTCATCTCAAAACAGCTTAAGATACAGTAATCATGAATGATTTCTTTCGTACGTTACGAGCCTTAAGCTATCTGAGAAAGGATTGTTGGAGAGTTTCTCTTCAACAGTCTGGATGTTTAGTATGGTACCCTTTGGGTGACATGCGACACATTCACTTTCGGGTCATAGTCTCTAGAGCGATTGAAATTGCAAACACAATAAAAAACACTTCTTTCGTAAAAGACAGAAAACAAACTTCAAACCTTTTGTCCCGTGGGCCCGTAATTCAAAGGAAAGCTTTTCTGAAGAAAAGAGTGTCGTTAAACTTCAGTGCCAACACAAACAAGCTCTGTCCCTAACTACTAGAACTGTTGTTTAACCCTACTCGATAAAACAGATGAATCTGAATTCCCGTAATTCGTATTATCCCGAACTACGTAAGCTCTGATATCTCATGCATGTTGAGAGTACGTAGGCACAATACTGATGTATTGGCGAGCCACCTTCCCCGTAACCCGTAGTAGGTCGAACTACGTTGACTCTGATTTCTCATTCTCTGATGAGAATACGTAGGCATAAAGCGCGACGCTTTGCCAAGTCAGTTTCTTTTCTGTTTAAGCCAGCCTTGATAGGTAGATAGATAAACCAACTCGTCCAGTAAACACAACAAGCATGGATCCCGTCGAGTACGACAGACATGAGGGGTGCTAATACCTTCCCCTTGCGTAACCGACTCCCGAGCCCAGACAACGGTTGCGATGACCTTGCCTTATACCCTTTTCGTTAGGTTTTTCCGATCGTTCCCTTTCCCGTTCTGAGGGATAAATAACGAAAGGTGGCGACTCTTCTGTTTTTCCGGCACCTTATTTTCACGGAAGCGACACTAAGCAAGTGAAAGAATCAATACAAGATGGTGCGAAGGTGTTTATGTTGATGGCAACTTTGAAAATTGGTGAAAATGGAGCAATTGGTGCTTTACCAATTGTTCGTGATTTTCTGGAAGTTTTTCCTGAGAGGATAATAGATTTACCGTCGGAACAAGAAGTGGAGTTCACGATCGACTTAATTCCTGGAACTAGTCCGATATCGATGGTCCCATACCGTATGTCCGCGTCAGAATTGAAAGAGTTGAAGAGTCAACTTGAGGGCCTACTTGAGAAGAAGTTTATTCGTCCGAGTGTGTCACCATGGGATGCATCAGTGTTGTTAGTTAAGAAGAAAGAAGGTTCTATGAGACTCTATATGGACTACAGACAATTGAACAAGGTGACTATCAAGAAAAAGTATCCACTTCTGAGGATTGATAATTTGATGGATCAGCTGGTTGGTGCGAGTGTGTTCAGTAAGATAGATTTGAGATCTGGGTATCATCAGATTCGTGTGAAGGCTGAGGATATTCAGAAGACTGCTTTTAGAACGAGGTATGGACATTATGAGTATTCTGTGATGCCATTTGGTGTGACTAATGCACCAGGTGTATTTATGGAGTACATGAACAGGATTTTCCATCCTTATTTGGACAAGTTTGTGGTGGTGTTCATTGATGATATTTTGATTTATTCGAAGAGTGAAGAACATGTTGAGCATCTGAGGATTGTGTTATCCGTGCTGAAAGAGAAGTAGTTATATGCTAAACTTTCTAAGTGTGAATTTTGGTTGAAGGAAGTGAGTTTCCTTGGTCATGTGATTTCGAGTAGAGGTATTGTAGTTGATTCGTCGAAGGTTGAAGCGGTATCGCAATGGGAGACTCCGAAATTAGTTTTTGAGATTAGAAGTTTTCTTGGTTTGGCAGGTTATTATCGGAAATTCATTGAAGGATTTGCCAAGTTATCATTGCCGTTGACGCAGTTGACTAGGAAGGGTCAAGCTTTTGTTTGGGATGCAAAGTGTGAAGGAAGTTTTCAAGAGCTTAAGAGAATATTGACGACAACTCCTATTTTGATTTTGCCGAATCCAGCAGAACCGTTTGTTATGTATTGTGGTGCTTCTTTGATGGGTTTGGGAGGTGTGTTGATGCAAGATAAACAAGTTGTGGCTTATGCTTCGAGGCAACTCAATGTGCATGAGAAGAATTATCCGACGCACGACCTAGAGTTGGCCGCCGTTGTATTTGTGCTGAAGCTTTGGAGGCATTATTTGTTTGGTTCGAGATTTGAGGTATTTAGTGATCATAAGAGTTTGAAGTATCTCTTTGATCAGAAAGAATTGAATGCAAGGCAGAGAAGATGGTTGGAACTTCTGAAGGATTATGATTTCGGTTTGAATTACCATCCGGGTAAAGCGAATGTGGTAGTTGATGCATTGAGTAGGAAATCATTGCACATGTCGATGATGATGGTGAAAGAGTTGGAATTGATTGAACAATTTCGCGATTTGAGTTTGGTGTGTGAGGAGACTTCCTACGGAGTTAAGCTGGGTATGTTAAAGCTTACTAGTGGTATTCTTGACGAGATCAATCAAGGTCAAGGTGGTGATTTTCGGATTGATGAAAATGGTATCATGAGGTGTTGTGATAGAGTTTGTGTTCCTGATGTTATTGAACTGAAGAGGAGTATTCTTGAGGAAGGGCATCGTAGTGGGTTGAGTATTCATCCGGGTGCTACTAAGATGTATCAAGATTTGAGGAAAGTATTTTGGTGGCCTCGTATGAAGAAGGATGTTGCCGAATTTGTGTATTCTTGTTTGACTTGTCAGAAGTCAAAGATTGAACATCAGAAACCGTCGGGTTTGATGCAACCGTTGTTTATTCCTGAGTGGAAATGGGATAGCATTTCTATGGATTTTGTGTCTGGTTTACCTAGGACGCCAAGTAACTTTGAAGCTATTTGGGTTATTGTGGATAGATTGACCAAATCTGCTCACTTTATTCCTATCCGAATGGATTACCCGTTAGAGAGATTGACAAAGATGTACATTGAAAGGATTGTCAGTTTGCATGGTATTCCGTCTAGCATTGTGTCAGATAGAGATCTAAGGTTTACTTCGAGATTTTGGGAGAGTTTGCAAAGTGCTTTGGGTACGAAGTTGCGTTTGAGTTCAGCTTATCATTCGCAGACCGTTGGTCAGACTGAGAGAACGATTCAATCACTTGAAGATCTTTTGAGAGCTTGTGTATTGGAGAAGGGAGGAGCTTGGGATAGCTACTTACCTTTGATTGAATTTACTTACAATAACAGTTTTCATTCGAGTATTCGTATGGCACCGTTTGAGGCATTGTACGGTAGACGGTGTAGGACGCCATTGTGTTGGTATGAGTCGGGAGAGAGTTATGTGGTTGGACCCGAGATAGTCCAGCAGACTACCGATAAGA